>OY978225.1:29136935-29739005 GCA_963854785.1 Vaccinium vitis-idaea
ATATTTAGATGATGCTTTTAAAATCAAGTGTGGTTCGGGTTTTATGTGTTTTGTGATATTTAAGTAACGATTTTGAAATCTCAGAATGTTGTGTTATTGTTTTAGGATTATTTTTGATTGATGAATACTGATAGGAGTATTTATTTTTTAAGTGTAATTTACCTCTTACATATTGTTCATTAAGATTTTGAAAAAGGTCTTCTTTTGGTTAACGTCAGTACAGAGATGTAGTGACTTGAGTCCAAGGTTGTCAATCCCGTACCGTACCGGCCGGTACGTACCGTTTTAGAGGAAAACCGGTACTTGTAAGGATTAATTCCGTTCCGGCTAATTTCTCGGCCCTTGCCGGTGTTACCGGCAGGTACCGGCGAGTTCCGGCAGTTCCGGAGCGTACCGGCGGGTTCCGGTACCTGAAAAATTAAATGGCAGATCTCCAACGAAAACGAAGACGCGATCTAACTTCTAAGCCTTACCTGCTGCAAACAAAGAAGACGATCAAGCTGAGCCAGATCTGGTATCTTTTCCGACGAAATCTAAGACCGTGATTTGAGCCTCACCTGAAATCGAAGACCCAGATCTGGGCTCTTTTAGACGAAGAAGATGAAGAAGACTGGTACGAAATTTTTTCCTGGAGAAGACCGAGACCTTTGAAAGTGTTTTCGAAAGGAGTGCTTGACCGCTTGGTCTTTAACCTTATCTTGGGAAACACCCTACTGACCTACTCTGATAACAAATTTAAAAAAAGGAGACTAAATATGCAAGTGGGCAAAGACTATGAGGAAAAATTATTCACGGTAAATATAGGAGTAAATAACTTTGTTTTGCATAGAATTTGAAAGTACATATGATTATATACATAGACTAAGGAAAATAATAAGTATTTATAAGTCTCACTTCGAAAACTTTGCGTGCCTTTTGGAAAATATTGCGTTTGTTTTGTTATTATGTTATGCACTTAGAACATTTGTTTGTTAGTTTGAAGGCCATTTTATGGTATTTGTTGTCTAATTAAAGTTAATTTTATGAAGAATTGGATGATATAATTTACCAAAAAAAAAAAAGGTGATATGAGTAAAAATTTCGATTTTTATATATGTATATACATGTAGTACCGCTAAATCCGAAACGGTACCGGTACTCGTCCGGTACCGGTACCGTACCATACCAGTAAGAAAACCGGTACCCTGTCCGGTACGAGATTCAGAACCTTGCTTGAGTCACTACGATCGAGTACTCCAAATCCGGAGAGCACCCGGGAGTCACGGTCTCCCAACTTGTATAGTTATGGGTTATGGTACCTCAATATTGTACATAGGGTTTATTTTATTAGGTGAACGTACGGAGAAACATTTGTTTGTGGAGCTTGTTAATTTAAAATTCGGCGCCCTCCATTGTGTTCTCTCTATCTATAAATATAAACTGAGGAGCAAGTGGCACATGCTTCCTTTACTCTTACATCAACAGTACTTCTCAAAATATTACACCCCACCCCCCCCCAAAAAAAAAAAAAAAAATTCTATTCTGAGTACATCCCTTGATTTACACTCGCTAGCTATCTAGGGTTATGATGAACAAGTGCAAAAGAACTTGTCATGATAAACTTGATCGGAAGATAGTGGAGAGGAATAGGAGAATCTACATGAAAGGTCTCTGCCACAAGCTCACTTCTCTCATCCCTCCCCACCATTTTAATTCCTCCAAGGTAATTCTCTCCCTCTCTCTATGTGTGTGTGTTAATAAAGACTGTCCCGATGAACTAGACTTATTTCTACATCTCTTCTCATAGTTCTTTCCATGAATTTGCACGAGGTGAGGTGACCTATGTTGAAGATATAAATTATAAAGTTAACCACTCTCTTTAAAAACTTAAGTTTTTAGATGAGTTGGTGTTTTAACAATCTAATCTAATATAATATGATATCCGTGGGAGAAATAGATCGTGTGTTTGAATCGCACCGATCGACTACTTGATAATTGCCTGCATATGGAGGAAATTCTGACATGTGAGAGGGCGTGTGAAGAAATAAATAATAAAATTTCCTCTCTTTAAGTTTTTAGATGAGTTGGTGGTTAACAATCTAACAGTCCCAATGACAAATCGTAGCCTTGGAAAATGGATCCTGTAGCCTTGAAATGATAAGCCCATTTGGGATCGATTAACCGCTGTGACAACCGCTTAGGATGCTCTCTTTGTTATGGCCTTCAACACCAATCCATACATCGTACATATTGCTAAAGAGATCTTACTTTTGAGTTTCAAATTCGTATTTTGCCAACTTTTTAGTTCATGATGACATGATGATACAGTTTGATTTGGTGAAGAGGACATGCAACAGTTTGGAACTAGGGTTTGCTGTGACTTTCCGCCTTTTCCCTTCTCATACATTACTTCCTTTAAGTTAAAATAAAAATGGTCAACCCTTCTACTAGCTTTCTTTATAAAATTGAAAATAAGATATTTAAGAACTTCCATTGATGAAGCCAGTTTTACACCGAGGCTTAGGGTTTCATATCGACTCCAACTTTTTTTTTTGTCATCGGAAAAAGATTTCATTAATCTTTAAGAAGGAAAACAAAGATTAAAAGGATCTCAGACGCACCAACAAAAAGCCAACAGAAAACCAAACCCAAAAGGTCTGCAAAAAACCAACCAAAACACCACAAGCAACAAACCAACCACCTATTATGGACTCCTACTTTGCCGTTGAATTCCTGCAGAATGGGCTACGATGTCCTCATGCAAAATCTATAATCTCATTCTAGGTTTTTCTTAAAGTTCCAAAATATGGGTAACTTAATTTCTTCTAAAAATACCTCTAGTCTTTTTTTTTTTTTTTACCGATTTAGTGACTTAATTTCTTCTAAAAATACCTCTAGTCTCTTGGCTTTTTTTTTTTTTTACCGGTTAGTGAGTTCATGGCTAGTTTACATGCACATCGATTAATTCCCTTCTCGGTCCGATCAAAGACAAGTCATCCACGCTGAAATTTGAGGATTTATAAGAAAATTCTTTCTTGTGGCCTAACTCCAACATTTGAACCTTGGTCAATTGTGGGGAGCAAGCTTTTATGTCTATTTATTGCTTTAATAACTTCAACCCATGCATAACCTGCAACAGAGACAGTTTTTTCCATCCTATTTCACATCTTCAATATAATGCCTTCTCTTTATTACTAACGGGGCTATACCAATTACCAACCACCCTGAGTTTACCACACAATTGTTTTTGTACTGAAAACGCGTGTAGGTTTTTCAAACTTAATCTTAAAAGTTGAATTTTTTTGAAATACACTCATCAATATTGCATCCATTTGGTTCTTGATCCCCTTTTATTTCAGGGACGGAGCCATGATTCAGCCACGGGGGTGGTATTTTTTAAACGCGGGTGGCACATGCTGCCTCCCTCCTTCTTAGCTCCGTCCCTGCATTATTTCTATGCTACTACGATTCGAACTCATAATATTTTGCCCCTCAAAATGACATAATATTTTCAGGGCATGCTATCGCAACAAGAGCAGCTGAATGTGGCAGAAAGATACGTTAAGCTATTGGAAAACAGAGTTGAGGAGTTGAAGGCAAGGAGGACAGCACTAGCTATGAGCAATAACGATGGCGACACCAGCAGAATCAAATTGCCAGTGATCGAATTAAGAGAGCATTTAGGTTCAAGTTTAGAAGTTGTTTTGATAACAGGGTTGAAGAAGAACTTCATGATGTATGAAGTTATTGGTGTGATGGAGGATGAAGGAGCTGAGGTTGTTAGTGCCAGATTTTCTACTGTGGGTGATGAGGTTTTCCATACTCTCCATGCTAAGGTGATTAATTTACTTTACCCATGTTTTATCTTCGTTTTTTTGGTATTCGAAACAGAGAATCTATGTTGCGCTGCATGAAAATGGACATACAGTATGCTTCCTTATGTATGATTTTGGTAGGAGTACTTATTATTATGTATAATTTTGGTACTTGTTACATATAATTTAGTAGATTACCAATTTACCATGAATAGTGAATTTTTTAAAGACCCATAACGGTTCGTAACAAGTACCAAAATCATACGTAAGAAGGTTACTATGAATAGTGAATTTTTTAAAAGTTCATAACAGTTCGTAATTTGACCAAAATCATACGTAACAAGTATCGTATCAAAAAAATATGTAATGAGGCTTACTGTAGCATCTTCCTTCTTATCAATGTTTTAAGTAGCGGTAGCAGACATCGTAACGGTAGCGGGATTATTGATGACGCGTAGCGAGAATTAGATGTACCGATCGTAAAATGTTTAAAATTATTTTTGGCGTCGGAGCCCCTAAAGTGGCCGTAGCAGTCATGTAGCTTCTGGAAAACAGGTAACAAACATAATAGCGGAAATCGGCTGATACAGATGTTAGTCTTTCGTAATGCCAATACAGCGGGCGGGATGTAGTGGTACCGAAAGACCGAAAAACCACTACTCAGGAGTCAATATACTACGTCGGCCGTTATTTAAATTCTTCGGTCTTACATAAAGCATCTCAGTTGGCTGGGTCCCTTGGGATTGTCTCATGTTGGTGAGCTCATGGCTTACGTTTTTAACACTTGGCTTCCCTGTAAATTGTCATGATCTTAGATGTTATAGACATCTGTCAAATAGAGAGAGAGCGTAGAACCAATGGGTTTAGCTTTCTTTTTTTTTGGTACGTCGAAAATATATTAAAACTTAACCTAGAGTGTCAAACAGCCTCAAGAGTGCAAGAAGTTGATTACACACACTAGATAACATAGAAGAAAGCATGATAAACTAGATAGCTAAGTTAATCAAGGATCTGTCGAATGTTAAGGCTGTCCCTTGAGATGAATTCTCTTATGTCCAAAGCGGGGTTGCTAGTCACCACCAATTCTTCGCCCTGTTCAGCTCCAAGACTAGCAAGAAAATTTGCACATTCTTTGCATTATGGTAGATGTGAGTGAGGGTGCTTCCCGTTCGGTTTAAGATATATTTTCCATTGTCTAGAATGTTGCTTTGATGATGGTTAGCATTTGCTCCTTCACTGAAAAGTAACACCGCCATTTGGGAATCCGATTCAAGATGATTGTTAACCCCCTGTAGATACTCCATATATCCGTTTCCAGGCTCGAACTAGCCTCCATTTTCCCATATTATCCCAGCTCCAAGCACCTTGATCATTCCTAAAAATGCCTCCAAAACCTGCCTTCCTTCCTGCAACTTTCATACCAACACCCATCTGTGTTGAACTTAAGGTTACTTGAAGATGGGTTTAACTAATTAAGTGGGCATGATAAATAAAAAAGTATATGTCTTTAATGATGTTGCGTATTCAAATGTTATGGATGTCAAATTCCAAATCTTGGGCATTTGAGAGTTTACATGGTCGATAACTTCAAGGCCTGTGAATCCTGAAATTAGCAGAGGTACGCACAAGTGACCTAGACATTCAGTTATCAAATGATGATGAGAAAAAATTAGAGACATAGCCATACGTGAGTAGATATATTAATCTTTAGAAATAAATTACGAAGATGACTTGATGGAGCTTGTCCTCCAATTTGTAATTCGTTCATTCTAGTCAAATTCTTCCACCGCCCAGGAGTAGGCTTGATGTGCACCCCAAGTTATCGCGTCTCTAAAAACATGTACTACAGGCCAGTTGTTTGGTGTATGTTATGGGTAATTTTGGTATATCGATCTTTCGCATATTTTTGGTTAGTTATGAAAGAGCTGTACTTTGAAAGTATATGATACAAATAGTTTTGAAGAATGGTAAGCATATTTTATCTTTGTTCTTTTTTGTAAAGTTTTCGGTGCATATTACGAATGTTTTTTGGGCTCATTATTTACGCATATTTATGATATAATTTACGTACCTAGAAAGAGCATCTAGATGCTTGGCCTACGCATTTTTTTTACTACAAATCAGAGAGACTCCTCATCTATGTGATGCAGAACAAGTAGTAGTCCAGTTCTATGATCAGTTGGACCGGTCGAAGCCTAGGAGGCCCAATAAACTCTTAATTGAAAATTGCCAATTTCGGCAATTTATCGACGAGCCCGGAATAGACCCAAACTTGGTGGGTTGAAGCAGAATCTCTGCGATCAATACTCACCACCCTAATCGTGACTGATGGTGGATTTCGGCCAAATTCATTCGTTTAGGCCTTTAATTTAGTAATTTTGCTATTTTAGGTAATAATTAGATTACAAATTACTCTTAGCGTGAAATTCTGTTTACGTTGTTTCCAGTTGGGAATTTCTTATTTTTCTTTCAAGTTTTCAATTTTGGAAGTTTCCCCAATTTTCGGGATACTTTATTTTTTGGTAAGTTTTTGCTAGGGTTTGTCAGTTTTCCTATAAAAGGGCATGTAACCTTTATTATTATTAAGCTTTTAATCAAATATAATTCAGAGTTATTCTCTTTCTTCTTGTGGATTCAAGAACCCTCGTGGATTCGAGACCTATCATCGTTTGAACTAGTACACTAACTAGTTTCTCGTGAATTTTTCTGCGTCACTATGGCTCTGTACTACTTAACACCCTTCATATAAAAATCGATAAAGGAGACCCCAACCTAACTCCATTAATGGGACACCTAACAATGAAATCATAAATTAAAATATGAAAAGAAATGTCTTGAGAGTTTTGAAGAGACCAAAACTCTCCTAATGTTGCTTCTCGTGAGTTGGTGACTAACAATTTAATATGGTATGAGAGCATGCAATAAATCTTGAGTCCGAATCTCACCGCTTATCTAATGATTATAATTTACAAATGTTTAGCCCGCTGATAGAGGAGAGTCTCGCCACACGTAAGGAAGCGTGTTGAAGATATAAATAATAAAGTTACTCCTCTCTTTAAAAGCTTAAACTATTAGATGTTGTTGGCGTCTGACAAACTAAAAATTTCTTGGTATTGAATGAAGAGTAAGCATTTTTTATTGAACAATGATACATACACAAACTCTCAGCCACAACCCACCACAACCCGTCTCACATGCGGGCCCCACCCCACATGTGGGAGGGGTTGTGGCTGAGAGTTTGTGTCTGTATCATTTTTGTTTTTTATTGATTAGTGAAACTCCACACCAATTGAAACAGCCCCATTTACTGCAAATATTTCATCCTTTCCCTATTGACATTGTTTTCATAGAATTAACCGCACGTACGACGATTTTCACACATAATAAAACCATGCACTTAATTTTGTATGCATTCACGTTACCTTGTGCATGTTGATTCTGCTTCTTCATCAGTTCAACTTCTGCATTCACTTAATTTTGATTCTTGGCCTCCAGATCCTTGTCCTTCTGCGGTGGATTAATCCAACAGAAATAAGTGCGTTCAATTTTGTTTCGGTAGAAAAAGAAAATCCCGCTTCTGAACAATTTTACTGGAGAAGAAAATGAGGGTTTTTGCCAAACCCTATGCAGGATTTGTGTATGGGAGGGACCCGAATCACATGTATTTTCATATTTATAATAAAATATATTATATTTTATAAGTACATGCCGCTATTTGTGTGGTTTAAAAAAGAGACGATATTGTGTACATTTGCGTAGTTATTGTTTGATTTTATCCACTCAATCTAAAAAAATGATTGATAAGTTAAAATTTTAGGAATTTTTACCTCACACAATAGAAATTTTAAGGAACTTTTTTCACTCAAAGGATTACGTGGGGCAATCCCAGAGAATCTTTCTTAATTAACTTGAAAATTTGTACCCTACGTGAGGATACTTAGAGTTATTCAGTGGCCTGGTCCCCCTTGGGACCGCCCCTGGTTGAATCAATCCTATTTTAAATGGAAAAGTTGACAGAAGGGTATTAAGTGATAAGCGAGCCATAGCTAAAGGGGTCCCCCTTGATTGGTTTTTTAGATGAAGGGTCTTAAGTGATATATCGAGTCACCATCCTATTTTAAATGGGAAAGTTGACATAAGGGTATTAAGTGATAGCGAGCCATAGCTAAAGTGGTCCCCTTGATTGGGTTATAGATGAAGGGTCTTAAGCGATATACCGAGTCATAGATGATGGAGGCTCTCTGATTTTTACCCTAAATTTTTTCGAGTTATGCACTATATATAGTCTTCTCACTAATATTATCGTATGTCCTACATCTAAAAAAATCCTGTTTTTCCTAACTAGCTTAACATAGGGCACGGTGCTATATATTTTATGTTCCAAATTTCCGCACAGAAAATATCAAAATCTAAACGCATGATATATACACCACAAGCTACCATCGGAGTGAGAGTAATTTTGGGCAATAACCAAACACGCGAGTAACAGCACCAAAAACGAATGAAGCAACGGGAACAATAAAGCATGACAACATACGTAGTTCGATCATAGTAGAGCCAGAGGTGTATATATGGTCCCCAGGAGGCCCGGCCCCCCAAATTCTAAAAATTGTACAAATTTTAGTATAGAAAATATGAATAATGTTGATTTTTTTAGGTAAAAATTGAAGTTATTTTATATAGTCAAGTGGATTTTCTCACTTTTTTTGTAAACAAAAATAATCACACATGAGTGTTGTAACTGTCAAACAAATACAAAACAATGTCATAAACAATACAGTGATGTACTACGAAAGCTGCCGTTAAAAAAAAACAAAAAAACAAAAGCTACATGATATGGCCTTTATTTATTTATTTTTATCAGCAGCTACATGATATGGTGAGTAAACTTTTTAATGAAATATGTAATCTCTTAAGCAAGATTCTGAATAACATACCGGCTTGGGTACCAATTTTCATACTAGTACGGTACGGTACTGGTATCGGTACCGGCCGATATCGGGTAGTGTTTCGGATTTAGGCTCTTAAGTCGGGTTGTGGCTCCACCACTGGTTCGACGAATATTATGCATGTGGGGTACTCATAAACTCGATGAATTTTCAAAAGTTAGTGATGTTTTTTTTTTTTTTTTTTTAATTTTAATGCAGGTCAAAGTTTCAAGAGTCGGTGTGGATGCCGCAAGCATATGTCGAAGACTGAAGGAATTGGTTTGCTGATTCCTTCTTCTTTACTAAGTTAATTACATTATGATGTTGGATTTGAGGGGGATAGTATTCAATACACCTCTTTACAAAAATTTAAGCTAATTTTACAATTTTTTTGGGTGCATTTTTAGTTTTTTTTTTTTGCGATCGTTTTATTTTTTTAAGTGTACGGTACATCCTTTACGAATTTTGTTGGTAATTTATAAATTTTTGTGGCTCGAGATCTGACTTTTTTTTTGCAATCAATTACAAGAATTTGTGGTGGATTATGAACTTTTGTGGCTCAATATATAAATGGCCACACCGTACGTACACCATTTTTAGGGGGTTTTTTTCTTGCCCGACGGTAGGATGTTTCCTTTTTAAAATAGAAAAAAAATATTAAAAGTCGACAACGAGTACATCGAGGAGAATAAAACCAATAACACACAAGCAACATGATATGCCATGATAAGATGATAGAATGTTAGTAGCTAGTATATATGTTAGTTAAGTTAATTTACGACAAAGGGTATCGTTGTTACATTGTACACAACTAACTGAGTTAGAAGCTCTGATCTACCTTATTCGATTTGAGAGAGGACCTAAACTAAATCCCATTCATAATAATAAAAAAATTCCATTAGATCAGAATTATGTCTTGACAGACAAAAATACCCCTATAAATCTGCTGCTGAACCCTCCTAATTCATCCACAACCCTACAACCCTTGATTAATCTCTCTCTCTCTAGATCTCTCTCTCTCTCTCTCTAAATCTCTTCATGTGGTTAGCCATTCATAAACATACCACCTCCAAATCTCAAAAAAAAAAAAAAAACCGAAGAAGAAGAAAGATAAAGAAATGGTTACAATGATCATCTCTATATGTTTCTATGCCCAGTAGGAACCCGTTTGATAGCAGGACCAATTTTGGGCATTAACTAAAAAGGGGAAAGAAGAAAATATGTTAGAATGAGAGATTAGTTAAGAAAGGATGATAAAATAATCATGAATTCGGTTGGCAGTTTCCGTGCGTGGGTAGATATGATTAGGTCGATTTTATTGCAAACCGAGGAGGGCAACTCCATAGTTTGCATGGTGTAGCTAGGAATGGTGGAGGAGACAGATTGAATAAGGGTAGCACGACCAGTCAAATTTAGGGAATTCGATTTCCAACCAGTAAGTCTATGTTGCATCTTCTCAATGATATGATTAAAATGATTCTTGGAGACTCTAGAATGCATGAGGGGAACACCTAGATACTACCAACAAAATCAACAAGGACTTTTTATGGGGTGACACTACCAACAAAAGGAAATTGCACCTTATCAATTGGAATCAAGTCTGTAAGAGTAAGGATAGAGGGGGCCTTGGTCTGAAAAAAGCGAAATCACAAAATATGGCTTTCCTAACCAAGTTGGGCTGGAAAATGGCCACTAATCATGATAGTCTTTGGTCCACGGTCCTTAAGGATAAGTATCTCCAAAACCATAATTTGTTCAACTGGCCTACTAGTAGACCTGCCTCCCATACTTGGAAAAGCATTGTTAATACGAAGCCCACTCTTAGAAAAGGGATGAAATGGTCTATTGGTAATGGAGATAATGTTAACTTGTGGCTTGACTGGTGGTGTGGGAATGGCCCACTTATTGAGCAATATCCTGGGCCTCATGCTGACACTACGCTGAAAGTTAATACCATTATGGATATGAATGGTAATTGGGATCTTTCACCTCTAGCCCCTTTTGTCAGCAATCAAACCTTGGAGGACATATATAGAATCCACATTCCTAGATACTCCCAAGTGTCTGACACTATCCATTGGGTTGGGAACCAAAATGGTATATTTTCCACTGCAGCAACTTATAATGTTTTAAACAAGGAAGAACATGACATCACAGGTTGGCAATGGATTTGGAAAATTAAAATTCCCCAAAAACTCAAAACTTTCTTATGGCTTATTCTTCATGACAAATTGCCAACCAATGCGATGCGTGCTCATAGAGGAATTCCCACCTCTAATCTTTGTCCCAAATGTAATTCCAGTGTTGAAGATTTAACACATCTCTTCAGGAGTTGTACTAAAGCTAAAAACATCTGGAATTGCTTCTCTAACCACCATTGGAGAAGGGGTATTTCTGACTGCCCTACCTTAGTTTGGATTACTTCTAATCTCAAACGCAAAGGAAAGGCAAGTGTAGGTAATGATATTTCGTGGCAAACTCTTTTCATTGTGATTCTTTGGAATATTTGGTTGGACCGTAACAAAAAAAGTTTTGATAATATTGAGGTGGATAAAAGGGTGAGCCATAAGAATATTATTGCCTACGCCACAGAAATCTCGGAATGTTTTAAATCCCCCCTCTCCAATGGCAATACTACATCTGTTCTTATTAGATGGCTTCCTCCTTTGGCAGCGAGTGTAAAACTCAACACAGATAGCTGTTTCTACGAAAGCAATGGGAAGGCTGGATTTGGAGGTTTGTTTAGGGACCATGAAGGCCAGTGGCTGCTCGGATTCTATGGAAAGCTCACCTGCGATTCAAGTTTGGAGACTGAAAGTTGGGGGATCTATAGAGGTCTCACCATTCTGCTGGAAAGAGGCTACAACAACATCCACATAGAATCAGATTCACTCACTGCAGTTCAATTGATCAATGGAGACCATCCCAACACTCACCCCTTAAACTCTCTGATTGGTGATTCTCGACTACTCCTTAGGCGAACTCAGTCTCAGATTTCGCATATCTTCCGGGAAGCTAATACAAGTGCAGACCATTTGGCTAGATTGGGTGCCGAACAACAGGAAGCACTGGTGGTGACAGAAGAATCACCACAATCTGTCCGGATTTTCGTGAGGGACGACTGGCTTGGAAGAAGCCATATTAGGGATTGAGTCCCGTTTTTATGCTATTGTTTTAGCTAGTTTTTTTCTCTAACTTTGTCATTTCTGTCTGTTTTCTGAACCTTCTGTTGTTAGTTTAATTTTCCGAAGCACCAAAAAAAAGATATGATTAGGTCGATAATGGAAAAAAGGTCTCAAGTTACATGCTTGGCTTAAAATTTCTTTGGGTAATTATCAGTTACCTCCCTTGAGGTTTCTGACACAATCACATTACCTCCCTGAGGTTTCTGACACAATCACATACCTCCCCTGAGGTTTCTAAAATAACACTGCCCTCCCCTGCTTTTTCTGACAATACCATGTCACCCCCTTCCGTTAGAATGTAGTCAGGAAACGGATGGAAAAAGATGATATCATTGTACATGCAATTGTAAAAAACCTAAACTACCCTCACCTTTACTCTCCTTTGCTATAAATACAGCAACAACAATTGCCATAATACAACTCAGAAATCTGAACGAAGAGAGAGAAGACAGCCATAGTAGTTCCAAGGTAAGCCATCTTAAGCAATTACAAGTAAAGAGGTCTCACTAATTTTTTAAAAACTTTCTAAAACTAGTGACGTCTGTTTTTCTTTCTTTGAGGTCTCACTAATTTCTCTAAAACTAGTGAGGTCTCACTATTTTTTTAGGACTCAGGTCTCACTAATTTTTAAGGAATCAAGTCTCACTAATTTTTGTAAAACTAGTGAGGTCTCACTAATTTTTTTTAAGGACTCAGGTCTCACTAATTTTTGTAAAACTAGTGAGGTCTCACTAGTTTCTCACTAGTTTTCCTTAATGTTCTGAACTTGAACAAAGCTCCTCTGAAAAAATGCAGCAACAAATGCAGAATTCAAAAGAAAACTAGTTGTGCTCATGAATACATTAGCAGATTTAGTAGCATTTTGTGCTCATGAATACAGTAGCATTTTGTGCTCATGAGTACAATAGCATTTTGCTTACAGTTGCTATCACCAATGCAAAATAAAACAAGTAGATGTTATAACAGTACCAAACAGTACCAAATCAAGGCCCTATAAGTCAGGGCAACAACAAAACACCATAGTAGTAGCATAAATAAGTCCAAAGTACCAGCCATATAATAAAGTCATTACACAGGCATACAAAAGAGGGCTATACATGTTCTATACAAAAGATGAGCCCTTACAAAAAGAGGGCTACACATGTGCTATACCAAAGATGAGCCCTTACAAAAAGAGGGCTATACAGGTGCTATACAAAAGATGACCCTTACAAAAAGAGGGCTATACATGTGTTATACCAAAGATAAGCCCTTACAAAAAGAGGGCTACACAGGTGCTACACCAAAGTGTCCAAATCTGCCCTATACATTAAGCCCTTTCTATACTCTATCATATGTGTAGCATATACAAAAGATGAGCCTTGAATATGTGCTTGTAGCTCACAAAAAAACTGCCACACTTCATCATCATCTGCAAACCACAAAAATAGAAATGTTGTAACTTAGTATAGGGTACTAAGAAAATCTATTCAGTGTCAACAAATACAACTTTGCTATATGTAAGTACTGGAAACTCACTTAGAAGGGAGCCCAATCTGAAGGATGGCTTTGAGTGACACACTGTGAAGGCTGTATCTGTGATGTACCAGCTTCATTAACCTAATTTTATTGGCAAAACATAATTTAAGTATATGTCCTTATTAGTCATAAGGTTGTGAAATTACTTAATCATGTAAAGTTAACTAAGTACATGTTCTTACATGAGGTGCAACTGCTGTGTTTGTTCCCCTCCCCCTGTTACTGCCCCTTCCTATGCTGTTTCCCCTTCCTCTGGTGTTTCCCCTGCCTCTGGTAGTACCCCTGCCTCTGGTGCTAGTGCCCCTGCCTCTGCTGCTACTGCCCCTGCCCCTGCTGTTACTGCCCCTGCCCCTGCTGTTACTGCCTCTGCTAGCAGCAATGTTGTCACCCATGTTACCACCACTGGCTATATCAAATGTTCCCCCACCTCTGCCCATACCTCTACTTCCTGTACCTTTGGTAGTAGCTCCACCTCTGCCCCTTACTGGGCCTCTTTGACAAGTTCTCTTGTTATGCCCAAACTCTTTGCACCACACACACCTAACAGTTTGTGACCTTTTCCTTGTTTTTTCAGGTTTATCAGCTGCTCTTTTCCTATTTTTCCTTGGCCTACCTGACAATCTCCTAAGGGGTGGTGGTTCTAGTGGGTCACCTGGGACCATTGTCCACATTGTAGGATCAAGAATTGGGTGTATCATCCTCCCATGTGCTCTCAAGTACATGTCCTTAGAAAAGTATGAGTGAACATAGTCTTCTACATTTTTCCTATCATTCACTATTGCAGCCATTGCATGCTTGCATGGAATCCCAGAAATCTGCCACTGTCTACAAACACACTTAATCTTCCCCAAGTCAACCAAGTATCTCACCCCATTGTCCATTACATCATACTCTGTCCCACCACAATATTCTGCCTTACAATGCCTTGAAAACCTCTGAATTTTGGTGCAAATTTTCTTACTGTTTGCTATTATACCATCCTTCCATGCCACTCCTTTTATATACCTAGTTTGGATTCTAGACATCACTTTGCACCTTATCCCCTCTAACATGGTAAAAATTGGCTTTCCTCTAAGAGGGCCAAGCCAATTATTGATTGACTCTGTCCCATTATTTGTGATGTGCTCAGACCTCACTCTCTCATCAAATGCATGCCTTGCCCATGAGCTCACACTAAGCTTGGCCAAATGATCATGTGCCTCTGTGTTTATCTCCTTAATTGGAGCCATATGTTCATTAAAGTCTCTTTGGTTATATGCCCTAGCAGCATACCAAAAAATTTTCCTTAGAAGAAGGCCAGGGAATTTTGCCTTGAAATTGTTATACAAGTGTTTAGCACAGAATCTATGTGATGCCTCAGGTAATATCCTCTCAACAACCCTATCCAACCCCTTTTGTTGGTCACTCATAATGGTCCAAGCCCTGTTCTGTCCAGTAGACCTAATTATGGTCTGAATGTGATCAAGAAAGAAGCCCCAACTGTCATTGTTTTCACTTTCTACCACTGCCACTGCCACTGCCAAAGGAAACAACCCACTGTTACCATCTAATGCCACAGCAGAAATAAGGACACCTCCATAAGGACCTTTAAGGTGACAACCATCTATCCCTATGAAAGGCCTACATCCATTCAGAAATCCATTGATCATAGCTTCAAATGATACAAACAGTCTCATAAACATGGGATTTTGGGTGATATCAGGCCTATTGAACTGCATTTTGAACAATGTTCCAGGGTTTGTCTTCTTAACCTCTACTGCATAGGTTGGAAGAAGCTTATACTGCCCACCATGACTACCCTCAAGCACATCCACGCACGTTCTTCTGGCCCGATATAGTTGTATCCTAGATGCCTCAATGCCATACCTAGTGTTCAACTTCTCTTGCATGGCATCCAAACCTAATTGAGGGTTGTCTTTGAAATCGTGAAGAAGTTTCCTTGATATCCAAGTAGATGTTGCATCCTCATTTTGGTTAACCCTAGAACAAGTATGCTCAGGTGTATATGTCTTAATCTGGTAGGTTATGTCATCTGGCAATGGGGAAGCATAAATCCTCCAAGGGCAGCCCTTAAAAGCACAATGTGCAGTCACCCTACACTTCTCATTTTTGTCCCTTATAATTTTAAACCCTTTCTCCACTATATAGTTGTAACGCCCCAAAAATTGGGTACGTTAAAAAAACAAATTTCATAATTTATTTAAATAAAATGCAACTTCATTAATAATATTAAAGAGTACTTCAAATTTTTCCCGGAAAACTTAAAAAAAACAAACCAACTTATTACAACTGAACGAACTAAATTCTCACTGTCTAAAAAAAAAACTTAAACATTTATTAAAAATTCAACAGAAATAAGGACAGAGCCAGCTAGCTAAATCCCTACTGATAAAGCCACGGGTCCACCACTTGTTCCCCACCTAGCTGCTCCATTGCCTCAAATTCAGCTGGCAGCTCTTCATCTCCTTCTGTATCTGACGTTGGGAACGCCAGGGCAACAAAAGTAGCACCGTGAGTGATTTAATTACACTCAATAGGGTACCGAAACTACCCCTTTACAAAAGATTACTCATGCAGCAGTCAAACATATAAATCATAAGTTTTAAAGAATAGGACAGCCCGGTTATCACAACATATCTCAAAAATAGTGGATTCAAAATTCTCATTATCAATCTCGAGGTTTCACAACCCAAACCTCATGCACCTCATGAATTCGGTATCTCATACCAATTCATCAAGCTATCCGATATCGGTTCCCATCCACAATATAAACAATCTATTGGGCTCCCGTCCACCATGCCTAACTCTCCAGGCCCATGGCACGGCTCAAATACCCCTGGGAGTAATTGCGATAATTGGCTCAAGACCCATATCGGATACAACGTCCCATCCCCACATTCGATAAACAACCACGCATCTTTTAACCAGTTATTTAATTAATCACAAAAAAAATTAATTAACACATGATAAATCATTTAATAATTCCAGTAAGCCAAAACATCACATGCGTCTAATTATAGCCTGTAACTAAAAGTTTAATAAAGAAATTGAGTAACTCATGCTAACAAGTCAATTATCTTTCCATACACTAAAAATAGCAAACGGGTTCCAAAAATCACGAAATTTTACAGTAAAATAGTTCATCAAATTTAACACAAGTTCAATGTTTTGAGCGAAGCCTAAATCCAATCCTAAATGGAACAAAACAGTGTTTTAAGGTCAAACAGTGAATCTGTCCAGAAACTGTACAGTACAACAAACTTTGAAAAATCATAACTAATTCTAAAAATCTCGGATTGAGACGAGTTCTATATAGAAGTTGCTTAATTGTTTGAGACCTACAACTCTTCAGTTATGAGTTTTCCTCGGTTCTGACCCGAAATGGTCCGAATATTTTAAAAACAGAAACTGTATACATACTTCACATATTTTTTACTTTCGCACAAATCCAACCACATGATTCATTAACGATTCAATTTCCGCATAAATTACACCAAACTATAACTTCCCTAAACAGCCCACAGTGTATAATATAAACACAAATCACGCAAGCAGTATTCCTAAGTAAAAGTTAAGTTCCGAAACCCTACCTTTCTTCCGAAGTTTCAAGCTTAACACCAAGATTTTTGAAGATGCAAAAAAGTTAACCACCACGATAAAAAGAATCTGTGATAGACGGACAATTAAACATGAGAGTGGAAGAATTTTCGAGTATTAATTTGAGGAAGAAAAAGAAATAAATAATTGAGAGAGTATTAATTTATTAGAAGGATTTAAGAGAGGAACTTATGGAAGAGGGAGAGAGATTGAAACCTGCTAAGAGAGAAAGAGAGGGTCGGCTAGGAGAATGAGAGAATGAGGAAAAATGAATTAATATAGGGAGATAAATATAGGTAGTTAATTAAGAGATAAATGTTGGGGTAATTAAATGGAGAGAGAGCAAGGGGGGGAGAGATATGCCATATGAAATGGAGAGAAAAGGGAGAAAAAAATTAGGTGAGAGTAAATAGGATAGATTTATGGCAAGTGGTGGGAAGTTATTAGGAGTGTGAGAGGAATTGTAGGGTTTTTCAAATTAAAACACTAATAGATATATACTACAAAATTAACTCTATATCTACACTACATAATTATCCATTAGTTAAAAAAATAACTCAAATTATGATATCCATTCTTTTTGTAAAAGAAATTAATAAAAAATTTATTAATGTAACAAATAACAAAAAAAAAAATATCGGGTCTTTACAATAGTCCCTTTGCTTGGCCCTAAAAGCATCCACATCAATAAATATCATCTTTTCCTCCAACACTACTTCTCCCTCAGCATCCAAATAGGGCTCTTTGGCATTATAACTTGTACCAAACCCAGCCCCAGCCCTAAGTCCCTCATCATCAGACCCACTAGACAAATTTTCCCCTTCATCACCTGATTGGTAGTCACTAAGTCCATCATCATCATCTTCCATATTGATTGATAGGCGCGCGGGAAGCTTGCTTTTGAGCGCCTAAGTAGGGTGGTTTAGCGCGTTAGACGTGCGGTTTAATGATCATTTTTCTCTTTAATGCGTGCACGGTAGTGTGTTTGGTGTTTGCATGAGTTTCCCAGGTAAAAGGGGGATTTTGGCGCGCTTGTTGCATGGCTTGAAGTGGAGCTGGACGTGGGAGTCGAAGTTTGAGGCTTGGATGCTGAAAGAGGTTGGCTTAAGGAGTTGGTATCGATACCCCCATAAGCCGTATCGATACCAACTGGTTTCAAAGGGCACAAACCGTTCCAGAATGTTTAGTATCGATACCCCTCAAATAGGTATCGATACCTACGGCTTGCGCGGAAGAAGAAAAGATAAGGGTTCGGTATCGATACCCCTATTATGGGTATCGATACCGAGAGCTTACGGCTGAGGATTTTAAACTACGTCGTTTTGTTGGTCGTAGAACTAATTCCATAATTATGTAGTTCGGTTTTCATTAGGATTAGGAGTTTTAGTATAAATACTCATGTTTTAACCCATGCTAGGGGTCGACGACTTTTACTTAGGTTTTGTGTTTTCAAGTTTTCGGCTACGGATTCAGAGTTCTTCATTCAGCGTTTGTGTATTAACAGTCAAGTTCAACTTTTCCCTTGCAATTTCCGGTATCGTTTTCTATTGTTTTCATATTTTAATCTCCAAGCATGTTTAGATCTAGGTTTAATTTGTTTTCTGCAATTAGCATAATCATGAGTGAGTAGTCGCTTCGAGTGCGGCTGCGGGGCGAAGGCGCCTACGTCTAGATTAATCAGTATTTCACCTCGGGGCTGAATTAAATCGATTTTCAAGCAATTTTGGGAACTGGAAACTTTTCTGACAAACAAACCCAGGCATTACCGGAATTCGAATGCGCACGGAATCTGGTGACAGGTGGTGTGCATTTGTTAGGAAGCCTTTCTCGTATTCTAAAATCAGTAAAAGGATTAATTGTGGCCCGAGTAAATGCCGGTTAGGCTGGGCGTGGACGCTGGGTTCCCTTAGCTGTGCTCTCTTTATTAATTTGCATTTAGTTAAATCAGCTTAGTAATTTAGTTAGTAAATCAATCTCATTGAACAAGGGGTGGCTACCTAAGAGCCAAGATAAACTGTGAACCCGTCATCTTTGAGTCCTGCACACGTTCGTCCGTCTCTGTGGATTCGACTCCGGTACTTCCGGATATTATGCTACATCGGTCGAGAGTCCTACGCTTGGGACGCATCTTTATTTTAAGTCACCCGAACGGTCAAGCATTGATCTCATCAACAAGGCTACCCCCATCATCAGACTGTCCCCCCTCATCTTCCTCACCTAGCAACCAATCATCATCCTCATCACTAAAACCATATACAGGGTCATCTTCAACACACTCCCTATCCTGGTTTCCATCTACCTCCACCACATCATCTCCATCCACCTCATTAGGGTTAATTACTTGACATGGAGTGGGGGTGTCCACATCTACATATATGTTCAAAGTACTAGGAATACCATCCATAGAAAACAAATCTATGAGGGCTTTGTCACTGTCTAGTTCAACCCTATAGCCACTACCACAAAGTTCACAAAACATAGAGATGCTTAACCCTAACCAAGTAGGATAATCAGCCAACACTCCTTCACTCACATGGGACATCAAGTCAAAATAACAGTACCTTTCAGGATCTATGTCACACAGTGTAACAACTTTGCCCTTGTGATTGAGAATGAAATCGAAGTAAGGATGAGTAAAAGGCATGGCTGAACCAAACAAAAAACACAGAAACAAAACGCATGGATTAATATTAAGAAAGAACACAAAAACTCCAATTTTTATAACCTAACTGTTCGGATTGAACCAAAAAGAAAAAAAAAACTAAAAATCCGTAACAGAAACAAAAATGTGTTGATTTCAAAGGCAAAACACAACAAATGCACACATGTGTTGATTTCAAATGCAAAACATAAAAGCCCCAATTTTTATAACCCTAACTGTACCGATTGAACCCAAAAAATCAAAAATTGAACTAATAACAACCTAAAATAGCACAACACGGCTCAAATGTAAGATTTTGTTTTCATTTTTACCTCTAATAGCTTCAAAACCCACGGTTGGGTTGTGTTTTTCTCTTTGATCTTCCTAACACACGATCTTCAGCAAAAACGAACCATGTTCTTCAGGTGTTGGTGTAGATTTTGTGATCATTGTGGGGATTACGTGATGTTACCAGCTTCGATCATCATCTTCTGTGAATTTCGTCTCCTCTCACTCTCTCTCTAAGTCGCGTTTCTTTCTTCTGGAGTGTGGAAGAATGAGTGAATGGAAGAAAAGGGAAAAAAAAACCTAAGTATGGTTTATAACCAAAAGGGCATTATTGTATTTTCAGGGTCTTCTAACGGGGTGTTTTAACACCGTCTAAGTGCTTTTGGCGGGAAGGGGGTGACATGGTATTGTCAGCAAAAGCAGGGGAGGGCAGTGTTATTTCAGAAACCTCAGGGGAGGTATGTGATTGTGTCAGAAACCTCAGGGGAGGTAACTGATAATTACCCAATTTCTTTTTAATACCCAAGTTGTTTTTATGGTAGTGAACTTATGATTAGTTATTAAAAGAATCTTGCACCAAAACTGGAGATTATAATTGTTCTTTGAGATGTTGTCATTATTCAGTATGAAATTGGAATAAAAACTTTAATTTTAAACAATTTAGATAATTACTAATTAGATAAAGAATTTTTAAACAATTGGATGCTATACCACAAGTTCTTTTGTTATGACATAAACAGAAACTACCTTTTTTTTTGTATTAAAGTTCTAAAATGGAAAAAACTCGGACAACAAAATACGTTTTGGATTTGCATGTGGGAAGGGTAATTGGGTAAATGGGCAAGAGGATTAATTACGTTTCCCGTTTGCTAAAAACAGCTTTTAGCACTCTCGATTTCCATCTGCTAAAAGCACCAAGGTGATTTTCGCAAACGTACTTTTAGCAAAATGAGCATGGGAAAGAAAATTGACTTTTAGTAACTTAGCTTTTAGCTAATGGAAAACAAATTAGCTTTTAGCACTTTTAGGGAAAATTGACTTTTAGCAATTGGCGCAAAAACTGAAAAACTCGGCCGACAAGGTTAGGAGTGGAACAAAATAGTCCCCAAATTAATAGTCAAAGCATGTGTGCCTATTAAACACCAACATCTCTGTCTATTTCTGGGGCTTTGTGGCACATGATTGTCGCGAGGGTTAGGTGCCAACCTAGTTAGGATGTTTCCCTCTCGTTGTGATATCTTAATTCTTAGCCCCTCTCTTTATTGTATTTATTCTTTATGGAGCAATAAAATTTCTTTTTCGCCGTGCAAAAAAAAAAAAGAAAAAAAAAATGTCTATCTATTTGCTTTGCATCGCACACATTTACATTTGACCAAGTGGATGGTTTGTGGTTAATGGGCATGCAGTGGAAAAGCGGGTGAGGCCCAAGTGTTAGCCAGACTTTTAAGTTAGGTTTGCACCTTGCATGAACAAATTTTGCACATTAAGTGAAATAACATGGCACCCTTTGAGAATAACATTGCATTGGGTTGCAAATTTGTTGTCTTAATTCTACTTTTGTGCCTCGTGTCATGCTCTGTGCCATGCTGTGCCTCGTGTCATGCTCCGTGCCATGCCATACCCACTTCCGTGCTGCGCCCATCTAAAACTGTGCTCGTACCGTGCCCGTGCCAGCCCGACCTGTTTGACACCACTAATTGGTGGACTCTGGTCTAGGTGAATTGAGTTGGATTTTGTAGTTCCGGGCATAGCGGGTGAGGTCGAGGAGGATCGGATGCGGTCAAGGTTGATCGAAGTCATTGGGTTTAGCCGTTCAGTCAAGGGCAAACCAGAGATGATCAGTCACGGTCAGCGAGCAAGGATACACTCTTACGGGTTTTTTACTCCGGTTTGGGGGGGTGCATGAATGCTCGTTTGGTTAGTGACACAGTTACTTGCATGAGCGATAGATCATGGAGATCCGATGGAAGTCCAGAGCGTGTTGGGAGAGCTGAGAATGAAATATGGATGAACCAAGAGGCAGGAGGAGACACAAGAGAGCTGACAAAGAGTGGGAGGAGACCAGGACAGTGGCAGGAGTGGCGAGCGGAGTTGGAGAACAATACATCAGGAGTATTGTACAGACTTTGCAGAGATTGGAGGTTGACCGGAGTAATCAGGTGATTGCAGAATCGTGGTGATTGAACCGCGGTGATCAGTCGGAGAGTTTGTGAGCAAGATAACATTTTTTCGAGTGTTGTATCTCA
Source organism: Vaccinium vitis-idaea (assembly GCA_963854785.1). Taxonomy (NCBI): domain Eukaryota; kingdom Viridiplantae; phylum Streptophyta; class Magnoliopsida; order Ericales; family Ericaceae; genus Vaccinium; species Vaccinium vitis-idaea. The sequence goes on from OY978225.1 coordinate 29,159,133, forward strand.
GTTTGGGGGTGCAAATATGCTAGAAAGACAGATCAGAGTTGGTCAACGGTGATCAAAGACAGTCTGGTTCAATCGGATTCAAAGACCTATCATCGGAATTTGCAGTTGTGATTTGCTCATGGATTGGATGATGGGCCACTGTGTAAGCTTGTTAGAGTGTAGAGGCAATTGGACTCTTGTAGTCTCACTTATTGTGTGTGTGATAGCATAATGTGAGTGAGACAGACTGAGAGTGAGAGGGGGAGTCGGTTGTGGTTCTCCAGTGAGTTTTTCATCTCTTTATATTGTGTGTGTAGGGATTTTTCTTAGATTTCTTGTGCGTGTTTATGTGTGTGTATGAAACAAAAGCACAACATTTTTTCCTCACGAACACCCAAATTCCGAAATATGAAAATTGAAAATGCAGAAATCTAGCTTCAAACAGCCCCGCAGTATAAATTTAATCAGAATATGGATTCTCATTTATGGCAGCAAATATCAAATAGATATTTGGCTTATCTGTTATTTTGGTATCTGAAAAATGCCACAGTTTCAAAATCGTCCTTTTAAGAATTATGGTTTCAATTTCATTCTCATACCTTGACGATTTCAATGTTACCCTTTCCATCCAATGGGTGACAAAAAATGCTGATTTTGACTAACAGAAGTCCAGGCACCCATGACACCTGAACCACACCTTCTTATGTGGTGTGCCACGTAGGCGGTGGGCCCCACAATCTCCCCCCCCCCCCCGTCTCTCTCTTCCTATAGTCTAAAAAAAGCATGTGCCCTCTGGTGACACTCAAAATCCACCATCAACACCATCCACTTCAACCTCTTTTGGCTTACCTCTTCCTAATTAACCACTGCCGCGCTTTGCCACCACCAAAATCCATTGACAAATTCTCTATGAAAACACAATTTTTAACATTTCCACCAAAAGTTATCGAGATTCACTACAAAAAATCCGATTTCAGTAATCCGAATCCGAAAAATCGAATATCCAATCTGAAAATCCAAGTACGATACGAATTGTACCACTTGCACAAAATTCTAGCAAGAAAGCAAGAAATTTTTTTATAACTTTTTTCAAAACGAGTTGGATTTTTACATCGGTCAACTTTCATCTAGCCAAAATCAATAAATAGAAAAAGAAAACGAGTTGGATTTGTGCAACTAGAGTTCTTATTCTCACTGCCAATCACAAAGAAAATGTCTTAGATCTATAATTCAAAAAACCTCACGACAATGCATAAACATGAACAGAACTAAATGATCCTCGTCTGCTGGAGGCAAGCTAGCAACAACAGATTTGAATTTGGAAATTTTTTGGTGTATGCTGGGGTCAAAGTAGAAATAGCAGTAGCCATTAAAGACTTGTGCGTGCGCGCGCGCGCACACACACATAGAGGGGAGAGAGAGAGAGAGAAAATTAATTCAAGTGTTGCCATTCTTCCGAGTGCTTCGGTCCAAAAAGGAGTTTTCAACCATTTGTTTACTCACTACTGAAGCTATTTCCAGCAACGTGTTTGTGCTTATTTGGGACAGATTCTGTTCTCAGTTTGAAGCTCTCCATTTCGGCTACTTTGGAGAGTTTTGTTCATAAAAAATTGGTGAGGTCTTTCCTCTTGTTTATTGTGACTTTGTTTGGATACACCTTAGGGTGTTTGTGAGATCTTTGCATCTCTTGTAAAACCCATTTGTACGAACTTTGGTGATAGTGGAATCAGACTTCGGTCCCGTGGACGTACCTCAAATTTTTGGGGGAACCACGTAAAAATCGCTTGTGTCTCGCTTGCTTGTTGTTTGCGCATTTGGGTTCTTATTTGCTACGCATTTTATTTCCTCCGTGATTTACTTGTGGGAATTTGGTGATCTATTTTTCCCAACAATTTGGGGGTTTTGGAAAAAAAAATTGTGATTTTTGAAAACGAGTTGAATTTTTTTGATGATGTTTTGGCCCATGGCTGATTGTATTTACGAAGGAATCGGTGGTGAGAGAAAAGATAAAGGAGAATATGGGGATTTGTTGTGGGTAGGGACGGTGGCAGTACGGTAGAATTTGTCGTGAAAACGCGGTGGCCATTAAGTGAAGAAGAGGGAATGGAAATACTCCTATATTGGTGGGGAGAGAGAGAGAGAGGTGGCTACTGGTTTTATTTGGGAATGGTACAAGTCATGGGTGACTGGGCTTCCATTAACACACGTAAGCATTTTCTGTCACCCATTGGACGAAAGGCTAACAGTGAAATCGTGAAAGTTTTACAAGGATCAAATTGGAATCATAATTCGTAAAAGGAAGATTTTGAAACCCTTGACATTTTTCAGAAACCAAAATGGAAGATAAGCTTAGAAATTTCCAACACATAGTACTCCCTCCGTTCCTCTCTCTTTCAATTTTTCAAATCAAAAAATGAACTACTTCCGTAAATCATTTTTCGAATTTTTTCGCACCAAATTAAAGTACTCATCAAGTTTAAGCATGAACATCAATTGACCAGTGTTTTAGGAGAGCATGAACATCAATTCTTATCAATACATCTATATATGACATGGTCCCTACACAATTGACCAGTTTTTTATTATCGGGTTTAAACATCAAGAAAGTAATTTTTGAAATGGATGATCAATCTTTAACCTAACTAGAGATGAAATTAATCAAGGTGTAGATATGATGACCCGAACACGCGTAAGTCGTAACCATTAACTAAAAAATACGATGCCCCCGCTTAACAAATGACAACAAGAAGCATAGATCCAAGAAAAAAGCCAAAGCCTTTTTTTTTTTTTTTTGGCAAAGCCTTGTTTGACTTTGGTTTTTCAAAGCCAGTTTTTGTTTTTGTCGATGGGTCCCAAGACTCCCCACATGACAGACCCTCACATACACTCCCAACCACACCCTCTCTCACATGGGGTGTGGGGCTCACAGGAGGCCCACATGTGAGCCCCACACCCCATGTGAGAGAGGGTGTGGTTGGGAGTGTATGTGAGGGAGTGTATGTATCATTTTTGCATGACAGATTACTTTTTCTCTCTCAGGCATCAGATCCTCTGTCCTACTCTCCCTATTCCACTCCTCTGTCCCACCCTTCTCCTACTGCCACGTTGCCAAAATTCCGTTCCACTCTCAATTCTATAACTCTGTTAATTGATACCATTTTCAATTCCTTTTCAGTGCTAATACTCAACCCTTTTTAGTCCCCTAATAAATACTCCAATAATCTAATAAGTGTTCTAGGGACAGAGCCTGGATTCTGACTCGGAAGTGGCACCCAAAATCAAAATTTTCTCTATGACCCAAAATTAATTACTCAATTTTTTCTTCTTTGTTAGTTTTGTGTAGAATTTTTGTAAATTATTGAATCATCTTGATGAGAGTAATCGAAAAGATAAAATATTATGATCGAAGCTCAACTGTTAATTAATAAAGACAAAAATAAGCCTAGAAATATGTCTTTTCAGCTTAATTTTTTCTTTATTTAAAAAAATAGTTTGGACCCCTTTTTTTTTTTTGTTTCCACTCGTTGAAATAAACTAATAATTTTCAGCTTACTTTTGTCTTTATTTTAAAAAAAATTTGGACCCCAATTTTATTTATTTATTTGTTCCACTCGTTGAAATAAACTCACAATTTACAAATTTTGACACAAAACTAAAAAATTAGCTAAATGGCTTATTACACTAAATTGTAACTTTTCTGTAACAATCCTCCTATAAATTGTCTTTTGTTCAATTAAACAAAAAAAATAAATAAACAGTTGTCTTTCACTGTTCCAAATGTTTCCTTCTAATTTCCTAATGTCAGAGAGCAAGACTCATGTGGAGTTAAAGAACTAATGTAGAAGCTATCTCCAAGAAACGAGAAAGTGGGGTTAAAATGGTCTCAATGACAGAGTTAGAGAATATGAGAGGGGAAGGGAATTTTGGCGCAACGTGGCAGTAGGAGCAACATGGCAGTAGGAGAAGGGTGGGACGGAGGAGTGGGATAGGGAGAGTAGGACAGAGGATCCGGTGCCGTGAAATGTACAGTATTTGTTGGGCATTTCTTTGTCAAGCCTGTAGAATTTGACAAAACCTGAGGACGCTAAGGGTAAGGATAATTCCTCCCTCTTTCTTAATCTGACTTTTAGGGGGTGTTGGGGAGCCTACTTTTTAGCTTTTGATTTTTGACTTTTTGGCTTTTTGGCTTTTGATCAGAATGAGTTTTGGATGTGGGAGTAGTGTTTGCGAGAAATGTGCAGAATGTGTTTTGGAAGGGAAAATGAGAAGTAGAAATCAAAAAACACCTCCAAACCTATTTTTGATTTCTGGCTTCTATCTTCAAAAACGGAAAAATAGTTTTTGGTAAAACAACGTCTGGGTGTGTTGGCCAAACACCCAGAATGCGAAAAAGAGAAATCGAAAAATCAAAAAACAGTCGGCCAAACGGCCCCTTATTCATCTTTCATCTTTCCTAATCTGACTTTTGTTCCCTTCATCGTACGACAACATCAGTCCTCACTCCACACATTTTTCGTGTGTGGAGAGGACAAAGGACAGTGTAGTTGTTGTTGCCTAGGAAAGTGCTGTTACAGAGGCCTTGTTTGGTTTGGTTTCCAAAAATCGGTTTTCTCAATTATTATTCAATTATTACCTCTATTTTTAAATATTATTTTTATTTTTCTCTCTATCTCTCTCTAATCATTAATACCTATTTTTTAATTATTATATCTATTTCTTCCTCTAATCATTACAAAAATCAAAACTCAAAACCGAACCAAACACAGCCAGAATGTCCTTTCAAACTTAACCATAGTTAACTTCCTCAAGTGGGTCCTACTTAACTCGATCTTTGCAAGAAAACCCTTTTTTTTTTAAAACATCAACTCGCTGCTTTGTTCATCTTCTCTTCCGATTTCTTCTGAATCAACTACAGAAACCAATCATACCATTCTTTCGAAAATTGTTACTCACTCCGTCCCATTTTTATAATTTCAAATTTTTAAAGGAACACAAGAACTACATCTTTAAATATGCCCTCTCAAAAGTGATTTGATTGATGTAAGTATTAGTACTTTAATTTAACCAAAAGGGTAATATTGTAACTTTATTGAGTTTCTATTGCTTATTTTGAAAAGTGGACATACATTTTGAGACGTCCCAAAAGGAATATTGGACTATGAAAATGGGACAGAGGGAGTACTTTCTTTTTTGTTTTGGTAATTTTTGTTTGTCCTTGAATTTTATTAAATTCACACTCTATTGTTGAATTAATCATCATCTGTCTCGACAAGAAGATATTTAAAATCAATAAATTATGATCAAAAGCAAAAAAAGAAAAAGAAAAAGGTCTTGCTATCTCTGTTTCACCAACTCTGTTTTTTGTTTGGGACTTTGGTTTTTGGTCATATTGTTCAAGCTCCTAAAGATCTTATATTTAGCGGTTGTCTTTGGGGCCACCTCACCTCCCCTCACGCAAACACCTAGAAAGGGCTGGAGAAATTAGTCTGGTTTATCAAAACACTCTTCATTACCCAAAAAAAAAAAGTTTGTTATATTTTGTTTCTGTAAGCTCCTAAAGCTGCAACCGTGGTAATGACAACTATTAGTTCATGTTTCAAAGGGAGAATCTAAAAATTAACTTATAAATTTATAAAATTAAAAAATCCAAAACAGATAAATATTTTAGATTATCTATAATTTCTCAAATATTTTATAAGTTGGTCATAATTTTTTTGTTTTTAGGTTCCTCTCTTCAAAATGAGTCAATAATTCAAAAAAAAAAGAAGAAGATTGAAACAAAACTAACAAATGCAATTTTCTGAATTAGGACCAAAAAATACTCCCTCCGTCCCTTAATTTTGGTCTACTACAGGACGACATGTATTTTCAAACTGAAATAAAATGTATTTTGATAAGTAAGTTTGTAAATTTTTTTGCACCAAATTAAAGTGCTCAATGTGATCTTTAATTTGGTGGAAAAGAAAAATCAAAAAATTATTTATAAAAATTCAATTTTTTATGTTCGTAAAAATACACGTTTCCCAAGAATTATTAACCCAAAACAAAACAAAAAGGGAAACCAAAAGAAAAAGGAAAACGGAAAAAAGAATAAAAATAGAAATTGGATGAGCTTGTAAATGTTCTTGTATCATAATGAGAGTGGCGTTGTTGTAATTATTGCAATCAGTGAGCCTAAATTTATACTGAACACTGTGCTGTTGTTGACCATAGTTAAGTTGGAGGAAATTTTATAGGTGTTTCACTAACAAAAAACTGTTTTTTTAAAGGGCCGCGTAGCCAAAAATTCAAAACATTTGGTTTTTTTAAAAGGAAAGACAAGGAACTTTTGCAATCGAACATAAAAATAAAAAACATTTGCCATTTTTAAAAGGAAAGAGAAGAAAATTTTGCAATCGAACATAAATATAAAAAAAATTAGTGAAGTGTTACTAATTTTTTAAAAATTCAAATTTCGAACATAAAATTCAAAAAAAACACCACCTCACCTTCGGCTGACCACCACTCCACATTTGGCTAAGCACTTCTGGCGACCAAAAAAACTAGTGAAGTGTCACTAATTTTTAAAAATTCAAATTTTGAACATAAAATTCAAAAAAATCACCACCTCACTTCCGGCCGACCACCACCCCACCTCTGGCCGAGCACTTCCGGCGACAAAAAAAAATAGTGAAGTGTCACTAATTTTTAAAAATTCAAATTTCGAAAGTAAAATCCAAAAAAATCACCACCCCACTTCCGGCCGACCACCACCCCACCTTTTGACGAACACTTCCAGTGACCAAAAAAATTAGTGAAGTGTCACTAATTTTAAAAAAATCGAATTTCAAACGTAGAATTTAAAAAAATCACCACCTCACCTCCGGCAGACCACCACCCCACCTCTTGTGGACCATTTTCGGCGACCAAAAAAATTAGTGAAATGTCACTAATTTTTAAAAAATTTATTTCGAACATAAAATTCAAAAAAATCACAACCCCACCTCTGGCTGACCACCACTCTACCTCTAGCCGATCACTTCTGGCGACCAAAAAAATTAGTAAAATGTCACTAATTTTTAAAATTTCTAATTTCGATCGTAAAATTAAAAAAAATCACCACCCCAGCTCCGGCTGACCACCACCCCAGCTCCGGCTGACCACCACCCCAGCTCCGGCCGACCATTTTCGGCAACCAAAAAAATTAGTGAAGTGTCACTAATTTAAAAAAAAAAAATAATTTCGTACAAAAAAATTCAAAAAAATCACGAACACAGTGAGTCACTAGAAAATGAAGAACGAACTCAAGATGGATAACAAAATGCGAGCGGAACTAGAAAATTTACCAGCGAAAACGTGAGGGTTCTGTTTTGAACGAATGGCCTGACAACAAAAAATACATCTTAGACTACAATCTTTGAGCTCATCTTCGGGACCAGTCAACCAGAAATATTTCAATCTGACGATTGAAGGGAGCGAACCTGATTGTAGGTGGAGGTTAAGCTCAAATGCCCTTCAGAAGCTGAAATTTCACCATAGGGCGAGTGGTTACGAACAATACAGAGATAATTTCACCATGGGGAGAGAAGGGCATTTGAAATTACAAGCCAAAGCTGTTCTTATAACCCATTGCAAAAAATGTGTGTCCTTTGCTTAAAAATGGCAAAATATGTTGCATTTTTCACTAATTTTTCCTTTTTTAAAACCGAGACAGGTTATTCTCTTACAATACATCACATAAAAAATCATAAAAGTCAGGTTATTCTAAAAACACCCTTAGCGGAAACACCCCTTTGATTGGGTGTTGTACATAGCTTTTTTGTTCCACGTGAGAAAGGACTTTCTGGCTGAGGTGTCGAGCAGCCATTGGCAACTATAAGTGGCTTATTCATGGCTGTGAATAAGTTTTTCTCTTACAATACACCTCTATTAAAAAAATATTTGTCATATGCACCTATCGTATGATCGATATTGTTCAACCTCATTACAATCGTAACATTATTTAGTGTCCCGTAACTTTTATACTATTAAAAATTCCTAACTTTTCAAAAAAATGAATCAAAACATTTTCTTCATGATTCATACTCCCTCCGTCCCATATTTGTTGTCCAGTTGCACTATTCACTAGACCTCAAAAAAATAGTTATATGTTCAAATGTATAATGTTATACATATTCAATATGGATCTTGTTTTATAGTTTTCGATGAGTACTATTAAACAAAATTTTCAAAATTGTAAAAAACATTATAGATTGAAAGATAGAAGCAATTGAAAAATGGCACGCTTACCCGTAAACGGACAACAAATATGGGACGGAGGGAGTAATATTTTGGAGCATCCCGTAATTATTACACAAAAAATCGCAACTTTTTATTAAAAAGAGGTAATCGATTCGTAATATTTTTAGAGTTATGTATCAAATAGGATCATGTATTATAGCATTTTTCTACAATCATAGAATATCATGTACAGTAACATTTTCAAGGTTAGTCTTGGTTTCTACTGAAACGACCGGTTTCGACTTTCTTGGCAATATCGGAATTCGGCCAAAAGGTTTCCACTTTCATGTACAGTGCACCTGTTAGCTGCTGTACTTCCTTTCAACAGACTTTTCCAAAAGCCTGCCCAGCTGCCCTATAGTACAGTCAACAATGCCGAATTTAACGTTTGGCATTAACGATTTTTTAAGCGGACGCTTAGGGTGGGTTTGGCATAAGTAGTACATGCTACTTCTAACTTTTTGCTTATTTGAGGAAAAAAGCCACAAGCAATTAGTAAACTAGTTTGGCATAAAATGGGCTTTTCTTTTTTCTTATGAATTTCAGTTACTTTTTTGGCCTAAAAAGTTCCCAAAAGTTTGCTAGTTTGGCCTAAAAATGGCTTTTCTTTTGGAGACTTTTTAAGCCAAACTTTCCATCTTTTCTGGGCTTTTTGAAACACCAAAAAGCCAAAAGTTGGCTTAACTTCTTTAGCCAAACCAGGCCTTACTCTCGCCTACTATCTGTTTGTTAATTTTTTTTTCCTTTCAGTTCTACTACTGCCTCCGTCTGAGTTGTCCGGTTCAGATAATAATGTATTTTTTTAAGGTAATTAATTTTCACACGTCCGAAAATTAATAGCTACACGAATTTTTTTTTTTAATCTTTTAGTAAATTTTTAATACATAAAAATTTAACTAAAAGACTAAAAAAATTGTGCGGATATCAATTCGGTGTGGAAATTACACCTTTTTTTTATAAATAAAGATTTCAGTTTTTTTAGTAATTTACCGGGTATCAATGTGCTCTTTTAATTCTTGAAAAAAGTTTGCACTTTTTAGATTAATTATTTGATTAATTATTTTTTACTTTTTAGATTTTTCTCTTCGAAACGAACCAATAATTCACAAAATATTGACACACAATTAACAAATTCGGAAAAAATGAATAAAGACAAAATAATTTTGGGTCAATTATTTAACCAAAATACTCGTGAGCGGGCCTTACTTGTGTGTGAAGTAAAATGAATGCAAGAATTTCAAATTGAAGTGTTTTATTTGCAATGTGTACATTTGCGTAGTATTTTATAAATATTACTATTTATTTAACAAAATACTTCTGAGTGGGCCTTACCTCTGTGTGAAGTGAAATGAAAGCAAGAATTTCAAATTGAGGCCATGTTCCACCGAAAAGAAACTAGTTTTGTTTTAACTAAAAAACTACTCCATTCCACTAAAAAAACCCCACAAAAAACCAACAAAAAAACCACTTAATTCCACTAAGCTAAAAAAAATCAAACCACTTTAATCATGTAAAATTACGCATCTGCCCCAAACCCCTTATCCTTTGGGTACAAGGGTAGCTTGGTAATTTGGTAACACAACTCAAAAAACCAAAAAACTAAAAAACTAATTAGTGGAACTAGTTGGTTTTTTTGTAAAACTAAAGATAAACAAAAAAACCAAAAAACAAGTTAGTGAAACATGGCCTGAATTGTTTTATTTGCTATGTGTACATTTAGGGGGTGTTCCACTAACTAGTTTTTTCCAAAAACTATTTTTTCCCCAAAAATCAAGATAGATCATGTTCTTACAATACATTGCTTAAAAAAGTGTGAATACAAAAATTAAAGCAGTTTTAAAACAAAACTTCATTAGTGGAATTCCCCTTATATAATGTACTAGTTTGTAAATTATTTTTTACCTGTGACATTACTCGCTGATGTCAAAACTCTTTTTTTTTTCCTTTTGTTAACTTTTTATGTGTAAAATAGTTAGTTTTCCGTTTGATTTTAACAACTCAGTTGCTAAAATCAACCATGATTTTAACAAATGAGTTCAGGTGCTAAAATCATAGGTATTTCAAATCACAAAATTAGGTGGTTCCGTTTATCGTTTTTCGATTTTTTTCACACCGAATTAAAGTACATGAGTAGTACTTTAATTTGGTGCGAAAAAAATCGAAAAATGATACACGGAACCACTTTATTTATTGATTTTTAAATCATAATTTTAGTACAAGTTAAACTCATTTGCTAAAATCATGGTTAATTTTAGCAACGAAAAACTAACTAGTTCATGCCTTTGAAGCAAAAATGTTAAAGAAGGACATCTACATCTAGCCATGGCGGTACAACCTGACATGCTTTGAAACTCATGTCAATGTGATGCGTGTGCATCACACTGCTGACCACTCAATGGGTGATTCAAAGATTTTGCCAATCCAATATTTCATTCTATACGCAATCATCGGTGCTGACCACGCGCGCGTGAAGATTGGACTTTTACCGTTTAGCAATTGCTATGGCAGCCTTTGTGCAGATGTCCTGATTATCTCAGATAAAATTACAATACTAACCCCTTCTTAATTTTCTCCGGTTTATAGTGGGATTTTTTAGTTCAACGCAGGAGATACAATAATAAGAGCATTCTTATCAGGAGAACCAAAATTTTCGTCAAATTTAACTTCAAAAATACATTTTATAAATTAACAAGTCACTTTATAAAAAATTCACAAAATCAGACTCCCTATTTTAACTTTACTATATTAAACTATTCTCCTTAAATCTATTAAAAAAAAAAATTCCCCAAATAAAAAGCTAATCTCCCCATCATTCAATTTGTTTCGGTGCAGTAGTGGACCCCCCTCCCCCTTTTAGCCATTAAAATATTGTCCCCTCCTTTCCCTCTCTCTTTTTTCTGACGCAATACTTGGGAAAAGCAGTCGAAAAAAACAATAAAAAACATTTGGTGCATGAACAGTGCCTACTCAAATTTGAGTATGCACTGTAGTAAAAATAATTTGAGGAGGAAGAATAGAGAGCCTGATTTTTGGGGGTTTTGGGAGGTTTGGCTCCCTACTTTAACTCAAAAGTTAAAATAGGAAGCCAAATAAGGATGCCCTAAGGGGATTAAAAGTTATGCTGCCATTAGATGGGTTTTAAAACCGGTTTTCTCAATTATTACTCAGGGGGTATTTCACTAACTAGTTTTTTCAAAAACAAAGACAGGTCATCCTCTTGCAATACATTACATAAAAATGTGTGAATACAAAAATCAAGGCAATTTTTTTCAATCATTACTCACATTTCTCTCCAATTATCATCCATATTTTTAATTATTATTCTCATTTCTTTTTCTACCTCTCTCCAATTATCACTCCATATTTTCAATTTTTACCCACATTTCTCTCTCCATTCATTACCAAAAAACCAAACCCAAACACCCAATTTTAATTATTATTCTCATTTCCTTCTTGTGCCACCTGTACGTGTAAAATTTTGTACAATTTTCTTGGTTTTTTTAGGATAATAATTGAACTTTGAATTCTTTTTGAATTCATCAACTTTCACCTCTATTTTTTATAATTATACTTCATTTTTGCCCATTAACTATTTACTCATTAACTCCTTCTAATGCAGAATAATAATTGTACAAAGTTTTACCCATTAACTTTGCAAGACAAACTTATTGAGGGATAACCTAAAATGAAATATTCTACTTTTATTTGGGGACAGAGGGAGTAAAAAGTATTAACCAAACAATTTTTTTTGTTAATAAAGACAAATAATCTCAAAAGTTTATATATTTTGAATTATTTTCTATATTTCAAAAAAAATTGACGCAAAATTAACAAAGGCAAAAAAAAAAATAAAAAAAAAATAATTTAGCTCAATTATTCAGCCAAAACAGTAACGGCCCAGTTTTTCCCAAAATAAAACTCCACAATACGAGTATTAATAATTTACTAATTTATGATCGTTTTCATTTTTGTAAAAGTGTCGGCCTTGTTCGTTTTCATTTTTGTAAAAGTCTCTCTTTACTCATTACACATGCTGACATCATCAAAACTAAACTAAATTATCTAACCAAACACAACCATTAGTGTTTTGTTTTACATTTTTAACTCATGTTTGCTTTCTACTTTTTTTTTAACGGAAGCATGTCCGTGTGTTTTACCTAGTGGATCGAAATGTTATACTGTACAAGTATTGTGGAATAGTGTAAAGGGTAAAATTGTCATTCAAAAAGCAAGAGGCAGCAGATGACAATTAAGACTTACAGGAAAGGGACAGTTGGTACGTACAAACGACTTTTTTTGCACAGAAAGGATAAATTTCCATTGGGGGCCGAGAATGTATGATGGGAAGGAGGTATATTCGGTAATCCTACTAGTACAGAAATTTTTGTACAGAAAATGTAAAAATCGCTCTCGGGGATTTACTTTTGGGGAAACGGTGTGATTTTGGTTCAAACACTTCTAACCATCCGATTGAGCTGAAATTTTGTGGAGCCCCTTGGAAAAATGTTCTAAGAATAATGAACGGTTCGGATCACTCGTGTGAGACCCAAAAGTGGGTCCCCAAGAGCGATTTGTACATTTTCTGTACAAAAGTTTTTGTACCAGTAACAGGATCCAGGTATATTTGACCACCTATTGGGTGGTACCTAGCAAAACCCGCGTATCACACTGCTGACTCAATGGGTGATTCATAGATTTTGCGAATCCAAGATTTCATTCTATACGCAATCGGACCCTGCTGGGGGTACAGAGGGCTTGGTACAGAAAATGTACCGAGCCCTCTCGGGGACCCACTTTTGGGTCCCACACGAGTGATCTGAACCGTTCATTGTTCTTAGAACATTTTTCCGAGGGGCCCCACAAAAAATCAGCTCGATCGGACGGTTAGAAGTGCTTGAACCAAAGTCCCACCGTTTCAATGATACGCAATCACAGAATACTAAATTTAGAAATTATGTAGTACATAGAAATTCACAAGTCGTTCTTTTTTGTTTGACTAATACCTCGTGTTACAGTGTGCGTGAATTAATTTGGGCAATTCCACAACTAACCCTCTTTTATTTCACACTAGGTATGAGGCTTCGTGCTCTGCACAAAGTTAATGCCCGTTATTGTATGCCCGTTATTGAAGCAGCCGAAGTAGATTATGAATAGATTCGTTAAAACTATAGTTGACTATTAGTAGTAAAATTCTAAAGTATAATTTTTTAAATTTTTTTATCGAATTAAAGATCTCTATTAGTAGTTTAATTTGGTACAAAAATAAACAAAAAATTATATGCGGAAGTACTTTATTTTGTAATGCGAAGGATATTGCAAAACAACTCAACAAGCCAACAATGTAAAATTTTCAAGTACAAAAATTTTCAATTGTTATCGAATTAAAGATATCTATTGGTAGTTTAATTTGGTACAAAAATAAATAAAAAATTATATGCGGAAGTATTTTATTTTCTGATGCGAAGGATATTACAAAACAAATCAACAAGCCAACAATGTAAAATTTTAAAGTACAAAATTTTTCAAATTTTATCGAATTAAATATCTCTATTAGTAGTATAATTTGGTACAAAAATAAATAAAAAATTATATGCGGAAGTACTTTATTTTTTGATCCGATGGATATTGCAAAGCAACTCAACAAGCCAACAATATAAAATTCTACAGTGTAAAATTTCCCAATTTTTTGTATCAAATTAAAGATCTCTATCAGTGGTATAATTTGGTGCGAACAAAAATTTAAAATTATGCTTGGAAGTACTTTATTTTTTTATCCGAACGAATTTCTCTATACGTGCAGTAAATATAATTCTAAAGCATAAATTTTTCATTTTTTTTATCGAATTAAAGATCTCTATTTGTAGTTTAATTTGGCAAAAAAAATAAATAAATAAATTGTGAACGGAAGTACTTTTTTTTTATCCGAAGGACAGTGCAAAGTAACTCAACAAGTCAACAATGTAAAATTCTAAAATATTGGAATTTTTAAATTTTTGTACCGAATTAAAGATCTCTATTAGTAGTATAATTTGGTGCGAACAAAAATTTAAATTTATGCGCGAAATTACTTTATTTTTTGGTCCGAAGGGATTTCTCGGGATGAGAATTGGGACACAATAAAGACAATTGGGGACTAAAGAGTAAAAAAATAAAGCTTGGGAGGTAAATATGGAAAATGGAAAAAATTGCTTTAAATTGCTTTAAAAGACAAGATTGCCCATGGTAAAAACTTAAAATAACTACTATTGGAGGGTAAAATTGGAAAAATCAGCCAAAGTGTGGTAAGCCATGAAATCAAACATTGTTGGTATAATAGCCTCTGGTATGGATAGGAAGTGATACTTTTATTGGTGATGAACTGAGGGAAGCGCGCACTCGGGGTTCTTGTAGTGATCCTAGTTACTACATCCTCGTAGTGACCTCATGAGATACTTATTGTGTATATATATATATATATACCAATTATCCAGTCCAAGATCCCGGACTAGAGGTTTTTTGATGTTTTGAAGGTTTTAAAACATGTTTTTGGATGATCCAAACCGTCCAATGTGTTTAAAAAGTGTTTTTAAGGGTCCCCGCGAGAAATCGTAAAAAAAAATACCGGGAAACAGCCAACGGGATTGGCCAAGCTAGATCTAGAAGAATGAAGGTCGTATGTTGATGGGTCAGCTTGCAATAAAGGATCGGGAGTAGGAGTGGTATTCTTTTCGCCTGAAGGTCTTGTGCTTGAACAAGCACTAAGACTAGGATTCAGTGCCACCAATAATGTAGCTGAGTATGAAGCCTTACTTGCAGGATTAAGGAATGCTTTGGACCTCAAGGTAAGTAAATTAAGGGTGTTTTGTGATTCACAATTAGTTATAAACCAACTTTCTGGAGAATACGCTGCAAAGATCGAGAAAATGGCTGCATACTAAGAGGTGGCCAAAGACTTGCTTAACAAATTTGACAGAGTCCACATCCAACAAATCAGCTCGGGGCAGAATGCACATGCTTGCTTATTTGGGATCAGCTGTAAACACTGAGTTTCGCCGAACAGTAGCAGTGGACTACTTAAGTGAGCTGAGCATTGGCCGAGCTGTCAAGATGGTGATGGAAACAAAGCTTGGACTGAGTTGTATGGACCCAATAGTGGCATACCTACGAGATGGGACACAGCCAGAGGACAAGAGGGAAACACACAAAATTAGAACCAAGGCTGTACATTTTTGGCTGTCCCCAGCGGGTAAGCTCTATAGAAAATCCTTTCTTGGTCCATATTTATTATGTGTTCATCCAGCTCTGGTCTAGAAGTTCTTGCATTAGATCCATGCTGGGACATATGGAGGACATACAGGAGGTCGGTCCATAGCCCACCGAGCAATCCCGTGATCTAAGGGATTGATTTGAGGAATCCTATATGGAAAGGAAATCTATTCCAGGACGAGATCTTGCAGAATGTGGAGACGTAATACCTAATAGGAGAGTCCTTGTAGGGAAGGTTTCCTAATGCAAATAGGAAAGCTAGGGCACGAGATGCTTAAATTATCAGGTCATCTATACCTATAAATACAACGTTATGCCCATGAAGAAAGACATGGGCAAACCGCTACTAGACACCATTAGGTTATACGCTAACCTGAGTAACTCCTTACTAACTTAAGCATCGGAGGGCCATTGCCGACGAGAGGCAAATGTGCTCTAACCCTTGTCTGTCTTGCGGATCTAGGGTTCCGGCGAGGAAGTACGTGATCAAGACCCTACGAGAATTTTATCCCTGTACAATTTGAATAGATCGAGTACGAATACATGAAAGTGCTTTGCAATCAAGGACGGAGTCAAGAATTTAATTTACTACGCAGGGGCAATTTTTTTTTTTTCCACAGTACTTTGCAGGGGTGAGTCTATATAATTCATAGGAAAATCTTTTTTCCCTATATGTAATACTAGAGACTTTTTCTTTTTTGCAAGGTCGATCGCTCCTACCGGCCCCTCTCTAGCTCTATCCTTATTTGCAATGGTTTTGAATGTTGTATGAAGAATGGATTTTGACCTGTTCTTATTGTCTGGGATGTATTGTCTAGTAGTCAAAGGGTACGAATCAATTTTGTTAAAAATGATTTAGGTAAATTTGTCTTTTCTATTGTATGCAAAAGGACAATCCAAGAGAATGAGAAATCTCCTCGAAAGCTAATTTTGAGATTTTGCATCTCTCTCTCATTTTTTTTGGAAAAAAACCTTTACCGGCGGTAATAAAACCGCCGGAAAAAGTATGGTATTATTACTGGCGGTAAATTACGCCGTTTATGTATTCCCGACGGCCGTATAGACGGCGGTAGGATTTTCGTGTAATTACCGGCGGTTTTGGGACTTTTACAGGCGGTTTTCTAATGCCGCAAATGCTAAAATTTGGCGTAGTGAGTTCAAACTCCTAAAGATCTTATATTTAGCAGTTTGTCCTTGGGGCCACCTCACCTCTCATCACGCAAACGCCTGCAAAGGGATGGAGAAATTAGTCCGGTTTATCGGGACACTCTTCATTACAAAAAAAAAAAAGTTTGTTATATTTTGTTGTTGTAAGCTCCTAAAGCTGCAATCATGGTAATGACAACTATTGGTTCGAGTTTTAAAGGGAGAATCTAAAAGGTTAAAAAAAATTACATTATAAATTTGTAAAAAAAAAAATCCAAAACATATAAATATTTTATATTATCTATCATTTTAAAAATATTTTATAAGTAATTTTTTTTTTAGATTCCTCACTTCAAGCTGAGTCAATAATAAAAAAAAAAAAAAGAAAAGAAAAGAAACAAAACTAACAAATGCAATTTTTCTGAATTAGGACCAAAAAATACTCCCTCCGCCCCTTAATTTTGGTCTACTACAGGACAACGTGCATTTTCAAACTCAAATAAAATGCATTTTCATAAGTATGTTTGTAAATTTTTTTGCACGAAATTAAAATGCTCATGTGCTCTTTAATTTGGTGTAAAAAAAATAAAAATATTATTCTTGAAAATTCAATTTTTTATGTTTGTAAAAAATACACGTTTCCCAGGAATTATTAACCCAAAACAAAAGAAAAAGGAAACCAAAAGAAAAAGGAAAACGGAAAAGAAAAATAAAAATAAAAATAGAAATTGGATGAGCGTGTAATGTAACGTGTATAAGTTCGAACATAATGAATAGGGCTGCTCAAAAAAATCGGTGAACCGTAAATCCGGTCCGGACCAAATCGATCCGTACCTTTTGGATTTTAACCGTGGATTACTGGTCCGGACACGGATTCAAAAAATAAAAAACCGTGACTTTTGGATCGGACACGGATTTTGATTTTGAAACCGTGGATTAACCGATCCGGACCGTGAGATTTTTATTATAGATATATTTTTTAAATATACATAATTATATTCACACCATAACTCCTACAACAGTACAACCGAACCGTAAGTCTGGTAAATTAACAATATCTATATAACAATATTCGCACCATAACTCCTACAACAGTACAACCAAACCGTAAGTCTGCTAAATTAACAATATCTATATAACTATAATTATAAAAGTGATAAAATTATATATAATTATAGTTAACAATATCTATATAACTATCTACTTTACTGCCTTTGTTGTTTTTTTATTGGGATTTCCAACTTTGAACTTTCTATTTAGTGCATTTGCTACTTGCTAGTGCCTTACTGCCTTTGTTTATTGTTTTTTCCGAATAAGTTGAAAATCCGCGGATTAATCCGGAACCGATCCGTGACTCGCGGTTCGGATTGGAACCGAACTGTGAGACTTTTGGATCGGACACGGATTGAATTTTCAAAAAACCATGACTCGCGGATTAGGATTGGATTCATGCCAATCCGGACCGATCCGGACCGTGAGGACCCCTAATAATGAACATAAGGAGAGTGGCGTTGTTGTAATTATTGCAATCAGTAGCCTAAATTTATACTCCCTCCGTCCCTTTTTGTTTGTCATTTTTGATAATCGTGTCAGTTTTCGATCGCTTATATCTTTTAATATCGATCTCCAAATATATGCAATATGGATCTTGTTTGATAGTTCACGATTAATTCTATTATACAAAGTTTTTAAAACGGTGAAAAACATTATAGATTGAAAGATATAAGCAATTTAAGGCGTATCAGAAAATGGAATAATTGACAAACAAACTGGGACGGAGGGAGTACTTACACTTTGCTGCGGTTGACCATAGTTAAGTTGGAGGAAATTTTGATTGGGTGTTGTACACAGCTTTTTGTGTCCCACGTGGGAAGGGACTTTTTGGCTGAGGTGTCGAGCAACCATTGGGGGCAGTAAGTTGCTTCTTTACGGCTTCTCCGTGCATAAGTTTTTCTCTTACAATACACCTCTATTAAAAGTGTTTATCATATGCATTTGTCATATAATCTATATTGTTCAACCTCATGACAATCGTAACTTTATTTAGTGTCTCATAACTTTTATACTATTAAAATTCGTAAGTCTTCAGTAATTCAACACATAACATTTTCTTATTGATTCATAATATTTTGAAGTGACTTGTAACTTTATACAAAAATATCGTAACTTTTTATTAACAAGAGGTAACTGATTCATAACATTTTTAGGGTTGTGTATCAAATAGGGTTGTCTATTAATTGTAGCATTTTCCTTCAATCATAGAATATCTTGTCGTATTGTGAAATCTAATTCAGTCTTTGGTTTTCCATTTTCTTGGCATTATCGGAATTCGGCCGAAAGATGACTATTCCATTATAGTGACTGATGATGTGAATCGTACAATCATACAATACTATTATATATTTGGAAATGGCTACAATACACACCCCTTATTTGGATGTACCATATGCACATATTGTATGGTTCAGATTGTGCCACATCATCGACAATCGTAACATTTTTTAGTTTTTCGTAACTTTTCAGCGATATGATTCATAACATTTTCTATGATTCGTAACATTTTGACGTGTCTCGTAACTTTTACAAAAAAAAAATTGTAACCTTTACAAAAAATTCGTAACTTTTCCAAAAAATTCGTAACTTTTCGCAAAAAATCGTAACTTTTACAGGGGTGTGTATGATACACACCCAAATGAGGGGTGTGTATTGTAGCCTTTTCCCTATTATTTTCTTCATTTGAATGCATAGTAGAAATTGACGTGATCAGTCGAGGATGTACCCAATCACTAGATTGAGAAATTATGTAAAAATTGACAAGTCGTGCTTCTTTATTTGATTAATACCTCGTGTTACAGGGATTCGAAGATCCCGTAGTGCGCCTCCGTACTACGGGATTGTAGGGCAGTCAAAACTACGTCGTTTTGGATGTGTAAAGATTTAGAATCACAACATTTTCTCTCTCTTGGGATTATGTCAGCTGGTTTTTGAAATCATTTTTTGAGTTTGTTGTTCGGTACAGTTTTGCAAGGGAAGAGAGAGGCATTTTTGGTTTGAAAGTGCGGGGCCCACTCGTCCAGTTTTGCACAGAGAAAGATAGAGAGAGAGATGCATTTTGGGTTTGAGAGTGAGGGGCCCACTGGCCCAGTTTTGCAGAGAGAGAGAGAGAGAGAGAGGAGGAAAAGTGTGGAGCCCACTGGTTGGGTTTTCCTTGGCCAAAAAGAGGAGGAAAAGTCTTTCCTTTCTTAATTTGACGGTAGTGGGCCAAATCAACACAGCAGCGTTTTTTAGGCATGAACATTCACTAGTACTATTGTAGGTGTGTTTTTGTGAGAAGGCCCCTTAATATAACAAATGGCATAATTTAGAATTCTAAACACAATTGGCATTTTACATGTCTTGACTCTTATTCGTATACACTGTAACCCCTTCTCATCTTGAACGGACATTAGTTTTACAAAACCGAAAGAAGCCCAAAAATTAAGAAGTTTAAAAATATGTTTAATTGTAGACTTTTTGTTTTGAGAAACAAGTTTTAGGGGAAAAATTTCTACTCCTAAAATAAAATAATAAACCAACCCCAATCTAAAATAAGTGACTTTTATGTTCACGTATAGAAGAAATCAAAAATCAAATTTGATTTTGAAGAAAATAAATACCCACTTAAAAATGCTCACATTTTGGGATTCAACAAATAAAATTAGGTTAAAATGACGTAGTTTTGAGGGATTAAATAGTGATGTTCTCTCTGCACACCCAAAACGACATAGTTTTGGCCGCCTTACAATCCCGTCGTGCGGAGGCTCACTACAAGATCCCCGAATCCGTGTTACAGTGTGCGTGAATTAATTTGGGCAATTCCACGACTAACCCTTTTCTTATTTTACGTAGGATGTGATACTTTATTGGTGATGAACCGAGGGGAGCGGTGACTTAGGGTTTCCGTAGTGACCTTGATCAATTGTAGATCCTATGAAATTTTCGTTTGGGATCATAATGATTTATTTTTTCAGGAATGTCGAGCACAATATGGGTACGAAAAATTATGATTATCGGAGATTCTTAGACAAACAATTGAGACAAATATGTCTTACAGTGTATTGTGCAAATGATATTGGCCATCCATATAAATAACATCCATTCATATGATTACTAGCATCCAATTAATTTGATAATTTACATGAATAATTTATTCAACATTCCCGAATAATTGTTCGATTCTGATCCCAAATATAGATTATAGAGAGTACACAATTAAAGTCACTATGGGTATCCCAAATTTGGAGAGCACCCGGGAGTCATTGTCTCCCAGCTTGTATACTTATGGGTTACGACACCTCAATTCTGTATATAGAGCTGGTTTTATTTAGGGAGAATTGTTATAGGGTCCACTATAACTATTTCCTAACACTTCTAGTCCACACCATAATTTCCTAAGTGAAGCAGTCCACGCGCGCGAACAAAAAACAAAAAAACCCTCGGTTAAAAGCGAAACCCTGAGGAGTGATGGCGACATGTGCGCGTCAGTCCTTTCACGCGTCAGAAAAGTAAAAGAGAGAGAGAGAGAGAGAGAGAAAAGTCAAAGAAAGGTTTGAAGTTTTCAAACCCACCGTCTTGCCCGACATGTGCTCGTAAGAACTGGGTTTGAAAACCCAAATGAACATGCCCTTATCTAGGGTACCCTATCACCCCACACGTCGCTGTCGCCATAACCCCACACGTCGCTGTCGCCATCATCCCCCGATGCATTTTGCTTTGGGATACTTTGAGATATTATTTTGCATCATCCCGGTACCTCGATGAAAATGCCTAAAACTCTAGGGTACCCTATGAAAATGCCTAAAACTCTAGGGTACCCTATGAAAGTGTCTAAACCACTAAAACCCTATAATTTGAAAGTGCACCCTAAACCTAAACCCTAGGGTACCATGTGAAAGTGCCTAAACCTAAACCCTAGGGCACCCTGTGAAAGTGCCTAAAATCATAGGGTACCCTGTGAAAGTGCTTAAACCTAAACCCTAGGGCACCATTTAAAGTGCCTAAAATCCTAGGGTACCCTATGAAAGTGTCTAAACCACTAAAAACCCTATAATAGGAAAGTGCACCCTTAAATTTAATGTGAGGGTACATTTGTCTATTATAAAATGGAGAGTGGACCTTACACTTTAGAAATTGCAAAAAAGTGGATTAGAAGAGTTATGGAACTAAGAGGTGGACTAGACATGTTACAAAAAGCTATAATGGACCTTAGAGTAATTCTTTATTTTATTTATTTATCTCTTATTTATTTATTCACATAAATTTGCGTCCACAAAGTTGAAATTCGGCCTCCATTGTGTTCTCTCTATCTATAAATAAGCTGAGGAGCAAGTTGCATACGCTTCCTTACTCTTACATCAACAGCACTTCTCAAATATTACACCCAAAAAAAAAAAAAAACCTCTCTTCTGAATACATCCCTTGATTTAAACTCGCTAGGTAGCTCGGGATATGATGAAGAAGTGCAGAAGTACTTGTCATGAAAAACTTGATCGGAAGATAGTGGAGAAGAATAGGAGAATCCACATGAAAGATCTCTGCCACAAGCTCACTTCTCTCATCCCTCCCCACCATTTTAATTCCTCCAAGGTTCTCTCTCTCTCTCTCTCTCTCTGTGTGTTAATAAAAACTGTCCCGATAAACATTTCCTCTGATAGTTCTTTCCATGAATTTGCACAAGGTGAGGTGGCCTATGTTGAATATATAAATTATAAAGTTAACCACTCTCTTTAACAACTTCAGCTTTTAGATGGGTTGATACTTAACAATCTAATAAAATATCATATGATAACAGTGGAAGAATTAGATTCTGTGTTCGAATCGCACCAACTAGTTGATAATGTTGTTTAGCCCGTTTATGGAGGAAATCCTAGCTACATGTGAGGGGGCATGGTGATGAAATAAATAATAAAGTTACGTACCTCTCTTTAAGTTTTCAAATGAATTAGCGGTTAACAATCTAAGAGTCCCAATGACGAATCATGGCCAAGGAAAATCGATCTGCAGCCTTAGAATGATAAGCCCATTTGGGACAAGTCGATTAACCGCTACGAAAACCGCTTAGGATGTTCTGTTTTTTATGGCCTTGAACACACCCCATACATCGTACATAATGCTGAAGAGATCTTACTTTTGAGTATCAAATTATTATTTTGCCAACTTTTTAGTTCATGATGATGTGATGATACGGTTTGATTTGGTGAAGAGGACGTGCAACTCTTTGGAACTAGGGTTTACTGTGACTTTCCGTCTTTTCCCTTCTCATACATACCGACTCCTACCTTTTTTTTTTAATCGGCAAAAAAGATTTCATTAATCTGAAGGAATACAAAGATTAAAAGGATCTCGGACACACTAGCCAAAAGCCACCCGAAAACCAAACCCAAAAGATCGGCAAGAAACCAACCAAAACACCACAAGCAACAACCCAACCACCTATTATCAACTCCTACTTTGCCGTTGAATTCCTGCAGAATGGGCTACCATGTTCATGCAAAATCTATAATCTCATTCTAGGTTTTTCTTAAAGTTCCAAAATATGGGTAACTTAATTTCTTCAAAAAGTACCTCTAGTCTCTTGGCTTTTTTTGTTTTTGTTTTTGTTTTACTGGTTAGTGATTTCTTGGCTAGCTTACATGCACATCGATTAATTCCCTTCTCGGTCAGATCAAAGACAGGTCATCCACGCTGAGACATGAGAATTCACAAAAAAATTCTTTCTTTTTTTTTTTTTTGGTAAAAAAAAAAAAAAAATCTTTCATGTGGCCTAACTCCAACAATCAAACCTTGGTCAATTGTGGGGAGCAAGCTTTCATGTCTAGTTATTGTTTTATCAACTTCAATCCATACATAACCTGCAACAGACACAGTTTTTGCCATCCTATTTTCACATCCTCAACATAATGCCTTCTCTAACGGGGCTATACCAATTACCAACCATCCTGAGTTTACTAGACAATTGTTTTTGTATTGAAAATGCGCGTAGGTTTTTCAAACTTAATTTTAAAGTTGATTTTTTTTTAAATACACTCATCAAACTTAATTCATTTTTGGTCGAGCCAATGATCACTATCTTAGTAAATTTTTATCTATTCTAGAATGCAATTGTTGATTCTCCAAATTGTTGAACTAATTTAGTGATAGATAAATAATTATTGCGCTTGGGTCATCATCCTTTGAGCACGCAGTACACTTGGGTACTAGAATTTTTTCTCTTCCTACATGCATGTAATCTCTGTGAATGTTTAGAACTTTTAAATCTCCACATTTTTCTGCAATAATATTGCATCCATTCGGTCCTTCATCTCTTTTATTTCAAGGACGGAGATAGGATTCGGCCACGGGGTGGTATTTTTGAAACGCGGGTGGCACGTGCCACCTCCCCCTTCTTAGCTTTGTCACTGCTTTATTTCTTCTATGCTATTCAAGTACTCCTTCTATCCCAATTTGATATTCTACTATGAAACTACATCAATATGGATAGATTTTATTGAGAACTTTAATACGGTGCAAAAAAAAATCGAAAATTATTTTGGTAAATGCATTGGAGTATTTTTTAGTTTGAAAATTACACGTAGTTTCGTATTGGACTATCAAATTGGGACGGAGGGAGTAGGTGTAATTACGGTTCGAACTCATAATATTTTGCCCCCCAAAATAATTTTTTCAGGACATGCTATCGCTACAAGAGCAGCTGAATGTGGCAGAAAGATACGTTAAGCTATTGGAAAATAGAGTTGAGGAGTTGAAGGCAAGGAGGACAGCACTAGCTATGAGCAATAACGATGGCGACACCAGCAGAATCAAATTGCCAGTGATTGAATTAAGAGAGCATTTTGGTTCAAGTTTAGAAGTTGTTTTGATAACTGGGTTGAAGAAGAACTTCATGATGTATGAAGTTATTGGTGTGATGGAGGATGAAGGAGCTGAGGTTGTTAGTGCCAGATTTTCTACTGTGGGTGATGAGGTTTTCCATACTCTCCATGCTAAGGTGATTAATTTATATTACCCATATTTTGTCTTCGTTTTTTGGTATTCTAAACAGAGAAAATCTATGGTGCGCCACCTTGAAAATGGACGTACAATACACCCCGTTACGTATAATTTTGGTACTTACGTACTATAATTTTGGTACTTGTTACACATATTTTACTCTAGTAGATTACGGTGAACAGTGACGTGAATAGTGAATTTTTAAAAACTCATAACGGTTCGTAACAAATACCAAAATCATCGTAACAAGGCTACCGTGAATAGTGATTTTTAAAAAATTCATAACCGTTTGTAATTTGACCAAAATCATACATAACAAGTACTAAAATCATACCTAACAAGTATCCAAAAAATACGTAATGATGCTTACTGTAGCATCCTCCTTATCAACGTTTAAGTAGAATGTGGGGTATTCATAAACTCGATGAATTTTCAAAAGTTAATGATATTTTTTTCTTTAATTTTAATGCAGGTCAAAGTTTCAAGAGTCGGTGTGGATGCCGCAAGCATATGTCGAAGACTGAAGGAATTGGTTTGCTGATTCCTTCTTCTTTACTAAGTTAATTACACTATGATGTTAGATTCGAGGGGGAAAGTATTCAATACACACCTCTTTACAAAATTTTAGCTCATTTTACCATTTTTTTGGGTTCATTTTCAGTGTTTTTTTTTATTATTATCACTTTAGTTTTTTTAAATGTATGGTACGTCGTTTATGAATTTTGTTGCTCATTTATAAATTTTTGTGGCTCAAGATCTGAAGTTTTTCGCAATCAATTACAAGAATTTGTGGTGGTTTAAGAATTTTTGTGGCTCAATATATAAATGGCCACACCGTACGTACACCATTTTTAGGGGTTCTTTTCTTGCCGACGGTAGGATGTTTCTTTTTTAGAACAACAAAAAATTATTAAAACGTGATAATGAGTACATCGAGGAGAATAAAACCAGTAACAGGCAAGCAACATGACATGCCATGACAAGATGCCAGATGATAGAAAACTTGTAGCTACTATGTTAGTTTAAGTTAATTAATTTACTACAAAGGGTATTGTTATTGTACAAGAGTACAAGAATAAATGAGTTAGAAACTCTGGTCTACCTTATTTGATTTGAGGGAGGACCTAAACTAAATCCCTTTCATAATAATAAAAAAATTACCATTAGATAAGAATTATGTCTTGACAGATAAAAATACCCCTATAAATCTGCTGATGAACCTTCCTAATTCATCAGCAGAAGAAGAAAGATAAAGAAACATACCACCTCCAAATCTCAAAAAAACCGGAAGAAGAAGAAAGATAAAGAAATGGTTACAATGATCGTTTCGATGCCGACTAACTCGTTTGATAGCCGGACCAATTTTGGGCATTAAGTACCAAGGTGATTTTAGCAAACGTACTTTTAGCAAAATGAGCATGTGAAATAAAATTGACTTTTAACAACTTAGTTTTTAGCACTTTTAAAAAACTCGGCCGATAAGGTTGGGAGTGGAACAAAATAGTCCCCAGAATTAACAGTCCAAGCATATGTGCCTACTAAACACCAACATATCTGTGTATTTGTTGCCTCTCACTCATTTACATTTGACCTAAGTTGGTGGTTTGTGGTTAATGGGCATGCAGTGGAAAAGCGGGTGAGGCCCAGGCGTTAGCCAGGCCTTTTCTTGTTGATTGTGGGTTCTTGGTCAAATTTCATTGGGTTCGGCATTAAAAGGTGAGACTTACGGGCCCAATAGGTTCAACTTCTATGTTCTTAATATTGTGGTGATAGGTTCGCATTCTTTGTTAATTGCGACATTAAAGCCAGACATAAGGATGGACTGGGGGACGGATGACCCGATCGCACTATTTGCGTTCTTAATTTTTATTATGCATATTGTAATTTTTTTTTTCAAAAACTTTTAAAAGATACAAGTTCACTTGCCGAACATCAGTTGGAACAATCCAACACCCATCCAACTAATCGGTTTGGATGAATTAATATTTGGGAAATTTATCGAAATGGTCCCTCTAGTTTAACCTTTGTCTCGATTTCGTCCCCCACCTTTCAATTTTACTCTAACAAACCCTGTAGTTTCAATTTTGGTCGAATTGAGTCCAAAAGTTAACTTCCGTTAGCAAACTTAACGGAAATTCCAATTTGGGAGTTTTTTGAGGGGTAGAACAGACATTTTTCTCTCCCTCTTGCGCAGTAACAAACCCTAACTCCTCCTATCTCATTTTTACTCTTTGCAAATCTAAAAATAAAAAAAAAAATTCATAAAATTGAGAGAAAATTGAATCACCACCACTCTCACAGGCACCCCAAAATGGCGTCCAAACCCGATGTCGAGAAATCCAATGGGCACATGGCGGACCACGACAAGTGCCCAGTTGAGGAAGTTGCCCTAGTGGTCCCTTCAGCTTGAACTCAAGTCGGTTTAGCATGAAGGAGCACATCGTGATTGTCAATTACGGGTTTTCTTCCAGTGGGAGTGATGCATATTGGGGCTTTTTCGGTTATGATTTTGATGTAAGATTAAGTTTTTTTGATTTGATGATTTTGTGATTTTGCCCATTTTCCTTTAGGTTTAA
Organism: Vaccinium vitis-idaea; assembly: GCA_963854785.1. Lineage (NCBI taxonomy): Eukaryota > Viridiplantae > Streptophyta > Magnoliopsida > Ericales > Ericaceae > Vaccinium > Vaccinium vitis-idaea. Next base: position 29,186,366 of record OY978225.1, read on the forward strand.
TTTGATGTGAGATTAAGTTTTTCTGCCCCTCAATTTCATATTTTTGGTGGGAATTTTTATTATGCATATTATAATTTTTTTTTCTCAAATTTTTTTAAAAGATACAAGTTCACTTGCCGAACATCAGTTGGAACAATCCAACACCCATCCAACTAATCGGTTTGGATGAATTAATATTTGGGAAATTTATCGAAATGGTCCCTCTAGTTTAACCCCAGTCTCAATTTCGTCCCCCACCTTTCAATTTCACTCTAACGAACCCTGTAGTTTCAATTTTGGTCGAATTGAGTCCAAAAGTTAACTTCCGTTAGCAAACTTAACAGAAATTCGAATTTGGGGGTTTTTGAGGGGTAGACAGACATTTTTCCCTCCCTCTTGCGCAGTAACAAACCCTAACTCCTCCTATCCCATTTTTACTCTCTGTAAATCTTAAAAAAAAAAAAAATTCATAAAATTGAGAGAAAATTGAATCACCACCACTCTCACCGGCACCCCAAAATGGCGTCCAAACCCGACGTCGAGAAACCCAATGGGCACATGGCGGACCACGACAAGTGCCCAGTTGAGGAAGTTGCCCTAGTGGTCCCTTCAGCTTGAACTCAAGTCGGTTTAGCTTGAAGGAACACATCGTCATCATCGTGATTGTCAATTACGGGTTTTCTTCCAGTGGGAGTGATGCATATTGGGGCTTTTTCGGTTCTGATTTTTATGTAAGATTAAGTTTTTTGGATTTGATGATTTTGTGATTTTGCCCATTTTCCTTTGGGTTTAATTTGATGTGAGATTAAGTTTTTCTGCCCCTCAATTTCATATTTTTGGTGGGAAATTTTTTTTTTTTTTTTTGAGATTTGCAAAGGGTAAAAAATGGGGTAGGAGGAGTTATGGTTTGTTATTGGGCAAGAGGGAGGGCAAAATGTCTGTTTTACCCATCAAAAGACCCCCAAATTGTGGTTTCCATTAAGTTTGCTAACGGAAGTTAACTTTTGGACTCAATTCAACCAAAATTGAAACTACAGGATTCGTTAGAGTGAAATTGAAAGGTGGAGGACGAAATCGAGACTGGAGTTAAACTGGAGGGATCATTTCAATAAATTTCCCTTAATATTTTCTATTTCAATCTGTGTAATACTAGCTAGTATATATTTTGCTTTTCAAGATGGATACATAAGTATGCATTTGCTTTCTAAAATGAAAGGATGCACAATAGTGAGAATTACAGATGATAATATACTAATAATTGAATATGTTATCGGAAGTATATATCATACTAATCGTTGTGATAATGCTTATATGGTTTATATATTTTTTGAACAACAAAAAATTTTAATTAATTTTTGAAGAAAAAATTAATAATAAATAGGATAAAATTGTTTTCATCTTGGGGGAGGATGCCAATAAAATACTTTTTGGCAGAAGTCCTTCCACTTTTTTAGACTTTTAGCCATAAGGCCAATAAAAAAAATTTAAAAAAAAAACCCAACTCTCTCGCCTCTTTCTCTGCTCCTAAACCTGGGAGATAGGTGTTTTCAACGGAATACTGGCGGAGGAAGGGGAGACGTGGGACTTATACCACGTTGTAGCCAACGAGTTAATTTCCTGGCGACGGGGAGATCGCCGGATACGATGGGTTTGTTATCACGGATTTGCAAGCTGCTGAATTTTCTTAAGAAATTGGATTCTATGAAGAAGAAAGTTTTGGGGATTTGATTCGGCCAGCAGGTAATCTCTCTCTCTCTCTTATATACACACACACATGATTGGGCACATGATCCCCGACTCCACATTTACTTTCGCATTAGTGAGATTTCACTCACTTAATTTCTTTTTTTTCAAGGCAAAAAAGATTTTATTAATCAAATATCGAAGATATAAGATTAAACGGGGTCAGAGAAAAGCCTCTCGAGACCCAAAAGATTGAAAGACTGTCAATAAAAAAACGAAGCAAAACCCCAACACGTAAAACAACCAAAGAGCACCAAAAATCACCCCCAAAACCACCCACATGCAAAAACCGAAGACAAAAACCGAAAGCAAAAACCCTCACCAACCAAAAGCCAACACCACAAAACACCGGAAACAACCTCCTAAAACAAATCAAGCCAAGCAATTAGTGATTATGAACATCTCTTGCCTTATTAAGGGCTTCCATCTCAGCAATTTTGCTTATGACCTCATTCTCATCACCATCATAGCTAAGACCAAATAACCTGTCAACTTCCCATATGGGTTGAGCTTCATCTAACAGAATTCTGTTTCTATTGTTTATATCCCTTGATGAAATAGATGTAGATAGTGCATCAGATGACACCACAGCCTTAACACCATAGACTTCTTTTTATTCCCTTTTTCCCTTGGTGTCACCTGAGTTTACTCTGGTGTACCCCAGAATTACGTTTATACTCTTCCTGTATCTTTTCTCTGTTGTCCCAGTGATTGTTGCTTGAAAAGGGATTTGGTTTGCCACAGATTGGGATGTCACCTCATCAGACTTCCTATTAGCCCCAACTTCTATATATGCCACCTCTTCAACATCTTCCATAGTGTCATCGGGTCAGTGAGATTTCACTAATTTCTAACTCCGTCTCTGTTCTACTCCTTTACTTTGTATGTTTGAAGACTAGTGAAACGCAGTGGCGGCTCCAGGATTTTCATCCAGCGTTGACAAAAATACATAGCATATTTATGATAAAAAGTTGTATGAAAAAATAAAAAAAATTCTGACTAGGCAAAAGAGATACTCTCTCCGTCCCATTTTAAATGTCCACTATAAGAATACGGGCAATTTCAAACACTTAAAAAAAAAATATTTCTCTCTGTAATTTTTTTATTTGTTTTATATCATATTAAAGTGCTAATTGAGTACTTTAATTCACTGCAAAAAAATCTTAAAGATATTTTACAGAAGTACATTTAACGTCCACAAAAATACATGTTCTCCAAAGACACATTTAAAATGAGACGGATTGAGGGAGTATATAATTTAAAATGGGACAGAGGGAGTATATGCATATACATTTGCAAAAATAAATTTCTATACTATGAATATTTAAGTAGACTAACTAAACACCCTTACTCAATTGTCCAAGTCTATTTCTTCTTCTTTTCCTTGAGTTGTTCTCTTCTTTTAATCGACACAGAAAAGAAAAGGAAATTTTTCTTAGACTAGGCTTGTTTGATTTTGTTAGGGCTATAACAATTTGGTTCAAATTTAATAGGAAATTTTTATTTTAACCTTGCACGAGTAACCCAGTGCTGACAATAGTAAAGAAAAATTAATTTATATCTAAATTTTATTTTATTTTCAGTGCATTTTTTGAACCCATGCTAGAGTCGCCTCTAGTGAAACGTCACTAGTTTTATGCGTTAGTGACGGCCTTGATCTTCTCCTTGTCTCTGTCCTCGTCCTCTAATTTTTAAATTTAAATAACTAGTAGGAGTTGATTTTTTGAATTATATGTAAGAAATTAGAACTTTTAAAAATTAGTGACAATTTACTACAATTGTTTTGTCGCCCGAAGTAGCTATCCTGAGGCGGGGTGGTGGTCGGCCAAGAAGCAGGAGTTGAATTTTTTGAATTTTTTGTATACAATTAAAACTTTAAAAATTAGTGAAATGTCACTAAATTTTTTGGTCGGCGAAAGTGGTCGGCTGGAGGTGTGGTGATGGTTGGCTAGGAGGCAAGAGTTGATTTTTTTGTACGAAATTAGAACTTTTAAAAATTAGTGACATTTCACTAAAAAAAATTTCTTTATATTCGATTGCAAAAGTTTCTTGTCCTTTTTAAAAATGTCAAATGTTTTTTGTCTTTATGTTCGATTCCAAAAGTTCTTTGTCCTTCCATTTAAAAATATCAAATGTTTTGGATTTATGCCTAAGTCCCTCATATTTTAATTGGTAATTACAAAAAATTAAAGGGAACAAGCAAGTATCACAATGAAGGAAAGTATCCCAACTATTTTTTATGGTTTACATTTGCCAAATCAAATGTCACATTTCGTATACTATAATCTGTTTTTTTTGGCTAAATATTCACTCAATCTTGAAATTTAGTTGTAGCCTGCAAAAATACATATACAATCACATGTATGTATGTGTGTACATATAGGGTTCTTCTATTGTCAGCCCAATGGGCCGAAAAGAAGCAAACAGAAAGAGAGAAAAAAAAACACACACACACACACACACACACACTTAATTATATTTTTTACACTAAAAATTTTTCACATAAGGGCTCCCTCACTTTGTTACGGTGAAGAACTTTCATTTCCGGATCGAATTTCGATGATCCGAATCGTTAGATGTGTTTAAATAGTGTTTTTAAGGTCTAACGAGAGGATTAGTTAAAAAAAAAAACACACGGAAGGGCTTGATCCGAGTAGTTTTCGATAAAGACTCATTTTCCTAGACAAGTGTGCAGTTTTATCGAAAACTGCTCAGATGAAGCCCTTCTGGGTATTTTTTTTCCCACGAATCCCTGCGTTGAATCTTAAAAACACATTTTAAACATATCCAACAATTCAAATCGTCTAAATTCGATCCGAAAATGAAAGTCTCTCACTGTAACAAAGTGAGGGAGCCCTCATCAGAAATGCCCCTGTTTTTACACTTTTTGATACACTAATATACACTTTTCACATATTCCACTACATGTTTCAAACTTTAACGGCAACCATGTGGACTGATTGTAAAATTTTCCACACACATATTTGTATTTATATATCGTCCATCCCTGATTAGACACGTAACCCACAAAAATATATACATATACGATTGCATATATGTGTGTGTATATATTTTCTCATGGAAAACTAAACAGAAAGGTTAGGTTTACACGAATGCATGTGCATTCTCATTCATCTTCATAACCCATTCAAATGGATCCGGGGGTGTCGTGCACCCCTCAGCAGCCCGATTGTGTTTAGGACGGTTCGGATGTAGTCGGCAATTTCAATTTAATTTTGATTTATTTTTACCGGTAAAATATTACTCCGTAAAACACATCCGAGCCATTCAAAATACGATCGGACGACCGAGGTGTGCACATCACGACTATGGGCTCATTTACTTTTTTGGTCCCCAAATTATTGACCGCGTCTCATTTTCGTCCCCATAGTATCAATTGGAAAATTTTAGTCCGTATAAAATTGGTACCAATTAAGTCCTCATGGTTAACTCCGTCAGCCCCATCCATTAAAATGAGGGGCATTCTTGTCACTTCACCTCACCCCAAATTTCTGTCAAAGAAAAAAAAAAGTTTTTGCCTTTTTTTTTTTTATTCTCAGTCAAACAAAATTGAAAAAACGAGGGAAGCTTTGAGGCGGCCATGGTCGCCGCCTGCCAACACTATCCTCCTCCTCTCCTTTCCAACCTCCCTTACACCACCCACATCCTCTACTGTAACTTCAGGATTTACGAGATCCATCCATAATAAAAAAAAAGAAAAAAAAAAAGGGAAAGCTTGGGGCGGCAGCAATGGCCGTCACCGCCATGGTCGCCGGCTGCCCCCACCATCATCCTCCTCTCCTTTTCTCCCTCCCCTTAACCACCCACAAAAACATTGGTCACAAAAGCCATTGAGTTACTCTAAAAAAATCGAAACCAACTGGGACCAAACCTATACCGAACAAACTCATTTTCTGATCGATTTTTGCGGGGTCCATTCGATTTTCTCAATTGCTTCCGATATTAGCCTGGGGTGGTGATCTGATGGTGATATCGTCGGAGGACGTCCGATATCGTGTCCGAATTGTAGATGAGGTGGTGATCTTGTGTTGAATAATAGTCACCCCCGCCGTATAGTGAAGTTGATGTGGGGAGAAAAAGAGATGGGTCGTTGAAATGGACTGAGTTTGAGTCGAAGTGGACCGGGTTGAATGAGTGACCGGAGTGTGAATAGTAGACCATGGGAATTGTTGAAGAATTTGAGCTTGGAGGAAGCTCTCTTTGTGTGTGATTTCGTGACCAATGGTTTTGTGGGTGGTGTGGGGGAGGGGGAAAAGGAGGAGGAGGAGGAGGAGGGGGGAGCCAGCGACCATGGCGGTGGCGGCCTTGGCTGCCGCCCCGAGCTTTCCCCCTTTATAATTTTTTTTTTTCGATTTTCTTTGACAGAAATTTGGGGTGGGGAGAAATGACAAAAATGCCCCTCATTTTAACAGATGGGGCTGACGGAGTTTGCCTTGAGGACTTAATTGGTACAATTTTTATACATTGGGGACTAAATTTTTCCATTTAATACTTTGGGGACCAAAATGAGACACAGTCAATACTTTAGGGACCAAAAAAGTAAATAAGCCCACGACTGTGCACTACACAACTAGGAGTATTTTTCTACTTTATTTTCTTGTCATATCTTTTGTCCACGAAGGCTAAAAAATTCAAATTTTGATTGTGCATGCAACATTTAGTATTTCAATTAGTTTTTTTTTTTCAATAGTCAATTCATTTCATTCAAAAACCCTACGGCGTAGATTTCATCACAAGATACAAGATACAAGAATATTGAACCAAAACTACTACAATCTAACACAAAAGACTAACAAGCAGTATGCTCCACAACGCGTGCTGCCAAAGCATTCCAACACGAGGTGTCAGCATAGGGTCCCTTCAAGATTTAATAGTAGAGGCCAAGATTTAGTAGTAAAAGGATCCCTAAGGGAAACCTAGCTCAAGCCCTAAGCAGAAAACACAAATGAAATCATTGACCAACACCCACAGAAGGGTGATAAAATCCCACAAAGCGGAGGATAACTCACACAGTGGAAAGAAAAAAAAAAACAAGGAAAAAAATTGACCGTTCATATGCTTTTGTAGGCCATGTACATTTCACAATTGCATGATATGATTCATAAACTCAAAATCCTACATTTGACACACAAAAAAAAAAAAAAAACCATTAAAATTTGCAATGCAAAAGAGAGAGTTTTAAGGTGTGTTTAGATATTGGTGAAGAAAGTGGAAAAGAAGAAACATTTTTTTTTGAACGGCAAAGAATAAATATCATTAATCTCTGATATTGAGAGGTACAAAGATAAGGGTGCAAGGAGGGAAACATCATATCTAAGGGAGAGGAGTTGTTTTGAAAGCTACTACTTCCATTGTTTTGATTTGCTGCCGATAAGATTTGCTTTTGAGGAGTTGTTAGTCACTGCTGCTGTTAGGAGTATGTCTTGAATGTGGATTTTAATGCTGTGCTTCGTTTATATTCTGGACTTTATTGTCAAAGGTTGAAGTTGCTCATTCTGTCATGAAGCTTAAAGTGTGTAGTGGTTGTCCTTGTAGGAGTTTGTTCCAATTTGTATTCCAGGTTGTGGTAGTTGCTGGCATGGCATGAGGTGTACTTGGCAATTTGTATTCCAGGATGGGGCTATGCATCATTGAAGCTCCATTCTCTTGGCTGATATCCACTTCTGCTTCTGCTGGTCGAGACATTGAAATTCTCTTATAGTGTAATTGCATATTTGCTCGTGTTCCTCTTCTGGTTGTCCCCTTGTCAACCTTTGTTATTTCCCTTTCGGGTTCGTGGTTCTTTCCATGGTCCCTTTAATCTTTGTAATCCGTTTTCAAAGATTAATAAAATTCTTTCTGCAGTGCAAAAAACAAAAGGAGAGGACCAAATAGATTGGCACTCTCAAGTAGATAATCATATGGAGTTCCAAGACCCAAGCAGTTGGCAAGGCACCAACAACACAAGAAATATAAGAAAATAAAGAACTTAAAAAAGCACCAAAATACGAAGGACATGCCCTTCAATTAATAGTCTAACAATCAGAGAACATTTGGAAGAAACTAAATAGAGTCCAAATCACTTTGAAGCCTGAAGATGTAATCCTCCACTGAGTATTTATCACCTCTGCCTCCATCACCCTCTTTTGTTTTTACCCAAAAGGCTACCCTGGTTTTAATGAGTTCAATGATATCATCCCAATTTGGAGTTGCAGCTTCAAAGATGTAAGCATTCCTCTTGTTCCATATGGTCCACATGACTGCCAATGGAATGCCGTCCCAGATAATCTTTTTTTGTAGTTTTCATGCTTTAGTTGTTCCACCAAAATAGTAATTCCACCACAGGTTTTGGTGTCACCCATTGGACACCCCACCAAAGCAATATTTTTGTCCATACATTCCACACAAATTCACAATGCAGCAGGAGATGATCTAGAGTTTCCAAACCTGAACCACAGAATTTACAGTTGGCTTCTCTTGCATTCTGAATCATGCCAATCCTGAGTAAGAATTCTGAAGTTTTGATTCTTCCAAGGAGAACCAACCATCCAAAGCATTGCACCCGATAAGGTGCTACATTCCTCCAAATAAGATCATAAGCTGAATCAATTATATGATAGCATTTGGTCTAGCAAGTTCAAAAAAGATTTTTCCGTGAAGACATTTGAATTGCAGTTCGACCAGACAATGTATCTTTAGCTCCACTATTAGCTGAGACACCAGATTCATCTAGAAATTGATAAAGTTCAGCTAGCATCACCTCCTCCCAATCGTATAGTCTCCTTCTGAATTGCCGGTCCCAATGGTTTGTTTCATCCTTTCTTGCCAGCACCTGACTAAGAAGTTCATCCTTTAAGTTGACAATCATGAATAGTGAGGGGTATGCTTCAGCTAGGCAAGGGTTTCCAATCCAAACATCTTTCCAAAAAAGAATTGAGCTTCCATCACCAACCTTAATCCTTACATTTTCAAAATAGACTGCAAACATATCAGGATTCCTAGATTGAACACTCATGATATCTTTTAAAATGGTGGAAACATTTCTTTGGGTTCCAATCATAGGGAACCAACAATTTACCCCCATCTTATATTTTGCTTGTATTACTTTTCTCCAAAGGGCCTCCTTTTCAACTCCGAACTTCCACCACCATTTAGTTAGTAGAGCTTCATTCATTTGTATGATGCATCTAATGCCAAGACCCCCATTTTCTCTTCTCATTGTGACTCTAGACCAGGCAACCAAGTGTAGTTTTTTTTTAGACCCCCCCCCCCCCCCCCCCAAGGAATTTTGCTTGAATGGTATCAATACATTTTGCCACTCCTTCTAGCATTTTGAAGAGAGATGTAAAGAAGAAAGGAAGGCTGAAGAGGGCAGATTTGATGAGGACAATTCTGCCACCAAAGGACAAATATCTTCTCTTCCAAGTAGTGAGTCTGGCTCTAACTTTATCGATAACAGGTTTCCAAGTGGATAAGAGTTTAGGGTTGACACCCAAAGGCATGCCAAGATATCTGACAGGTAATTTTGGGGAATGACATCCAAATGCTTGAGCAAAATGTTGAACATCCACATCAGCAATGCCCACACCACAGAGTATGTAAGGACCCGTATTTTTTCATATTATTTTCCGGAAATAAAGTTGGGGAAATATGAGAAACTAATTAAAAATGCTAAAGTGTTGGATTATTAAGTGTTGTGAGTGAGATTGGACCTAATTGCATTACACAAACCACATATGGGCTTGGAGTGTAATTACATGATATATATGTGTGTGTGTGTGTGTGGTGGGAGAGGAGAGAGAAAGTCATCTTCCTCCCCAAAAAAAAAAAACAGCCGTCCCTCTCTCTCTCTCCTCCATGGCTCTCAAAACCTCTCTCTTCACAAATCTAACCAAAACTCAAGCTCCAAACTTAGTCCCTTCACAAAAGCTTCTCCAAATCTCGTGCTCTACGCGTTGGTATGCTCATTTCACTCCGGTGTTTGAAGAATTTTTCTTGGATCTTGAAGGTTGAGTGTGGGTTTTGCTTCTTGGAGGTTTTTCAAGCTAAATCATTGAGGTAGGGGACAAATTTCTACTCCCTCTAGTTGTATTTTGTTGATTTGTGGCATATGTTGTTGGGTTGTCTACCAATTTCTAGCTAAACTTGTTTATCACCATGAAAATGGGTTTTTGATCTTGGAATCATCATGAAGATAGGTTTTGATCTTGTTCAATCTTTGATTGCTACTCTCTCAAGTGTTTGGGTAGTGTTTTGATCCATATTTTGATGAATTTCTAGTTGTTTTTGCTTGGGTTGAAACCCCCATTGAATCTGAAAATCTGTCAAAAAAATTTACGAAATGGCCTGGTATTGATACCCCCGCGTCCGGGTATCAATACCAGCGGGTTCTGTTTTTCTTTCTGTGCCTCTGGTATCAATACCCCAATTCTGGGTATCAATACCAGACAGCTTCGAACCTTATTTTTTGTTGAAACTTTCCCTTGACTCTTGGACGTCTTGGGACACCTTTAAATGTTTCGTTCACTCAAAATATTACTTATTACCAACCACTTAGTTGATCGGATTGTTTGCTTGGCTATCCTTTGACCCCCGGTCGGGTAGTTTGACCATACACTTGTTTGGTCCCTAAACGCGTAATTCGCTTGTATTAGGATATTTTCCACCTTAGTAGCATTCTTGGAATCAAATGATAATGGAGATTACTTAATGTCACTTATTTCTTGCTATCTATTGGATTTGGTGAGGTCTTGGTGCATTTATTAACACTTGGCGTACATTCGGGTTGAGTTGGAATTTCGGGATACATGTAAATGGATAATGTGGCATGTGAGTCATATATGAGACTAAGTTGAACTTGTATATTGATAAGTGATGATATGAGTATAAAACGATTGATGCGGGGCCCGATAGGGTATGCCGGAGTGACACGGGGCCTATATGACATGCCCGGAGAAATATCAAACGTTTAAGAGGAAAGTGATGTAAGTGGTTAACGCTTAGGACACATGTGGCGAGTCGGGTGTGTGTGTCGGACATAAGTTGGATATGAGAGACGAGATGGAGGGGATCTAGTTGATTATGGGTTACTTTCGAGCCCTTTTACTATTCAAACTCTCTTAACTCTCGTTGTATGATTTTATTAGTTATAACTCATCCTATCGGTTTCTCTTAACTCCCCTTATATTTCTTTATGTATTATCCTTGTTCCTTCGTTTCACTTGTAATTAGCGTTGGTCGTACATGGATACATTTAGTGCAAATGGACACATGAAATATGTTGGATGCTTTAGAAGTGCTTGATCGGGTGACATATATTCTTTAGTAAGCATGCATTTGATCCTTGACTTGACTAGTATGAGTTAATGGATATACTTGATGAAATTAAAGAGAATGTTAGAATGTTTCCGAGTTAACGTACACATTAAAATAGTGGTTACCAGGAAGGAAATAGAACTTGGATGTCGAAATCGGGTGAAAGTTGAGTGAATGGAAACAACGGAAGAGAACATATACATATATAAATATTTACAAGTTTTGTTGATGTGAAATTATGATTTTGTGGAGACGGCCTTTGTGAGGGTTGTTGGATACGAATGACTAGACTACTAGTAAACATACGGAATATCAAGTTGGTGAATAGTGACATTGAGATTTATAATGAGGTTAGAGGAAAATTCTATAATCCGTTATCTAAATGGTATATCGTTGAGGAATGCTGAGTGATGCGTGAAGTGTTATTGTTTGGTCGCTATCATAAATTGATATGCTTGGTGGCTTACTTGCTATTTGTCAATCGTATGATATGTTTCTCGTTCATTATATTTTGTTGTGCAATTTTGTGTCTGAAACAAAAAAGGGGATACCTACTGGGCGAAGTGAATGCTCACCCCTTTGCTGTTTCAGGTTTCGCTTGAAGTGCAAGATGGAGTGCGTGGCGTGCATGGCATAGTCAAATCATGGCATGAAGGATGATTTGAAACATTGTAACCTTTTTTCCTTGTAAAACAATGTAATTTTTAATGTAAAAATCCGATGGGGCATTGGGTGTCGAGGTTGAGATTATTACAAAAATGTAATGAAATGTTGTAAGGTGATTTCGCATTACACTATGATTCTTTAACTTTAGAAATTTCTTAAGAAAATGTTCATTTATTTATGTTGAAAATCGAGGGCGTGACAGAGTATAGTTTTGTGAAAGTTTATTCTAAGCCCAGACATATCTTCAAAACCTTTTAACAACTCTTTGACTGCTACAACTTCTTCCAATTTTGCGTTGAAAAAGACAAGAGTGTCATCGACAAATTGCAAATGAGTGATGCACGGCCCATCATTACCCATTGTTAATCCACTGAGTGTGCCTTGTAATAATGTATATTTGAACATCCAATTGAGCCCTTCAACAACAATTATGAAGAGAAAGGGAGATAGGGGGTCACCCTGCCTTACCACTTTTCGCATTTGGAAATCCTTACAAGAAGAGCCATTAACTAACACAGAAATCCATGAGGAAGGTAAGAACTCCCTAATCCATGATATCCATTTTGAAGGAAAGCCCATGATCCTCATCATTTCTATCAGATAGTTCCAATTTAAATTATCAAAGGCCTTTTCAAAGTCCAACTTGATAATAAGTCCTTGTTTTCTACCCTTTTCCACCTCTCCACTACTTCATTGGTAATAAGGATGCCATCCTGAATGTTTTTGCCACCTAAGAGAGCAAACTGAACATCCCCCACAATGACTGTTTTTGCCACCTAAGAAAGCAAACTGAACATCCCCCACAATGACAGGGATTGTAGTCTTGCTGTAAGCACTTTAGACAATACTTTATACATACATCCAATGAGACTAATTGGTCTAAAATCTGACAAACCAATGAGATTATCAACTTTAGGTACCATGGTGATAAAAGAAGAGTTGATGCATTTTGGTAATCTACCATTTTTATGAAATTCATTCATAAAAGCAAAAATATCACCTTTCATGAAGCTCCAACACTTTTTGATGCTCAACATATTAAATCCATTGGGGCCGGGGGCCTTGTTCCCGTCACAGTGTTTGATAGCATTCCAAATTTCCTCCTCTGTAAATCCCGCAATAAGGTGAAGGCACATTTCAAAGTCAATTGTGTTACCCATCATGTAACTAGACATTGGTCTAACTGCCACTTCTTCAACATAGAGGTTTCTAAAATGATTGAAAACTGCTTGCTTGATGGCCACTGGATCTTCAACTATTGAGTCCCCAATTTGTAAAGAATTCAAGCTATTCCTTCTTTGTCTTGAAGAGGCTAGAGCATGGAAAAATCTAGTGTTTTTGTCCCCCATAAAATGCCATTTAACTCTAGGGTTCTAGAAACAAACCAACAAACGATAAATCAAGTACACAAAGATTTACGTGGTTCAACTCATGCACGAAGCAAGAAGGTACATCCATGGGCGAAGAGTGAGTAGGGGCGGTCGCCCCTGCAAAGAAACAAAAACCCTCTAGTATTAAATAGAAAAAAATAAATTTCCTATGAATTATATAAGCTCGCCCCTGTAAAATATTTTGGATAAAACATTTTCCCTTGCGTTGTGAAATTCCCAACTCCGTCCCTGATTAACGGGAAAAGAATACAAAGAGCCGACTATAACCGTAACTCTAATTTAAAACACCCAATAGATATCTAGGGACAAAGTCTCAAGAACACGAAAGAGACAGAAAAAAAAACCCTAATATCCAATCCGAAAAACTAAAGACCAACAATTAATGGACCCAAAAGGGACAAAACCCTAGAAAGCCGCAAGGCTCCTATTTATAAGGTAGTACTGAAATTAGGTCAAAATGTGCCTAAAAAATGCGTAGTCGTGCTTTTTCGCGTAATGTCCGTGTAAAACCGTCCTGACGGCCCTGAAACCCATCTAGACGAGAATTCCAAATCGCAACCTTGCGGTCCTAAAAGCAAACTGCTCATGACAGATACTGCACCTTTCTTAGAACGTCTAAAATTCAAGGCATAATTCCGACAATTCTCTACCTTGACTTGAATTCCATTGAACTTAACATCATAGAGCAATCCTCTCGCCACACTACTCTTCTCCAAACCACCCTCACGGGCAACGCCCCACGAGGTGATCATCAACAGCAAGAACAAAAAATGCTCAAGCACGACTACTTGACCTTGCAAACGCGGCTCGAAAACCCTGCCTCACATTCCTCCAAATTGAGCCTCCATCTTCAACTGGGCACCTCCCACCCAATACACCCCTCAAGGATGTAAATGAAGATCCACTCAAACTACACCTGGAGTTAAACACCGAACTCCACCATAGAATTAATGGACCAAACAAGCAACAGTATTCAAACGGGCACCGTCCTTCCAGCCCATCCATTGTTGATGGAATAGACTTGCTCAAACTTCCCACAGAGTTAATATGCGAAACTCATATACGCCAAAACAGAGTTGAAACCAAACTAACAATGGACCAAAATCTCCACGGCGATACCCAACATGATCAAGCACCCCATAACTGCCTCCATAACAGTATCCAAAAAAGGAGCCTAACCAAAATAATTTCATTTAACTCATAAAAATAGTCTTTCTCGGGCATACCTCCATCACATGAATCGCATAAAGGCACTGCTTCAAATACAACCGTAGTCTCCTCCTCAACCTCTCAAAGTACATTATCTGCTCCTCCTCCAACAAAAACTTGAATAATCCTTGTTGAACAAGCAAAACACGCACTCCCCAAGCCATAGACTGGTGCTACTTCTTCAACCTCCAAACTTCTCAACTCCGTATCGAGCTATCATATTGCAATTGACACGAACACCAAAAACAAGATATACAACCTTGGATTAAAAGCCTAAGCTTTGATACCAGTTTGTTATGACAGCCACGGAGTAAGAGAAAAACAAACTAACAAGCGATGAATTAAAGACACAAAGATTTACATGGTTCCCCTTAAGCACAAAGCAAGAAGGTACGTCATGGGCGAAGAGCGAGAGAAGATTCACTATGAACTAGGAGAGAATACAAAGAGCAAGTTATACCCGTAATTAACTTTGATTTGGAACACACAACAGATATCTAGGGACAGTCTCAAGAACACGAGACAGACACACAAAAAACCATGATATCCAACCCCAAGAACTAAAGACTGACAATGGACCCAGATGGAACAAAACCCTAAGAAGCCACAAGACACCTATTTATAAGAAAGTACAAAAGTTAGGTCAAAAGAGGTTTGCGTAATGTTTGTGTAAAACCGCATGAACGGTCCTGAAACCCGTCCGGACGGGAATTCCATATTGCAACCCCGCGGAAGGAAAAGCAAATTTCTCGCGACAGAGACTACAACTTTCTTCGAACATCTAAAATTCAAGGCATATTTCCAACAACCTTCCTTAAAATTTCCTTCTTACATATTTTCTCTTCTTTTCTCTTTCTTTCCCACAGAAAAGTTCCAAATACAACCTAGAGAGAAGGTGGCGAAAAGTTGTAGAGAGAAAGGTTTGATTTTGTCTCGTGTTTCAATCAATTAGAGCCACCACTTTGCGAAATTAATTTGTTCCCTCTGTCCAACCAATTTGCTATTGTAATTGAGGCCCAAAAAATGGGGGCGGAAAAAAGGTCAACAAAAGTAGGCTTCACGTCACGTGCATGTTGAAATATTGTGCTATGAGCTCCGAGATTAGTTTGGTTGATCGGTGAGTTTATTCCCACACAATTAATTAGGATTTGATTTTTAGGGTCAAGTTAAAAGAAAGTAATTTCTTGTGAATCTCTAGTCTGGGCATAGATGTCAAGGTGCAGAGACCGGGGAGGGGATTAATCGAGTTAAGCGTAAGTTGACTCATCAATGGGAAAAAAAAAGAATAAGAAATGTTGCCATCTGAGGCCCATATCAATGGCCCTTCAACCGCAAAATTATTCAGTCCTCTTCGGACAATGTTGGAGGCGATTTCCCCGCTTCACACAGTGGTATATTAGTTATTGAAAGCGAAAAGAGATTTATACAAATTTATGTAAATGATACAAAAACTTTTTAACTCAAAGGATATTTGTATCTCGAATATTTAAATAATCTGATAATTGTTGATTAATTCCGTTGCAAAATATTTGTCCGTCACGTAAACCGAGAACTCAAAAAAGTACTTTTTTCACAAATTAATACATACGAATGAGTTCTTTTAATATGTGACAATTTTGTTGAATTTTTTCGATCAGAGAGAAATAGCTGATTTTTTTTTATTTTTTGAGTAATTCTTTTGTGCAATTTCAAATACAAGGTAAGCCTTCGTATCTTGTTGATAAAATTAAAATATTTGAAATTCAATTTTGAGACATATTGATTTCCATATTTATCCCTACCAATTTTGAGACATATTTTTAAAAAAGTAACCTCAAGCATAACCAAACCGGAATAAACCTTATGCTGTAGGCAATTACATTAGTTACGCGAATATATACACTAACATCAAACTCCTGTTATGCGCGGATATTTAAAAAACAACTTACCACATGACAAATAATGCCAAGCTTCTTCAATTTCATATGACGGTTTTGTTCTTTGTGTAGTGATTGAAAACACTTATCACTTTGTATATTGAAGAAGAAAAATACTTTCTCTAGACCGAATCAACTCCTTCCGTTAATATTATCTACCAATAGAATAAATAAAAATGCGTCCAAAGAAAACACAATCTCCTACCACGTTCAAGCAAAGAGAAAAATTAAAAGAAATATAATACAACTATGATTTTAATCAAATTAGCTAAATGCATCGAAAGAATTTCAAATGAGCTAAAAAAATCAAAATACGGAGCAAAAAATACCTTTTGGCAGATGACTTTTTTTACTAAATTTGAAATCACCGCGTAAGTTAGTAGACAAAATATCCAAATTTGTTGTATATACAATTCCAAGATTGTTTACCTTATCAGATGTAATTATTTGTTCTCTCCTCCTCTGAGCCCTCTCTCTATCTTAATATTACGTGCATGTCAAGTGAACTTAATAATCAAAGCAAGAATTAAAACGTGGACTTGGATCTTAATAATAACTGCCGTGGTGTTCCACAGTTACATATAAAAGATATGGGCGGACTTTGGGTGATAGTGGCTTTTCCTTCTCCTCAACAGATGCTCTCTGTTTTTGATGGGGAACTTAGTTGGCTGAAAAATTGGTTTGTGGAGGTGAAAAAGTGGAGTCCAGATCTTAAAGTACGTAGGAGAAACATTTGGATCTCTTGTTACGGGGTTCCTCTCCATTGTTGGAGTGCTCAAACGTTTCAAAAGATTGCTCAGGTTTGGGGAGAAGTTTTAACCATATATGGTTGATGCTACGGTTAAAGGTTATTCTTTTGCAGCTGGAAAAGTTATGATTTCTACTGAAAAATGGGACAGAATCAATGAAATTATTCAGATGGAGGTTAAAGGCAAAATTTTTGAAATTAGGGTGGTGGAGGAGCAGGTGGTCATCCATGGCCATTGCTCTGTTTGCAATCTTTCTGCTTCTGAGTCCACCAGGGTAACTCATCTCCTATTCATAAAACGGGTAACTCGAAAGCTGACTCAGTGGATGAGGTTAATTCCAGCCGTGATATGGAGCATTGGGAAAGGAGATGAACAAAACCGTGCTGTCGGCCAGTGCAAATGAT
The DNA here is from genome assembly GCA_963854785.1 of Vaccinium vitis-idaea. Classification (NCBI taxonomy): domain Eukaryota; kingdom Viridiplantae; phylum Streptophyta; class Magnoliopsida; order Ericales; family Ericaceae; genus Vaccinium; species Vaccinium vitis-idaea. The sequence goes on from OY978225.1 coordinate 29,203,738, forward strand.
GTCTCTCGGGTTGTGGAATCGATAAAGGAGTTTTCAAAGGAGGTTTTGGCGACCGAGAAGAATACAAACATGATGAGTGGGGTTTTTCCTATTCAGGAGTGGGGTCCCAAGGATAACTTTATTGAAGAAAGGGAGATAAGAGATTTTGAGCCTCATTATGGAGGTTGTTTTTCTAGTAATGGTGGGCTTGAAGAGTTGGACATTGGTTCAAAATCTTTGTTTATCAAGGAAGGGGCCCATGAGAGTAGATCTGGTGATTCTCCTTCCTCTTGTGACTATTTGGTGGGCGAATCGAGAGAGGCTATTGATAATTTCGAGGATTTGGCAGCTGAGAGGCAGCTTGAATTGTTTAGGAACAGTAAAGATGGGTATCCTTTGGTGGATTATTCAATTGGGGATTCAAATTGCTTGGCGGTGGATGGAGTTGGTACGAACATTGTCGAGGGGATTGAGCAAGAGGGCATCCAACTTTGCGTTAGTCTGGGCTCAGTGGAGGAAGTGAATAATAATGATGTGGAGCTAACTGATATTTCCCTTGATCATCCGGATGCCAATCATCCCTCTTCAGTCAAGGCAGCTTTAAAAGCATCCAAAGGGAAAAAGAAGAGGAAAACAATTGATGAAATTATGGGGTTCTCTAAGGCTTTACCAAGAAAATCTAAGGGTGGGAGGAAAAATAAAAAATGCATGGTTTTGAGGTCTGTTGTGGCTGCTGCTGCCCTATCTGCTTCAGTCTCCTCGGAGGGTATCACAAACAGAAACCATATCCTCCTTAATGAAGTTCAGGCCATTCAAGCAATCGACAAGGCCTCTATTTATTCGTTTAACAAGATTGTGGGTGCTCATTATTTGGGTGATGATGAGGAAGTCCTTAGTTTAAGGCTAAAGCTATGTGGGATTCCCATAAGTCTATCGGTCTTAGCTACGATGGTGATGAAGAGGATGTCATTAGAAGGATTGCTCATATGGAGACTTTGGAGGAAGAGTAGTTCAGAGCTTTGCTGGAAGAGGAGCGATAGGTAGTGGGGCTTTAGGGATGGTCTGGAAGTGTTTTTCCCTTGTTTGATTCGATTGTCATCTTGTTAGGTGTTGTTTATTTTGGGTTCTTTGTCTAGGTGTGGTTCGGGGCTTTGTCCCTTTGGGTGTTCATCTTGGTTGGCTCCTTGCCAATTGAGGGTGCTGGTTTTTCCTTCTTGGGTCCTGGCAGTATGGGATTGTCGGGTGTGGTTTCCTTCTTTGAAGGTTTTCTCGGCTTCCGCCACGATACTGTGCTTTGGATCCCTTTAATCTTTGTAAGTTTCCAAAGATTAATAATAAAAAAAATTTCCGTTAAAAAAAAAAAGAATTAAAACGTGGACTTACCGCAAAAATAAATAAATAATTAAATACATGTCAAAAAGAAAATTAATTAGCATTGAAACAATTAATTCAAACGAGCTATAAAAATCAAAATAAGGAGAAAAAGAACACCTTTCGGCTGATTAAATTTTTTTGATTAAATTTGAAATCACACCGTAAGTTGGTAGACAAAATATCCAAATTTGCTGTATATATAAGTCCAGATTTAAGAAGGCGTAGAGGAAATATGTATACCAGATATATCAGATGTAATTATTTGTTCTCTCCCCCTCTAGGCCCTCTCTCTCTCTCTCTCTATTAATATTATGTGCAAGTCAAGTGAACTTAATAATTAAAGAAAGAATAAAAAACGTGAACTTTCCACAAGAAAAAAAAATACAAAACGTGGATACATCAAAAATATTTCGATAAGATACACATGCATGGAGAGAAATATTTCTATAGCCGAATGCGTCAACTGTCACGATTTAAGAAGATTTTCAATTCTTTTATGGGATTCTTTTTACTGGTAATTTTAAAACTAGAAGACTACTATATAGGTTATGAAATAGCAGCCAATAAACATTTCGGGTTGTTTCAATTGACTTAAGTCAGTTTTGAGTCAATATATTGTGAGAAAATGACATGTTTTATAAAGCACAAGAAGTCAATTTTGAGTTTAAGCTAGAAATTGGAACAAGACGGTCCACATACATTCTTAAATTAAATCTGTTTTTTTTTTTCTTTATTGGCGAATTTAGATTAAACCTTATACTGTATCTAATCAAATGATGTGGATGGTCAGGAGTAGAAGGAAGAAAGCGATTTCCACTGCCGATTTAAGTACTTTTTGGTTTGTCTTTATTCACACATTGGTTTCTGTTTGTCAATTTTCCATCAAAGTTTTCACGTCTTTTCATCGTCTTGACATACGGAATTGGGGAAAGTAAAAAATTATGAGAATTACCTAAATTTTTTTGAGAAATATCCAACCAAAAGCCAACTTAAGTTGAGATGAATCAAGAAACGAGAAAAGTTTTACCCAAAACTAACAAACGTAAAAATTGAATGAAAACTAAACCAAAAAATTGAAAAGTTAGTTAGTGTGGAATAACCAACTTCCTTTCGGAAAATAAATATATGACCTTGCGAACTAGGGGACGACTTAACTGATAAATTGTACTCCCTTCATCATTTTCTAAGTGAGTTGCTTCGTAAACTAAATTTATTAAAAAAACATCATTATTACGCTGTTACATCAACTTTTATCTCCGTTTTACACCTTTCACATCAACTTTTACCTGCACTTTTCAAAATTATCCTCCATATTCTTACTCATTAACTATTTACCCGCTAACTTTTCAAAAGAGTAAAGTAATAATTACATAAATTTTCCATTAACTTTTCAAAACAAACAACACCCCAAAATGAAATAATCGACACTAAAAAAGTGATCACAGGGGTGCGTGCTGGGGACAACATGCATGCATGTTGACCCCATCCGGACCGTCTGTGCTCGGCGATCAACGGCGGAGATCAGTTCGGTAACAGACGGTACAAATCTATTTATATCCAAGCAGATCTGTGTCATTAAACGTCGAACACAGACGACTCGAATGGAGTCAGCACGCATTCTATCGCTCAGGGGACAGCACGCCCCCGTTTTCCAAAAAAAAAAAGTGACGAGGGAGTATTGAATACCATGCCCTTCTCCCTTATCCCCAAAACGCTATCCGCTAGTCAAACACCCCATGCATGCCACAATCTCATTCCACTCTAGCTAGGCACCTACACCATATCTAGCTAGTTTTGGGTTGTCGTGAATTAGTCATCATGCATGCTTGGAAGTGTAATTGGCTAATATTTCCAGTTTACTTGAACCAAAGGGCAAAATTCACCATCATTCCTTTTCAGCATTAGATGGGCCTGAACCGAAAGGGCACTACAGAAAAGAGTCCTAAGTGTTGACTTTTTTACACCAAAGAAAATGACGGACAATACTACTGCAGTAGAAACTTTCCCTTTCCTTGTTCATTATGGATTACCTACCACTAAATCTGGCTTACCTTAGCCTTACTAGCATTGAAATTTTGTTTACCCCTGAAATGTAAAGCGTTTTATCCATGATAGTTGGTCTTCCAAACTTCTTTATTCACCCAAAATTTTATTCGTGCGACAAATAAGACGTCAGTGTATAATAAGAACAAAATGTGTGCAATCTATTAGAGCCAAATCTATGAACTTTCATATTCCAAGCTCCTTTACTTCGTGCAAGGGGATTGAGGATCTTACATAAAATGTGTACTCCCGAGACCGTTTATGCTTGTAAGAGGGCCTTAAATATGGATTTTATATCTGGATTAATGGACCCCAATGAGCAAAATATGACAAAAAGCGGAATTGAGACAATAAAATTTTACTAAAATAGTTTTATTGGCTCCCGAGATATTATACTCTATAATAAAAATATAATAAGATGAGACCACGATACTGTTGTAGTATGTTGTTGGCCTTTGGAGTATGCTTTCACTTGTTTTATCTGGGCACTTTAGGCCCTCAGGTGTATTGGGCTTTGCCCTTTGGTTTTTTTTTTTTCCAACTTTTGGTAGGAATCCCTCTCCCCCTAGTAAATTTTTCTATTGCCGATAAAAAGAAAGTATGTTGGGTATTGGAAAGAAAGATCAATATGTATCCATAGATTTAAATATCGGCCGAGACGTCTCGTATTTGGGGCCTCCGATACGGATACAGACCGATATCTCGGTGTGAGGAAAAATCGCACCCTGTCTCGGCCGATACCCGAGACGTATCGGTGTCTCGACCGATATGGCATCTGTCTCGGCCGACACGAAAAAAAAAAAAAAAAAAAAAAAAAAAAAAACAGACCTCCAACATTTTGAAAAATTATCGGTGAACCAAAAATTAGCAAAAAAAGAAAATGAGAGATTATAATTTTCAACACCAAGAAAACCAGATCTTGAACACCGAAACAACCAGATCTTAAACACTATAATAGATTATTTCAAAAAAAAAAAAAAACAGAAGATCATATTATAACCTTATTGTGGTGGTTTGGTTCAATTATATGTGCTAAGATTGGTTAAAATATTACTAATTAAGCTAATGAGAGAGAAAAAAAAAAGAGTGTAAAATCAAGTTTTCTACATATTGCTAATGATTTTAAAAAATTCACGGCCGAGACAGCCGATTCCCGAGACGTATCGCCGATATGTCCCGATACCGATACACCGATACCGCGACCGATACCGAGATTTAAAACCTTGTATGTATCAGTAAATTGTGTCTAATGCATATGCTTTTAAGTTTAAGAATTCACAAACAAATTGGAAGAGAGAGAGAGAGAGAGAGTTTACTACATCCAAATTTGAAGGCGCCAATAATTCAAGAGACACTATTAATAAAATTACGACCTCATACGAAATTCCTAATTAGGTAAAAAGAATATTCGATAACGTCTACTAATTAATATTATAGAAAACTATTGGAAAAATTCTTTTACAAGAAGGTTTTATCGAAACGTAAGGAAGCATCAAGAAAGCAAGTCACCATGGCCACCACCAATTTAGTCAACCTCTTGACTTATTGGCCTTGATTGAATGGCAATTGGTTTTGAAATTTGGCTGTTGATTTTTTTTTCCCTTTTTCTTTTTCTTTTCACTTGTGCACGCAAAAAAAGCCAAGTCTTCTTCTTTTTCTTTTTCTTTTTTTAAAGATGATAATTGATAGCTGTGTCCATTTTTTTTTTTTTTTTGTTGGGTACACCAGAAAACTAAAATCTTTCAAAAGACACCCCTCTCATGTCAGCTTCAAGCAGTGGAATAATGTCGATTAGTGAGATAATGTGCGACACCATCCTTTCTTCTTGGTCAACCCCCATATTTGCGAGTCTATCCGCAACTTTGTTTCCTTCCCAACGAGTGTGCTTCATAGTGCAGCTTGTGGTAACCATGTGCTTTGCATTCTTCAATCAGGATTTTGTGGGGAGAGTGCTCAGAGCTAGCTTCCTCATTAATCAGAGCTATAGCACATGCCGAATCAAAATTCACCTCCATCGCCTTCACTTCTTGATTGTCAATCAGCTCCAGCCCTCTGAACAAGCCCTAAAGTTCAGCCTCTAAGCTTGTGTACTCCTCCAATTTTCCCAGATAGCCTAGGATCCAATGGCCATGTCTATTTGGACGTAACATTATTGGAACAGCTTCAGAATTGGATACTAAACCTCAAGGGTGTTTGGTCGAGCTTCATTTTTATTTTTTTTTAACATTTTTCTTTTTAAATTTTTGGCTTTTTATATTATGATCAGAATATAATATAAATTTGTAGAGCGTTTGGAAGATATATGCAGAATGTATTTTGCAACATGATTAATGTTGGAGAGATATGTGCAGAATACATTCTAGAAGTTAAAAAGCTCCTCTCTCCCTATATCTCACTTCTCTTCTCTACATTCTAAGGGGGTGTTTGGGAGCCTACTTTTCATCTTTTCATTTTTTAATTTTTTGGCTTTTTGCATTATGGTTAGAATGTATTTTGAATCTGGGAAGGAGTAGGGGTGCAAACCAGAAAAAGTCGGTTCGGGAAAATATCAAACCGGGACTAGTTTTTTAATGGTCGGTTCGGTACCAGTTCAGTTCATCCGTGTTTGGTCCGGTTCGGCTAGATTTTCGGTGAGAGAGAGAGAGATTTTTACCTACACATATACTGAAATCTGAAACATACACACACACACACACACACACACAAAGATCGAAATACGTGCAATTTGAAACCCCTAAAAAACATATTTCTCTATATAATTTTTTAATTTGTTTTATACCAAATTAAAGTTCTCAAATGAGCATTTTAATTTGGTGCAAGAAAAATTTGAAAATGTTATACGAAAATACATTTTTAACGTTCACAAAAATACACGTTTCCCAAAGGAATTATTTAAAAAGGGACGGAGAGAGAGAGAGAGAGAGAGATCTGGATTCGATGGAAAACATACATATATATACGCACATACAAACATATATACAGTGTTGGTTTTTGGCTCGATTTCCTCGTTTGGAGCATCTATGGACCGGACCAAGGCTTCTCTGGTCCGGACCAAGCAATTTTGAGCGATTTGGGAGGTCTCTGGTACCGTAGTCCAGACGGGGATTTTGGTGGTCCGGACGGGGAATTTGGTGGTCCGAACTACCGAGTCAGAATGGTCCAGAAACGTCTCAGCATCCCATGGTCCGGACGAGGATTTGGTGGTCCGGACCATGGCGACGGGAAATAAGATTATGGAAGGTTTTTTATAGGGGTTTTTGGGGGCTTAAAAGCCCAATATGGTTATTTCTTGTTGGGCACTCATTTGTTTAGTATAAATACATGTATTATGCCTCTTTTATTGGTGTGAGAGCAAATATTAGGGCATTGGGTTAGGGTTTTGAGAGAGTTGTCTTTGTTTTGGCTTTTGGTGAGTTTGGGTAGAAGATTTTCTGCAGAATTTTTCTTTGTAGCTCTTTTGAGCATTCGTTTTGTTAGTGAAGCCATTGATCGACTGCCCGTGGACTAGGCTTACATCCCAAAGTAAGGCCGAACCACGTAAATCTGTGTGTCTCTCTCTTTTCTTGTTTGTTTTCTCTCTCCTTCTCTCACGTTTGGTTTGGTTAATTGGGTTTACTTCTCAATTAGTTATTTGTTCTTCGAATCAATATTCAATACCATCAATTGTATTGGGTGTGGTTGAGTCTTGGGTGGCCTTCCGCACAACATACAGATCTATAGATATATAGATACACACACTTGTACATGTATACACAGGAATAGATCGTGAGGTCGCTCGTCGCCGCACGGGGTACTGGGTTGGGACTTGGGAGCGTTTTTAGTGTTGGTGTTTGGGGTGAGTGTATTAAGTATATATATGTACTTAAAATAGGCCTGGTATGATCTAGTCCGGTTCGGCGAAAATACCCCCAAAACTGAGAACCGGACGGGTTTAAAATGTCTGAAAAATACTAAATTGGGAACCAAACCGGACTTTAAAAAATTGGAAAAAAAAAATCGATTCGATCAGGTTTTCTAATTTGTTTTTTCACCCATAGGGAGGAGTGTTTTGGAAAATATGCCGAATGCATTTTGTAGTAGGAGTAGTGTTTGGAAGATATGTGTAAAATACATTTTGTAGGTCTCTTTGTAATCAAATTGGGAAAAGTGAAAATTAGAAATTAAAAAGCACCTCCCAACCTACTTTTGACTTCTCTCCTTTCATCAAATTGGAAAATGAGTTCGGGGAGATGAATTCTAGGTGTTATCCCTCAAACACCTATAATTGGGAAAAAAGAATGAGAAAAGTAGAAAAAGTGGCGGCCAATCACCCCCTAAGACCAAAAACTCATTTTATGGGAAAATGTTATGCATGTTGTGTCAAACACTGAAAAATAGAAAATGTGAAATGAGAATGCAATAAATAGCTCGCCTCGTAAACTCTCCTAAATCGAGGGTAACCTCATTAATTTGCCATGGTTTCCTTAATTTCTTTTTCTCCTCCTCTCCCTTTCCAAATAACACTTTTCTCCCTCTCCAAATAACACTTTTCTCCCTCACTCTATCCCCTATCTCCTACTTCCCTACAAGTGCTTTTTCAATAGTTTTGTTCCTATCCTTTCCTCCTAATTAATGACAAACTCTCACTTTCAGGGGAAATCGTTGATTGCGTCTGAAGTACCGCCACATGGTGACTCTCTCCACTACCAAGTATGTGGCTCCCACACAAATCCGTGGTGGAGAGAGCCCTTAGAGCAAAAACAACAGCTTGGGTATAAATTTGGGTAAAATTGCTTGTGTACAGTGCACATTTTCCCATTTACCTACCCACATCTCTTTCAACACTCCAACAACCTCTCTATTTTTTTCTCTCTATTCATACTTAAAACAATTAAATACTATTATAAAAGAGAGGAGAGAGGGAGAAAGTGGACAGGTGGAAAGCAAAGGGAGGAGAGAGAGAGAGAGAAAAAAAGAGTGGAGCAATTAAAGATAAAAAAAGGGGTAGCTTGTGCACAGTGGTAGGCTTCTTTTAACTATGCACTATAGCAAATGTAGGGGTTTGTGTAAACTAGCTTGGTGTTTACCGTATCTGTTGCATCACGTTTTTTCCCCCATGCCTAGGTATTTTACCCAAATCAGCAATTTACACTAGCTGCTGATGTTGCTCTTAGAGCACCAAATGGCGGTGCTACAAGAGCACTGAATAAACCATTCCACTTTTCAGTTTCAAAATGGTCTCTTGATGCTTACACCTATGTGAACTATATTGGAGTTCCAGTAACCCGTTATAATGACATACATGAAATAAAGTCGCAATTTAAGTCACTAGTGTGAAAAAGAAAAAGAGGCTAAGTAGCTAATACCTAAATGATAGTGTACTGGACAAACTTTGAGTACAGCCCATGCTCCATCATGTTATGTGTATAGTGGGAAAAGATTTAATGCATGCAATTAATTGGGAGAACTTCAACCACAATGTATATTCGATCATGTTATGTGTCTAGTGAAAGGATTTAATGTAATCAGGTTGAGTATGGGCCATGCCACATAGCATGGATAAAAGGTGGGAGTCCTTGTTGGGATGCGTTTCCGCGTTTTTGATGCCTTTCGTGCCTGGATCTTTTTAATCTTTGTAATCTGTTTCCAAAGATTAATAAATTTTTTACCGTTAAAAAAAAAAAATGGTGGGAGTCCTATTGAGTTCCTCATCTTGTTAGAGGTCTACCACATCTTCCTTTATTACGTTCACTACAAAAGGTATAACACTAAGGCGTGACAAAAACTACAGAGCCGGCGCAATGTATGACAAAAAAGGAATTAATGACGTTTGTCATGGTGTCTCCCGTTATATTATTCACGCAAATAGGTATAAAATTCATCACAAAGAGAACATAAGAGTTTACGACACTTTCAAATTTCCGTTTAAATACTCACAGCATTTTTCGTGACTCTCTTTAATGAGCTGAATAGGCAAATCTTATACTGAAGAGGGCTTCGGGTACCCATGCACCTCTATGTATAATAATTTTTTGGTACTACACAAAAAATGGCCAGGGATATCGTACGTATATCCATTTCTAATTTTCTGCTGTTGTAATGCACTTGCAGTCGTACGACAGGTATATGTGAGAATCTCATCACACAAGAACATAAGTACATGATCTGATGATTGAAAATGCATTACAAGTTAGAAACAAAGAAAAATGGTCATAAAAATCTTGTGGCATGATGTGAGCTTTTGAAATTTAGCATAGAAAGGAATATATGTTTGTTCATCTTCCTAAAAAGATGATGAACAGTATTCTTGACGTTATTGGTTAAGATCCTATAAATTAGAACAAATTGCGCACTCTTTGGCTATCGCTTGTTATTATCGTGTGTAATTCTAGCATTAATATATATATATAGGCAAATTTTCTAGTCCAAACCTCCCGAGAATAAGAAAAAATTGATTTTTTTTGTGTTGCAAATTATTTTTGGAAAATCCGAGCCGTCCAATGTGTTCAGAAGGTGTTTTCAAGGGTCCATGCGGGAAATCTTCAAAACAAAATACCGGGAAGGGCTTGATCCAAGCAGTTTTCGCAAAAAATGTATATATATATTTTTTGCGAAAACTGCTTGGATCAAGCCCTTCCCGATATTTTTTTTGAAGATTTCCTTTTTGGACCCTTGAAAACACCTTCTAAACACATTGGACGGATCGGATCGTCAAAAAAATGTTTGGATCATGGAGGTTCGAAAACGGGAGGTCCGGATTAGAAGGGGACCCATATATATATATATATATATATATATATATATATATATATATATATATATATATATATATATATATATATATCAAATTTGCATTGCAAGCCTTTTAAAATATGTGGTCATTTTCCACATATTTCAGTCTATATCGAACTTGCATCTTTTTATGTGATGAATCGTGAATGTCAAACAATAGACCTTCGCCATTGTGTTTGTACAATGAAAAGGGTCTCAGCAACAATTGTGGCGAGGATGGCGTTCAACTTGTTGCGCAGATGATATTCCTCCACCCACTTCCACATGCGGATCGCTGCACGTCTAATATTTTTGGGGAATACTGTAGATGTTCATATAATTACCGGTCTTTATGTTTCTTAAAAAAGAGAAAGCGAAGGATCTTAACTAGGGTGCACATACACCGGGCCGGGCCTGTTTTATGCTAGACAATAATGAGATTTATGCATTCTCAGGCTTCATTTAATATGCCCAAACCCAACCAAAATAAAATTTCAATTTTCCAAGCCTGTCCAACAACCCATTTATTTTTCTAAAGCATGGTATCACAAACCGAGTTGGGCTGGACGGACTACCGGGCCGTTCTACACCCCTAATCTTAACCCGCAATAAGGATGCCCAAGCGTTTGGCACATATTAAAAATGACATTAAATTATATGCTTGATCGATCTAATGTGTAAATTCATAATAAAACATTATCATAAATAGATATAAGTTGACTACATTAAGGGATGGGATTTCCAAACACGATGACCTGTTAGCACGATACGAACACAACATGAAGCAAAGAGGGTTTCACTACTACGATAATGGTTAAAGATGACACACCAAAAATTAAAACAATCACAGTTTTTGTAAAATTGTCATCGAAAATATGAGGGTAGAGTTTTGATGTCAGTCTATCCTAAAAACTGTCATCTTTGCGATATAAGATGACAGTTTATAATAAAAGTGACATTATTATCTATTTCTTTAATGTCAGTTTTTGCTTAGAACTAACATTAAAACAAGGAGCTTCCAGAAGCCCATATGGATAACCTTTGAATGTCAGTTTTCCTTAAAAGTGACATTAAAAAGTGACATTGAAACTAAGCCCTTTTAATGTTAGTTTTAATTAGAACCGACATTGAAGTTGATCATAAAAGATGACTGTCAAAAAGTGTCATTAAACGTATAAGATGACAGTTTTAAACTGTCATCTTATATTAAATCTAAAACTGACATAGAAAGTACTCAGCTTAAATTTTTTCGAAAATATAGTATTAAATATTTTTGTTAGTCTTTTGTCAACAACAAGCGTGCTAGCTTAGTTGGTAACATGCGCGCGCGCGAGGAAGTCAAGGTCTTGAGTTCGAGTCCTGGGGCAAGCAAATATTAGCTAACCACACAAGCGCCACGAGGGTGCCATGTGAACTTCATTGGACAGTCATGCGAGGGCGGCCACACGAGAGCCACGTGTTCGAACTAGAATTAGAATTTTTTTTTTTTTTTTTTTAGAATGGAGAATAGATAAGATGACAGTTTAAAACAGTCATCGTTGATTGTAAAGATGATAGGTTTACATTGTCATCTTATTGCAAAGATGACAGGTTTAAACCGTCCTCTTATATGTTTCAATGACCTTTTTTGACTGTCATAACAAATCTAGACTTTTAATGTCACCTCCAAAGATGACAGTTTTAAAACTGTCATCTTTTGTGATTCATGACACCTTTTAACTGTCTTGGTTTAAGGTTTTTGTAGTAGTGTTTGGATTGATCGACCACTTTTAAACATGAAAGACATTCTTATCAAAATAAATCAATAAAATAAAGGGTCAAATTCTAATTTTTATCCAGTAGTACTACAAATGTTACTCAATCGCGAATCAACCCTATAGTCTTTAATTTACTCGTGTACATTAGAACTGTGAAAATAGGAATTCCATCTATGAAAGCCAAAAAAATGGGGCAGAAACACGTTACGTTTGTAGCCAAATTCCATGTGCCCGTGTGCCCACATGGCCCTGGTTTTTAGAGACTCTCCTCTCCTCTCCTCTCCTTACTCTCACTTGTGGGCCCTGGTTTTTAGAGACTCTCCTCTCCTCTCCTCTCCTTACTCTCACACGAGAATCGATTTTATAAAACGATGATATCACGTAGCGCGTTGCCAGTCATGCCCGAGTCATGTCCAAAGAGTTCAAGACCGAACTAGCCAACTACTCAACACTGTTGATTCTAACAACTCATCATAAATAGATTGTTAACACATTGTTGTGGGACATAAGACAAAACATGTAGACCCTAGCAAACTGCGTGTTAGGGAATAAGGGGTCCAAGTCAACACGTGATAGTGCCTCAAAAAACACTGTATAATCTCTAGATAACACATAACACTAAATCAGTGCATGACATATTGTCATAGTTTTAAAAGGATATGGCTTGCCAACAGTCTTTATAAGTACTGCACTGTGCAGCTAGGCCGATTGTCGCCCCATGTCGTGCTTACTTCCGTGATCGGAACCTTTTATGTCGTTGAACTTGTTGAGAACTTTAACCATGCATATAAAAAAAACATGTTAATTGAATATTTATTAGTGAATTTATTCTTTATTATAGTGGGTTTGATCCGATGCGGCCAAATCCATTTTTAGACACATAAATACAATCCAATCAGGTATTAATTGATATCCCATTAAAATGGTTTTTATCACGCGCGGTTGAAGTTCTCACTAAGCTATAAACAAGAATGGTTTTGATTGTGAAATTAAATCCAACATGAAATGGACCAACAATCGGTCAAATGCAAGGTGTAGTGAGAAGCCATGTCTCTTCTATCGACTTTTTCAAAAAAAAAATATTTTTTGCGCATAAAGTCTTAAAAGTCCCAAAAATTTCTCTTCACAAAAAAGTTCTAAAAGCTTAAAAAGACATAATTTACCTTAGTACCTTATACTTCCTCTGTTCGTGTATGTTGGTGTTTTTTTTTTTTTTTTGGAGTTTGTGCCACTTTTCAATTACGAATCTAAAAAAAAAAATGCAATATTAATCTTATTTGATAGATCTCAATTAGTTCTATTATTCAAAGTTTTAAAAATCATGAAAAACGTAAATTAAAAGATATAAATATTTGAACAAATGACACAAGTTTCGGAAAAAACCAACAAACACGGATGGACGGAGAGGACAAAAAAATTACGAGAAACGCACATTTTCTCCTCACGGATATTGTACGAAGAGCAAAGACCTACCCCACATCGCCTACAAATTGTACAAACTACAAACTATACAAACTATATATAGCACAGCAGTGTAGAGTACTACAAGCTACAGTAGTAATAAAAACAAACATACAAAAGCAACGAGACCCCATTTCAGTTACTCTTCATAGCATACTTGTCTCTGGACTTTCTAGAGAGAGGAGAGAGAGAGATGGAGAAGGGGGGTGATGGGTTCGTGAGGGCAGATCAAATTGATCTCAAGAGACTCGACGAGCAGCTCGAGAGGCACCTCAACCGAGCATGGACCTTGGAGAAGAAGCAGCAGCAGCAGCACCAACAGCAGCTTGACTCCGAGTCCTTCGCCGCCGCGGCCGCCGCCGTTAAGAGGCCGAGACACGACTGGGAAATCGACCCCACCAAGCTCATCATCAAGGGCGTCCTCGCACGTGGCACTTTCGGCACCGTCCACCGCGGCATCTACGACGGCCAAGACGTCGCCGGTAACTCTCTCTCCCCCTCCCCCCTCCAAAAATAAATAAATGAATAAAATCCTACTCTTTTGATTCATTTTATTTATTTCTTATTTTTTGCTCTCCATTTTCAAAATTGAAATGATTTTCGCACCCAATTTCTTATAAATGCACTTTAAAATTTGGAGTGCATACTTACAAATACTCCCATCTTCATCCCGAACCACTTCATTTTTTTATTTCAAAATCATGATTTTAGCACCTGTTAAACTCATTTGCTAAAATCATGGTTGATTTTAGCAAACTTTTAGCAACTGAGTTGCTAAAATCAAACGGAAAACTAAGCCTTAGTCCATTTTGGCGTTTGTTTTCTTAATTTTGTCGCGCGTGGTTATAAATGAAGGCTGTTAGGCGCCCCATCAAAACAGAACCGTTGTGTAAGGGCGATTTGGACTTCTGTTACCGTTAAACTATAAATCTGCTGATATCGGCCGATACTTATCCCACACATATTACTGTATCACCGATACCGTTAAGTTTTCCGATACCGAAATTTAGAACTCTGGTCTGTACTCGGTTCTGAAATTCCATTTTCCGTGATACCCTTTTCTTGTTTTCGATCTATAGGAATTTTATAGAGTATTTTTTAAATTACGTCGAACAATTCGCCACGTTTGGATAAAAATAAAAAATAAAATAACGGATCAAAAAAAATTCGCCACGTAATAAAATTCAATAAGATATACATACAAATAAACAATTCAAAAAAAAAAAAAATATCAATAGTGAGTGAAATAAATACTCAATTCCTCCTTTTGACCAGATTAATTCAGTACTTTCTTTATTTGAGAGTCGAGAGTGTACAGAAGTCAACTTAGCTAATCCAGTTGTTATCCCCTTTGTCTTTAACGTATACGAAATCTGCATAACATCTGTTCATGTATATCAATTTTCTCTATTGTGGGGTTTTTTTTTTTTTTGTGTAGGTATTATGGTCTTTCACGTCAACTGTAGTTAGGCAATTACTATTAGTATTTTTTTATACCTCAGGTGTCCGGTCCGGCTTACGCGCAACTTGACAAATTCTAGGGACCCAATCCCAGAGCCCGATTATAGTTAGGCAATTGTTTGTTCGATTAGTTTGGCTATTTGTAGACGATACCCAGCTGGCTTTAATGTTGATTTAAGTTTTGTTTCAACGAATAAGGATATTAGTAATGTGGCATTGAATTTGGATTTCAGAAACTTTGCTAGACAACAATTTTACTGAGGTGTACTCTGATTTGGTCGGTCCAGTCGTAGATATGGTGGTCCTTAGTCACAGCCTATTTATTGTCCCCTTACCTTTCCATTACTTCAATTAGTGAGATGCCATGTTCTGATTATACCCAGCTTTTTCTTTTTTCTTTTTCTTTTTTGTAATTTAGACTGAAAATAGATGTCCGAAAACTTGGCCGGGGTATATGATGCAGCTCTCATTTCACATATAACCCCTTTCACCGCGACACCGTTCCTTCGGGTAGGCCTGGCCGTAAAGACTTTGCTCCCTTGTAGGTCTCAGGTTCATAATCTAATGAGTTATCAACTGTTGGATGGCCCATACGATTTCCCTCGGGCTTTAAATGGGTCTGCCACTAGTAGACAAATTGGACGTGGGATTTACTTGAGGTCAGTCGAGGTGCATCTGTGGTGCATGAGCTGATCCGGATACCACGATATATTAACATAAAAGAAAGCTGCTAAAAATAAAAAAAAAATCAACAAAAAAGAAAGTTTTGACCATTTCACCTTTTTCTTCTTTTGCTTCTGGTTATTTCTTGATTTTTTGTATGGTTGAGCGGAACCGGAATGGGTTGGGGTTCTTGCCTAGTTTCTATGCAATTGATGTCATTTGGGGACTTACTGAATGGGGACATTAAATCTGCTCTTATGCAATCTGTGACTGCACGGGTAGGATTGAGTTGCCATGTGATTGCAATAACTTCACGATATGCTTTATTATTGAACTTTCATGTGATATTTATGGCAATTTGGTCATCATAAAGTGAGAGAGTATTAATTTATGTGTGAACAGTTGGCTAGAAAATTAGGATCACAACTCGCTGTCGCTGTTTTTGTGGGTACGAGTCATTGTCATTAGGTGTTGTCATCGTCATCACTATTACTAATCTTATTTCATAATCCAACACACTTAAGTAGTTAACCTTCGTCTGATTATAATTATTAATTTTGTTTTCTAGTATTCGTGTTGCAGACGTTCGGATTATTGTGAGAACTTTTTTATTTTGTTTTGCGAAAAAAGATTGCATTTACCAATAGCAACATTAGTTTTAGACCTTTTGGATTTGGTTTGTACGAGGGGGTCGCATTTACTAATAGAGATATTATGTTTTTATCTGTTTCCAAATCCTCAGTTAAACTGCTAGACTGGGGGGAAGAGGGGCACAGGACAGAAGCGGAAATAGCATCATTGAGGGCAGCGTTTACGCAGGAAGTTGCGGTATGGCATAAGCTTGACCATCCCAATGTAACCAAGGTAACTTTATAATGTTAGACCTTTATATTCTACCATGTACATAGGTCGTAGAAATATAATTCAGTTGACTGCTTCTATACAGCTGCATCAGGCTAGGGAACTTCAATATGTAGATATCATGGCAGTTACTTTAAATTTTAATATGTAGATTTCATGGCATTAGTTTCGACATGTAGATTTCATGGCAGTCAGTAGCTTCATTATGTAGATTTCATGGAAGTTAATTGTGTTGTCGAATTTTGTAGTTAAACACACGGACATAGGAAATGCTTGTCAATTTCACTCATTTCAAAAAGACAACAAGCAAGTTCTATGTTGTACCGCACTTGGACAGAAACTGAGCCATTGTCTTGTATTCCTTGGGTTTGTTTTGGGCATGAGATTGTATTCTGTGGCTTCTTTTTCATCGATCAATTTCAGATAGCATAACCTCCAACATTAAGAACATGTGCAGAATGTTTTTTTTTACATTGATTGGGATTTGACTAAACTTAGGATAGTTTGTACATTCGAGGTAGTTTCTTATGCTGGAATTTGATTTGCTGCACTTCTCGTCAACATCGTGTTAAACTCTTAGTACTTTGACTATTGTGTGACTTTGAAGTTGGGTTGATGCATGAGAAGCCTAAACACTTGTAAAGTACAGAAAACTTCTTCGTCATTGTCTAGTTTGTACTTCGTACATAATAGTTTTAGTATTCACTTTTACATATTTTTTGTTATTTCCTTGCATCGGGATCAAACTTTGCACTTGCCATGTACTCATTTGCTTTTTGTATCATCTTGTAGTCATAATCCTTCAGGCAACCACGATCTCAGCTTCCCTTTCCAATGAAAGGATCATTTATTGTGAAGTGTATTTTTTACTTCCTTATTTTAAAGCCAAACTGTTTATAAAATTAGAGTGATATATGTTACTTAAATTTTACTAGTAAAGTATATGGCATAATTGTATGGAAGCAATGCATGTTAGTAGTATAGCTCTTTTTTACCTTTGTAATTGCTACTTTAGACAGCTATGAGATACCTGTTTGCGTGATTCATGCGTTTTCTCATTTGCAGTTTATAGGGGCAACAATGGGCGCTTCAGGCCTGAGCATACAAACAGAAAATGGTCAAATGGGCATGCCAAGTAATCTCTGTTGCGTTGTTGTAGAATATCTTCCGGGTGGTGCCCTGAAATCTTATCTCATAAAGAACAGGAGAAAGAAGCTGGATTTCAAAGTAGTTGTACAGATGGCACTTGATCTTGCCAGAGGGTAATATCTTTGTGCTATCCTTGCTTATCGTGATTTAGTTTTTGTATGGCGCAGTAGTAAGATTCAATAGTTATTTGCGACTTGTGAGTTTACGTAGTAAGTGCTAAGAGAGCCAAACTGTCAAAATTTTTGTAGGTTGAGTTACCTCCACTCTCAGAAGATTGTCCACAGAGATGTAAAGACAGAGAATATGCTCTTAGACAAGACACGAACAGTAAAAATAGCAGATTTTGGGGTTGCTCGCGTTGAGGCCTCAAATCCTAACGACATGACTGGGGAGACTGGGACTCTCGGTTACATGGCTCCTGAGGTAGTAATCTCATTCTTCAATAATCGGATATCATACTCCAAAAGGCTTAACTTATAGCTCTTGTCGTGGTTCCTCATTCTTTTCATTCTTTCTGAAATTGTTGAGGGAAAAAAAAAAAAAAAAAGAGGAAATGTTCTGTTTAGGAGATGCTACATGTCATGTATTTCCTGGTTTGATTAAGTGGAGTCTCTTGACCTCACAAGGCCTTCTTAATCTGACTCAACCTAGTAACAAACCGATGACACTAACTTATTCTGAAATTCGCTCGTATTGGAAAGGAAAGTAATTATAAACCATGATCGACAAAAGAAGAAAAATTCATTTCATAAACCCGCTAGATTTGTCAAATGACTTGTCAACTGGGTGAAAATTACAGGTTTTAAACGGCAACCCATATAACAGGAAATGCGACGTGTATAGTTTTGGAATCTGTTTGTGGGAGATATATTGCTGCGACATGCCATACCCAGACCTTAGTTTCTCGGAAGTGACATCAGCCGTGGTCCGCCAGGTATTAACTTCCGAATCCGACCATATTCCCATTCTCCCCACAAACACTTCCTCATTAAAAAAGTTTCCCTACGTAAATTGTATATTTCCTCTCCATCAGCCTGATAATCATTAGATTTAATGCGTAGAATTTGAGACCGGAGATACCAAGGTGTTGTCCGAGCTCTCTGGCAAATGTAATGAAGCGATGCTGGGATGCCAACCCTGACAAAAGGCCAGAGATGGACGAGGTAGTCTCACTGTTGGAGGCCATCAACACAACGAAAGGTGGAGGTATGATTCCTCATGATCAGGCTCAAAGTTGTCTCTGCTTCCGCAAGTACCGAGGGCCTTGAATTGAGCTCTTAAACGAGTAAATCATACATTTCAACGTCCAAAGATCCATATTGGTACTTCTGAAGGAAAAAGAAATGGGATATTCGGAGCTGACGGTGGAGGTTATAGGCTGGGGGACTCTGCTACATATCTCTTTGTTGGATACTGCAACTCTGTAAGGCTTTTCTTTCGTAATCTTCTACTTCTTTTATTTGATTTTCTTCTGAGTTAGTAAATATGTGTATTTGATTGACCGGCTCCCCACATATGGGCTGTAAAAATCACACTTAATATTCTAGTAGCAATACATTCAGATTATGTGGGTAACATCTGGGTCATTGAACCCTACATGATGTACTACGAATCATAATTTCTCTCTTTTTCGGAAAATAAATTCAAAAGACTAGCATGATGTCCATCGTTGCGTAAATTTAGGTCGTTTCCCTGTACGATAATATTTTGGTCGTACGACACCATTGTAGTCATTTTGTGCTCTGGTAATTGTTGTCATTCTTTAAATCTTCAAGATTGTTTTCTCATATCGTAACAAAGAGCTTTTGGCATTGGCGTGTGTTGATCTTTTAGGTTTGTGTGATTCTAGGATGTAAAATCACCGAAACATGTAGGAGCGCGATCTTCAATTTCAACTCATTGGTCATAGAATACGCGTTATGGAATGTTATCGATTTATTTGTTCTTCACTTCACATGCTTAACAGTACACAGACATTTGAGCATATATTTTAGGCGGTTCTCTACGTACGGTAGATTTAAGGGTCCGGTCCAAAACATTTGAGAAAAAATTGGTCCTACTATTGTCGGGTCGAACGCCTCTCGCATCTTTTAGATAGGACCCTCCAATCAACTCGGGAGAAGCAGATTTTTAGGAAAATTTGTTTGGTAGTTTTCCAGCATTTTCCTACTGTCATGGTGATATCTAGCTGCATTTTTTGCTTCAAAGTTCACAAGAGCAGTGTTAGTCTGTTAGATGGCTAGTGGGCCAATAGAAAAGAGTGACCCTTCAAAGCATTATTAGGGGTGGTAGCCCAGTGGCTCATGGCTTACTCCCACAGGATTTGGGTGGCCAAGAGAGGCCACAGGTTCGAGTCGTGCTAACGACGCCCTCTCAAACTTTGTCCTCCTGCGAAGCCCAGCTATGGTCCACTAGTCCTTGGTGGATAGTAACTATGGCTCTTTAGTCCCTTATGGAACCGACCGCGGATTTGAAGTCCCTATATATGGTCACGCCCAAGGGAAGGTTGTCATGCCCCGTCGGCAGTCGCCCCCTCCATCGCCCTTTTCAATAGCAAAAAAAATTACATAAAAAATCACCAATATAACTCAACATATAAAAAAAAAAAAAAACAAAACTCTTAAATATGCAACAAATCTCCTGACTTCTGGAGAGATTAGAGTGTAGGATGATATCTCCTCTCTCTCTCTCTCTTCTCTAGTATCAGGGATTGGGGGGAGTGTCCTTGGAGGAGAGTTGAAGCTCGGATGGAGGAGGGTTGGGCTGATCATCCCATTTGGTGGATTTGTAGTAGGTTGCATACAGTATGAGCTGAACCGCACCAGATAGTGCCCCCAAACCATTAGGAATCTGTCACCGAAAAAACACAGGAAAACAGAAAGTGGACTAAGATTTTATATAACTGGCTCCAGCAAAATGAAAAATTAACATGAATCTAGCTTCTCTGTAGTCTAATGTTAAACTTCAGAAAGCTGTTCATGTGATATTTGGCGGTTCAAAAGTGTTTTTAAAGAGGAGTCTTTGAAATCTGGATCATTGATTGCAAAGATGAACGGCAGAAGAAGCCGGGATCTTGTCTTACCACCAAGTACACATCGAATTCAAGGAGTGCATAGATCAACCAGACAAGGCCGTTCAGGAAGTTAGCTAGTGACAAGTAAAACGGCATGAATTTCACGCTCTTCGTTTTGATGACCATTTGCTGTCAAGATGAATGTCGGAGAGAGAGAGAGAGAGAGAGAGGTGTTACATTTCAACGACATGGAAATCAATACGTAAATTATAGTGTACATTAGATGGAACTGAAACACATTTATACATACCATCACCGTCAACGGAGAATTGTACATGATTATGTTGAAGACAACGCAAAGTATACCAACGAGCATGGATCTTCGCTTGGTGGTATGCAGAAATGTCATGGTGATGAAGATCACGACGACTACGAAGACTACTTCAATCAAAAGAGCGATGAGGATCTTCCGCTGCTTACAAATACAAAATCCTCGTCAAGAACATTAATTACACTAAAAATTATATTAGTGTGGTTGATGGTGATGACGAATTCTAAAATATAAAGAGTTTCAATCATCAAAGTGAATTCGGGAGGGCTGGAGAGGACCCCCATTCAAAAGAGAGAGGGTAATATGCATTCAAAGATTAATATTTTGACAGTAAAGTTTACATAACATACGCGTTTTGGCCAATCAGAATGTGCGAAGAAGATGCAGATGTAGAAGATCTCGATTAAAAAACCGATGGCGTTAATGGTGACGACGAGAACGCTGTCGGGATGGACGAACGGGAGACCGTAGAAAACCCACATACAGCAGTTGAGTATGGTTGCTATGTATGGGTCTGGCTTGAACTCTTGCACCGATTTTGCTTTGTATATCTTGAAGAATGTTGGGCTGCACATTTACATTTATACAGTACAATTTTTTTTAGTGAGAGTTTTACCAAGAAATTGCAGGATAAGTTTTTGGTTGGTCAATGATTTTAACTTGGAGAGGCAAACAATAGTCAACGATTAATCGAGAATAGAAAGATATGTAGAGGGGTGAATGAGAAGGCCAAGTATATAGAAAAAGAAGGTAGCGGTATTCAGTTCACTCCTATATTGACACTCCTGTACACGAGCTTCAGAAGAAATAGGTCCGCGAATACTCGCAAGAACAATGTTCTTGATTCTAGCACAGAAGGCCACTTTCTCTCTCTACAATTTCCGTGCACTGGAATGAAATCAATCTCTTGGAATTTGTGAAGGAATGTATCATATTTATAGGGATCTGTGGCCAATCATTGGGCACGTCACCAGTAGCGAGGATGACCTTCGCGACATGGTCAGTACACCTCAATCCATCGCGGCGATCCCTTTTCTTCTTAAGCCGCCAAGCCTCTAATATCTCCCCTATTCCCTTAATATATTAGGCGTGGTCACGACCCTTTGGACCGCGCCAATACCTCATTCAAGCCTCAAAGGTCCTTTCTGATCCTACCTTACGGTCAGATTTTGGCGCGAGCTTGAGTCTCAACAACTATAACTTCCAATCAGTTCCAAAAAAAAAAACTATAACTTCCAATCGCGTTAATTACCCTTTTGTTAAAGGTCGCGATAGGTGAATCCCTCAGAATATGGGATCGGTGAATCCCTCAGAATATGGGATCGCTTTGTTAAGGATGCCCTGCCCTCTACTTGGGTTAATATGCTTTAATTTTACTCTTCCACGTGGGATCCCCCTTTGCGGTGTTGGTTTATCAAGCACATTGATTTTCCTCTCGATCCCACGCGTCCTTTGTGGACTTATTTTCCATGTGACAGGCTTGGATTGCCCAGTCAACGCTTGTCCTTAGTCAAATTCATCAACGCGCTGACCTACCCCACAAAAATTACTAAAGCATGAAACTTTCTTGTAAAAAGACTAATAAGTTTTCAAATTTTTTTATTTTATTTTTATTTTTTGGTTGTGAAGGGTTTTTAAAAAATTAAGAGAGAGAGAGAGAGAGAGCTTACACTGGGGAGATAAAGAGGAAGAAAGATATGATATTTCCTGCACACGCAGTCAAATATGTGTTAATGAGAATATGATCTTTTTTTTTTTATCGCAAAATGAGAATATGATCTTGCTACATCTTCAACGTAGAAAAACAGGGTAACTCTTCAAAATTAATTCATGTTAATGAGAATATTAATTACTAAGGTTATTCAAAAACTAGGAATGAGTGTTGAGTGAGCTGCTCCTGCAAAATGTGTGTAAGAAACTAAACTCAACATTCCCATCCTTAAATTCTCTACCAAAATTTTAACATTTTACCACTCCAAATCGTACACAAGTTAGTTGATTCCACATATATATATATATATATATATATATATATATCTTGCGCGGAGCCGACGTGTAGTTAGGAAAATGTAGTAATACAACAAGATTATTTGTAAAAACTGGTTTTATTGCCCAGGTGGCCGAAATCCAATACAAGTGCAATGGGCGATACGAAACGCAATTCTTACAGACAATATATGCAGAATTTTAAAGCAGAACGATGTGGACCGTGTGGTGGTTGTATTTTCGCAATCGAAGATAACATGAAAAGGATAGTTAAGAACAGGGACTTTATTGAACTAATGGAATAATTTCATTCTTTTTCACTCTCAATACATATGATCTCTTTTAGCTTGAAGATTATGCAAATGATTCTTACAAAAAAAAGAATAGGTCGTCGATTCAGCATTCTATGGGGAAAAAAAAATGATGTTTTCACATGCATTCTACATTGGCTTAATTTTAGTTCAAGTACTTATAATTTTACTGTTACTCTTTAATCTGCTAAATTTTGTAGACACAGAGAGAGAGAGAGAGAGAGAGAGAGAGAGAGAGAGTAAACCAAAACGATAAACTAATGAATGGCGAAAAAATAATTGGCCATGTAAATGGATCATGATCGAAATAAGAAATTAACATAATTTATTTGTTTACTAACCGATGACACCAATGATTGTCCGCGTTGTCTCTGTGTCAATCATTTTTTTGAATGAAATATGAGATCAAGGAAGAGGAAGAGATATGTAGTTTGTGGTAGAAGAAGAAGAAGAGGATGAGAGGCAACAAGTTAAGTGAGAATTCTAAGAGTTTGTTGAAATGACTTGGTTAAATCCCCTTCCTAATAGAAAATAATTAACCCTAATTTCTATATGTGGTGGATAAAGATATACAACACCATATGGAGATTTCCTCACTACTAAAACTTGGCCTAGCACAAAAGGCTGATCATTCAATCTCTCCTTCCCCCTCATCTCATGGCGGTCCATGCCAATTGCCTTCTAGTCTTTTTTTGGATAAATTTGCACCTTTTTCTCGTTCTGTCCCTAACTAACTACTGACTTTTCTTAGAAGTCTATAGCATATTTAGGTAAAATGTGTGAGTGATTTGAGCTGTCATTACCAAAATTTGGCTAGAGATCAATTCAAAAGAAAGTGAGCCTGATAAAAAGCATATATCTTCGTTTGAGTTACACTATAAACAAAAACTCAAGGGGTTAGACTAAGTGAAAGTATGACAGCAAGTTAGGAGCTAAATTAAGATTTGCAGGTTCGATTTCCACAGTTAGTAAAAAAAACACATGGGACATGAAGGTTTCCCAATTGTTAACTGAATTTGGAGCTTGTGGTTAATGTATAAAATAGTCTGGACACCTGATAGGAAAAATAATCACAAAAATGAAATCCGCACTACTGGAGAGCGACTATGGCATTACGAGCTAAATGACCTCCGCTTGAGACGTTAAAGGAGACTATGGTACAATTTTTATTAATCGGGTTTTCAAACCATCTTATGTACACATCGGATTATTCTGACCCTTGAAGGTAATGATTGGTAAGCCTCAAGTGCAGGGCCGACCAAGGCCCTAGGCTCAAGAGGCCTGCACTTAGAGCACTTTAAAAAGGCCAAATTTTGGGGGCACTCCCACATTTTTTGATAATAGGCTTGAGTATGACTCTTTTTTACCCAATAAAAAAATCTTACTTACAAAATGGCTAAACAATTGTAATGACCATTGGGCCTTCATGCTATATAAATCTGGGTTGTAGAAATCCTTTAAGGAAAGGCATATACCTGATCTTGGATCAAAACCTGGTCTTAAGTAACCTAAACCAACTCTTAAATTAGGCCTTCTATCTCAACATCATTCAAGCCATCCCCTGTGCATGCCATTTTAGCAATTTTTTCAACAATAGTTTGCTTCATTAAAAGGTTGGTAGAACTTAGAATCGAAATGTTTAGACATTTTTTACCGGTTTTCTTCGCGTAGTTTTCCCTTCCACCTTTTTCTTTTGGAACTTTTTGCCAATGTCCAATTTTCTGAGTCAACCGGCAACTAATCTAATTTTAGAAAGAAAGAAAGAAAAAATCAAACCATTTATAGTAATGTGAAGGGAGAAGGATATCAGTTCCTTTTAGTAGAACTTTATATTGTTTTGGCTTTCTCGTATTGTGATTATTACTGGAAAAATTATTTTTAAGTGTTACACTCTTAGAGCACAAGTTTTAGACTAGGCTAAGGCATTCCAAACCCTTGGACTGGCCCTGCTCAAGTGGCCCAAATGTAAGGGTTGGGTAAACCTCTTGTGGGCCTATCAATGTCCGATAGGTATCAAAATAGTTTCATAATTTTTGCGTTTTCATACCTATCGACGTCCAATCAAAATAATTTTTTAAGTAAATGCTAATCCAACAAGCGCTACGATATCTTTGGTTCAAATCAAGGAGATATCGAGCCCACAATTGTATAACTTTTTTCAAAATTCTTTCAGCTTATAGGGTCCTGATTCTAAATGAAAAATTGAACAAATTATATCAGTTACTTATAAATATCTGATGGACCTGATTTTTTCCAAAACAACTTGAATAATTATTTTCAAATTATTGAATAATTCAGATCGTTGTGTGGGATCCTGAAGTTGACCCCACAAAACGACGTCGTTTTGGGAGTTTCCGTTAAGTATTGGATGGAAAATGGGAAGAGGGGGGAAATTCATAACAGAGTGTCAAGCTCGGGAGTTTGGTTGACGTTTTTAAAAGCTCAGGTGTTGATGTGATAAACAGGCCAAATTTCAGGGATTTTTTTGAAATTTTCCCTAACAATTATTAAAGAAATAGAAACAGCTGCTCAAGTCTTGTGCCTTGACGGGGTTTCATTTTAGAGGAAGTAAGAGCTCTAATATAAAGAATATTTGTATTGCAATGGAAGAGGAAGAAATTGCAGATAGGTAGGCTAGGGATTTTGTGGAGGTTGGAGATTTGGATGATGTGGAGGATGGTTTATCTCCCTCTCTATGGAGTTTTGATTTTCTGTCTTCATCTAGCTCTTTTGGTGTCTTGACCGCGGCTTTGGTTAGGTTGTTTAGTGGAGTCTTGGATCTGCCTGGGTTGAGGCTTGTTTTTTGGTGTGTTTTGGTGTTGTTTGGTCTTTGGTTTCGGGTGTTGTTTCTTTCGTCTGGTTGGCGTCTTGCCTTCCTAGTTGTTTTTGGTTAGTGGCGGTTGCAATTGCACGTGTCATTGGTCCGTTTATTCTTTGTTTTCATCAAATAGGAATAAAATTCTTTTGCCAATTGAAGAGAAAAAGAAAAAAAAAACAGTTGCTCAAGTCAATGTGATTAAGAAAAACAATAACATTGAGACCGACGCTTGTTGTAAGTCTTTCTACATCATTATATAATGAAATTACAGTTAGAAAAATAATTTAATAAATATGAAACTAAAATTGATGAAAGTCCGTCATCATCTAATAATACTCCTCACCCAGTAAGACTCTAGAAAAAACCAATTAACAGCTAAAAATTTACCCAAAACCACAACATACTATCGCCAAAATTGAAGAGCTACGACTTACTCAATTAACAGTTAAAAACCAAGTAGACATAGCTGCTCAAGTCAATGTGATTAATAAAAACGCTAACCTTAAGACCGACACTTCTGGTAAGATTTTTCTCTACATCATTTGATAATGAAATTACTCCGTTAAAAAAAATAATTTTCTATTTAAGAAATTAATCGTATTGTCAACCCTAAGGTAAATCCTACAAGTCTCGCTAAAAATTGGTATTCTTGACCGCCACCACTTGACTTCAATTTGAAGAAACGGATTTAGCTAATTATTTTTCGATTAGCAATTAATTTGAAAAATTGAAGAGCTAATTACTCGATTAGCAATTAATGAAGAAGTAGAAACAACTGCTCAAGTTAATGTGATTAATAATAGGGTAAATTTCACTTACCTCCCCTAAGGTTTCTAACAAATACAAATACCTTCCCTATACTTTCTAAAATTCCATTGACCTCCCTTACTTTTCAAGCTAATTGTCACTTACCTCACCTACCATTACTTTAAGGCTAACGGTGTTAGCTTTTAGCATGAAATGACCATAATACCCTTAGTATATATTCTCCACCCTAAAAAAATATTTTTGAAAAATTAGAGTTACAAAAACAATTAAACCGTTTTTTTCAATTTAAAAAAAATAGTTTTAAAACAAAAGGTATCGTCAATTTGCTTGACAATGGCTATATTTTGTATTAATTTTTCCTCTTTTTGTTCCAAATATTTTTTTGTAGGGAAAAAAATTACTTTTGAAAATCATTTTTTAAACAATTTTTTTTCAAAATTTAATTTTGAGATTTTAAAAATATATATTTTCAAAACTTTACTTCTAAAAAATAATGGTTTACCAAAACTAATTTTTTATCCAAAAACAAAAATGTTTTCAAAAATTGAAAATTTTATTTTTTTTAAATAACGGTTTACCAAAAACTAATTTTTTATCCAAAAAATGTGTTTCAAAAATTTCTCATTTCAAAAAACTGTTTTAAAATTTTTTTTTTCAAAATTACTTTATTTTTTCACTCAAAAAACTATTTTAAGCAAAAGAATTTCACAAAGTAGTGTTTTGTGGAAAAAATTCTCTTCTATTTAAGAAATTAGTCGTATTGTCAACCCTAGGGTAAATCCTACAAGTCTCACTAAAAATTGGTATTCTTGACCGCCACCACTTGATTAGCTAACTAATTTTCTGTCTCTTCCAATAAAACTTACTCGATTAGCAATTAATAAAGATGTAGAAACAACTGCTGATCAAGTCAATGTGATTAATAATAACACTAACATTGAGACCCAAACCTCTATTAAGCCTTTCTTTACATCATCTGATACCAAAATGGTCATTTAAAAAAAAAAAATCTACTCGAGAACTTAATTGTGTTATCAATCCTAAGGTAAATTAATCCTGTAAGTCTCACTTAAAATTGGTACTCCCGACCGATACCACTTGATCTTAAATTTAGGGAGAAATTAATCATATTATGAACTATAAGGTAAATTCTTACCAGTCTCACTAAAAATTGGTATTCTCGACTGACACCACCTGATCTTTAATTTGAAGAAAGAAATTTAGCTAACCAATTTTCTGTATCTTCCAATAAATTATACGAATGGAATATTAACGGACTAAGTGAACATGAAATATTAGAAAAACTAAACCATACGTCAATGGTTTCCAAACTACATTGAAAAACTAACCATATATAGAACATGTAGATTACATTTCCAAGATCAACATGTAAAAAATCCAACTCAAACGGATGTAAGCTGGCAAAATGGTTAAAACAACGGACAGCCCGGATGTGCACAGCAGTAACCCCAAGTCCGCTACAATGACACATAACACATAAGCATTTGATACCAGAAAACTTGTCATAAAAGAGAAGTTTTCGCTAGATGTGAAAGAATTGAGGTTCATCAACCCATTTGCGTCGCGTTTAAATCTCGTGCTTTAACCATGTATCAAGTCAAGTTAAATTCCAGTACCATAAGACCAAAATGGTTCTCTGACTTCCGAGTCAAGTCGATCAACCACTTCGACAGCCCCTTGCAACCCCAAGATCGCAGAGTCGATTCCCCTCGGTAGCGATTTGTCCTTGGGACCACCTCACCTCATACAAACACGTGGGAAGGGATGTGGGAGGGGCTAGAGAGACTAGTCCCGTTTATCAAGATACTCTTCGGTACCAAAAAATATAAAATGGTGCTGTTGTTCGCAACAGCTTTTGTTGCATGCCCTCATTTCCTGTTTCTTTGATGAAAAGAGAGGACATCTAGATTATGTCAACATGCTAATTTTGATCCCCACATAAATATAGGCTTATGGGGTCATGTGTCTCCTTCAACTTCTAACCACTCACTAAATTGTACTACATCCTAGTAACAGCTTAAAAGAAAATATTCTCTCAACCCATTTGATTTGGCTAAATTGACAAAAACTTGTTTTTTTGGTTTTTTACGTTTTGTCCTTATTCAAAAAAAAATTGCATTTGTTAGTTTTGCGTCAAGATTTTGTGGTTTCTGGATTTATCTCATCGAGACGAATCCAAATAGTAAAAATTATGGTCAAAAGTAATAGTTTTTTTAATAAAACTGAAAATAAACCAAAATAAACCATTTTTTTTAAATTATTTTTCGTCTTTAATCACAAAACTTTAAGTTTGGCTAACAATTTTATACTTTTTAGATTTCTCTCGTCGAGACAAGCCAAGAAACCACAAAAAATCGACCGAAAACTAACAAATGCAAAAAAAAATTGAACAAGGACAAAACGAAAAAAACCAAAAAACCAGTTTTTGTCAATTTAGCCAAATCAGGAAGTTAAACTTGACAAAAAGAAAATGTGGAAATGAAATATTGGGGCTATTTTAGTCTTCTTTTTCATCTTTTGAGGTAGAAGTATTTATTTGTTAAGCAATTTAGAGATAATTTAGTAAACAACCAAAAAATGCAAGTTAAGAATCAATCCCTTTAATTTAAGAAAATGAAAATTTAATCTCAATAACGAGAGCCTAACTTAATTTTTTTCGCTTATAGTATAATCACAAAACCTGATATGGCCTTGTACAAAAGTTCTAGAATTGCTACTAGCCACCGCGAAGTCTATGAACGTTATCAGGGGTTGCATTGCATTTAGAAAAGCTTCAAAAATTTGACCTTTGATTTGGGGTTTTGACCCTAGCAACTGCGAATTACAGATTTCCGTTTCCCCATTTCTTTCAAATAATTGTACACGTACTGTAAAGAAACAAACAATGCAAGTCTAAAACTATGAGAGATTTTTTCATGCAACGGCTATTTGTAACGCCTCTCACACATGGGACCCACATAATGTGAGAGAGGGTTACGAACAACCGTTGCATTGAATTTCTTTTTCCTAAAACTATACGCAAGTCATAGTATGTTAGAGTTTCTGGATAATTAGGTGCACTTCAAAAGGCAAGTTCTGGAAACCTTGAAAATTCACGAAGAGACGAACAAGTTCAAGCAGTTTTGCAGTTCATAAGAAAAAGAGGAAACCGAAGTTTCAAATATCAGAGGCCATGTGCACAGAACACGATCGAGAACCAATGACGGAGATTAGATTTTGATTCGTCATTTCTTCTCCGTTGTATTGTTCTCCAGCTCCCTCCTCAGCTGCAGAGAAAAGTCATCATTGACGTCGTCGTCATCCCAATCATCCTCCCACTGCTGTGTTACCTCTTTTCCTTCTTCCTTGTCCTCCCACTCTGCAAATGTGGATTTCCGAAAACAAAAATGGTTAAATAACTAGCCAAACATGTTTAGCCAACAGTAATACTAATCAACTTAAATGATAAGAGTGACATTAACTATACAATGAACAGGCAACAAGAAATCTGAAATCATATGTAAGAAATGCTGCAGCCTGCAGTTTTCAACACCATCAGAAGAGGAACGGCTCTGAATGAAATGAGAAATTTAACAAAATCAGCAGCAAATGACTCTAGATGTTCACATTATGAAGGACGACCAGTCACAAGATTAACATATGGGCATCGATTGTAGACATCTTGTCTCATATCTAAATTCACCAAATGATTAGAACAACAATGAATGTCAAAGACAAATGTGTTTGGCATTTGAAAGTTCCCCCTAATGCATCTTGGACAATTCGGAAAATCCTTGAACCCAGGAATTTGGTGCAACCTTGCCACCTTGGATAAGATTGGGAATGGGGACTCCGCTTTCCTATGGCTAGACAAGGGTGCAACCTTGGATAAGATTGGGAATGGGGACTCCATTTATGGCTAGACAATTGGCATCCATTAGATCCTCTATATCAGAAGTTTGGGGAGGTTGTGGTGCATAACCTGGGTAGATCTTTGTTTGCTAAGGTCAGCTCCATCATACAATTGGGGCAAATTCTATTCGCATCCCATAAGTTGCTTCATACAACCCAATTTCTATATAGAACCCAACATGATGTGGCAAATTCACTTATTTGCTAAATACAACCATAAAAAAATCACCAAACTTCCCAATATGCCCCTTACTCTCTTTTATTCCCCAAAACTCTTCCAAAAAAAAAAACTTTTGAAATAAACCTGGAATTTTTTTTTTTAAAACACCACGACCTCCACCACCACCACAGTCTCCCCCACCTGAGAGACCAAGAAAACCCAAAAGACAAGTTTTTTCGCTTGGTTCACAATTTCGGATACACAGTCCCAAAAATGTTAGAGAAAGTTAGAGAATTTCGGGTCTTAAAACCTGAAAATCTTAAGAAAATTTGGATTTTAATACCCGTAAATCTCTAAGATTTTAGGGTTTTAACATCTGAATGCAGATTCGGAATTTAATACCCGAAAATATATGCCATTTTTGGGTTTTAAAACCCGAAAAACATTACGGTTTTCGGGACTGTGAATCCGAAACAGTCTGGACAACAAATTGAATATCAAATCAGTTTTGGGCCACTTAGCGCGGTTTGGACTCCCAAACCACCATGTCCAAGCCACCAACTTCCTCCTCCACTAGTGTGTTAAGCTTCGGATGATGTCGACAATAACAAGGAATTGGAGATACATCAAATTACTCTAACAATGGAGATAGTCTTAGAAGAAAATTGGGGAGGAATTGCTGAATGCTCGCCAGAGGGGTCGTCGGGGGAGGGTCACGGGAAACGGGAGGGGTTGGTATTGGGTGTACTGTTGTGTAGGAGGGAGAAGGAAGAAGATAGGTTACATTGGGGTGTGTGGACAGGTGGGTTGTTTATAGAAGTAACGGTATTAGGGTTTCAAGTATGTGGTTGTATGTGGCAATTTGAGGGGTAACAAGGTCATTACACACAAGGGCATTTTTGTTCTAAACATCCAAAAAATTTAGTGGGTTGCATGAAGGAAATTTTAGGAGCAATTGGGCAGCAGATGGTGTCAGCCTAGACAAAGGAACCCTGTCATCATGGAGGTCATCCATGAAACTATAAGAACATCTTCATTTCCACTTGGAATATGTCAGCTAGCAAGGAGTACTCGGCCAGATCTGCTTGGCAGGCCTCAAGGGTTCCAAATCCCCCTCTTTTCCTTGGCACAGGATAATCTGGTTCAAACATCACATTCCAAGTTGGGCCTTTATAGTTTATTCAGTGGTTATCAACTCTGGGGAGATTGGCTACTAAGGACAAACTTGCTTCTTGGGGTATGCAGGTGGATAGCGTGCTCTCTGCACCAGGGATAATGAGTCCCGCCCTCATCTCTTTTTCTCTTGCAGCTATGCTCAGCAAGTTTGGTCTTCTATCTTGATGAGCAATGGGCTGAGTAGTGGTCCTGTGGATCTGGTTGGGGTGTTGAGTTAGACAAGACAACACAGAGGTGGTGGTTCTATGGCCCTTATCATTTTCAAATTGTATTTGCCACAGTGAAGGGAAAGGAATATGAGGGATTTCAAGAACCAATGTAGGGATTGTTCTTCCTTACAGAGCTTGATCATAGAGGACATCCGTGCATGCCTCGGTCCATGGTTGGTTGGTCTGTTTTCTTTCAGCTGTTGTTTTGGTTTGTAACATGTGCCAGGACTTGTTCCTGTTTTGTTTGTGGGTTGTTTCCCTTAACAACATCATAATTTACATTTTAAAAAAAACAACGAATGTCATGGTAGTAAGAGCAATTACCAATATCCATACTATCCAATATCCATACTATCTAGTCTCCACAAAAACATAAATACAAAAATAATAAAATTACTAACCTATGCAACACAAACTTCCCCTCGTTAAACTGGATTTACTCTTATGTACAGAAGGGTGCATTGCAACATGTTCAAATATTTCCTTGCCTTGATCAAAATATCCACATCTCCTCTCTCATATGTCTTTGATTCTTGACCTATCTATTCTTTTGCCAACCTCTCTTCTCCTACCATACCCATTATTCTCCTTTACTTATATTATGTATGTTTTCTTTTTTCCAACCTATTTTATCATTTGTATAGTATTTACCGAAGAACATGGACCGTTAACACTTGCACCATAGCAATTTTGCATGACATAGCTCCCCCTCCCCTCCTCTGCCTATGGCCAGCTGTCCACTGGTTTTGCCGAAATAGCATATGCACACGGTGGCCAATTTAAAGGATATCTACTGTGCCTTCACCAGTAGTCCCCGTTCAAAAAAACCAGTAGTCCCAGACACAAGTTGCACAATAGTTCTATGCATTCCAGGTGCAAAATATTGCCTTCTTGGGATTGTCTCACATAGTCACAATGGAATAGATTCTTTTCAATGAAACAGCACATGGCAACTCTCTTTGTGCCTAACCCAACGGAGCCCCTACCCGTTGAGGAGCCATAGAATGATAAAAGAGGGACATAGACAGGCCCAGCAACATAGAGGTACAGCAGGCGCTTAATCAAGAAAATATTGATCACACCAGCCCACTTAGGGCATGGTGACAAGAAGCCGATGGCCTAGAATAGACAGCGCGAGTCCCCCTAAACATAGCCCATGAGATTCAATCTATGGTCTCTTAGTCAAGATGCGCATGAGAGCAAGCTCCAAAATACAAGACATCTGGTATTAGAAGAGCTTGTATTCGACTCAATTCTACTCTTGTGTACCTCTCAGTACTATGGAAGTAACAAACTTTGCAAGACAGAGAGTGTTGATAACAATCATGAAGTGTTTCTCCCGTCTAATATCCTTGAGACAATGTGTACATTTTGTGTTAGAAATCAGGCAGTAGTGTATCATCTCATTTGAATACCTTCCTCTTGACCCTCCGAGCTTCTGACAATGAGTAACAAAATGAAAATGCACATTCTATCAAAAAAAAATTTTTACTAATTGTTTGACAGATAACACAACCGCGACATAATTCTCCCATTATTAATTTTTCAAAATTTGACGTCTTCATAACTAGTGTATCATGCACAGGGTTGGCATAAGCTCTAACCTTACCTACTTTCATAATCCATATCTTTACCACCATAGGCTCTATTCTCTGGCTAGTAATTCTCAGACCCTCAGCTAACTTTTATAATGACTGATACTATTTAATAAGGCCCCTAAAAAACATCTTAGCTGAACTAGTAAGATATTGTAAAAGCATCAGACATACATGCGAAGAACCACGGTAGAGTTAGCGCCAAGAAACTATGCAGCAGGCAGATGCATAGTGACAGCCACCCAAAGCAAAAAGAGAACAAATAAACAAAAAAATAGAAAGAAAAAAAAAAATCTGCAACACAACCTGATTTCAGGCCCGTCCCTGAGATTTTCGGAGTCCTAAGCGTGGTTTAATAATGGGGCCTCTTTAGCAATTGTATATATATTAGTTGTTCCAACCAAGGTTAAAAAACGCCTAGAGTTGCAGTGGTTCTATGTGCGGAAAAAAACGAACTACCTTGGGGTCGTATGTTCTACTCTTGGCGCCGGCATTTGAAGTTTGTTTTTTTGCACATTTTCAACATATATTGGTATCAAAAAATGGAGGCGCGAGGAATTGAACACGGGACCCCACGGATAATACTTCGAGAACCAACCGCTGAACCACGGTAACTTTATGTGTAAAACCAATGACATCCTAAATATATAATATGTTCTACGATTTGGGGGCCCTATTATTGGGCCCAAAACAGGCGGCCCTAAGCAGCGGCTTGGTGGGCTTATCCCAGGACTAGCCCTACCTGATTTCACAAACCACATAAACTATCTTGATAAGAGAACAAACAATCAAAAAAGGGAAAACACACCCTCCTCAAGGCAAGGCAAAAACGTGAAAATGTAAAACTTTTGAAATGCTTGCACAAAGCCTTTTTTTAAAATAAAAAATAAAAAATCTAGCTTAGATTGGCCACAACAAAAACACCAAGTGCGGACAATTGGTATGAATGAAGAACGTGGAAGGGTTAAATTGCCATATGTCAGAGCAAGACATTCTAGTAGAGAAAAAATGACAACATAGAGTCTGGTCTAAAAAAATGTCTACACAAGCTCAATTCAGCAACATTGGTCTTGATAAACTTGACTGAATTGCACAAGCAAGTTCTCCTCACCAATCCAATGTCTGTGTAATGTTCAAACTAAACAGCCTCGATTTCTATCCATGGCATGGATTCTATGCTAACAAACATAAACTTGGTACAACAATTGACAGAAATTACAAGACGTAATTCAATATGATAATAATCTTATAGTATGACCAACATGTTCAATCCACAACATGGCTTTAAACAAGCACAAATTTGCCTTGTATGCTTTTGCAATTTTTTTAGTTCTTTCTTTTCTGTAATCTGGAACCCATCCTACCAACCACAACCAACAGGTTGCGTGCCACCCCCCGAACCAGAGCCCATTAGCACAACTTTTCGCTTTTCGGCAGCCTTGAATCAAAGGATTTTACTCTAAGTGGAGTGCATTTAGACACTTGTGCTGGTACGACACTTAGCTTCGCCCTCATTACCACTTGAACTAACCCTTGGGGTGATTATTACAATTACCAACTTAACAAACAAATTCTCAACAAAGAAACGTCCAAACAAAGCTTACCATTATCTTCGTTGATTTCGAATTCTTCGAACTCGTCATCGTCTTCGAATAAGTCGATTTTTGCCTCTTCAGGCGCAGCCTTGGGTTCAGTTGCCATTCCCAATCTCTAACAATACAGAAAAGCTGGTGTACATACATAGTTAGATACATATTACGATCGTAGAAACTCAAATCATAGACGACAGTAAGAGAAATCAACCTACAAGTAACAGAAGGATTGTCGGAAGTCGGTGGCCGATTAGTCGTCGATTCCCTTTTGTGCCAGCATAAAAATCGTTTCGAGTGTCCAAGAATAATCTCCAGTACATGCTCCTACTTTCAAAAGTACGAACATGTTTTCGTACTTTTTGATTACCACAAATGCCCCCAAACAATTTATTAATGCGTATTATACCCTACATCCCTTGGTAAGAGCATCTCCACTCTTACACCAAATTTTTACTCAAATTTGAGTAAAAATTTGGTTAAAAACTTGATTTGATATCACCCTTCCAATGGGAAACCACTCTTTTACCAAATTCTATTTAAAATTTTGTCAAAAATAATTTTTTTTTTTTCAACCTGACGATCAAAAGGTGTAGAAAGGCAAAATGAAAGAAGAAAAGTGAAGGAGAATATCAAGCAAAGATAGCAACAGAAGCTTTTCTGCAGAAACAAGTCTTCAATGGTACAACTGCAGTGAACAAATAGAGTCGTTGCTTATTTGATATTGGATTTGGTGTTGAGCAAATTTGGTGAAGATTTGGTGTTGAGCAAATTTGGTGAAGGAGTAGAGCGAGACTTTTTGGTGATTTTTACTCAAATTTGAATTTGGTGCAACATTTGGTGTAAGAGTGGAGATGCTCTAATTGAACGACACAGCGCCTCCAACGATAGAAAATACCAGCGGCCTGCCTTCCATTGAAACAGACACCACCAATTATCGGCCGAAGAATCACTTACCTTTCGCGAAATTGGTTCATTATTCCATTCTCCTTCCCCATGGAGATCCGGCTACCAACGAGAAAAGTTGAAAACACGAGGTCATCCACCCACTCCGCTTGCCGGCAAATACCTTCTGCACATAGAGATCCAACTGTGGCCAAAATCATACAGAAGACTCTTCCGGTCATCAATCTTGGCTGCCGAACAGAAATTTAGTTTCAGGTAACACATTAATTCGGTTTCCTACCTGCCACTTTTTGAAAACAGTTTCCCCTTTCGAAGACACGGTCCAAGCATGATCGTTCACACCTGTCGCACTCAAACTGTTCGACAAAATGTGTGTTGGCCAATGTAGACCCTGCGATATGATATTAATTGGTGATCGAGTTGGTGGGGAGAACAGCCCATTGGGAAATGTAGTGGGCCGAAATCTAGCAGCCCAAATGGGGATCGGTTGAGGAGCCCGGAAGAAATTGGGCTCAGATGGATCTCCAGACCAACCAGGGAACAGAACGCCTTGGGCCGACCAAGCGAGGCCCAACCGAGACAAACCGGTATCTCGGCCGGTAGACCATGAACCGGACGAGCCGTCCGAGACGGATAATATCCGAGATGACTCGGGGGAATAATCCGAGATCTCGGTGACGACCCATGTGACGTCACCAGAGGCGGTTAACGCTCGTAACAAACTGGGGAAGGCGCATGTGTATGGGACAGCTGTACCTACGTCAGCATGGTGGCACCCGAAACGGTTACATTACGTGCTCAATTGTGATTGGAGGATGCGAACATGCGATGCATGCAGATCTGGCTCGTGACGCTCGGTGACGTCATCCGAGCCAGATTGACCGATCTGCCCCTGTACTTGGGTAGCCTATAAATACGAGGCAACGAAGCCCTAAATGGGTACGCAATACTTTCTCTCTCTACAAATCCTTTCTCAAAATACTTTCTTCCCCGATCACTTACTTGATCGTCGGAGTGCCTTCCCTGGCCATACTCCGGCCAGGTTGGGTGCTAACGGCGTGTGCTCCGTGTGCAGGGGCTCGCGCATAATCATATTCACCACTCACTCGCTGCTCTCACGGGTCAAGGCTCACTAAAGAGGCGCTACTGGATTTTTGAGGACACCACAATTGGCGACTCTACTGGGGAGATCCACCCAGAACCTCCGGTGCTCCTCCCTAGATCCACCCTCTCTACTCTCTTTTCTTCGCCTCTCCTGACTCGAAATGGGTGGCGAACCAACTCCACCACCAAACCCCACCGATCCTCTCCACCCTTCTTCCTCCAGAGATCCCAAACGGACCCCTCACGTCTCCGTCTCTGTCCCGCCGGGTCACATCGGACTTACTCCGAGCCCAGACTCACAGCAACTCACCATCCAGCAACTCACTCACCACCTGGAAGAGCGAGACGCTGAGATGGCAGCCATGAGGGCCCAGCTTTCTAAGCTAACCGAGACGGTTAAGAGGAAGGCTGCAGAGGAAACTACTGCAACATCTCACGGAGGAGCCTCCGGTCAAAGACGCTCGGCGAAGGATCGCATCGGTGACCCTAACAATGAGAGGGCTCACAATAAGGCTCTCGCGCTTCGGCACGAGAACCTGTCGACCGAGCACCTCTCAAGGGGCCGCCAAGGTGGTTCTTCCCGACACTATTCCTCTCAGATCTCGGAGTCAAGTGCCCGTTCGCCGTACTCCCAGCTGTCTGCATCTCACGAGACAGTGTACTATTTTGAAGATGGCGAATACAAACCGATCTATCTCAGAAAGGATCCCAAGGATGATGCTCCCACCGAGCGCTCTTCTGGTCGACGTCGCCATAAGACTCCCCCGCGACCGACAAACTCCGCCGATCTCCGAGCTCGGGTGGAGCACTTGAAGAAAGCTTCACCACAAGAGCAAAATCTCACAGTCATCCGAGATGGAGACACGGGAAAGCGTCATGCGTACCGAACTGAGGAGCAAACTCATCATAACGACGCTGGGGGGAAAAGGAAGGAGCACGGCCACCGAGAAAGGTCTCGGTACCGAGAGGAAAAAACAACGCACAACGAACGTCGCCATGATGAGCAACACCGAGCAACCCACGAGAAGCGCTCCCGTACCAGCGACGGGTTTACTGTACCGTCTCTTCCTCCTCTCTCATCTCTCCCTCCTCTGCCGAGCGTTGATGAACGACTGAAACAGTTGGCAAAATCACCCTTCACAAAAGATATCGCCTCGGCAACGTTACCAGTTGGATTCACGCTCCCCAAGTTCAACTGTTACGACGCCCTCACGGACGCGTACAACCACCTCATCTACTTTAGGCAGATCATCAACCTTTACACCTCGGATCAGGCTATAATGTGTAAGGTGTTTCCAACCAGCCTAGGGACTCTCGGATCCCTCTGGTTCAACAAGCTGGAGGAAGGATCCATTGGAAGCTACGAGGCTCTGGAGAGGGCTTTCCTATCTCGGTTCGTAACAAGTAACATTCAGAAAAAGGAGGTAGACTCTCTCCTCGGTCTAAGGAAGCGCCCAGATGAAACACTGCGCCAGTACGCTGCAAGGTATTGGGAGATGTTCCACCAAGTCCAGGGTTGTGATCATACCCTTGCTGCGACACATTTTAAACATGGTTTGGAGAGCAAGAGCCTGTCTTCACAGATCTGATGTTGCACCCACCAAAGAACATGGACGACCTGATGGAACGGATAAACAAATACATCGAGCTTGAGGAACTCTTAACCGAGCGTAATGCTCCAACCTCCTCCTCCGTTCCAAGGGTTATCCATGTCTCGGGTAATCAGAAGAAGGCAGTAAACACTATTAAAGCAGGCGCAGCAAAGCGACTCCCGAAGGCAAGTGACTTTGCAGCCGAGCGCACAGTATTCACCGAGCCAATCTACATGCTCCTCCGCAAGATTGAGAATGAAGGGTTCTTTCACTGGCCGGATCACAAGATGGGAACACATGATAAAACGAAGGATAGGAAAGTCTACTGCACGTACCACCGAGAGCAAGGCCATTACACCACCTCCTGCAAGCCGTTCAAGGCATATTTGGAAACTCTCGTCTCGGCTGGAAACCTGGATGCCTACATTGACCAGGACAAAACCCTTGCTCGGGCTCAGGGTCAAGGAGCAGCTGCTGCTGGGGGTGCTCAAGAGGACGTGGTGGTGATGCACGTGATTCACGGACCGGTGACAAGAATGTTGGAAGCTCGAGTGTACAAGGAAATCGAGCAAGCCACGAAGGCATTGGAGGTTCTCTCGGTTAAACAGCAACAGAAACGCCCCCTCCCAACTAAGGAGTCTCAGTGGACAATAACGTTCACCGAGAAGGATCTAGAAGGGGTGCAGTTCCCTCATAACGACGCTCTCGTCATCACGCTCAAAGTGGGGAAGGCCAAAGTGGAACGGATTTTGGTAGACCAAGGAAGCGCAGCCGAGGTGATGTACTACTCGTTATTTAAACGATTTGGATTCACTAACAAGGACCTGAAGGCTTCCGAGGTCCCCCTCGTTGGCTTCAGTGGCACGCCCGTATATCCCCTCGGCACCATTACCCTTCCAGTCGTGACGGGCTCGGTAACGCAGCAAGTGGAATTTATTGTTGTTAACTCCCCGAGTCCCTATAACATCATATTGGGGAGAAATTGGCTGCACGCGATGAAGGCCGTAGCGTCTACGTACCATCAGGTGCTACGGTTTATCGGGGCAAAGGGAAAGCAAGAAGATGTGAAGGGAGATCAGATAGCTGCGAAGAAGTGCTATATTTCAACCGTGGGCAGAAAAGAAAAGAAGAAGCCTAAGCAAGTGCAGTGGGTGGAAGTGCCCGGGGCACCCGCTTTGGAAGATGTCGGTCGGCCAGCCGAGGCTAAATCAGTGGAAGACCTCGTTACAGTCCCAATCAATGAGGATGGAAGCCGTTTCTTCCTAATCGGCTCCTCCTTAACCGAGACCGAAAGGGACGAGATGGTGACCTTTCTCAAGGCAAACATCGAGGTGTTTGCTTGGACCCCGTACGAGATGCCAGGGGTTGACCCGAGATTCATAAAGCATCAGCTTAACGTTGACCCATTGAGGCGCCCGGTTATTCAAAAACCAAGAAGATCTTCTGCTGTTCACGCCGAAGCCGTAGAGTCGGAAGTTGACAAGCTATTGGAAGCCCAAGCAATCCAGGAGGTCCAGTACCCAACTTGGCTGGAAAATACGGTGGTGGTCCCAAAGAAGAACGGCAAGCTGAGGGTCTGCGTAGACTACACGAACCTGAATGATGCCTGTCCGAAGGACTGTTTCCCAGTCCCTCGGATAGACCAACTCGTAGACGCTACGGCTGGTCACGCTCGGTTGAGCTTCATGGATGCTTACAGGGGCTATCACCAAGTCTTTATGGACACGGAGGATATGGAGAAGACAGCGTTTATCACACCGAGGGGTCTTTATTGTTACCGAGTCATGCCTTTCGGGCTGAAGAACGCCGGGGCTACCTTCCAAAGGATGGTGTCTCGGATGTTCAAAGATCAGCTCGGGGACACGATGGAGGCTTACATAGATGACATGGTGGTGAAAAGCATTCATGAAGAAGACCATATTGCAGACCTCAACAAGATGTTCACGGTACTGAAGCAACATGGCCTTAGACTCAACGCAGAGAAGTGCTCTTTCGGAGTTGGGTCAGGGAAATTTTTAGGCTACTTGGTGACGAGAAGGGGTATTGAAGCGGATCCGAGCCAGGTTACAACTATTAAACAACTCGTCTCACCGAGTACGATCAAGGAAGTCCAAAGGCTTACAGGGATGGCAGCAGCCCTCAACCGCTTCATCAGCCGCTCGGCTGACGTTTGCCGGCCCCTCTTTCAATCAATCAAGACAAGCAAGAGGAAATTCCAGTGGACAGAAGAGTGCGAGAAGGCTCTGCAGCACCTGAAAACCTACCTTACCGAACCACCGTTACTGGAAACGCCTCGGGAAAGTGAAGAACTATTCATCTACTTATCCGTCTCTCCACATGCGGTCAGCTCAGTTCTCGTCCGAGCAGAGGGAACCGAGCATCGACCGGTGTACTATGCCAGCAAAACACTAACTGGAGCCGAGACAAGGTACCTTCCTCTTGAAAAGGTGGCCTTCGCTCTCGTCACTGCATCTCGGAAGCTGCTCCCTTACTTCCAGGCTCACACAATCATAGTTCTCATCGAGTATCCACTGAAGGCACTTTTCCGAAGAGCCGATCTCTCAACACGGGTCTCGAAGTGGTCATGTGAGATGGCCAACTTCGACATCCAGTATCGACCGAGAACAGCTATAAAGGCACAAGTGCTAGCTGACTTCATTGCGGAGCTAACACCAGGAGAAGAAAAACAGAAGAAAGAAGAGCCCAACCCATCCCTACCCGAGCAAGAAACCGAAGACCCTGACGCCCCCGTGGCGATCGAAGATGTAAACAATGCGACCTCGGACGAAGAATCATCCAAAGAAACTGAAACTGCCGAGTTAACAGCAACGCCTCTCTCGGAAGGAGAACCGAGCCCGAGCACGAGCACGGAGGAAGACCAAGCAACTGTGCCATTCTCTAGTTGGCACATGTTCCACGGCAATGCTTGGAAATTACACGTAGACGGAGCTTCCAACCACTGCGGAGCTGGAGCAGGCGTAGTCTTGATCTCCCCCGAGGGAGTGGTACACGAGAATGCTATATCAATCGAGTTCCCGGCCTCTAACAACGAGGCCGAGTACGAAGCATTAATCGCAGGCCTTCGGCTCGCCGAGGCAATGGACGTAAAGACTCTAATGGTTTATAGCGACTCACAACTCGTTGTAAACCAGTTCAACGGAGACTACGATGCTAAGGATGAAAGAATGGCCAAGTATCTGAACCTTGCCAAGAGCCTAACCGAGACATTTGAAGAAATTGAAGTCCATCAGGTGGGCCGAGAGCACAACGCCCACGCTGACGCACTCGCAGGACTCGCCTCAGCATGCAAAGCATCCGAGCAGAGGTCAGTTTCCTTTGGAACAATCTCTTCACCGAGCTTCGATTCCCCTCATACCCAGATGTTGAATATCGAGCTCGGTCCAAGCTGGATGGATGAACTCGTGTTTTACCTACGAGACGACAAGCTACCTGAAGACCGACGAGAAGCCCACCGAATCAGATGTAAGGCTGCAAACTACTGGCTCTCACCAACAGGATCCCTATACAGACGATCTCGGACAGGACCGTACCTCATGGCGGTCCATCAGAATCAAGTCCATTCAATACTCCACGAGCTTCATGCCGGCAGCGGGGGCTGTCACTTGGGAGGACGTTCTATCGCCCACCGAGCCATCACTCAGGGGTATTGGTGGCCGAAGATGA
The DNA here is from genome assembly GCA_963854785.1 of Vaccinium vitis-idaea. Classification (NCBI taxonomy): domain Eukaryota; kingdom Viridiplantae; phylum Streptophyta; class Magnoliopsida; order Ericales; family Ericaceae; genus Vaccinium; species Vaccinium vitis-idaea. Next base: position 29,246,390 of record OY978225.1, read on the forward strand.
AGGAAGATGCGGAGGAGTTTGTTCGGAAATGCCACAGGTGCCAGTTGTTCAAGCCAATGATCCATCAGCCAGCCGAGGACCTTCAACCGATCACCAGTCCATGGCCTTTTGCCCAATGGGGCTTGGACATTGTGTAGACACCCCGATTTTGAACCCGGGATGCGCTCGAGCATTCCCGATGATGAAATAGACCAATCGTGCATACCTCGAGGCTAAGAACAAAGCTTGAACTCACCAAACCACCCTAAACCATTATAAACCCTCCTAGAACAACCTTAAACCAACCAAAATGACCAAAATACCCTTCAAGCCATCCATAAACCATTTCAAAACAAACCCAAGCCTACACCATCTTCTAGTACATTCAAAACCCTCTTTATTGATATATAATACGTCTCAATCCATTTTGAAATGAGGGAGATATGCCCATTTTACCGAAACGATTCATTCTTCCGACCATCTGAGGGTAAAATGGTCACATACTTGGATGTACAAATTATCTTGGGTTCAAACCACTTGGGTTATAAAGTACACTTGACAAGCTTTCCAACGCTTCAAACCACGCACGAAACGGAGTTCGGTAGCACCCGGGACAGCCCCGCAAAGTTTTACCTTTTGAGCAACAGCCTTGAGCGCTCAAGGCCCCAACCTTGAGCGCTCAAACCCAAAAATCCCACCTTGAGCGCTCAAGCCCATGGATTTGAGCGCTCAACTCTGATTCAGATCAGTTTTCTGCAGAGCATCTAATCATGATATTCTACTGCAAGAGGAGCGTCTACCTATGTTTTCTACTGCCTAAATACACTTCCTAGACCCTTGAACATCTCCTCAATCACCCCCCCAAACCCAATTCAAAAATTAAACCCATTTCCCTCCCATTTCTCTCTCTATATAAACCTCCTCCACTCCCTTGGCTGATCTCTTACACTCTCACACCCTTCATCAGCCCTCTCCACTCTCTCTCATCACTTCAATCACGTTTTAGCCTTTCTCTCCTCCATAGCCACACGTTTTAGCCTTTCTCTCCTCCATAGCCACCACCCTCCATCATCTTCAACCTCCAAAACACCCAAAAATCTCATCTTTAAGGCCTACAACACATGGGTCTTTGAGAAACCAACTTCAACAGCCCCTCTCTCACTCTAACAAGCCATTTACAACCCATACACTCCATCAATTTCATCCAAACCTAGCTCTTCCATCAAAACCCACCTCATCCAAGCCAAAATCACCATTTTAAGCTCAAATCCTCCATCATCCACTCAATCAATCACTCAATCAGCCCTACACTTACACTCCTCTGTCCAAAAGACTTCATCTATAGCCCATAAACACAGCCACTACCCATCCATTCATCAAACCACAAGTTCAAGCCTTGATCATAGCCGAAAAGGTAGAAAACCATGTGAAAATCACTGTTTTGATCTTTCTGAGGAAGACTAGTGAGTTCAAACAAGTTCTTTATACTTGTATTGAACTCACAAAGGTCTAAAAGTTGTTTAAAAACATCTTTCAAATCTGCAGTTTCAACAGGGGTTGAGCGCTCAAGCCTCAGGCCTTGAGCGCTCAAATCCAGATCTGGGTCAGTCACTGTTTTGCTGATTTTTGTGCTTTCTCCTGGTTTTGATCATCATTCAATAGTTAATTATGTTCATGTCACTCTTAAACAGCTTATTTCTACCTCAGAATCACATGTATGAGCGTAAATTAACTATTTTATGATGATCAAATATCAAAATCTTTGCAAATCTCATAGTTAAGAGTAAAACAGTGACTGTTCAACTTCAAACATCTTTAATCTGCATGTTTATGGTCCTGAGAATCACTCAAAATCCATTTTCAAGTCAGAAACCAGAAAGCCAGATTATGGCTTGAGCGCTCAAGGTCATTCACTTGAGCGCTCAAGCTGTTCTTGAGGATTGAGCGCTCAAGCCTCAGGCCTTGAGCGCTCAACCCCTATTTTGGGATCCAGATTACAAGTCAGTTTATTAAGTTTCTATGTTCATAATCTCTTGCAATTGCTGTACAGTTTCTGTGATATCTTTATTCTGTAAATATTTGTAGTGTTTTCCATTATTGTTATCATCATCACCCATGTAGATCACGTGCACGAGCATCCACCGTAGCTACGTGGATAAATCGAATTTCAAACATTTTCAAAATCCCACAAAATATTGAGTAGAGACCGGTTCACGGACCGGGCGAGAGGGGTGCCGTAAAACCCTTCCCCTCTCGTAACCAAACCCCCGAATTCGAGAAATCTTTGGTTCCGCCAAGATCAGTGAAATCTTTTTCAAATGGGCAAACGAGTCATATTTTTGATCGGTTTCTCGGGTTCGGACCTCAAATCCGGGTGGCGACTCTAACAATCACAATCTTTTCGAACAATCTCGGTGGGCCGTCCACACATTGTCGGAGAGCTCCCACTTGCTCCGGGAGGATTTCGCTACCTCATAACTACTACGGATTATTTTTCTAAGTGGGTGGAAGCAGAGCCTCTGGTTTTCATAACCGAGGCGAACGTGAAGAGTTTTCTGTGGCAAAATATCATCTCTCGGTACGGAGTCCCGTACGCAATCGTCTCGGACAACGGGAAACAGTTCACGGGAAAGCAAATGAAAGAGGTCTGTGACAAGCTCGGGGTACGCTTCTTCAACTCCACGCCAGTATATCCTCAAGGTAACGGCCAGGCCGAGGCGTCTAACAAGACGGTCGCGGCTGGACTCAAGCGAAGACTAACTGCTAAGAGAGGAAAATGGGCTGAAGAGTTACCACACGTTCTATGGGCATTCCGGACAACACCGAGGCGCTCTACGGGCCAGACTCCCTACTCTCTTGCGTACGGTATTGAAGCTGTAATCCCTATCCAAAAGGGGCTACCTACCATCAGAACCGAGTACTTTGATGAAACCACCAATGACACGGCATTGAGCAACGACTTGGACTTAGCCGAAGAGAAAAGAGATGCAGCTCGAGTAAAGTTGGCAGCTTATCAGCAAGAAGTTGCTAAAGGATATAACAAAACGGTTCGGTTAAGGACATTCTGCCCGGACGATTTGGTTCTCAAAAAGGTCACGGACAAGAATAAGAAAAAGAAGCTCATGCCTAATTGGGATGGTCCGTACCGAGTCGTTAAGAAGATCGGGAAAGGAGCTTATCAGATTGAAGACATGGATGGCAAGCTCGTGGACAAGCCTTGGAATGCTTACAACTTAAGAAAGTACTACGCTTAAGGGTGATGTTCTCGGATGAAGAATTCCAGACTTAGAAAAAATATGAAGCAATTTTGATGTATTACTTCCTCGGAAGACTATCAATGAAAAAACCTTTTTGATCTCATTTGCTGTCTTTTTTTAATCGTGTCTCGGTATTCGTACCCAATGGCTTCGGCCAAAGGCACAACCCCACACATGGGTTCCATCCCATAAGACCGCTCGAGTTAACCGAGCCAATCCAATGATTACGTCGAGAAATTATCAAAATCGCACACCCTCGGGGTGGTACTAACATAAATGTCTCGGCCCATAAAACCGAGCTCGACGTAAAAACCCTTCTGTAGGGGTATTGACCAAAGAACAACTTGTTTTTACAAGTCCATAACTGATCCACTCATGCCTTATCAAATCATCTCGGTATGTTTTCACCGAGTCAATCAAACTCTTGTTAAGGGGTATTGTTTTAATGATAACTTATATTCTAAAGTTACATAATTGACTCGGCTATCCGAGCAAAAGAGCCTCTTTCAAAGGTTATTAAAATCACCTATTATCTCTCGGATAACAACACTTGTGAAAATTCTATCAAATTTTTTACAAGTCTTAACTATGACCATCCAATTGACTCGGCAATATATCCGAGAAGATCTATCAAATTGCTTCGGATAGTTTTCATGCCTTAGCAAAATTTCTTAACACATTCCTCTCAACTTAGGCCAGGGGTATTAATCTGCCCTAAGCCGAGATGAATGGGGGTATTACTATGATATCTTGGAAACAATCACTCGACAAGATACAACAGAGAAACAAAAACATCCCATTCATTCAAATTGCGATAAACGACTCGGCATAAAATTCCACCGAGCCGCTTCAAAAGAAGAAAGTGTTTGGGGGAGATAGAGAAGTAATGTTTCAAACATCACAAAAAGGTCTGGCATACAATTCTACCAGCCTTAAGCAAAACAAAACATAGAAATATTGTTTGAGACAAGTCAATACAGAATTTTGTTTCAAGGAGGAAAAAGCAACATTAAACATCCTTTCCGAGCTCATGGTTGGCAGCCTCGGCATCATTCTCAGCATTTCCAACCGTGTTCTCCTCAGCGACTTCCTCCTCTTCTCCATCATCCTCTTCTTCCGAGGGGACCTCAATTTCAGGGATCTCGACCTCAGGGATGGCTCGGAGAGCAGATTCAGCAGGAACGCCGCCAGGTTCTAATCCGAGCTCATATCCCTTAGCGATGCCCTTGACATAGTAAATTTTGGCCCCCCTTCGGAAACCATTAGTCTGGATTTCGGTAACTTGGCCTCGGTAATGCTCAACAATTTGCACCTTGGCTTCCTCAAACCCTTTAGCATAGGTCGCGGATAAATCTTTCTCGTGTTGCTCCTTCTGTTCTGCCATGCTCAGTTGTAAGTCCTTCAGCTTCTTCTTCAATTCATCAAGTTCGGACATCTGTAGCTTTGTAGCAGTAAGCTCGGTCTCGGTATTCCTCCTCTTTTGCACCTCCTGCTGATACCTCTGCTTCAGCGAGGAGTAAGAGCTGGAAATGGAAACGACCTTCTGGTGATAGCTCAGCACGGATTGACTAGCCTGAAATCCACGAATTATAGCCGTCATGACATACTCAAAATAATACAAAACAAAAGTAGAGCTCGGAATAGATACTTACCAAGGTTAGGTGGGAGAACATATCAACGATATTACCCTCAAGATCCGAGGGGACCTGCTTCATATCCTCAGGAAGGCAAACCCCATGGAGTACGGGGAGGCCGAGCCTGGGATTAGCTCGGACACTGTCAGACAAAAGGATCGGATGACCTTGCTTCACCTGAGGAGCAAAAATAAAGGGGAGGGGAGAGGAAGTCTCGGCAGAAGTATCTTTAGAAGGAGCATCCTTTTGAGCTGGGACCTTCTCGGGAGCGTCCTTCTGTGCAGGGGTGTCTTTACAAGCAGCATCCTTCGCCAAACCCGACCCTTGCACAAGCCTCTGTTTCTTAAGCTCGGCAGCATCGGTCTCGGCGTTAGCAGGAGCACGCTTGGATTGGTTGGGGGTGCTCTTCGCTGCAACGGTCTTCTTCGGTTTCTTCGATGGAACAAGGCTCGGAAGGTCACCGAGATTTCCGCCCATTTCTTCTTCTCTTTCTTCAAATTCCTCCTCAAGTGGCTCCCGTATCCTACCGACCAGGTCTCGAACTTGGGCACCGTGAAGATCAACCTCGGTATCCGAACTCACTTCAACTGCCTCTATAGACTTCCCCTTGTATGAAGATCTTTTCCTTTTTCTGCTCGGCCCCGCCCGCTCGGCCGCAAGTTGCTCCTTTGACTTTTTCTTCCTCTGTTGAAGGAAGGAGGTGTAGAGTGGTTCGTACTCTAGAAGAACGTGCGCGTACCGCTCGTGTAGTGGGACTCTGTAAGCAGCACGGATGTTATCGTCGTTTTTGGCTTTGAGCAGTCGGGACGTAACAGGGGAAACTTCTGCAAAACAAGAAAAGAAGGGACACGGTTAGTAATGTTCTACAGCCAAATAAATAAATAAATAAATAAATAAATAAATAAATAAAAAATTTCACCCTTGGAAGCAATCAATCTCGGTATGGGATACAAGCCATCGTCTTCCGGACCGAACTCAAAATTCCCCCGAACCTCTACAAAGTCGTTGGCCCATGGGTCAGAATCCGGTAAATGGTCAATCAGATATGTTCGTGGCTCCTTGGGCGTACTTCTTAGGGACAAATATCTGCGCTCGGAGGGACTATTCCGAGACACGTTGTAGACTCCCACTAAGTCAGAAAGATTAAAGATGAGGTTGAACTTCTCTCGGAGCACGTGCAAGCTGTTGATGATCCGAAACGAGTTCATGGCGAGATACCGAGGGTTAATTTGGTACTCGTACAGGAATTGTCGGAAGAGGAGGTTCACAGGAAACCGAAGCCCACCCTCGGTAATCGACAGAAGAGGTACAGTGATATGGTCCTCTGAGAAGGAAATATCTTCTTCTCGGACCAGCCGAATCTCAACGCCCTCTGGGATGTTAAACTTTCGGCAGAAGGCCCGGTAACTCCCTCTCTTACCGTTGAAGTATTCCAGATAAATATTCGGCCCTTTCACCGAAGCCTTGGGCTTAGGGGGGTGAGCCACGGCGGCCTGTTCCTCGCGACGAGGTTCGGCGGATAGACCCTCAGCCGTGGGCTCGTATACAGATCCGGTGTTTTCTGCCCCGGGCCCACGAACATCTATAATTTGCACATCAGGGGTCGGTGCGGCAGACCCAGTGTGGTCACTACTTATCTCCCCTTGGTTCACCGAACCCTCACTTCCAGACCCAACGACGAGGTGAACGTCGATAGGGTTGAGAGGGTTAAACCCCTCATCAACCGGACCAATATCGGCGGACGCCATCCCTACGTCAGGACCAAAAATAGCTTGTCCGAGGCGATAGCTGTAATAGTTATAACTGTGCACTGGGGACTTGGAACTGCTCGACCTATTTGAACTCCCCGAGGAGAGGACGAAAGGCTCCAGGATTGAAGAACCTGACAAAAGTGCACGGGTGAACAACAGTTAGCCACATAACTGATAGTGATCTAAAGCTTTTTGCTGGGATTACTAAGTGGCAAACACCGGCTCGGACTAATTCCGAGCCAAAATCCTAACCGACCTAGGTACAGTTTATGTGCCTCGGGAGACCTGGGCAGGGGAAGGGCTATCGATGGCTCGAGTTTGATCTCGGCCAAGGTCCGGATCCTTTGCCTCGGAAAATAAACAAAAACTTTATGTAAACCCTAAGTCTCAGAAGATCTAAAAGCGACTCGAAGAGTCACGGAGGTTGTTCTAACGAAGAACACGATGAACAGTTGAACGTTTGAGTTCACTGTTCATATTGATTTCAACAGATCATGAAATGTACTTCTCAACCAAACAAAACTTACGAAAACGTTTCAAAAACCTCAAGATCAACAGCGAAATCAAGGGAAAAGCTAGAGGAATCAACGAACAGATGGGAAAGTCGTTACCTGAGTTACACCGGAGAAGAGTAGCGGCGGTGACGAAGATGAACCGTCACGGTGTTTTCCACCAACCAAAGGGTGAAAAGATGAAGGAGGACGGCGGTGTAACGGCTGAGGATCTTGATTTCGCCGGAGAAAATGGAGGCTCGAGTGCTGTGAATGCGAAGAGAGAGAGTAGAAGTAACCGTTTCTCTCTCTACTTCGTCTGCTTTTATAGAGGGGACGCGAGTTTAAATGATGGCGCGGGAAACGAGGTGATTTTTGGCGGCGCAAATAATGTCTCGACAGCTGGCACTAATCTGACCCGCCGAGTCTGTCCTCTGACAACCCACGTAAGCGAATCTCTTCAAAACAAAACCCTAATCCGCGTGAACGTGTCTCGCCCAACCTACAATTACCACGTGGAGCGATCCGAGGGCATCCACGAAATGGCCACGGATGGGACTCGGTTAAAAGAAACACAACGGAAGGAATTCGGTATTCTCGGATAGATCCTACTCACGCCTCGGTTTAATGCGACGGCCCAACAAGGAATGGTCAACTCCTTTCTCGGAACCAAATGTCTCGGAATGAGTTGAGGGGCTATTGTAGTGGGCCGAAATCTAGCAGCCCAAATGGGGCTCGGTTGAGGAGCCCGGAAGAAATTGGGCTCAGATGGATCTCCAGACCAACCAGGGAACAGAACGCCTTGGGCCGACCAAGCGAGGCCCAACTGAGACAAACCGGTATCTCGGCCGGTAGACCATGAACCGGACGAGCCGTCCGAGACGGATAATATCCGAGATGACTCGGGGGAATAATCCGAGATCTCGGTGACGACCCATGTGACGTCACCAGAGGCGGTTAACGCTCGTAACAAACTGGGGAAGGCGCATGTGTATGGGACAGCTGTACCTACGTCAGCATGGTGGCACCCGAAACGGTTACATTACGTGCTCAATTGTGATTGGAGGATGCGAACATGCGATGCATGCAGATCTGGCTCGTGACGCTCGGTGACGTCATCCGAGCCAGATTGACCGATCTGCCCCTGTACTTGGGTAGCCTATAAATACGAGGCAACGAAGCCCTAAATGGGTACGCAATACTTTCTCTCTCTACAAATCCTTTCTCAAAATACTTTCTTCCCCGATCACTTACTTGATCGTCGGAGTGCCTTCCCTGGCCATACTCCGGCCAGGTTGGGTGCTAACGGCGTGTGCTCCGTGTGCAGGGGCTCGCGCATAATCATATTCACCACTCACTCGCTGCTCTCACGGGTCAAGGCTCACTAAAGAGGCGCTACTGGATTTTTGAGGACACCACAGGAAACAATCACTCGATCCACACATACCAGAATTCTCTCTCCCCGTAGAATGAAACAATGGTACAAAATCTCTCTGATGTGAATCGGCGTGTCTTGATGCTTCAAAAGGACTCACAGCCTTAACAAGCACCTCTTGAAAGCGATTAGCCCTGCAATTTTATTTTTGGCCAAGCAGCTTCATAAACACATATATTTGTAATCCACCAACTTTTGGGTAATTCCACAAGAGAGAAGCAAGCGTGAAGCAACAAAACGATGGAGAACTCTACTCTTAAAGAAATTGAGAGTAGCAAACATCTTGGATTGTCTCTATGTGGTTTAAGTTTAGCAGGAAATTGAATCACCATAGTTTCAGGTAGATTTTGCAGTTTTGTTGGGCAGTGGAGAAATGCATTGGTGTGTTTGTCCACTGGCGGCTCTACTTGTTAGCCAAGATGGTCACTTGACAACCCAAACAAATTTTTTTTACCTAGAATACATGTCAAAAAATTTAGGTTAGTCGTTTTTTGAACACCCAAGCGAAATATGAATGAGCACCCAAGTCCCATTTGAAATATAAATGAACATCCAGTCCAAAATTAATGACCACTCACCTAAAAAAAATTAGCTCACAAAGTGCAAATCAATCCAATTTGAACAACCCAATAGCCCATAAATAACTCAATCAGAGAAAAAGGGGGTAAAGTGTAAATAAACTCAATAAACTAAGGTTTATTTTGGCCTAAAAAGTTAAGCATGTTTTTTATTTTTTTGAGTTTCAAAAAATATTTGTTTTGGACTAATAAGTAACTCCTACAGCATTTTAGGCCAAAATAAGTCAAAAAAGTTTTTGTTTTCCACCTAATTAGTCAAAAAGCAAAAAAACATGTTTAACTTTTTAGGCAAAAATAAGCCTAATACTTTGTAGCTTTTAGCTTTGCCGACTCAAAAAGAAAAAAAGAATAGGAGTTCTCTGTTCTCGACTTCTTCAAGTAACATCGTTGATATGAATTATAAATTTTACTAGTTTATATATCATTGTAGTTTCTAGAAATAGTATATTAGTGTAAGTATTTATCAACACCCTTATAAAAATTGTTGGAGCCGCCACTGTGTTTGTCTTTATTAGCGTTCATAAACATTTGAATGTTTTCTCTATGTGATGATAAATAAAAGCAATTTAATATTCACTACTTGGTAATTTCCAGGTACAAAACAGTTTGAGTATGTGAACTTTCCCTTTCTTTGTGCTAGCTTGTTTTGATTGTTGATGAAAAGTCCCATAGGGAAAAGTTGCCATCTTTAATACACCGTGATTGATGCCCAGGACAAACACTTCAGCAGAACGAGAGTGCAAGTATTTAATAACATGGAGCTCAAAATATAGTTTAGATAAGGACGAGAATGCAATTATAAATTTTTAATAGTTTGAATTGTGTTTTGTGAAATAAGAAATACATTACTCGACGAATTAGGGTTTCTTATTTGCACACAGAGTCCCAGACTTATTTCTCCTTAGATCTCTGCTTTAGCCCTAGAAATATACCGTTATGTTTTCTAGGTCTCATACATTCATTCAGAAAACTAGAAGAAAGGCTGTGGTAGAGATTACAAGGAGACCACGCTGGATTCCACGCTTTGCTACGTGATCAAGTTATAAGGGAATACGGCAGAAAATCGTAAGATACTGTCAAGTGGGGTTCGTTGGATATAGTAATCAAGTCTGTCGAGTTCAACAAAATTTGAACTGTACGTGTAATTACTAACCTGTACGCGTAATTACTAGATTTTCTGTTCTCTAACCTGTACGCGTAATTACTAGGTTCTGGGATTCGTTTCCAACAGTCCACCCCTGAAATTTGAACCTTAGACCTTCCATTTGAAAATCCTATGTTCTGGCCCAAAGGAATTGGCAAGGAAAATTGAACATGGACCTTGGGAGAAATCAAACCACTAAGTCCCGAGCCAAAACCACTTCCAGTATACAGTAATCACTATAATATCCATTAATGTCCTAATTTCCTGTTGGTGTTTTTATCATCGGGGGAGCTTTTCAATAGCACAGAGTCCTCTGCAATTTAAAATAGCCAATCTCAAAAGCTTTACGATGAGTATACTCTCACCCCGTTGTGTGGGACCTACCTTGGGATCTCACACGAATTATTAGAGCTGCTTAATTTATTTCGAATATTTTTTTAAGGGTCTTTGTGAAAAGTTAGCTCAGTCAGATATTGGTAAAGACTCGATTGATTCATTCAAGTTTCAGTTTCTGAATAGAATGGACCAAAAATTTAACAAACTTATCAAAGGCTCGATTGATTCATTCAAGTTTCAGTTTCTGGATAGAACGGACCAAAACTTTAACAAACTATTTTATTTTTTTTGGTAAGAAAAACATTAACAAACTTATCAAGCATTTACCAATATCTGACTGAACTGAAATTTTTCAGGAACCCTTAAAAAAAATCTGAACTAATTGAGCAGCTTCAATCATTCATGTAAGACCCTGAAGTAGGTCTCACACAATGGAGTGTGAGCGAGAGGGTGTGAGAGTAGATTTATTAGAACTTTACAACACAACGGTAGAAGAATGGGCCTTTTAGTAGCTTTTGAGAGAAGTGGTGACAGGCTTGTGATCTAGCCCGGTCACAGGCTATTTGCCTTTGATGTCATTAGGCCTCCGAATTAGTCGAGTTATCAAAAAAAAAAAAAGGGGGTTGTCCAGTAATCCATGCCGTCGTAACTCAACCACACTGTGTTGTATCCTACACTAATACAAGGCCATTGTAAACTTGCTCGTGCATTATCACGATTTGTACAACCCTTCTGTATATATGATTTTTTTCTTTATCAGAGAAAAATTTCGTTTCATGAAACGCCATCCGACACTTTCACAGAATTACATCCCAAAGTATGGAGAGAGTAAAGAGGGAGAAATTTATTATATATGTACGTATCGAGACACGAGCCTCATGCTCCTCACACCTATCGTAACTATGAACCGACATAAATCTCAACAATGGTGTTGAGTCAAAGATCAAAGGAAACACCCTAAGAAAGGCAAACGCCGGCCGGTTCATAACGTGAGAGAATAAACTCCGGCCCATGCCAAAGAGCCTTTGCAGCCACGAAATTGGACGCCAGTCGGGGGCGAGCAAGGTTGTGAATCTCGTACCGTACCGGCCGGTACGTACCGGATTTGCATAAAAACGGTAACCTCGCCTTGTAATACCGTCCCGTCCTCAATTCTGGCCAATACCGGTCAGTTCCGGCCATTCCGGACGGTACGCACATACCGGCTGTTCCGGCCGAGAAATTGCAGATGGCAATTTCGAAAATTTTTCGAAATCAAATTCGTATAAAAGCCTTCTTTTCTCGTTTTCCCCTTTCTGGTAAACCATATTGCGGCTATACGATTCCCTCAATCAAAGATGGCTGCCAATCTGCCGTGAGTTTGATCCTCTCCGGTGACCGGCCACCTCTCCGGCGATTTGTGCTTCAGTGAGTTTGATCCTCTCTGGCGATTTGTGCTTCGGTTTTTCTGCAGCAGCTGGATTTGGCTTTGGGTTTTGCTGCACCCTGGCTGAATTGTATAATTGTCTCCGACGATTTGTGCTTTGTTTTCTGGTGGGGAAGAAGGGTGTGGGGGAATGGGAAGAGACTAGAGTAGAGAGCAATCTGGATGTGTAGGAAGGAGAGAGAGTAAAGTGGAAGAAGTATCTCGATGGAGATCATGTGGTCCATAAACCAAAAGGCAAAAATTATCAAGTGTGGTTGAGATTCCAATCGGTTTGGTATTTTTTTTTTTTTCTAATTGTTAATATTGAGTCCTTGTAAATTGATTACTTTTCTCGCACCAAAAAATTATAAATCCTCCATGTAATTAAATTTTTAATTATTTTTCAGAACTATTATTTTTAATGTAATATAGTTATTTTTAATATAATATATTTTATAAAGAATTGGATGATATAATTTACTAAAAATTTTTTTTTTTTGGGTGATACGAGTAAAAATTTCAATTTTTATATATGTATATACATGTAGTATCGCTAAATCCGAAACGGTACCGGTACTCTCCCGGTACCAGTACCGTACCGTACCAGTAAGAAAACCGGTACCCTATTCGGTACGAGATTCAGAACCTTGGGGGCGAGCCCACGCTGTCACACAGATTTTGGACGCGGGGAAGGCAACACCGGATAAGCCGACGAACACACAAAGGTTCGAGGAGGCGGAGAAATGGTGGAGAATGGTGAAGAAAACAATAACGGCCGAGGAAGGCAGAGAAACCATAGCGGTGGAGGTGGGGTGGGTGAAATCGGAGAGGAGGGGAGAGAAATACTCATTGAGGAGAGAAGAAAGCCCTCATTATTGGGCGAGAAAGAGCAGGAAGACTGGGAGGGAGGGGTTGCCCCTCCCGCCGCCATAGCACACTAGGAAAAACCCTAGATCAGAATTCGACAGAGAGAGGGCTCCGGCAATACTGCACAAATAGTCGAATACCTTATGCAAGAGAAAATACACTTCATACTACAAAAATATCAGGCTTCAACCTAACTAACCATTTAGTTCTCAAGAAAAAACGAAAAACGAACAAACCATTTCTACGATTCTATCCCACTCCATAAATCAACGCTAGACCGTCCAAGGGCAGTCAGGTTAGTTCATGGGTTTGAGTCTCACATTGACCAGGTTTCAATTTTTAAGGTGAGGCCGTAAGAGATGGGTTTGAGTCTCTTGACCAGGTTTCAATTTTTAAGGTGAGCCTGTAAGAGATGAGTTTGAGTCTCACATTGACCAGGTTTCAATTTTTAAGGCGAGGCCGAATAAATTCGAAACCTGACCATTGAATAAATAAAAAATAAAATCAATGCCTTTAACAATTTATGGAACCAAAACTGAATATATTCACGACGTCTTATTTATGACTACAAAAATCATGGTATTACAAATTTATGTAACAATCTAGCTAGCTCTTAAAAAATTCGAGCTAACCTCACCCACCAGTATAACAAAAATGGGGTAAACAAAAATCTAACCCCACATACAAGAGTATATGTAATAAGTATATGAAAGACTGATAATATCATCAAGAAGAAGAAGAATGAAAAATTAGGGTTCAACGCACATGGATGAACCAGTCCTGTGGAGCTGCACTGTTTTTTAAACCAGAAGAGCTTGTTTCTTGAAACTTATGGAGGATTCTGATGAGCGACCGCGCTTTCTTGCTCGATTGGGAAGACCCATCCGTCGTTACCGAATACAGAAGAGGCATGACCGAAGGGTTTTTCGCCAATTCGGATACCGCATCCACGCCACAATTCATGCACAGAGAGAGCAAAATCGAAACGCAGAACTCTTTTCGTCTACGAGAGGTGGAAGATTGCAGAATGGATATTACTGGCGGGAGAGGCGACGCCTGTAGAATCGAAATCGATCCTTCCGAGCTCTCTGCTAGCATCGATAGAACGGCTAATGAATCTGTTACGAGATCGTCTACATTTGAAGAAGCTAGAATGTCGAATAGAATCGGGACTACCCCGGCCGAAAGCGCCCTTTGATGGTTGGAATGGTGTAATAAGAGGCCGAAAATCGCCACCACCGCGTTCTTTTTGCCACAAGTCGTGCCGTCTTTGATCAAATCCACCAAAGATTGTATGCAACCGGGTGTCGAACCGATCAACTTGCGATATTCGGGAACCGAGGAGAGGTAGAAAATCGTTGCGGCCGATATTTGCCGGTTTTCCAACTTTACTCCCTTCTCGAGAACTCGCAAAATCGGTTGCAGCCCTCCGTTTTCGATGATCGCCGTCTTGCCGCTGGAATGCTTCGAGAGCTTCAGCAGAGCTGAGATTGCATTTTCTTGAATTGATGAATCGCTTGATTCGAGTAATTTCAAGAGAGGCGGCACGGTACCCGATTCGACCAAGCAAGACCGATTAAAAATGTTCGATTTTGCGAGTAATCGGATCTCGTAAGCCGCCTTGTTTTTCTGTTCCACTGTTCCGAAGTACAACTTGTTGGAAATAAACTCGGAAAGAAATTTGATGGCTTCCGCGGCCGAGGGACTTCCGGCTACAATCGTCCTCGTTCTATCGCGATTCTTCTTTCTAGACGTAGATAGAGAAACCCCATTATCAGAACAGAAATGTTGGATTAGCTTTCTTAGAGAGGAGTTGGGGACCAACTCTGTGTTTGTTAAAATCTCCCCTGTTTTGGGACAGAGGAGGTTTCCAGCTTGTAGCCACTTCTGAATCGAAACCCGGTCGTAAGTCTGTCCAGTGGAGACTGTTACCGGATCGGTCATCAGCTCGAGGGAAATCGGGCACCGAAAATCCTCTGGATTCAAGAATGAAGGAGTTTCCAAATTACACATACGTTCTGTTTGATCAAATGTCCCGTAGTACCCTGTTTCGAACAGGACTCCCCTGCAGTAGCACATGAACCCAACTAAACTGCTCAGCGATGGAATCTCTCGCTCATCACCATCTGCGCATTCGATACAAATTTCTTCATCCAAAAATGTGATCTCACTTTGACACTCACTCCAACTTTTAATCTCGAGGTAATCGAGAACTCCCTCGATGAAGCTCCTGTCCGGCTCGATTGTGTTCTTGAATTGATCCAATATCGAAATAACTCGATTCCTCGCCGTTTCATCGTCTGGGTCGATGTCCAATTTCGCCTTCCTCGCTTGCTTGGCAACCAATTCAATTATCTCCTTGATTTCACTCGACACATTGATAGTGCTTAGTGGAAGAACATCAAGAACGGTTGCAATCGTTCGAATCGAAGCCCGGAACTGGGTCACAACGAAATTGGCTTTCGACAGTACCCGTATCCGGGCGCCTTCCCGCGTGCAATCTTGGAGCAAGAACTGAATTTTTTGCAGGGCGAAGTGCAGCTCGGAGAAACAGAGCACGGCGGAGTCCGAGAAATTAGGCTCGCAATCTTGGATTTCCTCGAAGAAAATGAGGAGAATCCCGATTTGTCGAAGCGTTTCTCGAACAATTTTACGGTGAGTAGGGTAGAATTTGGATTGGTAGCTGCATATGTCACGAGACAGAGTGATCAGAGAGTTCAAAATGGTCGATGGAGATATGGCTGAACAAGGATGAACCGCCGGAAATGTTAGAAACCGGCGACCACTCCGGTCATTTCTCTGAATCATGGAATTGTTATAAGAATCGTTATGGAACTCAGTTTGAATTTTGTATTGCTCTGCTCTGCTGCTGTTATATATAGACCATAGAGATTGGATATTTTGAATTGGATTCTGGGGGACACGTGGCGCGAACCCACGAGCTTGTTGAAGATTGAGTTTATCGACTGCAAAGGAAAAACAGTCAGACGCGTGTGTAGGACACGTGGAGGGTCGGAATTGGTGGGCGCACCTTCTGGGATCATGGTCAGGTGACTTGCGCGTGATTTTAAATATCAATGGGCGCGTGATGATGGCTTGACGCGCGAGGAGATGAAGATGTGATGGCACGTGGGACCCAATGGAAATCTGTGACACGTGGGAGGATTTGGGTGGGTGACGTGTTGCCTGAGGAAGGGGGGAAGAGGTTGGTTTTAGTGAGAAGGAAGGTGGGGAAGCAATTACGTGTCCTTTGTGCAAAGGTGATGGATATCACTTTAAGGATAATCAAACGTTTCTTTTTCTGAACTTCTACTACTATTATCCAACTGGTGTACTCTAGTATTGGAGAAATTTTTCAGTGCCGAGTGAGTATTGCCCACGTAGTATCTGCTCGGCAATTCCGAGAGAGTGGTCAGGTGAGAGGAGAGAGAGGGAATCAATCTGGGCGAGATCGTTCTCGGCATGGACACGTGGTAGCCATTTGGTACCTAAAAATTTTCCTAGCATGGGGAAGTTGTCACATAACGAGCTTGAGTGATCAATTTAAGGATAATCAAAGGTTTCTTCTACTTAACAATTCTGATTAGCTAAAAGGGGTATCCAACTGGTGTATAGAGTATGGGGAAGTTGTCACATAATAAGCTTGAGTGAGGGGGAGATTAAAACGAGAATTAAAAACGTGAAGCATTCTGTCTTTTTAAAAGATTATGCGATTGAAAGTGGAGGAGTTGTGTAGTGACAAGTTTCTTGTCCTATTGAGCAAAAAACAAAAGAGAAGTTTCTTGTCCTAAAATATTGATTTGAACTTATGGACAACATTTGAAACGGGGATGGCAATTTTGACTGAATTGTTGGATAACCGGATCGTACCAAACCGATTGGTGAAAAATTCAACACTAAGAATGAAAAAAATTTAACCAATAATAATTTACGGGGCATCAACAAAATTTCACTTTTTAGCATTGTTTATTCCTAAATATTACTCCCTTCGTTCCCAAATAATAGTCCACTATGAAAAGATTAGCTCGAAAGCATTTTACTTTTTGATCTGAAAATTGCACGTCTTTTCATAATGGACAATTATTTAGTAACAGAGGGAGTATCAATTTACAAACTACTCCAAAATTAGTTCGTTCAGATCACTACATGACCATATGTACTTCTTCCATCTGAACCGTCTATCTCCGCAGTTAACGGTTTAGATTCGTAGATGAACTCTTACTTGTAAGAATGTTATCTTACTGGTAAGAAGGGATACGTACCGGTAAGAATATGTTAATTATCGAAATGGACGGGTCGAATGGGTTAACAGGATCTGCCGTCCCTGAGGGACAACTGATCCCCGGTCCATAAGCCTAGGTTAATTGGATCATCAATTTGGATAACTATTGATACTTGTAGTGGGCATTTTAGGGCCTGTTTGGCAACCTGCTTTTTAGGTTTTCATAATAAGTTTTGGCTGTTTGGCTGGAAATGAAAAACTCGTTATGTCAAATGTGTTATCATTTTTGTGATTTGGAGAGCAGATGTGAAAGTAGGGTGGAATGATTTTTTTGATTTCTCATTTTTCACTTTTTCAATTGTGATTAATAAAAGATCTACAGAATGTATGTCATACCTCACAAACACTACTCTTGATGCAAAATATATTTTGCACATTTCTCGCAAACACTCTACTATATTCAAAATACATTCTAACCATAATCCAAAAGGCCAAAAAGCCAAAAAGGTTTAAAATGAAAAACTGAAAATAAGCCTCCCAAACATCCCCTTAGTTGGGTACACTTTTTTGGAGTGCACTAAATGTACATCACCTTGTGTGGGACCTGTTTCAGGATCCCACAGTAAAAATCGGATCCGTTCAATTTATTTTAAAAATTACTTTATGGACCATAGTAAAAAATCAACTCATTCGATTATCGTTAAAGGCTTGATCGATTCATTCAATTTTTATCCCTGTGAATTCAATGTCAAAGGTCGAGTCCTTGCTGATATCCAAAGGAAATGATATTTTGCAGAGACTCTTAGAAACATGTTTTAAACAAATTGAATGGCTCCGATCATTTGTATGAAATCCCAAAATGAGCCTCATACAAAGTGGTGTACATTTTTCGTGCTCCAAATGTGTACCGATAGTATTTTTCGTTTGACAATGTAAGCAATTAGAAATGTCAAATCAGAAGACTTATCTCCAAAAAAAATTAAAACAAAAAATCTCAAGTAGGAGTTAGTATAATAAAATTTTCAATCCAATTTTAGGTGAGAGGCCAGAGTCATTCAAAGATTAGCTAGCGTGGCCAATGTTTCCCCATCCACGTCTGTCATGCTAAACTCTGTATGTATGCACAATGTTCTTCCTATCACGCCAACTGTACACTGCTGACCGATTAACAAGTGGTAGAGAAGTCTGGTCGGTTGTATTGAGAAATAGGACGAAACGAGCAAATACTAGGTACCCAGAAAACTTATCCTTAAAATTACTCCGAAAGTGAAATTCGTGGTTTAGATTCACTTGGGTATTTATCTGAATTCACTTTCAGGATAATTTTCGGGGAAATTTTCCACGGTACTGGTACTTGGCATTTTGTATAGAAAAGGTTTCACGTGATTCTCTAAGCGCAAGTTACCTAAGAGCAAGTCCAATGCTGGTTCTATATTTATAATATAGATCCAAATTCCAATTTGATTCTAAAATGGAACAAATCTAAAACTAGTTCGAAATATGGAACGAAGGAGCACAACAACTCAAACTGATTTGCAACTACATATTGCCAGATTATTTACTTGATTCAGCCGGAAAATTAAAACTCACCGGAATTTGGGAAGGAAGTTACAATTTGCAAACTCGCCGGAATCTAAATTTGGAAGAAGAAATCTCACAAAATCAACGGAAGAGCCAAAAATCTGGTCCAACAATATACGATCCCATGATCAGATTCTTAAAAGCTACACTATTAATGGTCAGAAAGGTAGGAGTAATTAATGGATTAGCTTCTAAAGTAAGTAGTGAATGAGTAGGTGCCGTGAAACGGTCAATTTTTTTCGGTAGACGACACTACTCAGTACTATGTTAGTGGAATTAGATATTACGGTAGGCCAACATTGGTTATCGACATGAACGTGAGACCTCACACAGTATATTTAAGTGTCCACTCACGATCGCTTGAGAAACACCCAAATTACTCGGATGATAATCTTTGTTTGTTGGGTATATGTATTTTTTCAAAGAACTCTTCAAAAACATTTTGTCCCATATTGGTTAACTAGAAAACATTTTTACTCTATATATGTGTGATGGCTCCAAGGACATTGAATTGAATAGCTAGGCCCAAGAGAGGCCTTGCGCTCCCATGAGTTGGACCAAGGTCCAAGCCAATTTGGGAAATTCGATCCAGACACCAATTAATTGGGTGCACGTTGTGAACCTCCCGTGCAAGAAAGTGATTGATTTTGCTTTCCGAAAAAATTATTTTCATCTTGCCTATAAAGGCGCTGTTCTCCAGCCATTTAATACACATCAAAAAAACATTTTCATTACAGAATTCAGAGAGCAAGAAAAGGTCGATTGTGTTTTGCATTTCCGGTCTTTTTTCATGCAAAGAAGACCGAGACAAAGGCTGTATTTTGGGTTGTTTTATGCTGGAGACGACGTGACTGGTACTGCTTGCATAGTGAGGGCAGAGCCGCGAAACGTTTTAAAGAGAGCGGCCTAGTCCGCGACTCAACCCAAAACAACAACCAATTTCTTCTGGTATTTATGTTCAATTACAGATCCCGAGGTAAACGGTTCCATATTTTTACAGTATTTCCAACATTGTTAGACTAGGGTGAAAGTGACGGGTGTTTCACTAAAGAGTGTTTTTTTGGTTTTTTGGCTTTTCACGGCTTTTTATGTGATGTAATAATGAGAAAATGATCTGCCTTGAAAATTGAAACAAGCTGACTTTTTAGCTTTTTGAGTTAGTGGAATGGGGAACAGCAATAAGTGGAGGATAATATGTAAAAAGGTATATCGTGGTCCAAGAAAAACATATTAATATCCGTAAAAGTGTACTGTTATCCGTGAAATGTGGATTGAAATCCAAATTTATTTGTCTTTATGTTCATATTATCCTTCGCCTAATGAATGGAGATAATTTGTCCACGACTAAAAACGTCAAAAGAACCCTGTCCAATCCTTAATTAATTAACAACAATCATGGGCTACATACTTCGTTCTTTAAGTACATATCAATAAAATATGCTTTTCCCATTGCTATCAGTATATAGATTAAAGGTCTATTTTTCATCATTGGATGTGCTGGCATCTAAGAATATTTGATAAATAAAAAAGGAGAGGCTAATCAGAAACGAGGAACAATACTTGAAGTATAGGAAAGAATCGTGCTATGGCTACCCCATATATGGGTACCCCAATTGCACCTTACCTCATCGGGGCCGTCCAAACACTTTTTTGGGCAGTTCTAATTTAAAGTGCTTTATGACCGGTCATAAAACACTTTAAATCTGGACTGCCAAAAAAGCGTTGGACGGCCCCGATGAAATGGGGTGCGATTGGGGTACACTTGGTGGTGTACCCACATCATTTCCGGTATAGGAAAGCCTCCCTCAAAGATAGGGATGGCCACTTCCTTCGATACAATCCTACTCGCTCCGTTTTCTGCCCCGGATGAAATAGGAGATTCGGAAAAAATTTCGAGGATCGGATAGAATAAGCAGACAATCATGAAAAAACTTTGGGGAACGGCCAAGGGACGGGGTTGGATCAGTCCCCGCCCCCCAACCCAAATGCCAGCTCCGATCCCCACCCCGGTTCACTCACAATTTTGAGTTCACTATTTCACTTCTCGCACTTATAAGTTAGGGTAGTTTTCATAATGAAATAAGAAATTAGACTAAGGTTTATGACTACTAAATTATAGAAAAGGCTACAATATATCTCCCCTATTTGGGTGTGTATCATGGTGTGTATCATAGCACCTTAAAAGTTATAAATCGATTAATAAAAGTTACGAGACGCACCAAAATGTTATGAATCATAGAAAATGTTCCGAATCATATTGATGAAAAGTTACAAAATACTAAAAAAATGTTTCCATTGCCGATGAGGTGGCACAATATGAACCATACAATAGGTGCATATGGTACACACCTCTAATGTGTGTGTATTGTAGCCATTCCCCTAAACTCTGTTTCTTTTGGTTCGAAATGACATATTATTCAAGGATAATTTGGGTAGTAGTTGCTCAATTATTAATAGGTTTAAAAAAAAAAAATGGGTTCTGATACCCTAGTAATGGAGTTTATTAATGTTGCTAATATATAAAAAAAGGAGTTCATTAATGGTATTTTTTTTTAAGTTTGGATTCCCAATTTCTTACGGGGATCCCGGCTCCCCATTTTGGGTGAAGATGGAGGGTAAAAAAATGATTTCCCAAAGGAGATAGGAGCGGGGAAAGGATTTTGGTTTTGGGTCCGCTCAATTTTGTTTGAGCTACCATTTTTATTTAGTGCTACAGGGCTTCTCTGCTATATATGGGGGAAGAAACTGCAGGAGTTCAGTTCATTTCTTTTCATCCCGATATTGGACTTATAATTTTATAATCTAAACTGTTCGTATATTAGATCTCGCCACGGTGATTGTCATCACAAAAAATTATTTTAATCAGACATGTATTAGTACACGATCGAAATACATGCAAAATTTGGAATTTTTGCTTTCCGATGCAATTGCTCCTCCAGTGACAGAGAAGCCATGCATGTTATTTTATTTATTTGTAGTTTCTCTGAAATCATACTATCCGCTAAGGATGGTTTTAGAATAAATTGGCCTTTCACGGTTTTTTATGTAATGTATTATGAGAGAATGACCTGCCTCGATTTTTGAAAAAAATTGTTTTTTGTTAGTGGAACACTAGTTTGTTGATGTGAACTTGATTTGAATTTATAAATTAAAATCGTATAAAAAAAACCAAGATACTTGAACTCATGAATAATTTGTTCTTATCAAACAATCACTTGATCAATAGCAAAAAAAGTGAAGTGTTAAAGAGTCAGAGAATGGAATAAGGCCACTATGTTGAGGCACCTTTGGGCTCTTTGTAAGAAGGCGGATTCGTTGTGGGTGAAGGGGCACGGGTGTTCCCCAAGATGCTTCTTAAAACATTAGCCTAAGCCATTTGCTCTAAGAGATATCGGCCAGCCTTTGATGTTGTATAAAATTGGGAATGGTCAATACGCCTTTGTTCGGCATGATAATTGGCATACTCTTGGTCCCATATTTAAACAGATTGTCAATGCGGTGGTGTATAATAACGGTCGATCTTCAAAAGCTAAGGTTTCGTCTATCATTTCTAATGGACAATGGAGATGGCCGAGAGCCAGGAATAGAGTAATTCAAGGTATTATAGCTCAAACGACTGCTACTTCTTTACTTCCTGTTTGTGAAGCGTTGCAGATTTTGTGATTTGGCTACCAAGTCCTCATGGTGATTTTTGTATCCATTCTGCTCGGGAATCGATTAGAGCTAAGCTACCTGTAGTTCAGAATGCCAAAGGGGATGGTTTTCAAAGTCAAATTCTGAAGTTCTCTTTGGCTGCTATTATTGTGTATTACGTATCCAAATCTGATTTTTTACTTTGTTAGAGCTCGGCTGAGTTCGTTGAGGAAGATGAAGCCTACTGTGCTAATATGGAGACTGGCCTCTGAGTGCATTTTTCTTTCTTGAATCTGTACGTTGTGTGCAGTTTTTTCTTTGTATTTGTTGGTTACACACCATGCATGTATATGTATTTTGTTTGATAGGTGCCCTTGGAGTACTTGGTTGTATTGCCTGAGCCATTTCCCTGGCTTGTTTGATGTTTGTTTGAGCTTAATAATACGCACAGTACTTATCAACAACAACAACAACAAAAAAGTTCAGCGTTAGAAATAGTTTATAGCTCGTTAATTTTTCATTCGGGACTTAGGACCCTAATAAATAAATTTTGAAGAAAAGTATAATAGTGATCTGAGTTGTAGATATTGTAGGGCTTGTTAAGAAGAACATTTGTTTAAAAATCTTGATCCGACATTGATATGTATCAAAACACAAATATTATTTATAAAAATGAACTGAATCGATACATATCGATGCCTGGTCAAGATAAATTTTCTAAGTAACACTTTTCTCAATAAGCCCTACAATATCTACCGTTCAGATCACGAGGATGCCATACACACAATTGTTAAACTTTTTTAATTAACATTATGAAAAATTGAAAGGTTCGATCAAATCTATGATTTTGTTTGTTTATATATGAAATCTTTAATAATATTTTAAGTTTTAACTTTTTTGCTTAATGAAGAATAATTAAACATTTTATCTTCTCAAAATGTTGGACTGTGATTTTTTTTTTTTTTTTCCCGAAGTTATGCTAAAAAAGTAACCCCCTTGTGTGAAATTTCTGGATCCGGCACTGCCCTTCCCCATAATGCAGACAAGAATTCTTGGAGAGGGTCATAGAGGGATGAGATTCCCTTTCACGGATTCAATTTGTATTTTCATTACGTAATTTTTTCCTCCATTCAATAGCCTAAGTCAAATTCTTCAACCATTTTCATGCCACATTAATTTGTATATCTTCCTATGTGAAACAGGGTCTTGTAGTGCCCAAAGTTACTATGCCGTGTAGTGCCAAATTTAAGCTATTCAAAAATATTTTTAATGGTCCAAATCTCAAATGTTATCTTATACGGAGTATGTAAGATACTTGCCTTAATGTAAAATAATTTGAACTATTAATTACCGAACGAATGGCTCAAGACACTACACTTTGTAGTGCCTTTGGACAGGTTCCCTTTTTAGGACGACAGAACCCCTATTGTCAAAATCCGTGCATGACGATTTTTCAATATCCTAAATTATCAGCAATTGATTGATTTCACCTAAAGGGATAATGGAGGAGAAGAAAGTCCATCAGAGACCATTCAAAGTCCAGAAAGGTGTCCTTTTTTTTCCTTTTTTTTTTCCCTTAACCTCATTAATGATTGGATTTGGTTTTACAAATATTTTAAGTAATTGCTTGCTCATTATCATTAGTCAAGACCTAATAAGTCACATAATTCTCCGGTTGGATTCCCTGCTCCCATTCCCACTCCTTCTCTCGATCCTCTCTCTACTTTCAGGAATTCAGAGTGTTTTCAAACAGAGACAGAGACAGAGCCACGAATTGAACCTGGGGGTGGCACTGAAAAAAAATCATGTACTTAATACTAAAATCTATTTTTCAGATAAATCCATACATAAGACCGCAAAAAAAAAAAACATTTCTTCATAAGTTAAATATCCATCAACACAAGGATGAACATAGTTCAACGATCCATTAGAGTCTCAAGGTTTTTGTCTGTTTTCTGCTTTGGGACTTTTGGAAAGCAGGAGGCGGCTTTTTGAGTTTTTTTGTTGAGCTTCATACGTATATACTATTTCGAACACATCTTTTCAACCCACCATTCAATATTGTGAGGTCTCACAACATATTTTGACAATCAAAATCGTTCATTTTATTGCTCTAGACGTCTGAATCATTTGTGCAAAAAATTAGATCTATCGGATATTTATAAGGTTTTTGTTCAATATTTGTGAATAACATGAAGAATTTTAACGATCCATTTTTCTTGATGTTAGATTTTAAGGTTGCTACCAATGTTTGATCAACTTAATTTTTGGCATGAATAATGTTCAAGACAAGACCTACAAAATGAACTATTTTGATTTTTTTGCATGAATAATGTTCATTTGAAAACTAAATTTTTTTTTGGGACCCGGGGGTGGCATGTGCCACCTCCCCCCTCTTGTGCTCCGTCCCTGTTTTCAAATGGCATTTCCATCCTCTCGCCCACACATTATGTGACTTAGGTCAGGACCATTTGCATGTTTCGACATCTTGGGAATTAATTCCAAAAACATTGATTAGTGTAGTAAGAAAAAACTTCATCAGCTGCATTTCTCCGGACATACCACAAAAATGCACAAACAAGATCACATTGAAGGTGAGAAACTGACTCCATCCTCCAAAATTCCTTGACATACATCACAAAATTATGGTATCTATTTAACATAAGCTTATTTACCAAAACAATTTCTGTTGATGACAATCCATACATGACATGTGAAACACTCAAGCAAAAACAAGCAGCATGTCCTCATTTGAACCGCAAAGCAACCGTCGTGGTATATACGTGACCGTACTTATTCATGAACAAGCATGTTCAAGACCAGAACATGGAAGCACTGCGAGATTTACAACCACGCCGGATTCTTCAAAGGAGTAACGACAGCCTTAACCTGCAAATAGTTGTGAAGGCTGTAAATACCCTTTTCCCTGCCAATACCACTCATTTTGTAGCCGCCAAAGGGAATCGCAGCATCAAAGACATCGAAGCAATTGACCCACACCGTCCCAGCCCTTAACGCCCTGGACAAGGTGTTTGCAGTGTCCACATTGTTTGTGAATACTCCAGCAGCTAGACCATATCGTGTTGCATTTGCCCTCTTGATCACGTCACGGAGGTCACTGGAATTGAGTAAATCAAGTGAGAGATGTTCCGAAACAACAATCTAGTAACTTTTTCCTTCCAATGATATCTGTACTCTGTAAGCAGTTTCAAAAGACTGAATAGCAAAAACACGTAAAATTAGAAACAACTTTCGAGCTTTTGGGAGTGCCATTGTCCCCAGCCAATATCCAGTGCCAGATCAAGAAATTTACGATTGCTGTACCTGATCATCTTATGGTCATAATAACGGTAGAATTTGGGATTGAATGCTCTAACTTAGCAGTGTCCTGATCCTTCATGAAGAAAGAAAGAACTTCGAAATTCATTAACTTGAAATACTGGAAAATTGAGCAACTCACTTGAATTTCAAGATAGACTGCACTGGGCCGAAGATTTCATCTTGTGCTATCAACATGTCATCCTAATCAATGAAAACGTCAAAATATATATCATTACTTCAGCACATATTTAGCAGAGTCGGAACTAAGAAGTTGATACTTCAGATCATTCACTAGGAAAAATTCAAGCATTGTTCCACTAACTTGGCTTTTCACGGCTTTCGAGATAAGTCATTCTCCTTACATACATCAACCTTGAAAGCCGTGAAAAGCCAAGAAGCCAAGTTAGTGGAACAAGGCCTCAGAAGAAGCAGAATGGATACGTACCTGAACATTTGAGAAAACAGTGGGCTGGATGTAGAAGCCTTTGGAGCCAAGTCTTCCACCACCACATTCAAGGGTAGCCTTGCTTTCAATACCAGATCTTATGTACCGGAGAATCTTCTCAAATTGCACCGAATCGATCTGAGATTTATGTAAGGTTCACAAACAACATCACTTGACAGCCCAAAGGCCTTTCATAAATCTTTTAGAACAAGAGAATAAAACGGACAACATTTAAATTCGGTTCAACAGTATCAATGATACAAAGCAGTTTCTCCTCACAGAAAAAACTGTCTTAACAAAATATACGCTTTTTTCATATGGATTAATCGTTTTTGTTTCCCCGAAATTTAATTTTGTGTAACATCAACAATACACAAACAATTCACCTGACTTGAAGAAAAAGAGAGACGGAGAGGATAATACCTGAGGACCTTGTTCAACACCCGACTTGAAGGGATCACCAACAATACGCCTCATAGCACGTGCTTTTGATTTCTCCAGGAACTCATCGTATACGCGTTCATGCACAAATGTGCGAGAGCCCGCACAGCAACATTGTCCCTGTAAAATTGCTAACCATTTTATGCCAATTCTTTCTGTAAATCCAAAATTTGAGGTGAAGTCAATGATATACCTGATTAAAGAACAGAGCAAAGTGAGCAAGCTCCACTGCCTTATCAACATCGGCATCCTCACATACAATGAAGGGAGATTTCCCTCCAAGCTCTAATGTCACTGATTTAAGATTACTTTTTGCAGCCAATTCAAGCACAACCTTACCTGTTTCAGTTGATCCTGTGAAAGCAATCTGCAAAGAGCATGGCAATTAGTAGTTGAATGCACGAAACATCAACTCGAGTATGTTCGTGCATAGCATTACTGTATATGGTCAACAGCAAAGATTTCTGCCTAGCTGCTTAAGATACTTATGCTCATACGACACACAGAGAGAGAAGAAAAGTTTATTTGCGTTGTTTGGAACCCAATTGCCTGGGTCCCCGACCAAATGAGAGTTCAATAGATTGAAGATTTACAATGTGGGGAAAGAGAAAGAACCAAACCCAAACCCGAGCCCTTGCTCAACATATTCGTTCTTCTATTTACCAACGATGCACCACCTCAGAGCATGGTTGAGTAAACCTGCTAAAGGTGTCATCCCTTGGCTCATGGAAGACATGCTGCCCTTTTCCTCTTCCACTTGGTGAGAAACAAAAGCCTCGTTTATGAGCAATATTCCAAGAGCCAAAATCGCATAATACCTTGGATCATCCTTTTGGACTTTGATGCACCTTAAATTGCTGGCTTTTCATGCCAACTGGACCTGGCCAGTCAATCCACGTGGTGAACCACGGTGATTTTTCCAACACCAGCTTAACTTACCGAAAGAGCCATGATGAGTTGTCATTTGTATTCTCCAATAGTTTGATGGCATTCACTAAAGTCATAAAAGGCCCGCAGATGACATATTCCCGGACTGCCTAAATTCATCTATGTGTAGGCACATGCATTATCATATCAACCATACATCGTCGAACAGAGGAAATCCATGCGAAAGATTACTTAAAATCACAACATAGATACCTTGTCCACATCCATATGACTAGCAAGAGCTGCTCCAGCAGTTGGACCAAAGCCAGAAACTATGTTTAGAACACCTGGAGGAAGGCCAGCCTGCCATACAAGTTTTGGATCAAAATTACAGTTTAAATAGCACTCAAATTTAAAAAGCTGCTTCCGATATTTCACAATCTGCAGATTTCAGAACCACAGACCGCCTCACACACAAGCGAAAGTATGTACAAAGAAAAGAATTCAGAATGACGTTAAGGTTGCACAAAGGAACCGATAAAAGGATGGAAGACCAATAATCAAAAACCCACTCAAAAATCTTATAAAGCATAATAGTCCCATCATAACATACCTCATGAAATAGCTTTGCCACATAAAGAGCAGTTAATGGGGTTTGCTCAGCAGTCTTGAGGACAATAGTGTTACCACAAGCAAGTGCAGGCCCAACTTTCCAAGCAAACATGATAAGAGGAAAGTTCCAGGGAACAATCTGTCCAGCAACCCCGATTGGTTCATGCAACGTCTGCACATGGTACGGCCCATCAGCTGGGACTGTTAGACCATGGATCTTATCTGCCCAACCTGCATTTGTTGAGGATCGATTTTTTTAGACCCTAACCAAACTAAACCTTGTGCCACAATCAATTTGGATTCGTTACAGGAAGCATTTTACGCCCTTCTGCTTGCCGAGTGCAATATGTTCACTTTGATTCAAAAGGGTAGGACCCTATACAAAGTTCGTATAAATTCTACATACAGGAGCACGACATCAGTTCGTTTTAATTCTATTACCGGCATAATAGTGGAATAAACGGACGAACAACGGTAATTCGCCTTTGGCAGCTTGTTCATACGGCTTCCCATTATCCCATGTCTCAAGAGCTGCAAGCTCATCACTGTGTTTCTCAACTAAGTCCGCAAAACGCAGCAGTATCCTCGACCTCTCCTGAAACCCAAATGAAAAAAAACATGAGAACCAGTATCTATATGATTAAGTTCGCAACAAATAAAAGGAGGGAAAGCTCATGATAAATAAAGTTCTGACATAAGCGGTCATTTTTGGCCATGGTCCCTCATCAAACGCCTTGCGAGCAGCAGACACAGCACGGTTTACATCTTCCACATCAGCTTCAGCGACATGAGCGATCACGTCGCCTGTCCGAGGGTCAAGGGTTGGAAATGTTTTTCCTGAAGCATTTACATAACTTCCAACATCAGTTCACTTGCATTGCTATGTGTTACACACATTGAACAACATGTGGTAGCTGGTGAAGTAATAAACTGATAGATTGTGTTTAATGATAATCAAACGATGTATTACCGGATGCAGAATTCACGAATTGACCATTAATTAGAAGCTTGGTGTAATTGATCTGAACAGGTGGGGTGATCGGTTCCTCTGCCGCGGCAGCAGTGCTTAACCTGTGGGCTCCCCTTGCCAAACTAGAATTTCTTCCTGAAGATCAAGAAACAAATTTGAAATCAAGAAACATAAGATCATTTGTGATAGTACCATATTTAAGGAACAACTTGGAACATAAAAGTGCACTCAAGGCATGAACTCACTTCACATTAAATTACAGTACTGTGATACAGAGAGATGTACAATATGGATGTGGACTAAAATCTGCAATTAAGTTCCAATTTCTACATGCTTTTTTGGTTTTAAATTAGGGGTTTTTTTTTAAATAAAATAAAATAAAATGTCTGTGACTTGTCAATTGGTCAACCATTAAAAAAAATAATCCCTTTTCCTTCACACACAGAAAGATAGACCACCAGTACCAATAATTTCAGAATCTCATCTTTTAAGTCCTTGGGAGATCATAAACAATTTTGTTGCTACTGTTTTTATACATGTTTATTTACTTATATAAAAAAAATCATTTCAGATGCAGAGAATATTACTTGATTAAATATCTCAGTAAAGAAACCAATCATTTGATTGTACTATCGCAAGTAACTCAAGAACTTGTTGCTGGAATCCTAACTTCATTTAAAACACAAAATTGGGAAAGTCAAACAAGAAATCTGCGTAGCAACGAAATTAATAAGATAAACAACTCGGACCATACACTGATCGGACCCCATTAAAATCACTAGAGTTTGCTTAATCGTAAGGTCTCAGATTCATCAATTTTTCTCGCCAACTTGACCAGAACATAGAATTTCCAAATGGAATGTCTAAGGTTCGAATCTCATGGGTGGACCTACGGTGAAATTTCATAACTCACTCCCGTTAACGTTACCCGGTACACAATTTTAACACCATCAGAGCACTGTAGTTTGTAAAGGAAGAACATCATCAAAGCTCTCATAGATTAAAAGCTGCAAGAATATCTTATTACATGGGTTGTATTTAGTAAAGTGAGACAGACACACCTAGAGAGAGGGAACGCGAGAGCAACGAGGAGATTCTGCGACCTGCTGCTGCTGCTGCCATGGATGGAAGAACACCCTTATCCACTCCAAAAACTTCTCTACTTCTTTTGGATGGCTACAAACGAGAGAGAGAAGAGAGAGAGACTGAGAGAGAGAAGAGAGAGAGAGAGAGAGGTGCGCAGGTTTGTATAGATGTGCCTCCCACTTTATCAACTCCACTCCAAAAGTTCTGGGTTGACGATACAGAAAAGCCTCCCACTTTTGTCTTCCTCCAAACATGATGAGTCAAAGTGGACTATTCTCTGTCGACTCTGTCTGCATTCTATTCCCTGAACAATTTTTCAAACAGAGAGTTCAAAACGGTACTGAGTACTCCATCCGTCCAGATTTGTTAGTCCACGAACATACTTTTTTAAGTCCTAAAATATTTGTCCATTTTCAAAAGTCAAAGGATAAAGTATGAAAATTTTACTTCTTCGCCCCTTTTCTAAAACTTAAAATAACAACTCAAAAACTAATTTTTTAAATAGTGGGTTTACATCATTGAAATTTTTTTGCACCGTATTAAAGTTCTTAATGAGATCTATCAAACAAAATTCATATTGATAAAAAGATAATTTTTGTAACTACATTATTTTTTAGTTTGAAAATTGCACGTAGTTTCGTAGTGGATTATCAAATTAGAAAGGAGGGAGTATTAATGGAGGGATTGAAGTTAAAATAGGAAATTAACAAACTCAAAAGGTAATGGAAAAAAAGTTGGAATCCCCAAAACGGACCAACAAATCCGGACGGAGGGAGTATTAAAAAAAGAATATCCAATTTTGTGGGGAAAAAAATGTGTTCGCCCTCACCAGAGGTCGAACAAAACCATCACCCTAATTGGTTGAAATGGTATCAAGTTCACAGAATCAACACACTTTTTGATAAGCATAACATCACTTTATGGTCGGAACCACACCATTTTTTGTAAACCCCACACGATTTCAACCAATCAGGATGAAAGTTTTGTTCACCCTCTTTTGGTGAGGGTGAACAAATGTTTTTTCAATTTTGTGGGAAAGGTTAGCTGCTGTAGGGAGAGAAAGTGTTGAAATAATACGCCCTGTTACAACCACTATGAATTACTCCCTTCGTCCCATATTTCTTGTCCAGTTGCATTATTCACAGCACCTCAAAAAATTGTTTTTATTTTCAAATGTATAATGTTATATATATTCACTATGGATCTTGTTTGATAGCTCTTGATGAGTTCTATTAAACAAAGTTTTCAAAATTGTAAAAAACATTATAGATTGAAAGATATAAGCAATTGAAAAATAGTACGCATGCCCGTAAATGGACAACAAATTTGGGATGAAGGTAGTATCTCTTTGGAAAAGCTCCTTTGAACAAGGAGTGTGACTCACGAAAGTAAATCAAGCCCAAAATACACAATAGCTTAAGAAAATAGTAGCTCTCATACGTTGGAAAAAATAAATTAAACTACAAAATTCTACATAGAAAATTTTATAAAAAAATACTTGCCTTTGATGAAATTTGATCATTTAATTGACCTGTCAATAGTCATCGAGAGTTGTAAAGAACACACAATAAAATTTTTATGAGTGAGTCCACATATTATGAATCACGCTACGAGTCAAAAGAAACTATATCCAGCTTTCATACGAAACCTCTAAAATAGTATAATCATAACTTAGCCATGTGTTATAGCTTGCAATTAATGGAAAAAAATATCACAAGTCACAACAAGGGTTGATGGAAGATCACATGTCACAACAACTCAACAAGGGTTGATCCATTCCATGTACACCATATATGGAATTGGAGGATACATTAGTCCATGTCATGAGTATGACAGATTGCAAAGCATCTAAGGAAGGATCTCACAAGGACGGTTTGTAGTGTATTTGTGTGTGGTTTTAAAGTCCAACACGATATATATTTTTGTCTTCATGCTAATGTCAAAATACTGTATTTCTTTCCACTGAACAATTCCATCCAATCTCCATAAATTAGTTGTTTGGTATTTTTTACTTTTCCCAATTTTTTTTTCGTTTTTCGTCGTATTATTTTAGATTAATCATTCATCTCAATGAGAGGAATCCAAAACATATAAAAACAGGGACCGAAGTTGAAAAAATTACCAAAAATACTACTTGTTGGCTCTTTGAGTATTATTGCTGGTGCTTTTTTTGGTCCCCAAAACTACATCGTTTTGGGGAGAAAAGTAGGGAGAAATGTAGGGAGGGAAATGTAGGGTCCCCGGATCCCCGGTTAATTAGCTAGGCTTGTGGATCGGAGTTAATCGCCCGTACAAAAAAACTTAGGTGAAAAGTACGAGTTTCCTTGTAGTCGATATATTGTCAAAATAGAGATTAACACGGCCTCCTTTTTGTATCAAACAATCATAGTCTTGTGCCCGTACCCATATCATTGATGATCGGCCCAACACCCATGCTGTCTCCGAAGGGACAACACCCATCCCGGGTCCGTCAAGTGGGTAAGATACCAGTTCCAAAGTGTGACGTTGGAGGGACCCTTTGTGGCTCCATCCTCCACCTCAGATCGATCTTATCGTCCAAGTGCATAATTGGAGACAAGGGTTAGCTGTATGCTACTTCTCCCTTATCTGTGGACCGTTCCAACTCCCGGAGTAACACTTTAGAGCATCTCCACTCCTTCATCAAATCTTTCACCAAAATCAAATTTGAGTAAAAAATACCAAAAATCACACTCCACTCCTTCGCCAAATCCTTCACCAAATTTGGTTTTACTCAAATGTTTCACCAAATTTGCTCATCACCAAATCTCGAACCAAATTTTCAAGGCTCTTTTTTTTGCACTTTTTTTTACCCTTTTGCCATTCAATGGTATGGATTAAATCTCCACCATACAATTTGAGTAAGGATTGGAATGAGTCATATCAAATCAAGTTTTTACTCAAATTTGAGTAAAAATTTGGGTAAAGAGTGGAGATGCTCTAAAGGCGTGTTTTTTTTTTGTCTATAAGGATGTGATTGAGGTAAATTGTGGAGTGTGTTGGAGACCATCAGTAAGGTGACATGTGAACGCCCTCGTTCCTCGTATCGACTTCTTCAATTTTTTTCTCAAAATGTACCAAATGTAAAAAACCTCAAAAGCTCAAAAAATCGCAATAAGATAAACAATCTTACTTTTGCCTACAATTTCAAGACAAAAAAATTACGAAAAACACACCCTAGGTTGAGTGGTAAATATGATACTAGTTTTCAAGTGTCAGGTGATAGTCGCGATGCATCTTCACTATAGAAGTCACTCGCTAAGTCATAAGCGATACAATTCAATTGAGAGAAATTTTCAATCTTTGGTAGAGGAAAGAGCGGACGATAAAGGATACATGAGTGGATTCACTCATTATGACTCTACAAATCAAAGCAACTATGTCCAGCTTTCATATCTAAAGAAGTAAAATCATAACACTTATCCATGTGTTATGACTTGCAATTAATGAAAAAAAGGAAGATCACAAGTCAATCAAGGCATGTTTAGGCTTATTTTCATCGTCAGGAAGGCCAATGGTCATGGTTCGAGAATTATAGAGGGTCCGAATTGGGGTGTCAACCTATCCCTATTCCTATTCGAGAAAAATTGAAGGCCAACTTGCTTTTTCCAAAGGCATAATTCATCTCATTAAGAAGTGGATGAAGAGTCGGAGCTTTATTGAAGTGGAGTCACTGAGGACGTGTCAAGTCATGTAGCAAATGCATTCCAGAAACAAACACAGAGATTGGCCAGAAAGCACCACCAGCAACACTTCACAAAAATGACTTAAAAGTAACTTTACATATTAATCAAATTGGCCTCTTTTGCCTTTCGTTTTTTAAAAATAAATGAATGCCTGAATCAACTTACGAACAGTTTGATTCATCTTAAAACCTCGATGTTATCACCGAACAAAAATTCTAGAGGCCACCAAAGTTTTGTTTTAACCGTGGGAGTCGAGCCAATTGCACAAAGTCCTGGGTTTTCTTTTGTTTCTTTGAAACTATTTCCATGCAAGCAAGTCACAAACACTCAAACATCCTACGTAAATTCCGATAATTGCTCTCCCCGGAGGCTAACCACCGATCATCGCATTCGATCACCACCAATATGTCTCCTCTCAATCTGCAGAGAAATCAGGCTCATCCGGTTTAAACAGCTTTGGCATCTCGAAGCCACTCTTACCTGTCTCCACCACCGATGACACCTTCTGCGCGGCCACCCCCCTCCTAGTATTCGCAGCGAATTTCGATGCCAAAAACGTCGCTCCAAGAAACTGCCCGTTGCTATCCACAGAAGGACTCTCATCACCTCCTCCATCCTCAAAATCTTCATCTCTATCCATATCCCCACCATAATTATACCCACTCTCCTGTCTCGACAACTCCTCCACCAACTTCTTCCTCTTCAACCTCCTCCATGCGGTCTGTATATAACACGCCCCCCACGTCCTCCACTGATGCGAATAGTACCGGAACGCGTGCTGCAACCTCTTGCTGTGGAGACGTTTGAACTGATTCGCGACGAACTTGAGGTCTTCGGCTCGGAGGGCGAAGGCTTCGACTTCGGTGAGGGATCGGACAGTGCGAGTGGAGGAAGGGAGGTTGACGTTTGAGGAAGGCATCAGGGCCCAGGTGAGGAGTTCTTCGCCGCAGAAGTCACCCAGTTTGAGTGTGATGGAGTTGAAGAACCCGGAGCGGCCGCCGTTTGTGGTGGAGCTCTCGAGCTGGCCACGGATTATGAAGAGCATCTCGTTGACGGGATCGCCTTCGCGGACTATGTAAGTGTCTTTGGTGCTTAGGGAGGAGACGAGGCGTTCGCATATGGCGTCTAGGAGTTGGTCGTCCATTTGGGAGAAGAAAGGAACCTGCAAAAGCGGAGGGAAAGAATAGTTATCTAACGGGTAGAGAATGAGACCCTACAATAAGACTCGAACTCAGGACTTTTGTGTTGGTAAACCTTTTGTTCTCATTTGAAGTAGATTTAAAACAGGAAATACTCTGGATGAGATTAGTTTGTATGGCTACTGTGTGCCACTAGAAAGATCGATGAAAGGCCAATGACTTGGAGGAAAATAAAAGGCAGGACTGTGGTTTCTTCCTTGTCTGGTTGACCAGAGAGAAAAGAGAGTGATTTTCAGCAGTGCAATTTGGAGGGAAAGCCAAATCCCTCCTATTATGTCCAATTTTTTTCCTCATTAATCAACTAACCAAGAGACAAGGACAAAGAGAATTCCTTCTAGTTTCTTTTCTCTTCAATTCTACCGACCCAAACAGGTGGCAAATGTTACCGCGGGAACATATAATGCAGGGAAATTTAACTTAATACCAGAACCAGCTAGTTGAAGCTACCTACAGTTGAAATTTAATATATAATTGGACTAATATGCAGTTTTCTGAGATGGATGTTATTTGGTCTGTGTTTTTACAGCGACAAGTTGTCCACCCTCAAGTAAAAGAAAAACAGAAAGCGCTCCTGTTGTCGTGTATTTTGCTTTTCCTGTAGGCACCAGTTTAAGGCTCTAAAATGATGGCAGAAGATGGACAGCTGATTTCCAATTTTATACAGTTTACTCTCCTGCATTAATTCAGAAACTAAAGAGATCTTCTTTTTGAACATTTTAAGCATCCATGTCTTGTACAGAACTAGTTTTTTCAATTTACACTCTTGTAAAGCTCACAAATTCTGATAGAAGTCATAGATCTCTGATTGTACCTTCACTATGAAGTGCAGGAACTTGCTGGCTATTTGGCATCCTAAATGGAAAGCCGTTTTGAAATTCCAAATACGTGCAAGAAATGTCATCAAACATAGATTTGTCCATCACCATATTGGCACTCCAAGAAGAGGAGAAAAACACTTACACGGCGAACAAGGGCAAGACAGAGATGCCTTTGGATTTGACGTCGGATGTCCAAGGGCAATGCTCGCAAAATTTCTTCTTCATCTACTCCTCTAGTAGCAAGCCATTTATATTGAACAAATCGGCGAACCCGATCTTGAAGATCTGGAGGTAGTTGTCTGTGCCTCATCCATTCCTCTGTATCTCTTCGCTTAACTCTCCATTGTTCAAGTCTAGCCGTTGAAGATTGCAAGTAGGTCTTCAGATGGCATATACACCAAGGATATATCATATAAATAAAAATCAATCAATAGAAAAGTGTAAAATAAAGGCATGCACAGTTGTTTGCATCTATCTATCACTATATAATACCTGCATGTTGCCAATCAGCTGTGCGAACAAAACTAAACCCGCAAGACAAATTAGACTGCTAAATAGCGTCTCACCAATGTAAGTACTTGTATCCAAACTCTGTCCATAAGAACTGTATATAATGAAATGAGCGGAAAGAGTATTAAGAATTGAAAACCACACATTGAGAACATAGACGAGCACATAAAAGTCAGAAAGGGATCAAGAAAAAAGAGAAGCACTTATTTTTACTCGGCTTGGTTTAGTCAAAAATGTGTTCTAGAATCTTTGTAAACTATGCAAAGGTTCCAGATAAGATTTTCCAGTATATGTGGACAAGTCAGGATATGCCAACTACGTGTGGAAATGTGCAGTGAAATATGTTCTCCTTTTAACTCAATCAAGGAAATTATACGGGTAATATTACTAATGCGGTTTTCCATAATAAAAGGAAGAGTTAGAAGATCCATACAAGGCGCAAGCATACTCATAACTCACAATAGAAACCAATATACTTTTATTATAATGTAGTCTATAGCTTCTAGCAATTAGTGCAAAATGCATGCCTCAACAGTTTTCTAAGTGTTTCTGAGGAGTGAACAAAAATCTCCGAAGTACCCAAATGCAGGACCAACATGAAGAGGATAAATAGTCCACACAAATTACAATTTGTTAACCTATAGGAACTCCAGATAGTTTGACATATTAAATTTGTCCAGTTAGTTTTGTTATAGACAATAAGAGAAATGATTTGAAGGCTCATTTTGTAGACCAAATATCAAAGCCCATGTACGTGTCTGAGCAAAATATTCTGTATTCCGTATTGCATATAAGTGTAAGATGGTCTCATGTTATAAAAGACCGAATGCCTGGCCCTTGCGCTAATGTGTAAGTAAGTATCTGCCTTACTGTTAAACTTGCACTCTCATGCTTGTCAGAGTGATCTTTCAGTATTCCAACCAAAAACAACAAAGATTCACCAAAAAAGAACCCAACAACTACCAGTATGTATTCTGATTTGGAGTTTTGAAGTAATGAAATGTTGAGATTGACATGGGTTAGTGTCTTTAGCAAACTCGCAGTAGTCCATCCAATTAGTAGCGTGACACAAATTCATGACTTGGCCTACATTTGTATCAGTGGAACAACATACAATCTAAGTCCAATAAATCTGGAAGTTTCCAAACTCCAAAGTACCAGTTGACTCTACAACCAAGCAAAGAATACCTGAATATGACCAACAATTTTGTTTGATAACTGACCATCAATGTATGGACTCGTGGAAACTAAAATTTTGGACTTAATGTAAACCTACAAGTAATCGCACAGTCCGAGGTAGGTGTGAGATTTCATGCTTGCTCCAATTTTCTGCTATGTCAAGCTAAACATCTTGGTCATGTTCCACTCTCACATGCAAACAATTCATGTTCTGTAATGTCTATGTTATAAAAAATGGAGAATCTCATCTACCAATCTCAGAATCAGAAACCGAAAATTCAATGGAAATTTACTACCATTAACAGATGCACATGCGCACACAACCCAGAGAGAGATGACGTAGGAATTCTTCAAATACTTTCACTAAGTACTACTAAAAGAACGATTAAAATCGGACAAACAGCAACAAGCGGAATTTCTAATAGGAAACATACGTTAAATTCTTCAAACCCCACCAAAGGCAGTAAAAGTATTTCTCAATGAATTTCGAAGAAGCAACATCCTCTGTGAAGGCATCAGCAAACATTCCAAACTTAAAGTCGTGACTAGTACTTGCATCACATTCTGTAAGCACTTTAGTGTTGTTCAACCAATACTGGCGTTCAGGCATGTCATTATGTGCACAATCCAGAAACAAAGGAGTGCAAGACGGAGAGTGCGTAAAATTCTGCTCCTTCCTACATTCCTGTTTCCAGCATGAATACTGCCTCTCAAAGGCCAGCAGATACCACGAAGCTCCTAAAATCTGCACTGACAATCGAAAATAGCACAAATAGTAATGATGAAATTGGAAATTTACTTGGCAAATCCACACTATTGTTAAGATTTTAACATCACTAGCTTCAACAAATGAGGCAGAAAGCTACTCCTTCCATCCTTGATTCTTGGTCCTTCTTTCTTTACCGGGATGTCCCAAATATGTTGTCCATTTTCAAAAGTCAAAGGACTATATTAATGTGAATGAGTTGAATTCAAATACATTAATTGCATGTCCTCTTTCAAAATTAGAATTTTGTAAGGGACCAAGAATATGGGATGGAGGGAGTAATATATAGTAACAGGCAGAACCTCAGAAGTAGTGAAGTGGGTGCGCATACATGACTTGCTAGCAGGTAAAGAAGGAGATTGTATGCTGCCCCTGCCCAAGCTGTCTTAGCCACGACTCCTGTTGTTTTGATAATCCTTTGGTTCAGTGGGAAAATAATCAACAACCGTGGAATATACTGAAGGATAATCATCAGAGAAATAGTGTGGTTGGAATG
This sequence comes from Vaccinium vitis-idaea, assembly GCA_963854785.1. Classification (NCBI taxonomy): domain Eukaryota; kingdom Viridiplantae; phylum Streptophyta; class Magnoliopsida; order Ericales; family Ericaceae; genus Vaccinium; species Vaccinium vitis-idaea. The sequence continues at coordinate 29,285,117 of OY978225.1, forward strand.
AGCAGCTGTACGGCCTCTTGATGCTGGAATTACAAACCAGAAGACAATCTGCTCATGCAAAACAGAAAATCAAGCATTGAAAAATAGTGATGTCTTGTAAAGACTAATATACAGTAATTTGAAGTCACTATCAAAAAGATTCTCATGAACTGTCTCCATATTGTACCATGTACTCCTATGCCAGACTCCAGGTGATATGCTATATGACGTGCCAGACTAAAGGAATTGGAAAACTACTTAATGATTCAAATCTTTTCACCTGACTTCACCACCCATATCTGTGGTCCAGAAAACCAAAATTCATGGAACTTGTCGAGAAGAATTGATAGATTACTTTCCCTTGTGCTACCACAATTAATTCCATACAGAAAATTATATAAAAAAAAGATATGAAAGTCTTTATCCTCTACACTGAAATTTGCCACTTCAAAGATCTATAAAATGATTGCTACATTTTGGTTAACTTAGCAGAAGGATTTGTCCTTCCACATTCAAGGACATACGACATGGAATCCAAGTATAGTACCTCATTTATTTATTTGGAATGAGGGAAAGCCAGATCAGAAGCTTCTTTATTTGAATTGTTCAGAGATTGATTGAATCTCATTCATTCGTTGATTATTGAAGAATGGTGCATGATAAAAGACAAACTTTAGTCAAATAAGAAATAGAGTTGGTTGATTCCAAAATCCTATAACTACAATCCACACACATAAAAATAAAAAAAATAAAAAAAAATGATGATGTGCCACGGTGACCATCCATGTACTTTTCCATAACTTCGAGTTTTCCATGTCTCTTCTTCTCCCTTTCTAGTATTTTCAAAGTGCACATAGAAGATTGTCAATATCTTTAATGGATGTAAAGCTCAGTCAAGACGAAGCTATCTTTCACAAAAATCAAGCCTTTTAATGTGCTTATTCATCACAAAAAAACATTTTAATGGAACAACTAAAAACATGCAGCCATGACAAACAGCCTAGGATCTAGCGTCATCGTAGTGTTCCTTTCTCTGGTCCCTTGGCAATGCGTATGGAGCCATCCTATTTCATAACCCAGAGACTTGGGACCTCTGTTCACCCCACACGGGGAAAATAAACTCTTCCAGATCAAGTTAGAATAAGAGCAGTGGAAGGAAATATGGCTATGGGATTCCAGCCATTGACACAAACTAGACAACTAACAAGACAATTATATTCAAAAAATTCAACAGTATCCAAATATTTTAAACACAGACAACGCCACATTAGCATACATCTCGGGACGATTCATCCAGTTGGAGTAGAAACGTTCAAACCATAGTAACGCCACACGCAATGTTCACGGACAATGCACCTGTGCGCTCACTCCTGCACCTTAACCAGCTGCTCACTTACCGTTCAGGTGTGTTAGAATAAATCCTAAAAATTCGAATAGACTACCCTATTAAGTGCGTTGGACATGCCAGCTAGACCCTGAAACATGAAATCCTCTTAAGGGGTCTAAATCTCGTCCAAAATCCATAAACGAGCAATTGCAATTTTCCAGGCCAACCTACCCCTTCAAAGAAAGATTATTTGAGACTAAGGCGGGTGGATCGACAAGTTACAAACCATTCAAGTATTAAAAATTATGTTAATAGGATATCAATAGACATGATTTCGGGTCTATTTATCTTGAGACAAATGAAATAAATGGGTTCGGACTCGGTGTGTCAAAGGATTTTTTTTTTTTCCAAAATAAATTCACCCTCAAACTAAAAAACCACTCAAACATAAAACTGCACAAATTACCTGTGGGAGTGGGAGCGCAGCAGCAAGATCAATTATAAAATCCGTTTTCAAGTACCGAACCACAATCATCTTCGGATCGGTCACGAGCTCCCCCCTCCCGAAAACCCTAGAACTCGGAGCCACATACGCTGTCCGAAACTTCATGGCCATGTGCAAGACCGAAAACAAGTCCACCACGGACCGAATGAGGGTAATGAGGACGGAAAGGCCCAAATCGATGGTCATGCAGACGCGGCCGCCGATGACGGGGAGGAAAAAGTAGAGAGGGTCCAAGAAGAGGGCGAAGAGGCAGGTGACGAGGAAGATGTGGTTCCATTGGTTGACGAATTCGCTACCGGGGTCGAGGATCTGGTTCCACCAGGGCTTGTGGTGGTCGTAGATTAAGGGGAGGAATTTGGCGGCGGAGGAGGGGTGGCGGTGGGTGATTTTGCTATTGTTATTCATGTCATGGGGCGGAGGGTGGTTGTTTTGTAGGGGAGGTGGTGGTGTAAAACCCTAGGAAAGAGAGGAAAATGGAGGGGGGTGGTCGTGTAGAGAGAGAATGTGAGGAGAGAGAGAAGGGAGAGGAGGAGGAGTGGTTTGAAGGAAATCATGGTTAGCCACGAAAGTTGCAGGGTTTTCGGAGGAGTGGCCGTTATGCCCGTTGGACGAGCGCGCCAAAAGAATGTCATATTCCTATAGGAGTAATTAATAATTGGAATTATTTCCAAGGACAAAAAAAGTGTAGAAGTCAAAAACACAATTCTGAAACAAACGCTACAATTATCTTAAGCAGTTTGATGGACGTGAGTACATCTGCATTCAAATAACCTTTTGCTAATTTTGTTGTAAAGTTTTTTTTTTTACGTGGAGTGTTCGATTAAAGCAATGTTGGGAGATAGAAGTCCATCCAAATCGTAAGTGGGAAGAATATGTTTTAAGAGAAAACCTTCTTCCAAAGTTTCTTCCAAATAGATTATTTTGTGCCATGTGTACCATGGGACACATGGTACACATGGCGCAATATAATCTATTTGGAGGAAACTTTGGTTTACCCCGCCAGTGTAAAGAATATTCTCTCTGTTTTAAGTACAGAGTGCAACACTCGTCTTGATTAGAAGAGGGGATGTTGCTGTGCACATCCGGGCCGTCCGTTGCTCAAATAGACGGCCCAGATTTCATTTTGCATGCACAACAACGAACGGTTCGGATGCAAAGATGCCGAGGTGAAATCTGGGTCGTCCATCCGAGCAACGGACGGCCCGAATGTGCACAGGATCGTGCTGTGCACGAGGCTGCACGGCAACAACCCCAGGTCTGCCTTGATTACCCTTTTGATTCCATTGATTTTCAAGTTTTGAGTTCTGATTTTATTTCATTCACATTTTCGGTTTTATAAGAGGTAAACTTTTTTCTAACATACTTAATCACCAGATAGATCACTACGCTCTTCTCTTAAAGATACGGCCATGCTTAGGAGCTAAGAAAGCTGCAAATTCAAGCCAAGTGACTCATTGTATCACCCCCACATCTTAAGTTGCGTTCCATCCTTCCTTAAAACGGCATCGTCTTGCCAGTCGAGGTAGGAGCTGGTACAGACCTAACATTTGGCATTTTTTGCAAAACCAACAAATTGATGAATACAACATAATGAGTACCATAGGATTTTAGGCACTTTCATAGGGTATCCTAGAGTTTAAGTTTAGGGTGCACTTTCCTATTATAAGGTTTAGTGGTTTAGGCATTTTCATAGGGTACCCTATGATTTAGGCATTTTTATACGGGTTGGGGAGTTGATAGGAATTTTTCAGAGTTGGGCTTGACCTGATGGTAATTATGGGATCCAAGGGTGACCCGATGGTAAATCTCCCAAAAATAAATGGAAGCTCGTGTTACGCAATTGAGGGTCTCACCCTCAACTTACTTGCATTTGCTTTTCGCAATTTCATGTGCGACTAATATAGCCATCATAAACACTTAAAACTAATAATAATAACCTGCATTGGCTAATCCAAAAGAAACTCACACGCGGTCTGAATTATAAACATTGTTGATGGTTATTCAAACCCTTTCCTTTCTGATTCAACGGGCGACACCCATCGAAATGCAATGTAGCTTTTCTCTTGAAAATAAACCTCTCCCTCTTGACAAAGGCCCCCGTCTCGAGTTTCTTGAAGCAATATGAGGTAAGGAACCAGGCCAAGCATATTGGAGAAAGGGAAATAAGTCTTCATAATGTCGACTTGACGCTTCTTGTGTTGCACTCTATTGGGTCGAGCTTTTGAGTCTCTAAGTTATAGGAACAGAAATTTGATCCGAACCCAACATACAGAAGCCTTGAGTCCTGAGGATGGAAGGCTGTGAAACCAGGATACCGTCCTACCGGCCAATCAAAAAAATTGCGGCAAATGTCAGCCGGATTCTTGAAGGCCGGGTAGTTGGCAAACATGTTTTTATACTTGACGGTATGTCTCAAGATCCATTCGCTTGACTTTAGAATTCTTGAAAAATTGTAAGCACTTAACTTCTTACTGAGAACATAGACAGTAAAAAAGCCTTTCTGATGATTAATGGCACATTGGAGCAGGCCATCTGGAGACTGTCCTATATCTAGCACCTTAGAAGTATCCCATGGACAACTTATCAACCATAAGTGATTTTGGGCCATGGTGGGATCATACGCAGCAAGACAATTGAAAGTGCAATTTACCGTCATAGCTGGCCAGTAAAAAACCCGACCAACAACCGAGTAACATAGAGAGTGTTGTGTTCCTAATCCTGACATAAAAACCTCGGACGGACAGGTGAGCATCGACTCTTTCCACTCGCGAGTTCTAGAAGAGAACATCTCTATTCGAAGCATCTTCACCGTGTTTATGCTTTCACTCTTACTGCCTACGCGAATAACATTGAAATGGATCAACCCATCATCGTCGCAGCCTTCAGAAGAGAAACCGATGACGCAATATCCATTTCTTTTCGTCCTTGGTTTAGGAAGTGATAATCATTGGTTTGTATATGGGTTACAGACCGAATAAATCACAGAGTTGAAGCCGCAAAGAATAAGGCCTCCTGAGAAACCACCACCAATGCAAAAACCAACTTTATAGGACCGAGAACTTTGTTTCAGAGACTTGCCTAAACGACTGACTTTTGTCATGAATTTATAATGCCAAATGGAATTCCCTTCTTCACTAGTAGACACAAAAAAAAAGTGGAGGACGCGATTTTTCCTTATCGTATAGATATATGGATTGGAAGAATCCCAGTAGCGGAAGCATTTTCAATTGTGAGATGTATCGACGTCGAAAGTGAGGATCACATATTATCTTTTTTCCATCTCCTTGAGACGCACTTGCATCTGAAAACAGATTTTTTGGGTAGCCTAAGTGAGATCTCAATGAGAAGGTGGTCGCACTGTAAAACTGTGATGGTGTTGCTTTCGCTGTTGCCCTGATTCCTGAAAATTGTTCAATACTCTATTTAGTTGTAGGCCTTCGAAATTTAAAAACACAAGATAATTAAGAAGAAGAACAAATATGCATGGGCACAATGTTGGTTTGTAAATCCATGTCATTTCAGTTGGACTTGAAATTACTTTAATATACCCATAACGAACACCCAGAATTTGAAATCCGTGGCTTGAATCTGAGACATAGATTTCTAATTTTGGGCAAATTTTATGGGTACTTCAAATTTCTCTAATAATTATTTTATTAATTTGGATATAAGCAGTTCCGTTAACACAATGAATAACACAACATTTGACACAATTTTGTTTTGAACCACACGCAAATGATCGAAACCATCCAATTTATTTAAAATATGTTTTTAGGATTACCTACAAAAAATCAACTCATTTGAATATCGGTAAGGGCTTGATCAGTTCATTTAGTTGATTCCTGTCAAATTTTACAGGATAAATTTGAATGAACTGATCAAGTCTTTACCGATATCCAAATGAGTTGATTTTTTACAGGTAATCTTAAAAATATGTTTTAAACGATTAGAAAGGCTCCGATTGTAAACGCGGGGCACCGATTATTGTTGTGTCAAATGTTGTGTCATCTCAGTCCTCTTTTGCTTCTTTTGGTATATATATATATATATAGGAAGCCGATCTCCTAAGGGATCCCTCATACAAAATTCCGTGCGGACCAGGCCTTTTTTCAACTTTCCGAATCAAATTTTGACGATCCGAACCGCTCAATGTTTTTAAAATGCATTTTCCAAGGTCCACGCGGGAAATCTTCAAAAACAAATACCCGGAAGGGCTTGATCCACACAGTTTTCGGTAAAACTGTACATATACCGAAAACTGTGTGGATCAAGCCCTTCCGGGTATTTGTTTTTGAAGATTTCCCGCGTGGACCTTGGAAAATGCATTTTAAAAACATTGAGCGGTTCGGATCGTCAAAAGTTGGCTCGGAAAGGTGAGGTCCGCACCAAATTTGGTTGAGGGATCCCTTATTCCACTTCTAATCCGGACTTTTGATTTTCAGACTTTTGATCCAAATTTTTTTTTGACGATCCGATCCGTCCAATGTGTTCAGAAGGATTTTTCAAGGGTCCTCGCGAAAAATCTTCAAAAAAAAAATACCGGGAAGGGCTTGATCCAAGCAGTTTTCGCAAAAATATATAAATACAGTTTTTGCGAAAACTGCTTGGATCAAGCCCTTCCCGGTACATTTTTTTGAAGATTTTCCGCATGGACCCTTGAAAACACCTTCTGAACACATTGGACGGATCGGATTTTCCAAAAAAAATTTGCAAATCAAAAAAACCCCATTTTTTCCTTATATCCAGGAGTGTGGATAGGAAGTTTTGCCTATATATATATATATATATATATATATATATATATATACACAAAACTTCCAATCCAAACTCCCGGATTTTATTTCGTCCGGACCTCCACCTTCCAAATTTTTTTTTGAAAATCCGAACCGTTAGATGTGTTTAAAACGTCATTTTAAGGTCCACCGCGAAGATTTGGCAAAAAAAAATACCCGGAAGGGCTTGATCGGGACAGTTTTTCATAAACTGTTTTTATAGCGTTTTTGTGAAAAACTGCCCCGATCAAGCCCTTCCGGGTATTTTTTTTTGCCAAATCTTCGCGTTAGACCTTAAAATCACGTTTTAAACACATCTAACGGTTCGGATTTTCAAAAAAATATTGGGAAGGTGGAGGTCCGGACGTTAGGTCCGTAAAAAGGGGTTTGGATAGGAAGCTTACTCTATATATATATATATATATACGGAAAACTTCTAATCCGGACTCCCGGATTATAGGCTTTTTGGTGTTTTTTTTTGTTTTGCAAATTGTTTTTGGAAAATCCGAGCCGTCCAATGTGTTCAGAAGGTATTTTCAAGGATCCCCGCGAGAAATCTTCAAAAAAAAATACCGGGAAGGGCTTGATCCAAACAGTTTTCGCAAAAAATGTAATATTTTTTGCCAAAACTGTTTGGATCAAGCCCTTCCCGGTATTTTTTTTTTTTTGAAGATTTCCCGCGTGAACCCTTGAAAACACCTTCTGAACACATTGGCCGGTTCGGATCGTCAAAAAAATATTTGGATCATGGAGGTCCGGAAACGGGTATCCCGTTTTAGAAGCCTACCCTATATATATATAGAGAGAGAGAGTCCACTTCTAGTCCGGGATCCGAATTTCCGGACCTCCATGATCCGAGATTTTTTTTGACGATCCGAGCCTTCCAATGTGTTAAAATACAGTTTTTGCGAAAAAATGCTTGGATCAAGCACTTCCCGGTATTTTTTTTTAAAGATTTTCCGCGAGGACCCTTGAAAACACCTTCTGAACACATTGGACGGCTCGGATTTTACCAAAACAATTTGCAACACGAAAAAAATCAGTTTTTTCTTAAATCCGGGAAGACCGGATAAGAAAATGACTTTATATATATAGGTTCCACTTCCTATCCGGACTTTTTATCCAAAAAAAATTTTGACGATCCGATCCGTCCAATGTGTTCAGAAGGTGTTTACAAGGGTCCTTGCGGAAAATCTTAAAAAAAAAACACCGGGAAGGGCTTGATCCAAGCAGTTTTCGCAAAAATATATAAATACAGTTTTTGCGAAAAACTGCTTGATCAAGCCCTTCCCGGTATTTTTTTTTGAAGATTTTCCGCTTGGACCCTTGAAAACACCTTCTGAACACATTGGACGGATCGGATTTTCCAAAAAAAATTTGCAACACAAAAAAACCCCATTTTTTCCTTAAATTCGGGAGTGTGGATAAGAAGTTTGGCCTATATATATATATATACACGGACGATCCAGTCAAGGATCCCAGAAATCCCGGATTGAAGCGTTTTGAAGCCCTTCCCGATATTTTTTTGACGATCCGAGCCGTCCAATGTGTTCAAAAGGTGTTTTCCAAGGCCCACGCGGGAAATCTTCAAAAAAAATACCGGGAAGGGCTTGATCCAAGCAGTTTTTCTCAAAAATTGCATCTCTACAGTTTTGCGAAAACCGCTTGGATCAAGCCCTTCCCGGTGTTTTTTTTTGAAGATTTCCCGCGTGGGCCTTGGAAAACACCTTTTGAACACATTGGACGGTTCGGATCGTCAAAAAAATATCGGGAAGGTGGAGTCCCGGATCTGAGACTCCCGGACTAGATCGGGACTCTATATATATATATATATACTCCGGACTTCCGAACCTTCGTGATCCGAGCATTTTTTTGACGATCCGAACCGTCCAATGTGTTCAAAAGGTGTTTTCAAGGGTTCACGCGGAAAATCTTCAAAAAAAAAAAATACCGGGACAATTTTTGCGAAAAACTGTTTGGATCAAGCCCTTCCCGGTATTTTTTTTTTTGAAAATTTTCCGCGTGAACCCTTGAAAACACCTTTTGAACACTGGACGGTTCGGATTTCCCAAAAACAATTTTAACGTGAAAAAATTACATTTTTTCTTATTTACGGGAGCACTTCCTATCCGGACCTCCATGATCCGAGCATTTTTTTTGCCGATTCGAACCGTCCAATGTGTTCAAAAGGTGTTTTCAAGGGTCCACGCGGGAAATCTCCAAAAAAAATACCGGGAAGGGCTTGATCCAAGCTGTTTAGTTCAAAACACCTTTTAAACACATTGGACGGTTCGGATGGAGGGCTTGATCCAAGCTGTTTAGTTCATGGATGGAGGTCGAATGTCGACGATCCGAACCACTCAATGTGTTTAAAACATGTTTTTAAGGGTCACCGCGAGGAATCACCAAAAAAAAATATCTGGAAGGGCTTCATTCGAGCATTTTTCGATAAATTGTACTAGCATGAACCCGTGCTATGTACGGAGACACGAAATGATGTGTTTTTTCTTTTTTGATTAGCTAAAAAATTGTACTCTCAAGCACATAGTTTATTTAATTATTGGATTACTTAGATAAAATAAAAGTACAACAATTCTATTTTCTATGCGCTCCTCTTGACTCTAATTTTTCATGGTGATTGATTCTCCTATAAAATTATAATCTCTATGTGTGACTTTTCAACAAAATAATTGGTTAAACACCTTGAATAAAATTAGGAGAAGTATAAAAGTATAAAAGTTAACCTAGATTAACATCTTTAAGCATGCAAATTATGCAACAACTTTCATAGAATAGTTAATTGCCCAGTGTTTGCAGAAACCCCGTGCAATGCATGGCATGAGAGAACTACCATAGTGATACTTGAAAATTATTGCTATCTAAAAATTACACATACCTACATTTTAGCCATAATTTTCAAGTCTTAAGCCAAATTATTGTAGCAGAATAGCTGTGCTAATGTGCTATGCACACATGCATGATGATTAAAAAGAAAATGCATTAGCCATAATTTTGAAGTCTTAAGCAAAATTATTCTTGCGAAATACCCTTGCTAATGTGATATACACATGATGATTAAAGAGAAAATGCATTAGAAGTAGATTGAAGAAAAAACAATTCTCTTGCCAAAACATAACCTATAATTTTTTTTTTTATAGTGACTACATATAGGAGAGGAAAACTTTTGCTTCTATATATGTGTGAGAAAAACTAAGAAAACAGAAATTTGTGGAAGACTTATAATTTGCTGAGCCTGTCATCTTCCATAACTACTGATAGTTAATTAGTCAAAACCCAAAAAAAAAATTCAAGTGAACACGCTAAAAAAATTATCCATGGATTTGAACTTTACAACACAAGTACACATGCTAAAAAAAAATTATATCTCAAAAATTCCAACTTATTACTGGAAATTGTCAAAACTTAAAAAATCATTCATCACACCTACTAAACTCAGGAAAAGTAAAACAAATATATTTGAAACTTAACCCAACAATTAAAACTGTCATTATGAAATTCCCAATGCCTTCAATTGCGAAATCCAAAAATTTAAGCACGATTGTTTGCACAAAAAAAGTTAGAGAACAAACCGATCGCATATGAAAAACAATGAAGATGTACTCGAGGCTCAAGCTACACACCTATAAAGGATAAAAACTAACGTCATACTAAAAGTTGAGAACATTTCTGGTTTACAGTTTCACTCAAGTATTTGTATAGACTTAATAGTAACGATTTTAGAAATGATAGTATCCAAAGGGAAAAATCTTACCTTTCATTTTATTTATTTTTTTTTTTTGAAACCACAAATCACGACTTAATATATAAGATAGCCTTAAATTTGAACTTTCAATTTTATTGGACAACTTTCGCTTCCATTATGGGAATAAATTGAAGTGTTTGAATTTGGAAAGATTGAGATTTTTGGATTTGAAATTTCGAAAATGATTTTTTAGGACGTGTAATCGAATCTTACATGTGTGGCTTGAAAACCTGAAAACCTCAATCACAATCCAATTACTTCGTGCCATTTGTTATGACCATAGCCTTCTTCACGAAAAGTCATTCTGCAATAATATATAAGATATGTACGGTTATTATGAAAAACTGCTCGGATGAAGCCCTTTCGGGTAGTTTTTTTTTTTGGCGATTCCTCGCGTTGGCCTTGGAAAACATGTTTTAAACACATTGAGCGGTTCGGATTGTCGAAATTTGGCCCGAAAAATAAAAAAAAAGATGGTCCTCACAGAGGAGATTCGTGAGGGAGTCCTTAGGAGATCATGATTGTATATATATATATACACACAATTTGCACACTAATTTTGACATTCCATCTCAGCCATTTAGATGGAGGGCTGAGATTAAAAATGAAATAGATAGCCCCTCTCCCCAAAAAAACAACGCCACTGTCTCTCTCTCTCTCTCTCTCTCTCTCTCTCTCTCTCTCTCTCTCTCTCTCTCTCTCTCTCTCTCTCTCTCTCTCTCTCTCTCTCTCTCTCTAGTCCCAAGTCCCAACGACAAGCCAACGCCGCCGCTGAAACATCAGAGCCGAAACCTGCTCCGGGATCTTATTAAATAAATCACTACTATCCTTTGGTGGGTGATAACGCACAAATTTTCCTTGAAGTTTCTTATAGGAGTTCATTCAAACACTTGGTAGGCAACAGAAAAAATCTTCAGGCCCCCAAATTTGCAATAGAAAAAATCTTCAAATATTTGTAAATATGGCTCGTTGTTCTCCATAAGTTGTTCCAAACTACCAAAATGCTCAGTCAGGAATTCAATCAAACACTTGGTAACATTTTGAAGGTGGGCAGAGTGTGCCTTTTTCTAGTTTCTTCCAGGAATTCAATCGATAGAAAATCCCCAGTTATACTTTTGAAATTCCAATCCACAAGCAGCCAAACACAAACACAGTACAATTTCAGCTCCTTCACCATTAAAATATACAGAGGGAGGAAAAAAAAAGTATAACATTTTCTCTGGTTAAGAAATTGAAGAAAACAACCATGGGGACAGAAGCAGAGCCGAAACCAAAATTAATCAAATCCCTGTGAACAACCAGCCGGATTGTCCACGAAAAGGATTGTGGTTTTGAAAAACGGTTTTGATTGATTGGATGGAGTCGCCACCGGGGTTTGAGGACCGTACTCGAGAAACCAATTGAAAAAGACTCTTTTGCCCTTGGATTAGAAAATGTTTTACTGGTCTCACAAAATGAAATTTATCAGGTCCGGGAGCTAGGTTACATGAGAGGAAGGAATTTAAAGCACCCCTCACGCCCGGTGTGACCACCGGTTTCTACTCAATGCTCAAGGGATTTAGAAAATACCGTTTCAACAGACTTTAATCACAAGTTCATACGAGAACACATAAATGCATCAAGAAGATTAATGAAATGAATGTGGATGTTTGTGCTTGTGTCATGTGGGATGTTCTATATACATAAAACACTGAAACTTTACTAAATCACCCTCAAACTACCCTGAGATGCTCCAGACACTGATCACAAACATCACATTTGTCACACTTGGATGGCAATCTGGGCACCTGAATTAGGAAGATCCAGGCGCCTGGATTGAATGCAAGCGCCTGGAATAGGTGAATCCAGGCGCCTGGAAAGCTAATTAGGCAGAAATTTTCCCCTTTCCAGGTCTCAAGGCAGACAACAAATGCAGTCTTGGATGCTTACTCATACATGTTTACTGTGATATTTAAGATTGATGTAATCCAAAAGAATCACAAGATTAACTTCATGACATGATATGAACTTTGAAAAACCTTGATTTCAAGAGACTTTGTAAGTGAAATGAGATATACCAAACTGATCTTAAGCACGCACCTTGCTTTTTCATGCATTTGATGGATTTCTAGTTGAGTTCAAGACTTAAGAAGAAAAAAAAAGGAAGAAAAAATAAAAGAGATTTATTCATGGAATGCCTTAGAAAGTCATGGGATGAGCATGAAAGTCCACAAAACAACTCACTCACCTACATATGATGCTTCTGATGTGGTGTGAAATTAACAAAGAACATCATCTAAACCTTTTTAACCAAGATGGAAAATCCCTTTCCTTGATCATCTTCTTTCTTCCAAAATCTCATTTATCATGCTTTTAAATCAAACACCCCCATCATGGAACATTGATAACATACATGATTGATGAACTAATTGTGAACACCCCGCGGAAATGTCCACGAAAATGATTGCGGTTTTGTTTGGAAAACAGTTTGATTGATTAGATGGAGTCGCCACCCGGGTTTGAGGATCGTACCCGAGAAACCAATTGAAAAATGACTCTTTTGCCCTTGAAATAAAAAAATATTTTACTGGTCTCGCAAAATGAGATTCTCGGGACCGAGAGCTAGGTTACGCGAGGGGAAAGAATTTAAAGCACCCCTCACGCCCGGTGTGACCACCGGTCTCTACTAAATGTTTAAAGGATTTTGAAAACATCGTTTAAACAAACTTTAATCATAAACTCATGAGAGAACACATAAATGCATCAAGAAAATTAATGAAATGTATGTGGATGCTTGTGCAAAATGTCATGAGTGAATGATTTATATGCGTAAGACACTGAAACTTGACTAAATCACACTTAAACTGCTCTGAGATGCTCCAGAAACTGATCACAAACATCATACTTGTCACACCTGGATGGTAATCTGGGCACCTGGATCAAGCTGGTCCAGGCGCCTGGACCAATGATGGGCGCGTGGAAACGGTGAATCCAGGCGCCTGGAAGCACAATGGGCGCTTGGAAGCACTATGGGCGCCTGGAACACATCAATACAGGCGCCTGGAGACACTATGGGCGCCTGGAACACATCAATACAAGCGCCTGGAGTATGAATCTGGCAGAAAATTCCCCAATCTAGGCCTCAAAGAAAACAATAAATGCAATATTTATAACATGTTCTCACATGCTTAGAGTGATGTTTGATGACTCCATGGACCGAATGGATCTCAGAATCAACCTTATGACATGGTATGAACCTAGAAAAACATGATTTTGGTTAGTTTTAAGCATTGAAAGAGAGAAGAATATAGCCTCAAAACTTTCCCTTTTTTGTTTCCACTCTGATCATGTATGAAATTAACAGTAACTTCACTCAAAACATGAATGATGCACTTGTTCTATTCAAGACTTGATTTTCTTCCAAAAATGCCCTTGAAGCATGCTTTCAAATGAACTTTATGATCTTGTAACCTAGAAATGATCACAACCAGACATATGAGGAACTTGAATATCAAATAAGGTATGCAGAGAGAAGGAAATTCAGTAGCATGAAACAGATCCAGGCGCCTGGACCTAGTATAGGTACTCAAAATGAAAAAAAAATTTGTGGTGTTTGAGACCTTTCCAAGTTCTAAACTAGTATGAAGAACTAGCTAGAACTTAGTTGATGTCCCCTCAGGGCCTATTTGAGCATTTTGGTAGAAAATCTACCTTGGAAGCTTGGTTGATGAACTTGGATGATGGATTTGGGTGATTTTTTATTGTTGAATGGACTGATGGCTTGATTTCTGAAGTTAAAAATGGCTGATTGTGGGGTCTTTGGTTGGGGTTGATTATGGATGGTGATGGTATGAGGATTTTGAGTTGCAAAAAGTGGGTTTTTTTATGGTTGAAGATGAAGGGAACAGAGAAGAAATAGCTTAGGATGTTGGCTTTGGGGCAAAGTAGCAGTAGGAAAATGAGAGAGAGAGAGAGAGTTGATCCTCTCAAATGGAGAAGATGAGGAAGTATATATAGGCAAGAAAAGGCCCAAAATGGCCACTAAGATGACCTTACGGGTTAATTAGGGGCTCAAGCTTAGGGTCATCATCACCCCTCCACTGCACTGCTGCAAAAAATCTCAGAAATGATCTTCAAGACGCTCCACCCCGCCAATTTGACCTTGGACAGCAAGTATCTAGAGTGAGTCTGGGTGCCTTGAATTGGGGAGTACGGGTGCCTGGATTGAGTTTGGGTGCCTGGAATGGGAATCCAGGTGCCTGGATTGAGTATGGGCGTTTGGCATAGGGTAATCCAGGCGCCTGGACTGGGAGACTGCACAAAATTCCAAACTTCGTGGGGCTGCTCCGGGTGCTACCGAACTCTGTTTTGCGCATGGTTTGAAGTGTTGGAAAACTTGTCAAGTCGGCTTTCTAACCCAAGTGGTTTGAACCCAAGATGATTTGTACATCAAAATCTATGACTATTTTACCCTCAGAAGGTCGGGAAAATAAGTTGTTTTGGTAAAACGTGTATATCTCCCTCATTTCAAAATGGATCGGGACATATTATATATCAAAAAAGAGGGTTTTGAATGTACTAGAGGGTGGTGAAAGCTTGGGTTTATTTTGGAGAGGTTTAGGAGGGGTTTCCAAGTTCACAATCAAGCTTCGCGTGCTCTTATCGGGCATTTTTATCATTGGGGATGCTTGATAAGTTTCTCGGGTCAAAATCGGGGTGTCTACAGTTGACCCTCTTGGATGGAACTCTGTATCATTGCTTGATACGAGTTACATCTAAGACAGAGACATCCCGATTCGTTCCCTGAGCCTTTCTCAAGCTGCAAAGGAAAACATTAAAATCACGGTCGCGCCACTTAGGCTGCCTACGTACCCCATTGTAGGGATCAAACCGGCGTAGTTCTTCGGGGCGTATGCAAATAAGTTCAATGGGTTTTCATGGCTCGTGAAACAAACAAAATCATGCGAATCGACGAGCCTTCCCGGGTCGTGAAACGTCAAACAAACGAATCATAATCATGCAGATCAACGAGCCTTCCCGGGTCGTGAAATGCCAAACAATCAGATCATGCGAATCAACGAGCCTTTTCCCGGGTCGTGAAACGCCAAACAACATTAACGAAATTATGCGAATCAATGAGCCTTCCTGAGTCGTGAAACGCCAAACAAACGAAACATCATCACGCGAGTCGACGAGTCTTCCCAGGTCGAAACGCTGAACTAACAATCAATTAAATACAACCAACTACTCATTCAAACGTATGCACCAACGAGGTGGCTAAAACAACTCATACCGTGACATGATTAAATGGAGCTACCCTCTGAGCAACGGGGAGGCTAAATCTGACGTTGGCTATCCCTTGAGCAACAAGATGGTCAATGATAAGATGATTGTCTACTGAACAACGAGACAATCGAGGAAATGTGATTGCTTACTGAGCAAAGAGGCAATCAATACGCTACTGAACCAAACACATTTATGTACATTTATGTGATGGACTTAGCGTCACGACGATAACTGATAAAAAACACTAACTGAGTGATTAAGACAGCTTACAACTTGATATGATTGATGCACCAGCTAGGTGGCTAAAATGATTAAGGTGCGCCAGCTAGGCGGCTATGATTAGGGTGCGCCAACTAGGCGGCTACAACAGGTGAGAAATCTATCTCCAAGCAACAGCATCGATATATAGTACTCATGTTGTTTGATATGTATTCTAGGAAAATTTCCAAATGGTCCGTCTAGTTTGCATGAAATTTCAATTTTGTATTTTAACCATAAAATTTAAATTTTGTCTCAATTTTGTCCCTCTCGCTTGACGGCGTGATTGATATAGGCCAAGTTCGAGGGAAAAATTTTCATTTTCCCTCTAGAGAGATGAAAATTGAGAGTTCATGCAAATTAGAGGGACTACTTCTAAAATATTATCTTTTGTTTTTGCAAGAAAAAACAAAGTACCTTATCGCAACATATTTCTCACCTCGATCAATTATTTTTTGTTGAATAATAAAAATACACTGATGAAATTAAAAATTTCTTATTAAATAGTCTCGCTATTTATTTTGGGGCTCACTAGTAAGATCACTTGTGTAAAAAAATAAAATGTTGATTGAAAATTGATAACTACATGATCGGTCCACATTAGTCTTCAAACAATCTAACGACTAATAGCTACTTGTTCGGTCAACTAGATGATTGGTAATAAATGAATTTGATGTATTTAATAAGAATAATTGAGGTGCTAAAAATATTTTGCATGATGTTATTCTTTTATTCTTTTTTTTTTTTTGGTAAAAACGTAAGTAAAATGTAGCATTTTAGAAATAGTCTCTCTAATTTGTATGAAATCTCAATTTCTCTCTAGTTTGATCGGGAAAACAAAAATTTTGCCCGTGAATTATGTCCCGTTCAATCACCCCGTCAAGGAGAGGAACAAAATTGAGACAGAATGCAAACTACAGGGTTAATATTGACACGATTAATATTAGAGGGACGAAATTGAGATGGACCGTGTAAAGTTGCCCATAATATTTTTGTTTACCGTGATGCTTGGGGGCAGGGGAAGGCCTAAAATTAACACGGGATGTGGATTTTAAAAATGATAGTGTCAGTTTCGTAAACTTGAAGGGATTAATTAGCAGGGCAAAATGGTTATATGAAATCGATTCATGGAATGGGTACAGGCCTAACTTTTCGCATTTTTTGCAAAACCAACGAATTGCTGAATACAGCATAAGGATGATATGCAAGGAGAGCACATCTATTATTTATGCAATTGAGGATCTCAGTGTCTCACCCTGTATATGTTTTCGTTCACGTTACTTGGAGAATTCATGTAACTAGAGGCCAGGACACACACGATGCATCTGCAAGTAGAATTTTGAAAAAAAGTCATGCACAAAAACTTCCGGCATATCGTAAGATTGTGTGTACATTGCATTATCTTTTTTTTGCCAAATAAACAATAATACATTACCATGCTAACACTGCTGTCGCCACCGATTTTTCTCAGTCAACTCGAACGTAATTTCTTTTTTGGTTCAGTTACATTTGCCCTTTCTTTTAACTGTTCGATTAAATTGCATATGAAAGCCAATAGTAATTGTAAAGAGTAAACAAAGGTAGAAAGAAAAAAAAAAAAAAGGTAAACGCTGTGATTTTTTTTCCCTATTCATTCTATATGGAGTATTGGTTTTTCTTGGATTTCTTTTTGTATTCCTTTTATTGGTTTTTTCATTTAGAGGGTTGGCACATGCAAAACTCAAATTATAATAGGGACAAATAATGTATAGATCAACTCAAATTACAATAGCGACAAATATTGCATCGATAAACCTATGCATACAGACAGTTTCCTGCACAGAAAAAGTACAATGGTTTTTGGGACCCAAAAGTAGGCCCCACACGAATAATCCGCACCGTTGTATAATTTCAAAATAATTTTTCCTAGGGCCTTGCAAAAAATCAGCTCAATTGGATATGTGTAACTAGTCGATCCAAAACTCCAAGTTTTCATTCACGCAGTTATGAATGAAAACTTAGAGTTTCGGATCGACCAGTTACACATATCCAATTGAGCTGATTTTTTGCAAGGCCCTAGGAAAAATTATTTTGAAATTATTTAACAGTTCGGATTAATCGTGTGGGACCCAAAAGTGGGCCCCAAAAACTGTTGTACATTTTTTGTGCAAGAAACATCTGTACCCGTAGTGCCCTCTTCATAATGCATAGATCAATACACACCAAATTACATTAGTACATCGATCATCCATTTGGCCACTGTATTACCTCTATTGCGTAAAAGAAGAACTGAAAAAGAGAGAATTTTCCCCAAAATTGAGATAATATTTATAATGAAAAAGAAAAAAAACCTCCAAAAATGGTATTTGCGAAGTAGTACTTATCTATTTGGTTCAACTGCCACAATATTCCTCTCAGTGTTCGAAAGTGGGCTGAATGGGGAGTGTGTTCTGGGTGCAATCGAGCTAGGTTTGTCCAAGTGTCCGGGGCAAGTCTGTAATGTAGAGCAAGTAGCGGCCCAATTTTATAAAAAAAATCTCTAACAGTATAAAAAAATTTAAAAGTTTATCTTCATTAAATTACCAAGTTAAAATATCATGTTTAATTTTATACCTTTTATTAGCCACTTATATTGAATTTTTCTGGATAAAAAATCAAAGGCCCTATCTTTGAAATTCGCTTTAAGCTTCCCAAAAGTCAGGGCCGGCCCTGTCCATCGCCATGGCTGTTGACGTTGGGTTTTCAAAGAATCATAGGGGTAGTGATGGCAGATTAGAAACTGCAGCAGTTAAAAAGGAAAATAGCCCATGTGACCACGTCTGTGGTGAGATGGTAGATAACTGTCATACTAATTTACAAAGTTGACCTCGTGATTTTAGACACGTACTCACTAATTCATGGACCCTTTTGGAAGTGTGAAATGTGAGCCAGCTTCAAAACACTAAAAGAGTGCTCTCCCTTTATATACACGGCACGAAGTTATTTTTAAGTTCGGTTCCTACTTCCTCGGGTAGGGGTGCACACCGGCCCGGTAGCCCGCCCAATCCACCCCAATTTTTTTAGGGCTTGGGATAAATATTTAGGCCTTATGGGCCGGGCTGGGTTGAGATTTTAAGCCTGTTTACTAAATGAGCTGGGTTTGGGAAATTTTTATAAGGCCCAACCCAGCCCGTCCCGATTTAAATAATATTTTTTTTTAATACTCTATATAGAGATTCATGGAGTTTGAGGGTTCTATCTTTTTGAGTACTTTAATTGCATTTTAATTTCTAGGTCGGTTTTTAATATTTCTATATGAACTTAGAACTTAAAGTATATTATTACAGTTGTGAATTGCAATTGTGATCGTTATGGTCGATTAATTTATATTTGTGATACCATGCTTTAAAAAAATAAATGGGTTTGTTGGACGGGCTTGGGAAATTAAAATATTATTTGGGTTGGGCTTGGGCATATTAAATGAAGCCCGATTATAAATGGGCCGGGCTTGAGAATGCACAAATCTTGTTATTATCTAGTATAATTCCGGCCCGGCCCAGTGTATGTGCACCCCTATCCTCGGGTGACAATCCTCAAACTCAGGTGGTTACTCTTAATCGAATCGAACCTCCGTGGTGGGCATCCACAACACTCTTAAGCATGCAGTTTTACAAACAAAATGTGAACATTTTTTAAAGAACCCACATGGTTTACCAACTTCAACTGGGAAACGAGAGGCCTTGCTTGTTGATGTTAAATTGTATGAAATAGACATTCAACGTCTAGTTGGGCCAACTATTTGGTTATCTCGACATTAGATTAAAAAAATTCTCGCTCAATAAAAAAGTCAACTAAAAATTTGAGACGTATAGTTTGCTTTGACATCAAAATTTGAGACGTATAGTTTGCTTTGTAGATGTCAACGCTAAGAATTTTCGTAAACAAAATAAGTTTTCAGATATCGATAATCTAGTAAACAAATCATAGGCTTTGTATGTCAACACTAAGAATTTCTGTAAACAAAATAGGTTTTCAGATATCGATAATCTAGTAAACAAATCATAGGCTTTGTATGTAAACACTAAGAATTTCTGTAAACAAAATAAATTTTCAGATATCGATAATCAAGCATCATATTTGACATGAATAATAATTGGCATGTACGATTACAAAATATACTATAAAAATTTTGCTTTGGTATAATGAAATTGTTAATATCCAATCAACTTTTTTTATGTAACGATATATTGCACGTTGAAATTTATAAAATCAATCTTCAAGATCACGTTTTCAAATTCGGGACAAAGCACATTGGAAAACGTACATGGTAAATCAGGCTCCTAGGATTCGAGAATCTAGTATCATATTTGACATGAATAATAATTGGCATGTATGTACGATTACAAAATATACTAGTATAAAAAATTTGCTTTGGTAATGAAATTGTTAATGTCCAATCAACTTTTTTATGTAATGATATATTGCACGTTGAAATTTATACAGTAAAATGAATCTTCAAGATCACGTTTTCAGATTCGGGACAAAGCACATTGGAAAACGTACATGGAAAATCGGGCTCCTAGGAATCGAGTGGACTCAAGGGCCTTGCTGTGCCTATCATACGGATCTTATACTGGGGTCTAAAATGTGATTCAAACCGTTTATTTTTTAAATGTTAAAGCATGCAAGAGCTTCGTAAAAAATCAAGTCAATCGTTAACCCATAAACAAAACACTTTTTTCTTCAATAATATAATAGTAGCAACTACAATTTCAAGAACACACAGCAAGATAATTTGATTCAATAAGTTAGCTATCAATACTCGATAAACTTGATTTTTAACAATATATGTCGTTGGTACTTGGTAGCATGTAGCTATAAGAGCATCTCCAATGCATGCTACATACCTCGAAATCTCTCTCCATTCCTCCATTTTGGAGGAAATTTGCACTCCAACCAATCCTCCATTTTTACTTCCATTTTGGGATTGGTATTTGGAGGATTGAAAAAAGTTTTGGACTATCCTTCAAACCTACTTTTTGAATAAAAAATGCAAAAAATATTAGATTTTGAGTGAGTGTGAATAATGATTGAGGAGAAAATGAGAGAATATTTGAAATAGAGAGTGAATATAGAGATATGAAGGATTGTGATTCGAGTATGTATTATAGTAAAATCCTCTAAATCCACTTTTTGATGAATCTAATCCACTTTTAGATGAAATAGTATTAATTTGATTCTCTAAAATGGAGAAATAGAGAATGTTGGATTGGAGATGCTCTAAGGGTGTTTTTTTTTTTTTTTTTTGTGGAACAGGTTCTTTTATTAAAGAACAAGCCCAATGAATCAAGGGGGAAAGTCTTGAAAAAACAACAATCAAAAGAACAAGCCAAACAAATAACAAGGCCAAAAAAACCAAAGTCTAGGACCTAGCCAAACCAAAAACAAAACAAAACAAAATTACGATCGCCTAGCAACTATGAAGAAGCTTATTGATCTTGTCGAAGCACATACACAGGAATCCCCCAAGCAATAGAAAGAACCTAGTTAGGAACAGACCTAGACATTTTCTTCATAAGGTTGTGTTTCTCGTATAGTTTTTTTCTTTTTAAGTTGTAGACAAAAATAAGGTTGTTTCTCTTATTGTGACTTTAATTTTTGAGTTCTTAGGTCTTTTTTGTAAGGAGAGACTTTTTGAACTTTTTAGACTCTTTAAGAAAAAAAAAGTCTAAAAAGTCGAAAAAAATCGATAAGAGCTATGGCCCTAAGCAGTGAATGGTTCAGATTATATTTTCGAGCTTGAGACGAGACGCAAAACAAAGGAACGAATAGCATAGCCCCTGAGTTCCAAGTAGTGAGTCAGAGTATAATTTTGTTCACCCTCCTTAAAAGAGTGTGAACATTATCCTTCCTCTTATTGGTCGAAATAGTAAAGGTCTCACCCGAGCAATACAATTTTTTTTGGTAAGGATAACATCACTATTTGGCAAGATTACATTACTTTTTGATGGGACTTATATCATTTCAATCAATAAGAGAGAAGGTAATGTTAAAATTGCACTCAAGCAAGAGTGTCGTCCTTGGTGATAAAAAAGAAAAGAGAAATGTTATGGGAATACCACTTGTGTACACTAAATGTGCACCAAGCCAATGTGATAGATGGGGAGAAACCCAGTATAGAAACACCCAAAAAAGTGGGTTTCTCCTCATTTGCCGTATCAGCTTAGTATGCATTTGGTGTACACCTGGTGTACACAACTATGAGAGAAATGCTATGGGTCCATACTCATCAAACAATTGGATCCCTTGCAGTGCTCCCGGAGAATCATATCACTCTAACGTCACGTCAGATATTCTTCTCATAAGACCCAAGACTAATTCACAAGAACCGCGGTTGACAAAATAGTTTTGCCTTGAAATTTCGGGTTCGTTTTAATTTAAGGGTGAGTTTTCGAATGGATTTTATCTAGATTTTATCAAAATTTGATAAAATTAAGCCTTGATTTTATCCATTCGTGCAGAGAGTTGATAAAATCTCAAATTTTTTAATGCAAAAATCTAAAATTTTATCAACTCTCCTCACGAATGGATAAAATCAAAAGCTTGATTTTATCAGATTTTGATAAAATTCATTCAGAAACTCACCCTAAGATTTCAGGTCTGATTGTTCTTGTCAGTAAACTCTTGGAGTCACTAGATTTATATCTGCTTGTTACCTTCAAAGTTTCAGAATTAATCAAGTTGCGCGTAAACCGATCCTTACATCCGGTTATAAAAAAATCGTGTGATGAGTAACTCGTATTCATATCAGCGTCTATGCTACAGTGATTTGGAGCGCCACTTTGATGGCGGACAAGTGGATAAACTCTGACGCAAAAGCATTCGCCAATTGTCATTGCCTCGTCACTATACCCCACCACTCTGCTCCCCTCGTTTCCATTAAAAAACCCTTCCACTTACTACGATCTCGTGCGATCCTCTCTCTCTCTATCTATCTCTCTCTCCCTCTCTCTCTCTCTCTCTCTCTCTCTCTGTGTCAAGTCACAACAGAGTTATTAGTTTCTCAGAGGAGCTAAGTCCATTATTGCTTCTATCAAGAATATCAGACACAAGAAACACATCTATGGGTATCGAAGGCCATGAATTTTCGCCAAAGGAGAATGCTGAAATTATGGTCTTCCCATTGGAACCCTGCTGCTTCTGCATACCGCGATTGGGACCCGGCCGATCAGCGTCGAGGGAGGAGGGACGGTGGGCGCGTGGGGTCAACGTGCTGATGAAGATTCGAGAGTGGACGGAGATCGCGGCCAGACTGAGGTTGAAGATCTTCATAAGGCGGAGCAAGAGTGGCGGACGAGTTAGGCACGGGAAATTCCAGTACGATCCTCTTAGTTACGCTCTCAACTTCGACGACGGGGAGGGGCAGAAGAACAGAGATTTGGACGAGGAAGAGTATTATGTGACTCGTGGGAGCTTCTCGTTGAGGTACGCGGCGTTACCGGTGTCGTCCAATTCGTCGATGGATCTCGGCAAGGACGCGTCGATGTTCACGTGACTTTCAGAGATTAATCAGTGTTGAAAATTTCCGGAATTTCATATGAATGAACTCGGGGTAGTCGAAAGGTCTCCCGAAGCAATCAAAGAGACCCATCCCGTACGTGGGAGTTATTACGCGCTGCTATAACCTCTCCCATGATGTGAGTTGATGTCAGACTCCATGTCAATTCATTGTGCGGGTTTTGATATCGTTTGGAGCATGGCAGCTCAAGGTCTTCCTTCCTTGCTCCGTCTGTAGTATTCTCAAATTCGTGTTTTTGTGTGAGAGAGAGACATACAAGGTTCAGCTCGCCAAAGCGCTTATCGGTGGTGTTCCGATGTTCATAGTTCAACCATTTTATCCTAAGAGACGAACACCGATCAATCTACCCTTGGTAGGTGGCGAATCCGTTTTAAGAAGATTGTGGTATTCACAGGACTCGGTTCAATTTTCTAATTCGATTTTTCTGTATCTCGTTCTTATAATCTGTTCATGTAATTTGTATTTCTGTTTAGAAATTCAATGAAATTGTTCTTTGAAATTCTGTGCCGCTGTAATTTTTCTTATAGTTGGTGTGTGCAAGTTGAACCGGAGACATGATTATAAAAATATATATTTATGTGCATATGTGCCTTTTAGGATTAAGGCTTGTGATTATAGAATGAATTTTTATCTTGGTATTACGGTTGATCGCGTAAGTGAATACATCAGCAACAAAGGAGGAAAAGGATACTGGGATATGATGACTAGGATGCGTGTAGATTTCTTGGTGGATTTGTCATTTTTTAATGTCTATAGGCCTTGATTGGCTATGGGACAAACAGGGGTATTAAGTTATAGGGTTAATGACCTGAACACCCTTGTACGTATACGTTTTTCCCCAAACACCTTCTACAAGGAAAAAATCTACGATGACGCCCTCTCTAAGTAGCTAAACTTTTGGACCTCTAACTCTGTTAACAGAAAGAGTTAATGGACCATTTTACCCTCCTCTCCTCTGCTCCTCATTCCAACAAAACAACCACCACTCTTCTCCCCACTAAACCCACCGGATTTCTTATTTTCCCCATAACCACCACCAACATGGTATAAGAAAAATCAAGAATCAGAGATAAAAACTAATAATTTTTTTTTCCAAAATACTCTAAACCAACAAATCTTTCAAACCCATCATTTTCCAAATCTCCTACGTTTTCCCTCTCTCTCATCAGATCTCAATAATTGACACCTCAGCAATTGGCACCAACAAATCTCCAAAATACTGTTCATCTTCCTCATTTTTACTAAAAATCTAGTATATACCAGTTCCAATCAAGCACTCAAAAATTTCTGAAATTGTTCATTTTCCAAATTGCCCAAAATACTGTTCATCTTCTTCAAACCCACAAATTGCTCTGAAATTTCTTCCCGAAATCCTCCAATGGCCGATTCCGGCCAAATCAAACCCAATACAGCCTCCACGGAGGCGGACGACGACAATATTGGGTGGAGAAGCCCCAATCTGAACCAAAATCTTAGACCCATGGTTTGGCCGGACTGGTTGAGCCCCCGAGCAACACCACCAGTCGGGTGGTAGCGGAAAACGACGGTGACGAAGCCCATACAGCCATGAAAAGGGCCAACGAAGCCCAAACAGCGGTGAATGGTGCAGTAAATGATGATGGGGTTGTTCAAGCAACAGTGGAGAGGGGCGGTGAAACCCAGACAGCGGCGGCTAAGGGCAGTGAGGCCAAATCGGCGACGGGTGAGGGCCACGAAGCCCAAACAACGGCTGAAACCATGGTGGGTGATGGTGGTGTGGCCCGAATGATGGCGAGGGAGGACGGCGCGACTCAGACATCGATGAGAAAGGTTGTAGGTGGTGTTGGGGTGGTTCGAACGGTGATGAAAAGGGAGGGTGAAGACCGAGCAGCGGTGGGAAAGAGCTGTGAAGCTCGGTCTGGACTGGGCGAGGTCATATTTGGTAGGGGTGGGGGAGACCAGAGAGAGAGGGGTGGGGGCATATTTGGTAGATCATGTCATATTTTTTGCCAAAATTTAACGGTAGGGGGGGTCAAGGCCTAACAGAAGGTAGTGATGGGACAATTTTGCTACTTAGAGGGGGTGTCGTCGTAGATTTTTTTCTTGTAAGGGGTGTTTAGGGGAAAACGTATACGTACAGGGGGTGTCTAGGTCATTAACCCTAAGTTATACTCCCTCCCCTTATCCCGGTCACACAGTTTTATCTTTGGTTTGGCAAAAATTTGAAACCCGGATAACTTAATACCCACACCCAAATAATACCCCTTTATACCCCCTCATATCCCCTACGAAATTACCCCCATACCCTCCCTTATAACCTCTTACCCCCAGTTTTTTTTTACTGTTTTTGAAAAGAAACCGAATGGCATTTTAAATGCTTTACGAACTCTTGCGATTTCCTTCGGATCAAAAAATGAAGTATTTGTGTGCATAATTTTTAAAAAAATTTTGCACCAAATTAAACTACTAATTGAGATCTTTAATTTGATATAAATTTTTTTTTGTACTTTAAGAATTTGACATTGTTGGCTTGCTTTGCAATATCCTTTGGATAAAAAAATAAAGTATTTTCACATTAATTTTTTACTTTTTTTGCACCAAATTAAACTACAAATTGAGATCTTTAACTTGATACAAAAAAAATTAAAATTTTTTATACTTTAGAATTTGACATTGTTGGGGAATACATAAAAATTACTAATTAATTATTATTAAACACGTATAACTAGAAAGGAAAAAAAAGCAAAAAATTAAACTTCGAAATATTATTGAAATGAATAATAAAACAATAATAACTTAATATTTTAATTTTAGATATAACTAATAAAAGGAATTATTTATTAAAAAGTATAATTGATTTAATTACTATTGTGTTTATGTATTTTTTTATCATAAAATCTAATATGACTGTTCAAGGGCAAATAAGTCATTTGTCAAGTTTTTACATCATCTACCCAATTTTATCCCCCTTTATCACAAATTCATCCAAACCACATACTATTTAATCCCCCCTTCATAAATGTCACATCACTGTGGGTCCACCCTTACTAAATAATACCCCTTACTATTTTATCCCCCCTACTATTTAATCCCACCAAAATGTATCCCGCATCCAATCGAGGCCATAGTCTTGTCTACATCTTTTTCGAAATTCCTACAGGGACCGACCAAGGTGTTCCGATGGTGCACCTTGGTCGGTACGAATAGAAGGGTTCTATCTTTTCTGTGGGATGATATGCAAATTTGGAACTACAAAATTAACTATTCAAATAATTAAAATCCTTTTGACAACATCACAAGTTTAGACAACACTGTTCAATTCGTCAACCGGAGTTGACACCGTTTGATTTTGATTCAAAATTCGCTATTCAAAAACTTTTATAAGAGTATCTCCAATGCATACTCCATACCTCCAAATATCTCTCCATTTCTCCTTTTTGGAGGAAATTTGCACTCCAACCTATCCTCCATTTTTGCTTCCATTTTGGATGATTGGCTCTCATCCTCCATATTTGGACGATTGAAAAAAGTTTTGTAGGATCCTCCAAACCTACTTTTTGAATAAAAAAATGCAAAAAGTATTAGATTTTGAGTGAGTGTGAATAATGATTGGGGAGAAAATGAGAGAATATTTGAAATAGAGGGTGAATATAAAGATGAAGGATTGTGATTGAGTATGTATGATAGTAAAATCCTCTAAATCCACTTTTTGATGAAATAGTATTAATTTGATCCTCTAAAATGGAGAAATAAAGGATGTTGGATTGGAGATGCTCTAAGGGTTTTTTTTTTTTTTTTTGTGGAACAGATTGTTTTATTAAATAACAAGCCCAACGAACCAAGGGGGAAAGTCTTAAAAAACAACAATCAAAAGAACAAGCCAAACAAATAGCAAAGCCAAAAAAACCAAAGCCTAAAACCTAGCCCAACAATAAACAAAACAAAACAAAATTACGATCGCCTAGCAACTATGAAGAAGCTGACTGATCTTGTTGAAGGACATACACAGGAATCCCCCAAGCAGCACAAAGAACCAGGTTAGTAACCACCTAGACATTTTCCGAGTGACATGAGTTGGGATGCTAGTGGTGCATGACATTATTGAAGTATGGCATGAAAGTATATTTCATCATAAAAAATTATCATTTTTTTTTTAAATCAAGGTTGTATTTAAATCTTATTTTTCATTTGACTACACGGAGGGGTGTAATAACCTTAATACATTTGGACATATTTCTCTTGGGAAATGGGAATCGATGTAGTTTTTGGTTTTGTGTAATGAAATTGATAATGAGAGTTAATTTCATGCAATTGTAAAGTGGATTTTAGTGATACTCTGCGGAGGAAGAGTTTAATTATTTATGTTAAAAATCAAGGGCATGACAGATTGTGCCCACAGTGGTACGATTTTCTGGCTATGCCACTACCGCGGTACCCGTGTCGTCCAATTTGTCGATGGAGCTTGGTAATGCCTGTTTTAGGGGTTAATGAGTGCGCGTAAATTGACCAAGAGATATGGTTATAATATATATATATATATATATATATATATACATAGGATCAACTTCTAATGAGGATCCCTCATTTTATTTAAAATAAGGACCTCATGCTTCCCGACCAAATTTCGACGATCCGAACCGTTAGATGTGTTTAAAATGTGTTTTTAAAGTCCACCGCGAGGATTCGTCCAAAAAAAAAACCCATAAAGGCTTCATCCGATCAGTTTTTGTTAAAAACGCTATATATAACGTTTTTAACAAAAACTGATCAGATGAAGCCCTTACGGGTATTTTTTTTGGACGAATCCTCGCGGTGGACCTTAAAAACACATTTTAAACACATCTAACGGTTCGGATCGTCAAAATTCAGTTCGGAAAGTGGAAAAATTGCTTGGTCCTCATTTTATTTAAAATGAGGGATCCCTCATTAAAAGTTGATCCTATATATATATATATGTATGTGCATGTGTGCCTCTTAGAATCAGGGTTTGTGATTATAGACTGAATTGTTATCTTGGTATTACAGTTGATCTCGTAAATGAATACATCAGCAAGAAATGGGGGAAAAACATAGTGGGATGTGATGATCAGGATGTGTGTAGACTTCTAGGTGGATTTGTCATTGTTTAATGTCTATAGTTTCTATGGATGATATGCAAATCTGTACCTACAAAATTAACTATTCAAAAAAATTAAAAATCCTACTGACGACCACACAAGTGTGGACAACACCGTTCAATTTATCAACCAGAGTTGACACCGTTCGATTTTGATGTAGAATTCGCAATTCAAAAAGTCTCATTAAAAATATGAATGAATAGACATAACGATATTCAATTGAGCTGATTTTTTACAAGAAACGCACCCCAAATTTGTATTGCAACACCAATAGTTCAATTCAATTATCTCGAAAAAGATGATTTAGAAGAAAATAATGAATGATTAAGTTGGCAATTGTGGTAATATTCAACATTTATTTAGTTTTATTTAATGAAGTTAATGTTCTTCCGACAAAAAACATTTTGTTGAGCAAACTTTTTTAATCTTTATTACCACAAAACCCATCTCCCTGATTGGGAAGGGGTGTTGTGCCCTCCAAATGACGGTTGCCCCGACCCTAATATTCTGATTCAGATTGTTTGCTTTATAATTTCACCACTGGGAACATTTCCGTGAAAAATTAAGGCTATGTTTGATAACTCCATTCAGCACTTAAAACTGAATAGGTTAAGTGAAAACAAAACAAGTTGGTTTGATAACCAAAATAAGGTCTACTGAATCTTTTAAGAGACGGGCAAAGGTAAGGAACAAAAAAATAAGTAGCCTCCCCCCTACTTATTACTTATTGCTGAACACGCTCAGCCCAAAAAAAATTTCTCCCTTTTTCTTGCCTTTTCCTTGCCCTCTCCTCTTCTTTTTGCCCTACTTCCTATTTCATTCCCACCATTGTGAAACCTTTTCCCAACTGCGATACAACTCCAGTTTGTCCTTTTGCAATTTCAAAGCCATATGTACCAGAGGCAATAAAGTCCCTCAATCCCACCAAGCAACCATCAGTAATGGATTCCGTCAACCTTCTCCGAGAACTTCCACCAAGCCCCAACTACCATGATTCGTATCAAATTATATACCAGTGGTTGGATTTAGGATTAATGGTATCGTAATGCTCTGTAGTAGTGAATGAGATTTGACTTAATTCTTCAATTTTTGGGTAATTGAATTTCGGTTCATCCATTACTGTGAGAATATCAATTTTTAGAGAGATTGAGAACGGGGTTTTATTTTATTTTTTTTAGAACTTTTCAGTGTAGACAAATGAATCAGTGGAGATAAATGAAAACTCCATCTAGTGATTGCTTGCATAATGCACAATTACTTCGAAGAACTTGCATTTCAGATACTCCCTTTATCCCAATTTCACGGTCTCTCGTTCTATTCTAACCGGATAAAAAAATACCTATATTTTCAAAATTTTAAAGTATATGTAATATGGATCTAGTTAGATAGATTTCAATTAGTTGTGTTCAAAAAAAAATTTATATTCACATAAAACATTATAAATTACGAGATATAAGCAAAGTGAGAAAATTAGCGAATTTAAGACTTCAGCTCTTTGCACATATCAAACAACTTATCTAATTCAGTTCTTAAAATTCAGTACATATCAAACAGCTTATCTGCTTAAGAAAATCAGCATTCAGTTTTCAGTACTTAATTTTCAGTTTTCAGTTTTTAGCTTCCAGCTTTATCAAACATAGCCTAAGTTTATCAAATATCAATAATTTGGTGAACAAATCATATTTTAACATGGACAACAAGTATCATTTTAAAATACACTGTCAAAAATTTGGTTTGATCAATAAATTAGTACCATTGGATCACCTTACAGTATTTTGTAAGAAAATTTTGCTGCACGCTGAAATTGGAAAAATGAACTGTCTAAATCACGCTTTTTGATTTAGGGCAAAGCACAATTGAAAAGTGCAAGGGTGGCAAGAGAGACACGGTGGCTCAGTTGAGCACTGACGGTCTAGATTTGAGGGGAGTTAAAATACTCAAAACACCCTTCAACACCCCTTAAATCTGGACCGTCTCAAACATATTTGGACGCCCAAAATGTGATCTGCAGAACCTGCCGAGCACAACACTCAACAGGGTCCTCAGTTCCTGCAAGAGAGCCAAAAAGAGCCTAGATTGTTCAGATTTAATTGATATGTTTTTAGCGAGCTCGTACATATAAATATGATATAAGTTTATCAATTATGTTTGTTTAAAGTGTGGGAGTCACCGAATTCTCAACTTTCCTGATCAAATTTCAACGATCTAAACCGTTCAATGTGTTTAAAACGTGTTCTTAAGGGGCCACGTGAGAAATCATAAAAAAGACACTTTGTAGAACGGGCGTAAAGTTTATACATAATCACATTTATTCATAACATTTTCATTCTATACATATCATTCGCGAGTCTAATTGAGTCTAATATCTTATGCTCAAGCTCAGGCTTGACTAGTCTATTAAATGAATTAGATGAAGCAAACTCAAATGAGTCTTTATACTTTACCGAATTGGGTCTCGAATTGTTCGAAAACAGCTTGGTTCATTTGTAGCCTTTGAACATCCTCAATGGCTTAACCAAAATTGGATAACCACAAATTGCCACATCAGGTTTTGGTTATCCATTTAGAGGTAGCAAAAGTTAGCAATGTCAAGTCTCACATTGGTGTTTTTTGCCCATAATTAAAAGCAATGGTCCTCATATCACTTTTTCAAACTTGAATAACCAAAAACTTGATACGTTACATTTTCAAATTATATATACATAAAAAAAAGAACTGTTTTTTAACTTAATATTTTCAACAAAAAAAAAAACAAAAACAAAACAGTTTTTGAAAAATTGTTTTAAAAAATATTTTCAGAAAAGAACAATTTTATGACTAAAATACTATTGCGCCTGATCTAGAACTCTGCAACACAGTACTACTATTTACCCCATCCTGTCATACCGATGATCTGAAATTATATTTTTATGGAAATAATAGGTGAGCAACTCCTGTTTCCCACGAGTCCAACGGGGACAACATCGACAAGTGTCCCTTTTTCTATGACTAAAAAACATTTTTTTTACTAAAACTTATATTTAAAAAAAATTACTCAAAATCTGCTATTAAAAAAAAATTCTGAAAAAAATAGTATCTTGAAAAAAAATTGTTTTAAAAAAAAATGTTTTCCAAATAAAAAAGAATTTTTGAAAAAAGTAACATTTTTCCCAAATAAATGTTTGTAAACGTTGTTGAGAGAGAGAGAGAGAGAGATAAGGTTTTTGTCATTTTATGTAATCATGGTTGTATTTAATTGGTACATGTGGATGTGAGATTCATCAAATTTGGTTATTAGCAAAATGTTGCTTGTTTTGGTTATCAAATGGCCAAAATTTGGTTAGTTGCTAAGAGGTTGCTAAGTTTGGTTATTCCAATGTGTGCTCTCTTTTAAACAAGCATTGCTAATTTTAGCAACATTTTAGTTTTTGTTAGGTAATTGTGGATGGTCTTATACACAGTACAACAGGTTAAGGGTTGAGCTAGTTGGAAGGGCGGGGTGCCAAGTCCCACTCCTGGTTTCAAAAAAGTTTGATGTTACATTAATGGATTAGGCACATTTTAAAAGATGAATCGTTTGACTCATTAAAAAAATCTCGAAGACTGAAAGACTTTCATTTGAAGACCGTTTGTGAGTTGAATCAAGAATTTAAGCACAAGACAAAAAGCCTGACTTTGCACTTATTTTCTAAAAATATATAAATTAAGGAAAATGCTAATGTGTGCCTAATAGCACACATTAACGTTGAAAAAGTGTATTAAAATGTGTGAAAAGTGGATAGAAATATGTGAAAGTAAGCCTCGTCATTCGGCCCATGAGCCCGAAGCCCGCTAGGCCCGCCGGGCTTTACCCGAGCTAGAGCCCGACAAATGGCGGGCTAGCCCACCCCGGATTTTCCATGGGCTGGGCTTGGGCCCAAATATTTTCTTGCTAACCCGCCCGCCCATTAGCCCGCCGGTCAGCCCAACCCGGCAGCCCGCCCTGTAACGCCCCGAAATTCAGACACGTTAATAAAACATTTTCCAAAATGATTTCATTAAATAAAAGTCAATTTCTTTAGATAACAACGAAAGCATAGTTTGATTTCATTAACTTAAACAAAATGCATTAAACTTCAAAATAAGATAACAACTTGAAATCGAATTTCAAAAAGGAACAGAGCAATAACTAATACAAAATCTAGGGTTCGACATCTTTTGTCCTCTAGTAGGCTCCACCTTTAGCATCCATCAGCATTCGACAATTCCTTCTTATTCCTGGAATGGCTCTTCCGTTCCGTCTTCGATATCTGGTATGAAAAGCTAGGGTACGAATACAATGAGCGGATGACGCTCAGCAGCTAAAGCCTACCCGAAACCCTTACTTTACAAGTAATACACAACTTGATATAAAGAAAGCATAACATTAAAGAATAAATAAATTTGATTCAATAACAACCTCCAACATAGTGAAAGCTACCTCGAAAAATCAAAATTTTCGTTAATCATAGTACTTTACCCATCCCATTATTCAACCTTCTTTCCAAATTATTATCATGTTATGATCGACACATTTTCGTTTGCCAGATTATCACGGAGTTTCACTTTCGCTCATCACGAGTTTCGAATTCCAACCATTATAAGAATCAATTTTCTAATCAACAAGCATTCAGCTTTCCATCATTTCAAGATTCACTTCCCCCCTTGAGAATGTACATACAACACATTCTTCAAGATGCATATACAGCACATAAGGATGTACATTCAGCACATATCCTTGAGACGTACATACAACACGTGAGGTTGTACATCCAGTACATTGCCTCGGGATGCACATATAGCACATAGGTATATCCAATACCGCATAATTCCTCAATTCCATTATATCTGGCTGACTGCCAATCATAAAATTTAAACTCTGCGGGATGGCCTCCCCAGCTGTTATCAACCACGTCAACCGTTTACTCAAGGTTCTAAAACTCGCTTGGCGCTCCCAGGGCGGCGGGGCATCTTTTAGCTTCCAGGGCCGAGTACTCGGCGCCTAGTCGGACAATTAGTCGGGATAGTCGGGATGGTCAGTCTAGTTGGGCTAGTCGGCGAGGGTCCTTCTAGTGCCTAGGCGGCGAGTACTCGGCCTTTTAGACCTTCTTTTAGAACACTGCTTTTACTCTCCAACTCAAATACCACTCATGAACCTAATGTCCGTCTAAGTTAATGGGTAATCTCCAGGGAACAACAACTATATTAATAACAACATTTTAACCACTACAAGAAGGATTCATGTGATAATGATACTAAGGAGTCATGAAATTAATATTGGAAACATGTAATCAACACAACAAACCTGTTGTAAGCGAATTTACACAATGCATAAAAAGCTCAAGTGAACAATATTAACGCAATTCAAGAAATATCTTTAGTATTCCACACCATACATTCCGATAGCACATACACACAACATTTAAACACAATATTATCCAATTATAGGTACATTCAAATATATTTAGGGAGATAGGTTTAACTACCCCGGATCCGTAGTCGTAGCGCGTCATGACACCTTTGCTAAATACGCAAACTAAGGGTCCTTGAACTCCAGACCTAATATTAACAAATCCAAATATTCAGTACTTGGCGCAAGAATACTACTAAAAGTAATACTCTCGACTCATGCGACCAAAATGTTCGTGGATATGAGGCTCGGTTAGTCTAGGTTACTGCCCAGAATACAACAACATCTCCTTCTTTCTTTCCCTCCTTTTCTTCTTCTTTTCTTCTTCTC
This sequence comes from Vaccinium vitis-idaea, assembly GCA_963854785.1. Lineage (NCBI taxonomy): Eukaryota > Viridiplantae > Streptophyta > Magnoliopsida > Ericales > Ericaceae > Vaccinium > Vaccinium vitis-idaea. Next base: position 29,319,356 of record OY978225.1, read on the forward strand.
TTCCTTTTTCCTCTCTCTGATTGTTCTTCCCATAATAAAAAAGGGAAAGGGGAGTATGTGGATGTAGGGGAGGGGTTGTTGGGAGGAGTGATGGGGAGCAGGTGTGGAGAACACAGTATGGGTGGGCGCGAAGCACGACATGATAGAATGCAGTACAATTTACTCCGAGCAGTGTTTGAACTGTCCGGGCTTTGATCTCAGAAAAATACCAAAATATTCATATTGACTTAGAAAATCGAGGGCACGTCACCGTGTGCTCGGAATCGTTTAGAAAAATCTCAAAAGTTGGGCACGCATTACGATGCTCTCGCCAAGTGATTGTATCGGATTAATTTTGGTCCCACAACCATAGTAGTCATACTAGTATCATCCGTGTAGCTCAGAATCATCTTCCATGTTACTCTTAATAGTGTGTACATAATACTGGTCATCCATTCGGGCCTACTAGTGATAAGTCGCTGGAAGTCACTATGTGCACCTCAAGCACTAGTTCGTCTTAAACAAAAAAAAAACCCGCAAATGGTCGACTAAAGTCAAATTGGGTAAAAATCAAATTAGGAAAATTAGTATTTACAAATATCACAAATTTTTATTTCTAAAAATTTGGGATATTACACGCTCGTCCGCCCATCCCGGCAGCCCGAGATACCAGCCCGCCCAATAGCCCGATTATGTTGATGCACCAAAAAGTTAACATGATTGGTACACACTTTAAGCTTTGCTATTCTTTGCCTGGAAAATTCTAACATGTTTCTTTATTTTTAAAGTTGAGGAATTGTATTGTTTCATTATTTTTAAAGTTGAGGAATTATATCTGGTGATAGAATGAAAGTTATGGTTACTTACGAAAGTGTGGTAATTTTCGACAAATGTCCCATTGGAAAACAAAGGAAAGAGACTATATTATGTAAATTATGCTACTGTATGAATTTTTTGGTTCTTGTATGATTCAAATTTACACACAATCATAAGTAATAGCAATAATAAAGAATAATATTTATTTACTTGTAAGTTTCCTGTACCAATCACATTACAAAAATAAAAAATAAATAAATAAAGATTTTGGCCCACCCAAATGGCCCCGCCCGCCCGACCGACTAAGATAAGCCTGTGGGCTAGGTCTGGACTTTACCTTTTGAGAGATATCTCAGCCTGTGGGCCTGTTAAAAAAAAGCCCGATAAGCCCGACCCATGGGCTGGCTTGGGCTTGAAATTCGTGGGCTGGGTTGGCCCGGCCCGGCCCGATGATGAGGCTTATGTGAAAGCGTATTGAAAAGTGTAAAAGGTGTATTAGAGTGTGTTTCTTTTGTTTGTTTGTATGCTTAGGGGCTATTCCACTAAGCTAGTTTTTTTGAATAAATTGGCTTTTCACAGTTTTTTATATGATATATTATGAGATAATGACATATCTCGATTTTTGAAAAAAATAGTTTTTTTTGTTAGTGGAACACCCCGGTTAGCAAGACCCATAAATTAATAACAATACCAATAGATTTCTATTAAACAGCGCAACTTCCAAATCTAAATCCTCGAATCTTAATCCTAACTCTGTCACTAGACTCACTATAACAGGCTCCTAGTTCCTCTTCGTCATTGGGTAATGATTATTTCACTTTTTGAACCTTGCAATATACTTTTTGGTAAGATAGTATCATTTTTTTTTATGAGATTTACACCGTTTCAACCGTTAAAATGCAACAATGCTATGGGTACACCACATGTGTACTCCAAATGCACACCATTCAGGAGTGTCAAATGAGAAGAGGCCCATTTTTTAGATGAGCCCCACATTTGGCCTCTCTTCATTTGTCATCTCAGGGTAGCGTGCACATGTGGGGTACCCATATCATTTTCCATTAAAATGGAAGGTAACATTAATATTGCACTCAGGCCACAGTGGAATTACCGGCTCCAACGAATCGTCCTTGGGTGATTCAAAAAAACCAAAAAATAAATTAAAGTTCATCCTGGACGTCATAACACTCTGACACTCACCAAACAAATGGAACCCTTTTCAGTGCTCCATCACTCTCAACGTCACGTCAAATCTTCTTGCAAGAACCAAGAATGAGAAAAAAAATAAAAAATTGGATACCTATCAGGTAGCACGTGGCCGAACCAACGTGATACTCGAACATTGTATTTGTATTGTCCTAAAGTGTATTGGAGATACCACGTGGAAGCCTCTCGATACTAAAAAATTGCTCAAAGAATGAGGAGCTAATGCAAGCGTGTGCTCGCATTTGATAGAGTGGTTCGGAGCACCATGGTCGAAAATTGGATAAACTCTGCGGCAAAAGCATTTGCCAATGGTCATTGCCTCGTCACTATACCCCCCACCACTCTGCTTCCTCGTTTCCTTTATAATCTCGTGGGAATCTCTCTCTCTCTCTCTCTCAACAGTCAACAGAGTTAGGTTCTCACAGGAGCCAAGTGCATTCTTGCTTCTATCAAGAATATCAGACACAAGAACCGTATCTATGGGTATCCAAGGCCATGAATTTTCGCCAAAGGAGAAGTCTGAAATAATGGTCTTCCTATTGGAACCTTGCTGCTTCTGCATACCGCGAGTGGGACCCATCCGATCAGCGTCGAGGGAGGAGGGACGGTGGGCTCGTGGTGTCAACGCGCTGATGAAGGTTCGAGAGTGGACGGAGATCGCCGCCAGTCTGAGGTGGAAGACCTTCATGAGGCGGAGCAAGAGTGGCGGAGGAGTTCGGCACGGGAAGTTCCAGTACGATCCTCTTAGTTACGCTCTCAACTTCGACGACGGGGAGGGTAAGCAGAACAGAGATTTGGACGACGAAGAGTATGTGATTCGTGCGAGCTTCTCGTTGAGGTACGCGGCATTACCAGTGTCGTCCAATTCGTCGATGGATCTCGTCAAGGATGCGCCGACGTTCACGTGACTTTCAGGGAACTAAGGTCTAAGGGGGTGTTCCACTAAGGTGGTTTTTTGAAAAAAATGATTTTTTACGATTTTTTATGTGATGTATTGTGAGTGAATGACATATCTTGATTTTTGAAAAAAACTGTTTTTTGTTAATGAAACACCCCTTAAGTGTTGGAAATTTCCGGAATTTCGTATGAATGAACTCAGAGGTAATTGAAAGGTCTCTCGAGGCAATCAAAGAGACCCATCCCGTACGTGAGAGTTAATACGTGCGGCTATAACCTCTCCCATGATGTGAGTTGATGTCAAACTTCATGTCAATTCATTGTGCGGGTTTCGATATTGATTGGAGCATGATGGCAGCTCAAGGTCTCGCTTCCTTGCTTATATGTTTGCAATTCCATATTGAGATAGCTACCAGAAATTCAAGCTCCTTCTATAGCATTCCGAAATTCGTGCTTTTGTGTGAGAGAGAGACAAGCAAGATTTAAGTCGCTAAGGCGTGTTCCGACAGTCGTGGTTCAACCGTTTTATTCTAGGAGAAGGACACCAATTAACCTATAATACCCTCGACAGGCGGCGAATCCGTTTTAAAGAAACTATGATTTTCAAAGGACTCAGTTCAATTTTCTAATTTGATTTTTTGTGTATCTTGTTGTTATAATCTGTTCATGTAATTTGTATTTCTATTTATAAATTCAATGGAATTGTTCTTCGGAATTTTGTGCCGTTGTAATTTTTTCTTCAGTTAGTGCGTGCAAGTTGAACCGGTAACATAATTATAAAAAATAATATTTATGTGCATGTGCGCCTTTTGGAATTAAGGCTTGTGATTATAGATTGAAATTTTATCTTGATATTACAGTTGATCGCGCAAGTGAATACATCAGCAACAAAGGGGGAAAAGGATCGTGGGATATGATGACCAGGATGTGTGTAGATTTCTTGGTGGATTTGTCATTTTTTAATGTCTATAGTTTTGTCTATATCTTTTCTATGGATGATATGCAAATCTGGAGCTACAAAATTAACTAATCAAATAATTAAAATTCTTTGCAAGTGTTGGCTAGCTCATGCGATAGAGTTCTTGAATGCCCCACACTACATCTAGGGATTAAGTCTCAATTCCCCCTATGTATGTAATAAATTAGGAATGACGAATGACAAAAATAAAAAATAACTAAAATCCTTCTGACGACCTTACAAGTTTGGACAACACCGTTCAATTCATCAACCCGAAGTCGACACTGCTTGATTTTGATTCAAAATTCGCTATTCAAAAACTCTCGTAAAAAAATGAATGAATAAATCGAGCACATAACGATATTCGACTAAGCTGATTTTTGATAATAAACACAACTCAAATTTGTATTGCAACTCCGATGGTTCAGCTCAATTATCCCAAAAAAAAAAAAAATGATTTAGTAGAAAATAAGGAGTGATTAAGTTGGCAATTGTGGTAATATTCAACATTTGTTTAGTTTTATTCAACGAAGTTATTGTTCTTCCGATACCACAAAACCCATCACCCCGATTGTCCGGAAGGTGTTGTGCCCTCCAAATGACGCTTGCCCGGACCCTAACACCCCGTTTGGATGCCGGAGATGATTTTGGGTGGATTTGTAATGAGGGTGGATTTGAAGGTGGATTTGTAACGAGGGTGGATTTGTAATGAGGGTGGGCCCACCTCCTAAGAAGGGTGGATTTGTAAATGAGTGTTTGGATGGTATTTTGAGAAGGGGGATTTAGAGGGTGGATAAGAGGACAAATGACTTAATTGCCCCCGATTTACTATTTTAATAAACAAAATAGATAAATTTCATTATAATTACAATAAATACATAATAATTACAATAAATACACAATAAATACATAAATATATTTGAACTATATTAGAAGTTTAAAAAAATATTTTATCTTAAATATAACATTTGAGGATAAAATATTTTGATTTTATCTTAAAATTATTTAAACTACAGTATCTATTACAGTAGATAATAGATAATGTTTAAACTAACAGATATATTAGATAATAGATAATAATAATGTAGTAGATCATTTTTCTATTACAGTAAGAAATATTGTTTAAACTACATTATCTTATTTAAACTACATTATCTTATATTTAAACTAATTGTTTAAACTAATTGTTAAAACTGGGTGGGCCAATTGTTTGGATGGATTTAACAATTTTAACAAGTGTTTGGATGGATTTAGAGGGAACACCCTGGGTGGGCCAATTGCATACACTGGATAATTATACACCCTCTCAATACTTTTGTATTGTTTCAAGTTCTTTCTCTCTCTCTATTCCTGATAATGAAAAACAGAGTGAGAATGGGGGAAAAGAGATTCTGATGTCCAATTTCCGGCCACTTTCCGATCTAGAAGGGGGAAAAGAAAAATGCTCTCTGTCCAAAAGGAAAACCCCCACTCTGTCCGATCTCCAACAGATAGTCGCTCGTCCTCATCGGTCACTCTCCACCACGCCGACGGAGGAGTTCGACCCTCGCCACGCCGACGGAGCAGGATCGTCTTATTCAATCTCTCTCTCTCTCTCTCTCTCTCTCTCTCTCTCTCTCTCTCTCTCCTCTCTTCTTCTCCAGAATTTTGGTTTTGGGTTTTGGGTTTTGATGAAGTATTTGGATCGTATGATAGCCTCAAAACCCCCCAAATCACCCGGATTTGGAGGGGTAGAAACGGTATAAAATCAACCAAATCACCCCTTCTTAGCTAACGACAGGGTGAGGGCTGTCGTTGGCTAACGAAGGTGAAGCCGAATTTTCAGTCCAAACAGTGAAACAAGTCAGGGAACAAAATCGCATTCCAAACGGGGGATTAGCGTGGGCCCGGGATTACAAATCCGGGTGTTGGGCAAATCCGGGTACCAAATCCGGCTGCCAAACAGGGTGTAATAGTCTGATTCGGATTGTTTGCTTTATAAATTTCAACACTTAAAACATTTCCGTGAAAAATTAAGTTTATCAAATATCGATAATTTGGTGAGCAAATCATATTTTAACATGAATAAGTATGATTTTTTTAAATTTGGTTTGATCAATAATTAGTACCATTGGATCATCTTAAATATTTTGCAAGAAATGTTGCACGATGAATTTATAAAATGAACTGTCTAAATCACGCTTTTTGATTCAGGACAACGCCCAATTGGATAGTGCAAAGGCTGCAAGAGAGCCAGATAAAGTCTAGCTTTAGATTGTTCAGATTTATTTGTTAAGTTTCTAGCGAGCTCGTACATATAAAGATTATATAAGTTTATAAATTATGTACACATATATATAACAAATATCAAATAAGGGCTCCCTTAAATTCTATAGTACGGGATGTTTTTTGTTCGGGATCCAATTTTGACGATCCGAACCGTTAGATGTGTTTAAAACGTGTTTTTAAGGTACAATGCGAGGATTCGTAATAAGAAAATGCCCAGAAGGGCTTCATCCAAGCTGTTTTTGATAAAATGTGAATATATACATTTTTTTTATCAAAAATTGCATGGATCAAGCCCTTTCGGGGTTTTTTTTTTTGATGAATCCTCTCGTTGAACCTTAAAAATGCTTTTTAAACACATCTAAAGGTTCCGATCGTCGAAATTCGATCCCGAACGAGAACCGTAGCTTATATAAGGGAGTTTTTACTAGAAATGCTATATATATATATATAGCCCATTCCAGAAACTGTTTTTTCTTTTTTCCAAACTGTCTTTTTTCATTCTACGAGACAGGTCGTTCTCTCACCATACATTAACCTACAAAGCAAAAAAAAAAAGACAGTTTGTAGAACGGGCTTTAATTTTATACGAAATTAATCAAGTTTACTTATAAAATTTTCATTCTATACAAATCGTTCACGAGCCTAGTTGAGTCGAATACTGCTATGCTCAGGCTCAGGCTTAACTCATCTATTAAACAAGCCTAAAACTGATGCTCAATTTTGATTCATTTAATAGATGAAGCAAACTCAAATGAGTCCTTACACTTTATTGAATCGATTCTCAAACTATTCGCAAACGGCTTGGTCTATTTACAGCCTTATACACTGTAGAATAGGCTAAGGGCTAAGCTAGTTGGTGCGCTCTCTCTCTCTTCCTCTCTCAACCGTAGCCATCACAAAGATTTTTCTTCTCTCCTCCCATCCCCGACCCCCTAGAGTTTTCAATACCCTTGTACGGCAGCGGGAGGGGAAGGTCATGGTATTATCTTCATTTCCTCGTTTTCCCCCCACTTTATCTCTCTAGATCAAGGACTTGTCGTCTGATTTGAGAGAGTTTTTTTGTCTCTCCAGATCAAGGACTTGTCGTCATGATCTGAGAGAGATTTTTGTTTCTCTAGATCAAGGACTTGTCGTTTGATTTGGGATAGTTTGTCTCTCGCTTTTGCGGGAGTAGTTAGTTTCGTCATTCAACGAATTTTTCGTCTACACATCGGATTCTTTTAGGCGTAGTTGTTTCCCAACGACATCCGTGACAATAGTTATCTAATCCTACATGATACCTTTGGCGAAACAACTCGAGGTGAATTGGAAGATCTGTAATTTGTGGAAGATCATTGGTTCGTTCATACTTAGTTGGAGTCCATTTAAAAACCATTGGAGACTTGAATCAAGAATTTATTGTCCTGGAACAAAAAATGAAGCACAAAGCAAAAAGCCTGACTTTGCACTTTTTTTTTTCAAAATATATATAGCAACATCGATAGATTTTCTAGTATTAAACAGTGTAACCTCGGAACCTATATGTCACTACAACGGGCTCCTACTAGTTCCTGAGTGGAATTAGGGGGTGTTTCACTAACAAAAAATTATTTTTTCAATAAATTGAGACAGATTATTCTTTCACAATACATCACATAAAAAATTGTGAAAAATCAATTTTTTTCAAAAAAACCACCTTAGTGGATTAGCCTTTGGGGATAAGAGAAAAAACAAAAAACAGGTCGTCGGTTACGTCATCGCACTCATCAACAACTGGACCCCGTGTCGCAACAGCGTTCGCCAACTGGCATTGCCCAGTCAGCAAACCCCACATGCCCCTCCACTCCCCTCGTTTCCGTTACAACCTTTCCACTTGCCAAACCCTTAATAATCCCCCCATTCACCATCCTTATCTCTCTCAAGAAACAGAATTTTCAGAACCCAAATCTATTCACGCCTCTTTTACCAGAAAAATTAGATACAAGAAACATAGCAATGGCTATCGAAGGCCATGAATTCACGCCAAAGGAGGTGGAACAGGACGAAGACAAGGCTGAAATGGTTTTCCAGAGGGACCGCTGCTGCTTCTGCATACCGCGATTGGGGCCTATTCGATTGGCGTCGACGGAAGAGGGGCCGTGGGAGCGTTGTGTCAACGGGCTGATGAAGGTTCGGGAGTGGACGGAGATCGCGGCCGGTCCGAGGTGGAAGACGTTCATCCGGCGGTTCAACAGGAGCAGGAGTGGCGGAGGAGTTAGGCACGGGAAATTCCAGTACGATCCTCTCAGTTACGCTCTTAACTTCGACGAGGGGGATGGGCAGAACGGGGATCTGGATGAAGATGAGCACGTGATTAAGGGGAGTTTCTCGTTGAGGTACGCGGCGGTACCCGTGTCAGCGAATTCGTCCATGGATCTCGGAAAGGACACGCCGCTGCTCACGTGACAGAGGGAGAAGGTGCGGGAGCGTTACGGCGAGGATTAGTCGATGCGTACAAGCTGACCGGAACATGTTGAATGTGCTGTGGGATGAGGTGGATGTTGGCCCCAATTTTTTTTTGTTCTTTTGCTGGTGTAGAATTAGGGTTTTTGATTAGAGAATGAATTGTTATCTTCATAGTTTACAAACAGTCTTGGTGTAAATGATAATTGTGTATACATCAGCAAGAAAGGGGGAAAAAGTAAAAGGGTAAGGACAGTGGATATGATGATAAGTGTAGATTTCTAGGTGGGTTTGTCATTGTTGGGAATTAAAAGTGCTTTTTGTGATGATTTTGAGTTTTTTTTTTTTTCTTATGAAAGTTTGTTTTGGATTTGTGGCTAGCCTGTAGTATTAACTTTTTGTATGACTCAGTATGAGGTATGCTACTTTAAAAAAGAAACCAAGTTCTTGGATGAAAACTTTGATGACTCGTTGCCTACTCATTCAACTTTATTATCCATCTATGTAGCCCACACACCTTTATCACACGATCCAGCACGACAAAGCACAATTTGGTATGCGTCACGGAACATATGGAGCTCACCGCAATGTGTAGGCACAGGTTACTTTGATTTATTGGCTTGTACGTGCTTAGGTAAAGCGAAATATGCAAGACTTCATGCTTCAAGGGCGACCGTCAAAAAGTGCTCTGGGGGCACCTCAACTACGCCGTAAGCAAGGCCATGGTCGCACCTGGGCGGGGCATTAGTAGCTAGGCCATGCTTGCACCTGGGTGAGGCAATAGTAGCTTCGGCCATCGTCTCCTTCCAAGCACTATCTAACAGATTGAAAAAAGTCCGCATAGATTTCTTTGTTTGCCTTAGCTCCAACCAATTCCAAATCTTGACTACATTTTGTCCAATTACCGGAACAGGGGGCCTGTTCACTCACTACAGGGTGTAGTGGGTGATTCTTGGCCGTTAAAAACTTTTGGATGGTCCGGGCTTTAAATAAACTATTCGTGCGACACGAATAGTTTATTTAAAATCCAGACCATCCAAAATAAGAATGGACGGCCGAGATCTCACTACACCCTGTGGTGAGATTCACTCACCACAAGGCCCCCGCTTCCGTCAAAACCCACTAAAATTAAAACCAGAAACGCTACACAAATCAATGGGCAAGGGCCCCAGTCGCATCTCTACCCAGCAAGCCTTCTGTTGAATTAGCCAAGATTGTCAAATAAGCACACAACAGATGCATTCAAACACGGTTAAAACTTAGGATACAAGCCAGACTGTCTGATACAAATTAAAACTACATGTTCTGATTGCTAGTTAACAACATCGAGGTCGTGAATTCCCAGAATTGTGCCCCTCTGCACTAAGCACAAGTCATGCTAGTAACTTTCTACTCTTCAGAGACTTCACATTCAACAAAATATCCCCAACAATCCACGGAAACCCCAGGCAATAACTGCTTTCCTGACAAAAGGTCGGGTGATACGTAATGTGGTACCAAGCGGACGCCAACTTCTGTTGCTCCACCGAACCCTTACAGCTACTATCAAACCACCCTTTGGCCTCCTTACTTAAGCTCTTAACAGACACCATAATTCTATCCTTCATTTCATAATATCTCCTGTTATCCCTTTGCAAGTAAGTCGACCGCTTGCGCAAATTTCCTGTGAGTATCTCATCTTCACTCTCTGCCCCATAGAAGTTCATCAACGTGCTCATTTTGTCCATATACATCTCCTTGTGCCCCTTTGCAACGTCAATGAAGTCTTCAAACCCGTCCACTATAAGATCATGATCATAGGCATCTTGTGATATCTTGTCACACACAATTAAGTCTGTTTGTTCGTTAACTTTTGAGTTTTTGGTGGCACGGTAGAGTTTACCCAGTACCCCTTTGGAGATGTAAGTGGGCTTTTCCGTCCTTTCCATGAAATCAGGGAACTCTTTTGGTTTCAGAAACCTAGGCATCTCGGCAGGTGCTCCCGTCTTCGCATAGTCAACTGCCATTGAGTGAAGGGTTGCCAAATGAAGACATGTAGGACTCAGGGCTTTAGCTGGGTCACGGTCCGCATGTATCAAATGTGCAGTAGAGATGGCGCCAAGATTGTCATTGATCATGTAATCAACAAAGAACTTTTGAATTTCCTGCAAATTAAGTCAATCAGGTATTAAGACAACATGTTGTACTTCAGGTGTCGTGCAAATTCAGTTCTTTTCATTAAAGATACCTGCAAAGTCACAGGGTGATCCATTATGCGAGGTCTTCGCCCAGTGTAGTCCATGGGAGGAACAGTCTTTGGTGGGATAAGATTTTCATCCCAGCTTATGAAATATAAGTCTCCATCCAGATCACCACCGGAGCATTCATTTGGATGAGGTCTGTGGATATATCAGTGGAACAGTCATACATTAACTCTTAAAAGAAGTGGCAACTTGACAAATTTGGAGAGATGCGGTCATTCACAAACTCGCAACATAAGATTCCCATTAGTAATGTTTATACTGAGCGACAATTAATTATTTATTCACAACAAATAACAAATTGGAATTGAATTCACCATAAAAGAAAACCTCTGATATGTTGAAATAATCGTCCTTAACAAGAAAAAAAGAAACAGAGATACATGAAATTTTACACATGCATTTCAAGATGTTAAATCATTGCGTGATAACTTCTTTGTCCGTAGTACCATGTACGAATATACACATACATGACCAAACAATCAGTAGCACATCAATTTATCATTCCATAACGCAGTCAACCATTTAAGAATTTCATCGCCAAAACTGTTCTTTCTATTGATGCCGTAACAGACTGGGAGGGTGTGGGTAAGTCGGAAAAGGCAACAATACCCACCACACCACTCCAAAGGTGCATACCGCATGCTGTAAAACCTTTCATAAATAATCCACAGCACTTTGTGACTAATCCAAAGATCATGCCAAAGACACCCAAAAAAACTCATAACGCTCCCCACAAGTATCATGACGCAATATTAGCCACAAACTTTCCTGGCTGAGAATTTCCTTATGATACACCCATTGTGTGAGTAAACCACACCCATTGTGTAAGTAAACCACACTGGCGACATTAATCATAAGATCTCATAACTATGCCTGTGAAATGGAGGGCATGAAGTGCATCTATACCCAAGTAAGTGGGGTCAAAATTTGACCAAGTAAAATATTCGATGCTGGAAAGCAAATTGTGACTAAACTCCAGCAGCTTGGTGAGGGAGTCACTGGAATTTAGCTTAAGGAAAGGAAAAACAGGTATAGCCTCATTGTATACAAATTAATCCTGCTCAAGGAGTCGCACACTGCAAAAGATGCAATTTGCGACTTGAATATGGTAATAAATTCTTCAAAGAAACGCTTCATACCTTTCTCCTTTCTGAGGGAAGACGACACAGTCCACCAAACCCTTCTCCTCCAGGGCCACCTCATATACAGCTTCAAGGACTCTAACATCTCCAGGGTGAAGGCAGGGATTTTTTGTTACTACGACCTTCCCAATCACCACAGACGTTGACTCATCTACCTTCTGAAAGAAACTCTGCCCTTCCAATTGCAGCAGCTCCGTTTTAGTCATTGTGGTGCGGCAATAAACTTGTCCATACTCTAAAATGCCCGTTTCGTCCAAACATCCAATAAGGATTCTTCCTTTCGGCACAAAGATTCTGCACCTGCTTCTTAAATCAGACAACAAGCTATTGTGGTGTGCCCTAAGCATCATAGAGAGGTAAGGTTCCACATTTGGCTCATACCCTTGGAGCAACATCTGTGCTAGAATGCCCTTAGCGTCGGAACCACTCATGCTCTCTAATACACCCAATGCTACCTCTCGACTTGTCAACATCTTTTCAAGAGTACAGAGTTGTCGATCTTGCATAGCCTCGAAAACTTCGTCTTCTACTCCCAAGCTGGAAAAAAGGGAAACAACCTCCCTGTTCAAGTAGCAAGGCATCGAATCGCTCCACTTTGTCACATTAAGCATCCTGTTTTCTGACTCAAACTTAAGCATACTACCGCGCAAAGAAATCTTTCTGAAGGAATTTCGGTCAACAGCTATGACACCTTTATACCCACCGTATCGAATTTGAAACGCCGAAGGGGTGTGATTTAACCCGCACTTTTGAGCAACTTGGGTAGCGAAAGAGAGGGAGATTTTCCCAATGCCATCAGAGAAGCAGTAGCCAATACCATCGGTGGTAACTTCGACATCAGGAATAACCTCTACTTCTTGGGAAGGGATTTCTAGGGTTTGCCTAGAAGAACTGAATAATTGACCCATCCGCGCAGCACATTTTGACACACTTCGGATCTTATTGAAGCAACCCATCCATTCTCTGATATCTTCTGCACTAACATTCTCATTAGAAGCAAACATCCACACGGCATTTGACCGTAGTTGACTAGCCGAGAAAGCCAAAAATTCAAACCTTTTCGCCCCAATCACGATCCCTTCTTTAAGAACAGACAAAATACGATGATATATGGTGGTCCGATAAGGCTTGGCAAAGATACCTTGTTGGAGACTTGTAGAGAGGGCATTCACCGGAAGCTTACTCCAATCTTCTTCCACAAAAGTAACCCTTACGAAATCAGAAGCATATGCAGAAAATTTTTTCACAACGTAATTTGAGGTTTCAAGCTCTGGCCCTAAGCAGTAAATCTTGGACGGGGTAACGAGGATTCTATGACACCTCATCAGGTTTTCATTTGTTAACCGAGTACGGGATGACGAAGGAAGCTTCTTAGCATTTAGAACATGCAGTCGGGTTTTAATAAATGACAAGGGCTCATAACAAGTGGAATGTAACTTATGCAGCTTCTGGAGAATCATCATTGCAGTGTGTACATCTAAACTGCCAAGGATCTCAATCAGATCATCATCCACTGCACCAAGACTGATTTTGTGGGTGTGAACAAGGGAATTTAGCTGGTAAAGGATCTCATATGGCAAAAATGCATCTGATTGGCATCTGACAAGCGGAACTAGCTCAGATGTGGAACCAAATTCTTCCCCATCTTCTAAAATTAGATCTTTTGGATCTTTCTTATAATATGGCAAACAGGTGAACATATTGAGAGCTGGTGACTCTTCCTTCATTTCCCAGCAAAGTGAAGATGATTGCCCGATTGACTTCAACTTAGAAAAATCTGTAGTGCGAACCCATATAAACTCAAAGTCCTCCTTGCAGAAATAGTACCGATTGCCAATAACCTTTGAAGTGATATTAGGCCCAGCCATTTTTTGGTAAATCTTAGGTCCGTGTTTGAGCTGAAAAGAAAAAATTTAAGGTAAGAATTTCTCTAGCAAAGGAGTAGTATAGAAATCAGTATCCAATTCACTAGCCCCTGTGGAAACCAACCAATATGAATTCAGCTGGTAAGTTTTCCTTCAGAGTAAATAACATTTCAAAATTTTATGATGACATCATCTCTATCAATTTTATCTGCCAAGTGACAACCTCTGAGCACAGTTACATCCATTGCAAATGTGTAATAAACCACGCAAGTTCAATTCACAGATTATGAAACTAAAATGAAATAAAAATACTCCAGCTGGGCTTTGGACAATTCCCATATAAATGCAAACCCAGGAAGTGAGACAACAAATCGTATTTACACCCAAGATATTCCTTGGGCACATTGTCACTTCAATTGCTATATCTCTTCAATTGAAAGAACCATGTAACAGCAGGTTCATCTAGGCTCTGTTCAGTTATAGGGAATGTTGTGCAGGAAAGTAAGTCTTGGGAAAGTGAATTGAAGTTAAGTAAAAGAAAATCTATTTTCCTCTGATCGTTCATTTGACAAAGGAATTCTGTAGGATGCCACGAATAAGAAACTTCCAGGAAACTGCTTTTATCTTCATTCAATGGCTATTTCGAATAAAAGTAATTTGGAATCTTAATATCCAGCCACCATCTACCTCTGAATCATCATGCAACTCTAAAAAGCAACCATAAAAAACGAAAAATATATTATATGGTTTGGCTTAATAAGCCAGTTGGCCTTTTTTCTTTTTTTCTTTTTTTTGTCTTTATTCAATTCTTTCCTGCATCTACGCAGAAGAAATTGAATAAAGACAAACTAAATAAATAAATAAAATCAACTGGCTTATTTAAGCCAAACCAATTGTTATCAATTACCATGTGGAAGCTTAAAAAATAGATAGATAAGACAAATAAAATCCATGTCCACCAACGGTGATTAATTAGTTGGTGCAAACAAAACAAAAGACGGATAACAAGATAAAAAAATTACTTGTAAAAAACCAACATATTGACTATACTGCCTATATTTTCAGTAGAAAACATAGAGAACATGGAGAGTTGTACGAATTAAGGGAAATAAAGGAGGGAGGGTGAATGTTGGCCCAGAAATATTGAGAATGGTGGGAGTAGAGGACTTTCCCGCGACACTAAATTCCATATTTTTTGCAGGATCTGTTTTAAAGAAAAGTGAGTTCTGTTGGGAAAATAATTTTCTTGGGTCCTATCCTTTTCCTGGTAATTGAGCACTCCAAAATATGTGGGAAAGCTAGCTTTCCCATAATTTCTTGACATTTGAACTGAGCCCTAAGGAGATGCAAAATGCGGGATGAAGAGGTTTGAGGGAAAGAAAATAGTAAAAGATGGACTAATAACACAAGTAAAATTCCCATCGTACCATCATAGAGCATCATAGCCTGATGCAATGACAATGGTCAAGAGAAAGAGAAATGGTGGGTTGGTTAACAACACACCTTAAAGATCCTAATTTACAAACATCAATCAGCCCATTAAACCAATCATACCCTGCAATATTCCAAAGCCCAACGGCACCAACCGTACGCATCAATATTGTAATATACTGGTTGGGCAAAAGTTGAATCAGGTTTAGCAATTTGAGCTGCAATTCTACCTTTAGGTAGCCAAAGAACTGCGCATGACACCTCAGGAGATTAAGACTGAAGCCTAAATGAACAAAATAAAGAAGGGAATCCTAGTAAACAAGCACAAGCGCAAAACCCCAAACCTAATTGAGCTACAGAGGCAAGGACAAATAATTTTGTTTCTGAATTCAAATACAACTTCAAAGTACTTAAGGGCCTTGCAAAGTCATTTTCACATATTGACCTTGAATAGAATAGAAGAAATGCAGCATAAAAATATCCAAACTGTGCCTAAAATGTGTCTCAATAAATCAGAGAAGTACGAACCATGTTTTCTCTGGACTTATCCTAGCACTGTTGCTCATAAACTTGTATTAGTTCCATACAAGTATTAGCATATAAAACAAAAGAACCAACAACGCTGACGAAAACAGCACCTAACAATATGAAGGGAAAATAAAGTAAAAGAACGTTAATTTCTTGTCTTCCCAGGAGAAATAAGTTGAAATCTGATAACCTCTCTGGCCCCTGCTATCAGTAAACCTCATAAATCAAAAGCAAATGCATTGAAACATATCCATCAGTTTCGAGCTTCAGTAGCCAAGAAAATCAGTGGCTAGCTTACAAAAAAGCCAACCTACCTAACAAATCAGCAACACAATAAGCCAACAATTATAATCTGATTACAGTATTAATAAAACTATAAAAGCCCATCAATGTCAGAATATAACATGATCGAGACCAAAGTTGCCAAAATGGGTTACGTATGACATGCATCATATTTTCCCTTATGTATCGTATTCGGATACATATTGCATAAACCAAAATACATTAGCAATAGTAAATGTAAGTTCACAAAAAGTTATACACCCAAAATCTTTCGAATATATCAAAAAAGAAACTGTGATTCACCTCTTCAAATATGCAACCCGATGTAATAAGGAAAAGTGTCACCTATCGAATCATGAATCGGAGGTGTGTCCCAAGAGTATTTATGTAAACATAAGACAATATTTATCTAAACATAAGATGCATGTAGAACCATAAGAACCATGAGCTACTTATCGCCTATCGGTTTACCTTCTAAACTTACTGAATGTTAAGACATGTGTCTCATTGCTTGCGTACCGTGTAATTTTTTGAACATAAGATACGATCACAGATACATATCGGTTTAAGCTGTAAAATTATACGAAATGACAACACTGATCCAGTAACAGAAACCCATCAAAATTAAAATGAAGCATGATCAAGAAAGAAATAATCTGGACCGATCACTTCCAATTTACTACTCAATACCTGCCAATAATCTTATGTTACGATCCTTTTCTCCATCAGTAACAGAAACCCATAAAAATCCAAAGACAACATGATCAAAAAAGCAAAACACATAGCACTCCAACACCAAATGTTACCTAAGAAGCACTGCATTGATCCCCTCCCCACCACCAAACCAACACCCACAAATCTCAAAAATATAATCATACTCCAACAACGGCTTGTATGACTCCCCATCACAATCCCAAAACTCCATACTCTTCCTTTTAAGACATAACCCAAGCCTTAAAACCCTCCGAGGACTAGACCACACACAAGCAATCATCTTTCACAAAAAAACCCACAATGCAGGACCTCATGCCCAGCCCAGTACAGGACCTCGATGCAGGGATGGAGGGTAAGAGGGGGGCGGGGAGCCACGTGCCCGGGTAAGTAAAAAAACAAACTATTTTTGTATTGCAAGAACAGTGTTATTGATGAGTGGTTAATCGATGAAAATGTGTAATTTTTGAGTATTACATATGTTGATGGATGATTAGCATATGAAAATGTGTATCCTTTCTGGTACTAGAAATAATTAATCTTAGAACACTTGCACTTTTTTTTATACTAATTACTCCTTCTGTCTGTAAAGATAGTCCACTACCAAAGAACCTCCAATTTTTGGATAAAAAAGTAAAGCAGTGCGGTGATAATTTCTTACATTTCTTGACACAAAATTAAAGAACTAGTTGTAATTTTTATCAAAAAATTGCCCATCGTTTTATAATAGACTACCTTATAGGACAGAGAGAATGAATATTAGTTTTGGGTGCCACCTGCAAATCTGAATCCCGGCTCCGTCCCTGCCTCGACGGGCTGAACGACAAAGTCATTGAAGGAGGAGGAGAGGAAGAGCCCAATAAATCAAAATTATAATCTTTTTGCCAGCAGTAATAGAAACCAATAAATTTTCAAACTTAAAAGTTAAAATGATCAAAGAAGCAATGACATATTACCATCGTAGCATCAAGTTATACCTTGAGAAGCATGCATTAAGCTCCTCACCAAAATGAAAACTCAATACCCCAATAAATCAAAATTATAATCTCTTTTGCCCAGCAGTAAGGTAAAACCCCATAAAAATCCATAACATAACATTACATTACATGATCAAAAAGGAAAAACACATTATCACCATCACCATAACATAAAATTAGAGAAAGACGCAGGGATGCCCACCAAACTAAGTACTCACTAGCCCAATAAATCAAAATCATGATAGAAACCCATTAAAGTTCAAACATAACATGATCAAGAAGCCAAAACACCAAATTATACCTTGAGAAGCACTGCATTGGGCTCCTTCCCACCTCCCAGCCGACACCCACAACTCTCAAGAACATAATCATACTGCAACTCCAACTTATACCACTCCCCATCAGTACCCACCACCCAAAACTCTATACTCTTCCTTTCAGGCATAACCCAAGCCTTAAAACCCTCCAAAGACTCCACCACACACAAGCAATCATCTTTTACCAGAAACCCACAATGCAGCACCCCACGACCGGCCCGGTTCGGTTGTTCAACAGGCCGAACGACGACATCGTCGAAGGAGGGGGAGAGAGAGAGGTGGGACCCTTTGAATGCGAGGTTGCCGTTAGAGGAGAGTTCTGTGGCGACTGATTTGGCGGCGAGGGTGTCGAATTGGACGCGGCCGAAGCCTCTGGACTTCCAGTTTTTGCGATCGGTGGTGATTTCGATAGCGTAGACAGAGGAGTTGCCAAGTGCGGAGTTGAAGAAGTCGAAGAGGTCCTTTGCTGTGGCTGTTTGAGGGATGTTTGAGACCCTCACTGTGAGTCTGTCTACCTCCACAGTCATGGCACTGGTAGAGGGGCGCACGCAGAGGAGAGAGAGAGAGAGAGAAGAGAGAGTCAGTGGAGGTCCAATTTTTCTCGGTCCACACTCCACAGGGTTTTGTTGTTTTGTTTAATTTTGTTTAATTCAAGTAAGGGTGCCTCACCGATAATTAAAAAAAAGAAAAAGTAAGGGTGCCTCGGGAATAACTTTTTAGAGTTTTTTTACTTACATTACTTTAGAAAAGTGGTCTTCAAGACTTCAAGTGGGAGATATTTACAATTGTGGGTAAATTTTTTTTTTTATAACGAGGTGTCCGGACTAGCTTTTGCGCATCTCAACTAATTTTGGGAGACCAATCACACCGTTCTCTAGCGGGGGCCTCATTTAAAGCCAGAGCACAACTCTGTATGAACTGACCCCAAAGGAGTTGATAGCACTGACGGGGTTTCGAACCTGAGACCTTAGGAGGGAGAAAACTCCTAAGTTTCAAGCCTAAACCACTAGGCCAACCCCTTGGTGGTTCACTTGTGCATATTTTGGACTTTCTAAAATATATTAAAGAAAATTTTCAAAATAACTCATAACTCGTCATCAAAATTAATGAAGGAGTAGTACAAGTGTTTGTGTGATATTTCATTAATGTCAAGAATTTTTGTGTGATTTTGGTGAAAAGTCAAGGTTATTTTGAAAATTTCTCAAAATACTAAAAAGACTTTAAAGTAAATTATGGTAAACCACCCTCAACTATCACCTAGTCATGAGTTACCCCTTAAAGTATAAACTTATCACAGTTTTTCAAATGATTTTAGCAATCCAGTTGCTAAAATCAGGGTTGATTTTAGCAACACGAAAAACTCAATTCTGTTACCATAAAATTCTAATTCCCTTTTTTACCCCTTAACTATTGCTTACACATTATTTCTAACACTACCATCTAGTACTTGCCTTAATTAATTTTGATAGAGGGTTTTGTTGGGGTGGTGGTTGTTTTTAAAGAATGAACAAAGTTTGAAAGGGAAAAAAAAGAGAATATTTTGTTGGTGATTCTTGTAAAAGGTTGGAAGGGTTTGTCAATGGAGGATGAGAGAGAAGAGGTGGACTCTTTTGAATATGGTTTGTAGGGAAGATGCATAACAAGAACTGGGTTATGGACATAAACCAAAACAGGTGACGACAAATCGTGCTGATAAGAGAACGATGGTTCGATTTCCGAGTTTCTTACATAGTTGTGAATCTTACTTCTCTCAAATTTTTGTGTGAGATAGATTTGATTGGTGGAAGGAGGTTTGTGTTAGTAGTTTTAACCCTCGATTTTGTCTTCCCATATATTTTTTGATTTGAGTCTCCCGAGTTTCAATGTGTCAAACGAAAAAACCATCCTGACGTTCACATTTTCCCCTTCAAACACTTGAGAATTTCTCCCAACTGTGAGAATCAATCGAATCCAAATAGACATTGGTAAAAAGGTCACCGCAATGGAAAAAAAAGGCTTGGGGAAGCTTACTGAAGTTGATAGTGGCAGTTGCCATGTACAACCAACAGAAAATAATGGTGGTAATAAGTTCTCAGGTGATTTCAAAGCTATTACAAGTAATGTATATTAGCCTAGGTTAAAAAAATTATGTTGACCTTCTTTGGAAAAACCAAATTTAAACATAAAAGATGGGTAATTTGGACAAAAAGTCATATATATAACAAGTCACATGTTGCTCCTATTGGTGCATTCCATCCAGAAAATCTGGCAGTTAGATGATGAAATGGGGTTATTGTTATGAGACGGTAGATGAAGGGAGTTAAGTGTCTAGGTTTTAACTTTAAGGGGTAACTCGGAAATGGATGATAGTTTCGGATGATTAGTATAATTTACCTTTAAAAACACCAAAAGACTCTAAGAGAGTTTGCCAAAGGGAAGTGATATTGGCACTATATTTTTCTCTATTGACACTCTATTTTTTATTTTTATTAGATAAAGTTACTCTTGTATTTTATGAATAGAGACAAAAAAGTGAGTGTCAATAGAGAAAATGGGAGTGCCAACATTATTTCCCAATAGAAAATCCTATTTCTTTTTTTTTTTTGAAAGGGAAATGCTATATCCGTTTGACGTGGTGATTTCTGCAGCATAATAGGATTTAACGGCTTGTTTGGCGGGCAAAGAATGGAGTAGATAAGCGCCTTGTAAGAATAGTAAGATGATATAATCCAGGGCCACTTTAATTTGGTGCTTGAAAAAGAAAAGACAACTTAAAATACGGTGCCAGACTCCTGTGCATCTGTGCGAAAGGGTTTTTAGCTGTTAGATTGTGAATTTTTTTTAATGTTTTAATGGCACAGACACACAGGAGCTTTTTGGCAGAGAAGATCGCCGGCATAAAATACACAATAAGAAGCAAAAATGCTACCGAGGCGCGGATGCGAACAAACACACTCTCACAAAGAGTGTGCTTGGGGTCCCACAATTAATCTGAGCATGTGAAAGAAACCTCTCTCTCGTGACCTTTCCTCTCCCTCTCTCTCTCTAGAGTTTCTTTTCTAGATCCACGGGGGGGGGGGGGGGGCTTCCTGCCACTCCTCCTTCCCTCCTCCCCTGGGCTCTCCTCCCTTTCCATGCTGGATCTTTTCCCTCGTTTCTGGTTGCCATCTTTTCCTCCTTGCCTTCCTCTATTCCTCTGTCCACCGCCGGTCATCTCACTTGGAGTTTTAGGTTTGCCTAACGGCGAGGCTGGTTTTTGGATCTGAGGCTTGCTTGGTTGAGTTGCTCCCCGACGATCCACTCCTGAGTGGTTTCGGCTCTGCCTAATAGCGTGGGGTCGCCTTGTTGCCGTGGTTTGTGGCTCGTGATGTGGCGGCGTTTGTCTTCTCTGCGATGGAGCTTTTGTTGCCTCTTGGTGTCCTAGTTCCAGTAATCTCAACCATCTTTCATGGGGTTAATCGCAATCCTTGGTGGTTTTCGGGTTGCTAGAATGTGTGGGATGCGCAGCGGCGAGGGTTTCCGTTTGGTTTCAGACAACGCTTTTTGGTTGGGTATGTCATGGTGGTTGGCGTCATGTGTGGTGGTCAGCGGCTTGCACGGCAGGATTGATCTGTGTTTTGGCGTTAGGGTTTAGCTTTTGATTTTGGGCTGGGTCTGGCCCTTTTTGGCTGGGCTTGGACCCTATGGATTGTATTTTCTTTTTTGGGCTTTGCCCACAGATGCTTGGGCCTAGGCCCATTTGATGTTGGGTTTTCAACCTTTCTTGACCCTTTTCCCCTCCCCTCCTTTCCCCCTCCTCTCAATGTATTTCAATATATATCTTCTTCTTTCGAGCAAAAAAAATAATAATTAATCTGAGTATGTGTTGCTGTGTGCAATTGTGTGTCTGTAGACTAATTGAAACAACAATGCAAAATGATACTTATCAGCAGATTTATTTCACAAATTCTTAGTCACGCAACAAACACCCTTAAATGGTGGAACTCACTCTTCCAGATAAGTTGCCACACACGATGTAAAGACATTCGGTGAAAATTTTTGTCAATATGACACCCCTCCAAGAATAGAGTTTATAGACATATACAAAATGAATAGATCGTCATGAACCAATTTGATCCTTCTTTTCACATATTATTATTAGTTTCAGTCATATTCTTAATCCATTGGGCGGACGATAAAAATGCGTTCTTACCGATAAGACAGCTCTTTGACTGGCAAAAGAGCACTTCTATTGTCTGCCCAATGGTAGAATTTTCCTGTTATCTTTTTGGCTCAAATCATCTTTCCACGTGTTTTTGTGACAATCTGTCTCATAGTTCAGAGCCCAAGGATTTCTCTTCTTCTTCTTCTTTGATAGAGTTGATCATTTCAGCTACTTGACCCATGCTTGGCCTAGCCTCTGGAGATGGATTTATGCATTTCAATGCCACCTGCAACAAATTCACCATCCTCTCCTCGTTCGCGCCTTCCGAAAGGAGGGCCTTGTCGAAGACCTCAACCGTCCATTCTTCGCTAACGACCGAGTGAACCCACCTCCCCAAGTCGTTCAACGCACCGTCCTGGACTATCTTTCCTGTGAGCATCTCCAGCAGAATCACCCCAAAGCTGTAAACGTCCACCTTGAAAGCACTGTATCCGCGGGATGTAGTAGGTAAATGGCTCCTTCTGATACTGTCGGTTGAGAACTCGATCGATTGGTCTTGATCGTTTTCTACCACCATAAGACCGTACTCACTGATGCAGGGTTCCATATCATTGTTGAACAATATGTTGGTTGATTTTAGGTTTCCATGAGCAATCCCATTGTTGCGAAGCTTCTCATGCATGAAAGCCAGTGCTTGTGCGACGATGGCTGCTACGCCTAATCTGCTTCCCCAGTCGAATACTTGCCCATTTCGCGGTTCTGTAATTAACAAAGATACATGGAAAATTTAGGATTATCAAATATTGCTAGCAGGCTAGGATTTAGCACCACCTTATGAACCTCTTGTATATGAATCAATGCAATGTTTCCCATAGAATTTTATTTCCTCGTTTCTTCTGCCAATCTTGGAAACAATTTGTGGCAGAGTTTTCAAATCCACTTGAAATGAGGGTGTAGGAGTTTACACTAAGGCTTAGATTAGTTGATGCTAGGGACGGAGCCATGATTGTAACTTATGTAGTATCGGTATGTTACTGCTATACAGAAAGAAGCTCTCCATTATATACTCTTCACCTTATCCTAAAGAAAGCCATTTTTGGGCCACATATATCAGATTTCTGGCAGCTTTGAGGAGATAGAGAAAGATGGTGAGTTCTTTGTAATTTTCGACCCGATTTTGACGTTGTTCGCTACTGTAGTCCAAATGTCCAATCTCAGTACACGCAAGAGAAGATTTTTTCAGAGGACCATGTTTCATAACTTCGAAGATATTACTATTGAAAGATTATTATTTCATACTTGGTAATGAACTAAAGAGACAGAGGTGGCAGAGGCAGACCCATATAATTTGCCAACAGATAAAAAAAATGTTTGTGCAGTAAGGGAGTTATTTATGGTCGTAGCGGTGGTGGCCACCACCACTTGCAGTGTCCCCTTTAGCTCCATCCTTGCTTGTTGTGAAAAAATGTCTAATCGTCCATGAGTCACAACTCCTAAAGAGACTAAAAATTTCAGAAATTCAAATGCTTATACTTAACTAGTGTCTCTATGATCTGTGTATGTGTATCCAATTTTTGGTGACCTAGAAAGTAGTTTCTAGTTATTTTTTAGATTTTCGACGGTAAGGGTGTCCGGACTACTTTACGCACATCTAGAGTAATCCCCTTCCTAATCTAGTCAAAGACTGGCTGAGAAAGTAGTTTATTTGTTTTCTGGTTATAGAAGAAATAGCTTCTTTATAGTGGAAGATACATAGCTCATGTCTAATACCATAGGGAAAATAAGAGTGAAGATTATACCATGAAGAAGCTTTAAGAGGCTGCCATTGTGCTGGAACTCATAAACCAACAGCTTCTCTTGCTGGGAACAATAATAAGCTACGACCGGCAACACATTCGGATGCATCACCCTGTCAATCTTCTTCATCTGCTTCTTGA
This sequence comes from Vaccinium vitis-idaea, assembly GCA_963854785.1. Lineage (NCBI taxonomy): Eukaryota > Viridiplantae > Streptophyta > Magnoliopsida > Ericales > Ericaceae > Vaccinium > Vaccinium vitis-idaea. The sequence goes on from OY978225.1 coordinate 29,343,457, forward strand.
AATCTTCACGTGGGATCCCAACATTCCTAATCCTTTTCACAGCCATAGTCAGCCCACCGTCGATCATAACCTTGAAGAGGCTCCCATACTTCCCCCTCCCAACCAACTCCGCTGGGGATTTAAGCAAATCATCAAACTTCAGCTCATACTCCGCAGGATTAGCAAAGACTACAAGAGAGGAACTATTTTTCCCACTTTCGCGCGATGTCATGGAATACTCCGACGTATACCTTTCTCCGGGCTTGAACTCCATGGAACTCCCAATATTGGTCTTGTTGCTTTTTGTGCCGCCGGTGTTCTCTCTTTCGGCTGTTTTTTTCCTCTTGTAAATTATGAAAGTGAAGACGAGGAGCACCAAGGCAATGCCAAGGATACCGTAGCCAGAGTAGATAAGGTAGTCAGTTTTGGACGTCGTTTTCGACTTTTTATCCAGAGGAGAAGGAGGTGGCGGTGGTGGTGGTGGGGGACATTGATTCGGCAACAGGTCTCCACATAATTGAGGATTACCCGAAAAGCTGCCTAGACCGAAATGTCCAACGGCGGTGCTAGGAATCGAGCCGCTGAGATTGTTATTGGAGACGTTAAAGTAGACTAGGTTGGAGAAGTCGAAATTGGGTATCCTCCCACTTAGCTGATTGTTTTGAGCGAAAAACGTAAGCAACCCCGAAATTCGCGACAGATCCGGGATCGGACCGGATAAATCGTTGTACGATACATCAAGCCTTTTCAGATTACCCAACTGCGGTAGACTTAGCGGAAGGATACCGGAGAAATGATTCCCAGACAGATACAAATGTGTCAAAACCCGACAATTCGATATCTCGGATGGTATTCCTCCACCCAATTGGTTGTTCTTTAAGCTCAGGACTGAAAGCGCTTACATAAAGAAGCAACATCAAGAACTCTAGTCAGGTTGAATTGATCAAGAACAATTTTCTTCACAACAAGTAATGTGCTATCACATGAAACACCGCTCCATCTGTCTTTACAAGGGTCTGAAGTCAAATTCCAACCGAAATTCGGGCCTCTTGCCTTTGGTGAGAGTTTTGCCATGAACTGGACTAGTACCCGCTTCAGTTGTTCTTCCTGTGAACTCACCATCATGAAGGCAAGAAACAGAGTAACAGAGAATATACAGGTGGAAACTCGACCCATCTCTGCGAAAAAATTTCCCTACTAGTGTTGGCTTCTCTTTTTATGAAGTTGGAAAGGGTAGCAACTAACAAGTAACAAAAATATTGAACTGGGTACAATAATTCGTTTTCTAGATTGCCGATCGGCTGAATTAACAATGTTGATTTTGTGTCATGTGATTGTGATTGCCAACGAAGGCAGAATACTTACGAAAAAGAGGCCTAGAGGAAAATTTAAATATCAGAAGCCGGCAGGTGGATATGGTCAAGCTCTTAGACGCAGTTTACCTCCCAGCTGGATTCTTATCATACACGGACACTCGCGGCGCCGCGACTTAAAAATATGTACGATACACTTAATGCGTGATCCAAATTGTACCACCTCATAGAAATTCATATAATTTTAGTGTGTCTTGTAACTTTTATACTAAAAACTCGTAACTTTTCAACAATATGAATCATAATATTTTCATTGCAAATTATAACATTTGATTCTCATAATTTTTCAGCAGTAAAAAACATAACATTTTCACTAAAAGTTGTAACATATTTGTGTGTCGTAATTTTTATACTAAAACTCGTAACATTTTGGACATGCACATGGTACACACCTTAATAGGGGTTTGTAGTGTAGTTTTTCCTCAAATTAAATATATGTCGTTATGTTTTACAAAATAAAATTAATTATTCTTTCGAAGGAGCAAGGTAAAGATATGGATTTGAGGACCAATCTTTATTTTATCTTAAGACGAAATTTTTATCCTATCATAACTATTTAATATATGTAAAAATCATAATGAAAAATATACAAAATTTGAGTGGTATCAAGGCCCCGCCGGCCCCAAAATAGCTCGGCCCCTATATCCAGTGCTTCGCTGCTGCTAGAAATGATATTGGCATTAGGGATGGGCATGAGGACGGATCGGGGCCGGAGAGTACTATCTCCACCCCCAATCCCTAAACTCCTTCTCCATATCCATCCCCTACCCGATCCCCAACGGGACTTTATTTTCATCTTCCATCCCCACTCCAAATGGGGAACGGGAATCCCCACGGGGATTCGGGGATCCAATCATTTTAATAAAAAATAAAATAGATTACTAGAAATCTAGAATCCCTGTTACAAATTAAGGAGGAGTTCTTGAATGGATTATTTGATTTTATCATCTTTGATTTTATCACCATCTTTTACGAATAGATTTTATCACACTAGATTTTATCAACCATTTTTGAAACTCATAGTGATTCACAACTATTTTATCACATAGCTTTTATCTAGGCTGTTGATAATGCCAAAACTTCTTTTGCTTCTGCCAAAACCACTTTGGTTCCTGCCAAAACACTAATTTTTCTTGCTTCAACAATGACTTACATGCCCTTTCACCCCACATCAGTAACTTTTCATTCTTTTATTACAAAAGTAGCCCCTCAATCTCTTTAGGCAATGTCTAATGTCAGCCCAAAGGTTGACGGTAGGGTAACACGCCAAAGTTTTAACGTTTGCTTCAGCAAAATGTTAAAGTGTTGGACGCACAATAATTGTTCCTGAAGTGAGTGACTGATGATGACTGAAGCAAATTACGTAAGTAACCCATCTCTCTCCACCTTTTTCTTCTGCAATTTTCTTCGGATCAAAACATAAAATACTGTTTCACATAATTTTTTATTTATTTTTGCACCAAATTAAACTACTAATAGGTATCCTTAATTCGATACAAAAAAATTGAAAAACTGTATACGAAAGTATTTTATATTGTTAGCTTGTTGAGTTGCTTTACAATATCTTTCGGATAAAAACATAGAGTACTTTCGTGCATGATTTTTTTATGTTTTTTGCCACCAACTTGAATTACTAATAGAGATCTTTAATTCGATACAATTTTTTTTTTTTTGAAAAATTGTATACAAAAGTATTTTACATTGTTGGCTTGTTAAGTTGTTTTGCAATATATCTTTTGGATCAAAAAATAAAGTACTTCCGCGCATAATTTTGCACTCTTCTGCACCAAAATAAACTACTAATAGAGATATTTAATTCGATGCGAAAGAATTTGAAATATTGTGGTCCGAAAAATGTAATTTTTTTTTTAAAATCTTTACCTTTTGCATCACTAAAGATCAAAAAAAAAAAAAAACCCGTAAAGATCTAAAGATGTGTTGATATGGAACCTCTATAGCATCCAATTACCATGACTAAACTCTCTGAAAAGCCAAGATGAGATCTTATTGTGCATGACTTTGCTGGTATTTTATTATTCTAGTGAAATAGCTCAGAGTATATAAGTGATGAATGCAGGGATATGTTTTTTTGACGTAATTATAACTAGCTAAGACAAGATCTTATGCAAGGAATGTTGAAAATCCACGGTAAAGATAGAAAAATAAAGAAAGTTTGAACTGGGGCTGGATGATATCTGTGGTACTGATTCAGTTTCCCTTTCCGAAAAATGAGAGAATGGATGTTTCTTAAATTTTTTTTGATGTTTAGATTAAAATTGAAGGGTTAAGTTTGTAATAAATGTGATATGATGGTAAAAGGGCATGTAGGTAATTGTGAAAGCAACAAAGATCAGAGTTTTGGCAGCAACACTTTTGGTTTTGGCAGCAACACTTTCAGTTTTGGCATTATCAGTAGCCTTTATCTATTGGGAAAACAAGGTGATTTTATCATCCCTCCATAAAACACCAACTAAAATCAACTTTCCCATTTTATTTCATAAAATCCATTCAAGAACTCCCCTAAATGCTAAAATCAAGTTACAAGTAGAGGTGTCGAACGAGCCGGGCCGACACGGGCACGGTACGTTTATCGTTGGCACGACACGACACGGTATTCATGTGTAAGCGTAAGTGTTTGCCAGCTTCAATTCAAGTTGTATCAAATATCAACTGAATTTCTAATCTGAATACTAAAGGAACCACAAGCAAGATAGCATAAAAGATTGTTTAAATAGTGTGATCTTCAACTTCATATGAAGCACTAAGATAAAGTAAAGTACGAAACCATCTATCTTTTACATAGTAGTCTTATGGTATCTATCAGTCGTAGAAAAATTAAGTGGATCACATATCGATAGACATTTAATCGGATGATAAGTATCATTAAAAAAACACAAATTGGGTCCCGATCGATAAGCTTTCTAAACTCGATCGAGAAGAAACTTTACACAATTGATTTCATCAATAGGAACAACAAAATCAACGGCTCGATTGGAAAAAAAAATTTACACAATTGATTTCATCGATAGACATTTCGGGGATTCGGGGACCGGGCGAATTGGGGACGTGGAGGAGCGGGGATGGATCGGGGAACGGATTCGGGGCGGGGACATGCCTATCTCCACCCCCTACCCGATCCCCAAACATTTTCAAAAAAAATTTCTGTAACCTATCCAATCTCCAAACAGATCTCCATATTGCTCGGATCGGATTCGAACGGGACGGGGGAAATGACCAACCCTAATTGGCATCTTTGTAGTTAGCAAGTAGTGCAGAAATGGTCAGGACTTGTTCAAACCAAATATTCAACCATGAGTTGAATATGAGTTCCATTGAACTGTCCAAAACTCGATCCAACGGCCGAGGGGTGCACAGCACGGCTGTGCACAACACCTCCCCCGCTTCCTCCCAGCAATAGTTGAATATCCACCACAAAAAATGATGTATTGTATTCTGCCGGAACTCAATGTGAATCCCACAATATTAGCAATCCAACAAAAAAGAGAGAGGAATAAGTCAAATACCCAGTGTCTCTTTACGGCAACGCCAGGACCATATAGTTGTATAAATTCAACCTTACATAAATAGTTTTTTTTTTTTTTTGTATAGGACGATACAGTTGTATATATTTACCCTTACATAAATACTTATTTTTCTTTGTATAGGCTGGTTTTGAAAGGGTGACCCCTCTATGGCCAATTCCTAGATCCGCCACCGAGTCCGAACCTTGCTAGAGGTGTCTTCGACCGCTAACTTCAGAACCCAGGCATTAGTCAGTGTGTGGAAATTAAGCCCGGACATTTCACTAGGGGAAAAAAAGTGTCTCGTTTATTGACAAAAGAAGATAATACTCCTTTGTGCCATAATTATGGTCCATATTTTCCTTTCTAGATGTCCCAAAATCCTTGTCCAATTTGACTAGTCAAGAGAAAAATTTATTCCATTGCCTTTATTGGCCTTCATCCATATATTCGAATTCAAATTCAAACTCAAAAGTGGAGGGAAAAGTGAATTGAAGTACTGTATAAAGTAATTATTGCATTTCAAAACAATGGGTATTTTGGGAAGTTTATATAGATTGAAGAGTAATATATAGATTGAAGAGTAATGATTGTATTCCCTTAACAAGTTAAATTCTGAAAGAGGCACAAAAATTTTGGGGACGGAATGAGTATCTCCAAATACAATTGCCTTTAATTACCTACCTAAATAGAATCGATTTTATTCCCTTAGAGTATCTCCTACCCATCTCCAAATCTCCATTTTGGAGAACCAAATTTCCCTTATAGAGAATCCATGCCCTCCAACCCATATTCATTTGGGGCCTCCATTTTGGAGACCCAACTCTCATCCTCCATATTTAGAGAATCTCCCACCAAATGGAGACCTCTCTCCATTTCTCCCTTTTTACTTAACTTAGAATTACTATTTTATCCTTTGGATGTATTGATAACAAATTATAATACCAACCATATCCTAATTTTTTTACTAAATTTTCTTGAATGACACATAACTTTTACATTATACACTCAATTTTTATAAAATTTATATCATTGAAAAGATATTAATAGTATCTTCAAAATGAGCCTAATATTACATAGGTATAAAATCACTTACTGCTACTTGAATGGTCTTTACTGCTACTTGAATGGTGTCATAAAAAAGAAATGACTTCAAAATTCCTCTTGTATTTTCTATGGTCTTTGCTGCTACTTGAATGGTGTTATTATTGTTGGTGGAAATGAATGATCTTATGCTTTGAAGGTAAGTGTTACTATTGTCACATTATAAACGGTTTTATCTGCTCATGTGCTTGTATGAGCAGAATTCCTGGGGTGAAAACAGGAAAAGCAAATTAAAAATCTAGTTGCATCATATTAATGGTGGTTTAATGCTACAATTACTTAAGGGAAAAGCATTGGAGAGGTATTTTGGAAGCAAAATTTTGAAGGGAAATTTGGGAGATAAAAATGGAGAATTGGGGTTGGAGTTGTTCATTCTCCATATTTGTTTTTTGAATAAAATATAAATTTTTGAGTCTCCAAAATGGAGAAAGAGTGAGAGATGGGTAGGAGATGCTCTAACCAGCAAGTTTATGGCTTGAGCCTTATATAATGAGGTAAGGAAATTAGAAAAAACATAAGCAACATAAACATCATTTTGACATTCTTTTTTGATCGGCATTTTCGGCATTCTTTAAGATACAAGGAGCCGGTTTTTCATCCTTCTAGTCATCTTGACAATTCACCAAGTTTAGGAAAGGAAAACGAAGTTCAAATCATCGATCGCGTTCCAATCAAACTGTCATCACTGTGAGTCCGTTGTCAATTCAGAAATGATGATTTACACTTGCTCATTCTTTACCAGGGCCAATCATTCAACTGGTTTTTCACCCCGCTCAAAATTATAGACAATAGTACTCTCTTTTTCTGTCATTTTTACTGGGGTTACAAACAAAAAGTCTTCAACGTTTATGAGAAGAACATAGAAGAAGATTATTGTGTTCATGATGATGAAAAAACATATTGCTATTGGGAGACTAGACCTGATGGATTCTATGTTAATAGTGACCACACACCTTGGATCAAAATAACTAATTTGGAATAAGCATTATTTTGTTGTAAAATGGCTGGTTATTGTATGTCTAATTAATCAATAATGTAATGACCCAAATTTTCCAATAAAAGCTCCATAAATACACTGTATTTTTATACACTTCTAGGCCCTATTTTCCTCAATACAAAATTTACATCACCCAAATAATACAAAAGTCTCTGAATAAATACCCCTCTAAAAATTCTCTCGACCAAATAAATATCATCAAATCCTTCGAATCAGCCTCACTAACCCGGCTCTGCACCTGAAAGATAAAAATCTCCGGGAAGTATACGATACAACAGAATAACAATGCTTGCACTTGAGTGGAATCAATAAACAACAATTGTCAAGCCGATTTATCAATCACAAGGGACCTCATACCCGGTCCTCCTCAGTACATGATCAGTGCCTCGTCCTCACCCGCTTCACCTAGCCTATCTGGCTTTCCTGGATCAGCCAAGATATTGGCAAGGTCACTCGATTATCGTACCAAACAGTTCCATGACACTTTAGCCAAAAATACCATTTTCCATAACAAATATTCCACTTTCAACAAAATTCCACATAATCGAACAAATGAACGAGATATTCAAAAGGAGTACGAAATGATAGAAATGAAAGGATTCCGGAAATGGAAAGCATATCGTATACTCCCCGGGTTACCTCAAAATACCATCGTGGCCATCAAACATGTAGCCTCCACCTCAACAAATAGTACACTAAAATTTGACAATGATCAGATTAACTCTTATTTTCTTATTCTAGCTCAAAAAGAACACCTTCGGCTATGTCTGCCTCTCTCTATATGTTTAAGGTGATAAAACTACAAGTGTGAGAGACCTAGACTTATACACAATGCCCAAATAAATTTCCACGAAATAAAATATCCAACTGCCATCTTTTTTTCTACACCTAACATGTCAAGTTGCAGGCCAAAGCCCATGCACCTATATGCCCAATAATGAGTGTCTTGGCTTGCTCTATTAACTCTCAACTTCCTACACTACCTGCCCAAATTAATTACATCAAATATACCTACATACATATATGTATAATATATATAGTCAAACTCATAAATTAAAAAATTTTCTTTTCAAAAAAATATGGGGTTTTACAATTTATCCCCCCTTAAAATAATATCGACCCTGACATTTTACGATCCAAAATATCTAATTTTTATAAAAACAAAACCACGTCCCAATAACTAAAATAATTTCAATAAAAATACGGGGTATTACAAATAAAGTAAATGGGCCGAATTACAATGTCTCTTTTGTGCATTTTCTTGTTAGGAAAAAAAAAAGAATAAAGAATTGCTCTCAGGTCCATTATAGCTCTTTGTGACATGTCTAGTCCACCTCATATTTCCATAACACCTCTAATCCTTTTTTTTTGCATTTTCTAAGGTGTAAGGTCCACTCTCCATTTTTAATAGGACAAATATACCGTCACATTAAATTTAGTACATAATATATTCTCGTCGGAAAAGTCACCGGAAATTTCACCGGCGCCTGAAAAGTTCCCGGAAAAATTGACTTCGCCCTAAAAGTCGCTGGTGCATATAACCATATTTGGAATCCAAGAGGTGGTTATCTGTACTATATGTTTTTTTTAAAGCTTATTTGGGATCAGATGTGGTTATCTTTACTAACAAGAGGCGGTTATCTGGGCTCACAAAATGTGGTTATCTCAACTATATATTTTTTTAAAAAGCCTACTTGGGTTCATATCCCCATCCACACACATGTAAGACAAAACATAGTATTTGAGACAAATCCCAATTTCCCAAAAAAATTAAAAAAATGTTTCACTGTTGAACTCATCCCAATGAGTTCAAAATTACATAAGATAATCCGGATCAATAAATTAGAACTGAAAATAAAAAATAAAACTCGATCCCTGAACTTTTAAAATCAAATAATTCCAAAAATTGCTATACAATTTCCATTGGGTTCGTAAATTGAAGATGAAAGGTAACTCATATGACAAGTAAATTGGAGATGAAAGGTAACTCATATGACAATATATAGGTCCTGAAGATGATGAGCGGCAATAGAGATACTTCAGGTGAGAGAAGATGTTGAACTAGTGAGAGATCGGGTTTTCCGATGGGGTTTCGTCGTTTGACGATGGGCCCAACGATTCACAAAATTGGAGGTTGTACAGTGCCAAAAATCAACTCGATCGGATATATGTAAGTGCCTCATTGGAAAACAAATAACTAGAAAAAGTGGTTTTGATCCAGTGTTTGTGTCTATTTGTGTTCCATTTCTTTTCAAACTATTTGTGTTCCAATAACGCATTTAAAGATATTCAATTGAGTTGATTTTGGGGACGCAAGTAGTACTCAACGAGCTCTACACGGTGAATGTCTCCAACGCAACCGTGTTGTGGCTGCACAGCACGGTGTTGTGCGTGGCATGCAAACCCACCCCCCTCCCCCTCGGGGTCCTTGAAATGAGATATAGAGGGCAATTTATACTAGTCTTGTTCTTCCACTCAATGCAAATCCCCAACATATTAGCAGGCCAACAAAAAAGAGAAAGTTATGTACCCAGTAAATCCCCAAAATATTATTAGGCCAACAAACATGAGGGAAAGAGTCACATACCCAGTGCACAAGAATCTCTTTGCGGCAATGCCAGGACGATATAGTTGTATATATTCAGTCTTACAAAAAACTTATTTTCTTGGTATAGACCGGTCTCTTCCACTCAATGTAATCCCCAAAATAATAGCAGGCCAACAAAAAAGAGGGAAACGTAATATACCTAGTGCACAAGACTCTCTTTATGGCAACTCCAGAATGATATAGTTGTATATATTCAGCCTTACAGAAAATTGTATAGGCCGGTCCTAAAGGGGTGACCCCTCTATAAAAAAATTCTTAGATTTGCCACTGCTTCCAAACCTTTGTGCCAGATCGGTGTGTTCGACCGCTAACTTCAAAACCCAAGTATTAGTCAGGGTGCGGAAGTTGGCCTGAACTTCAATAGAAGAAAAAAAAAAGTGTCACGTTTATTGACGAAAGAAAATAATACTCCTCGGCCCATAATTTTGATCAATATTTCTTTTTATAGATGTCTCAAAATCCTTGTCAAATTTGACTAGCCAAGAAAAAAATTATTCCATTGTTTTTTTTTGCCCTTCATTCATATATGGAGTATTCAAATTCAACTTCAAACAGCCGCCGCATAGGTGCCCTATCCTTCCATTTTCTGATCTTTCTTTTCTCCTGTACAAAATCAATCGACACTGGAGCGTGGAGATGGATGGCGGCTTGGAGCAGTGTTCTGCGTTGATGTTATGGATCTCGACATCGAGTTTTCTTGGACCGGTTTAACAATTGAGGAGCAGTCCGCTGTGGGTTTCTCGAACGGCGACGGGTCAGCATCGATTTAGGTCTCTTCCTCTTGTCTCTTTCTCTCGCCCGTCTATTTTTTCGTCCGCCTTTCCTGTTCAACGCTGTTTCAAGCATTATGGCCGAGTCTCCTGCTTCTCGTTTTTTTGGATAAATTAGCTTGAAATAGAAAAGAGGTTAACCGAATATACAGCCTACAAGGGGCATACCCCAAGAGGAAAAGAAAAAGGAAAAGGGAAAGAGAAGCGAAACCTAACCACAACAAAAGATATCCAACAAAGCTCATAGCACACTACAACGAAATAACATAAAAACACCAAAACAAAAGAATGTCATGCGAGCCTCAAGAACTAAACTCTTGAAGCCTTTAACACCTTAAGTTTCTCCTTAAGCTTCTTCTTGTTCTGATCTCTAGAGGATGAAGGAGTTGAAGAATCACCTAACACCGGGTTCAACTTATGCCTCGGTCCAATGAAATCGCCATCCAAAGGAATTCTTGGAGGCTCTCGAAACCGTGTAGACCGACGGAGAGCCGCGAGGGGAAGATCTTGTGGAGGACTATCCTGACCAAGGAGAACCGGGGTAGTATCACAAGATACATCCCCGGAAACATCTATCTGTGTCACTACCTCAACGGAGGAGGCTCCCGTATCCTCACATTTCTCAAGAACGCCAAACGCGTTAGAAGTAGAAGAAACACGGCTAGACGAGGAGTTGACCAAAGGTAAGCCCGGAGTTTGAATTTTCCTCTTCACCACCTCTATCCAGACACCCTTATTTTCACTAACTTTTCCCTCTTTCGCATTCCTCTCATGAACAACTGGGACACCTTGTCCTACTTTCTCCTTGGTACCTTGCTCCTGAACATCTGGGACAACTTGACCCACACTCTCCTTGGCTTTCCACACTTGAGAAGGTGAAACTATGGGCTTAATAGTGCAAGAGTTAGTAGAATGACCAAAGATCTTACAAACATTGCAAGCTTGAGGTTTCCAAGGAACCTCTACTCTAATTTCATATGGCTCTCCATAACCCAAATTCACTACGAAGGACTTAGGAATTTCCTTCGCTGCATCCACTTCAACACATACTCTAGCAAATGTCAATCCGCTATGATTTTGTGTGAAGTCATCAAGGTAAAGCGGGTTGCCGATAACACTAGCAATACTACTCAATCCATCATTAGTCCATAATTCAAGGGGAACATTGTAGAATTTAATCCACACAGGAACACTAGAGAAAATGCTTTTAGTAAGTTGCATCCCAGGGTGCCATTTTTTTTTATCACAATGTGTTTGCCCCTGCAAAAGTAAGGACCATTCTCAAGAATAGAGTCCAACTTGTTCTCGTCCCTAAAGTTGAACACGACAAACCCATTGTCTAAGGTGATCACATCTTCAACATCAATTTTCCAAACCCGTTGAGCCCAAGATCTAACTTGAAAGTAGGATAAACTTTTATCCACAAAGTATCCCACAATAGCATGTTTCCATTTCAATGCCCCATCTTCAGAAATTTTAAGCGGGATCATAACTTGATTATTCACATACTCAATCGGGAGCCTCTTAAGGTGTCTACTTAGCTTACCAATTTTAACCTCATCGTTAAGAACAAGCTTCCCATTGGTCCAAGCATTCAAGTTAGTTTTACCTTCCGACTTGTCCTCTTGAATAAGATAAGACATGGCAGTAGCAGCCACGCACCTAGACTGACCCTGAGGTGGTGTCGTGTTAACTCCACCACTCTCAGTTGCCATGACCGGGGTGCCAAGTTTAGGCCAAGTTTCAGTGATGACCAAAGGCAATTGCAGCTCTTCCGCGTCGGCATTTTTGGCCACCACCGAAATATCATCTTCCTCATCAATAGAAGCAAATTCAACATCCGAGTAATCAAACGCATTGTCAATTTGGTCATGAAAATCCCGTAATGTTAGCTTTGTAACTGCTTTTCGTTTACCCATAACAGATCTAGCCTACTCTTTCACGCAAAAGAGAGAGAGAGGGAAAGACGTACCGTGAAACGAAGTCAGTAAACTCCGGTTAGGACGCCGTTATGCACTGTTATTGACCACTGAAATGGGTGCTTCACCTAACGATCTTCAATGTTGTTTTTCTCGAGATTGAAGCTCGAAACCCTCAATCAGGAAGAGTTCACAAATCTCGGCTCCAATAAGCTCGAAAAGCACCATGGCAGTGAAACCCAGAAATGACCATATTAGAAATCCCCAAATCAAAGCTTAAATGGTTGAGACAGCCACAGTACAAGACCCTAAACCTGTTTTGCAGAACCGTGCTTGATCTTCGAACCCAGAAATCGAAGTCCAAACGAGACTCTAAAATGAAATCGCCATGAGAAACCGAGGTCGGAAGTCCTGGTCTCAATCGCTCAGACCAGTCTCGCGGGAGTTCTCCCTCTCGGCAATGGACTCCTATCTTATCGCCCTTTACTTACGGATCAAATAGTTTTCATTCACGAACGAACGGCGAGATGTGATCTCAGATCTTCTCTGATCTCAATCGCCTCCATTCTCTCTCTCTGTCTCTCTCAACTTTGCTAACTAGACTTTTGTTCCCATGATTCCTGCTTCTCGTTTTAACCTTCACTGTGCTCCATCCGACTGGTTTCTCTGTTGAGGTCACCGGTTTGGCCTAACGGCAAGGCTGGTACGGTGGTGGTGGTTTTTTCGGCGTAGTCTCCCGCCATGTATGTTGTTGGGCATTCACGGTTTTTGCTTAACGGCAATGGTGAGCTTCCGCAGCAGCTTCGGGTGTTGGTTGTTAGTTCATCGTCTCCATTTGGTTTGCCGGTGGTGGCGGGGTGGTCGTGGTGGCTCTAGCATTTTTGGTTTTGATGGTGCGTTGTTTCAAGGATGAGGAGTTTAGGTTTTGGGATTTCTTGGGCTTGCCTTAGCCTTTTGGGCTAGGCTTTTTGTGCTGTATCTGTTTTTTCTGGGTACTTTAGGCTCATAGGGTGTATGCTTCATTTGTTTATCTCGGCACTTTAGGCCCTCAAGGTGTATGCTTCATTGTTTATCTGGGCACTTTAGGCCCACAGGCTTTGGGCTTTTTCCCTCTAATGTTCTTTCCAACTTTTGGTTGGATCCGCTTCCCCTTAATAAAATGTTTTCTTTTGCCGATAAAAAAAAAAGTGAATTGAAGTGTATAAAGTAATCATTGAATTTCAAAAAATGGGTTTTTAAAGAGGTTATACCCAATTTTGGAGAGTTTATATATATTTTTTAAAAAGTGATAGGTGTACAACAATGACTCCAATATGGCTCAAACACACTCACATGGTGTGTGGAGCCCCCACACACTGAATCCACATATCTCACAATCAGGTGTGTGTGGAGCCCACACACACCGTGTGAGTATGTTGGAGCTATGTTGGAGACTAATTATTGTACTCTTATCATTTTTGATATTTTTTGAAGAGTAATGATTGTGTTCCCTTAAAAAGTTGGATTATCAAAAAAGGACAAAAAATTTGGGACATAATGAGTATTTCCAAATTCAATTGCCTTTAATTACATACCCAAATAGAATCGATTTTATTCCCTTACCAGCTAGACAAGTTTATGGCTTGAGCCTATATAACGAGGTAAGGAAATTAGTAAAACATAAGCAAGATAAACATCATTTTCGACGTTCTTTAAGATACAATGAGGCGGTTTTTCCTCCTCCTAGTCATCTTGACAAATCACCATGTTGCAGGAAAGGACAATGAGGTTCGAATCATCGATCGTGTTCCGAACCAACCGTCACTACTGCGAGTCCGTTGTCATGCCAGAAATGACGATTTAGGCTTGCGCACTCTTTATCAGGGCCAATCATTCAATTGGTTTTTCAACCCGCGTGGATTTATAGACAACACTCTCTTTTTCTGTCAATTTTACTGGGGCTCCAAACAAAAAATCTTCAACGTTTATGACAAGAACATAGAGAAAGATTACTGTAATCATGTTTATGATAAAACATATAGCTATTGGGAGGCTAGACCTGATGGTTTCTATGTTAATAGTGAATCAAAATAACTGATTGGGAATTATTTTGTTGGGATTCCTTAGAAAGTTAATTATTTCGTCCCCTGAGCAAACTGACAGAGTCACTAGGAAAATGGCAGTATGCATCAACAATATCTTCGCCAAATACGGAGCATTGAGATGTCAAGTTTCAATAAGAAGTAAGATGTCTGAATGGACAAATTTTGGGAGCATAGTACCAGCACAACATGTTATGAACATCTCCGCAAATTGGTCATTCAACAATCTCCATGAACCAATTGAGTTAATAAGACATGAATTTCCTACTTGGATATGTTCTCAGTCAATTAGAGCGCAAATCAGACATCACCTTGCCTACTCAATAGCAAGTCACCTTGGAGATGTTGATGAGGCCCTCTTTGGAAGCATTCCTAAATTAATTTGTGAAGACCCAATTCAGAAAATTAGGTCCATTGATTTTATTCAAGAAGTCCCATTTATTTTTTATACCAGATACAAAAGGTTGGTAGAATACTATCATAGTTGGATAGATGTCCATGAATTATCAGATCAAGAGGATTTTGCACAAGATGATGGACAAGATTTTTGGCACAATTTGTCAGAAGAAGAAATGCAAAACATCGACAACATGATGGAGTTTTGAAGTAAAAAAAGACAATCATGAAGTCAGAAAGAAAGTCACGAAGATCACCGAAAGCAGTTTTGGCCTTCAGCCAAAGAGCATCTGTTTTTAGTCACTACCCAGTCACCTCTCCACCGAAAGTAAAGACAACATCAACTTTCTGTCAAGTTTCAACCGAAAGCTGGAGAAAAGTTACCCCTTTAGTCAAAAGCAAAAATAATTATAGTCCACATGGCTGAGTCATCCCGCACTTGTAAAATAATTGTAGTCTCAGGACGTTTGGTTATAAAAGGATCCTTTTAGTTTGTAATAGTCAGAGTTAGTTTGAGAGTCAGTCTTTTTGATTCTCTCAATTCTCTCAATTTCCCACTGATAGCTCCTTTGAGCATAGTCATTTCCTTCCACCACTTGTAATCATGTATTCCATTTGAAGTTCTGAATCAAGTCATCAAATTCAAGTAAGCGTCTGTTTTCCATTTACTTGTCAATTTTTAGCACTATTTGAGTACTATTTAGCACTATTCATTACTATTCACGTTACTATTCATTACTATTCACGTTACTATTCATTACTATTCACATCGCTTTCATTCTTTTTCCTTTTAGACTTTCGTTACGTAAATTTCATTCCTTTTGTTCGATTTGTCTGTCTGCTCTGGTATGCTCTTCTACTGTGTCTGATATATATATATATATATATATATATATATATATATATATATATATATATAGGAACCCCTTCCTATCCAAACCCCTTTTTACGGACCTAACGTCCGGACCTCCACCTTCCCAATTTTTTTTTGAAAATCCGAACCGTTAGATGTGTTTAAAACGTGATTTTAAGGTCCAACGCGAAGATTTGGCAAAAAAAAATACCCGGAAGGGCTTGATCGGAGCAGTTTTTCATAAAAACGCAAATATTCGCGTTGGACCTTAAAATCACGTTTTAAACACATCTAACGGTTCGGATTTTCAAAAAAAAATTGGGAAGGTGGAGGTCCGGACGTTATAAAATCCGGGAGTTTGGATAGGAAGTTTTTTTGTATATATATATATATATATAAGCTTGATTAGTGTTCGTCCTATCTAAGGCTTTGCATGCTTTGCTTTTACATATTCATGTGTTAAACGAAGTTGAATCTTCCTTCGATTATTAGTAATGGGGTATATATATAAGCTTGATTAGTGTTCGTGCTATCTAAGGCTTTGCATGCTTTGCTTTTACATATTCATGTGTTAAACGAAGTTGAATCTTCCTTTGATTATTAGTAATGGGGTATATATATATATATAGAGAGTTCACTTCTAATCCGGACTTTTAATTTCCGCACCTTATGATCCAAATTTTTTTTTGACGATCCGATCCGTCCAATGTGTTCAGAAGGTGTTTTCAAGGGTCCACGCGTGAAATCTTCAAAAAAAAATACCGGGAAGGGCTTGATCCAAGCAGTTTTCGCAAAAAATATATATTTACATTTGTTGACGTAAAGTTTGGTCAGGGAGTCCTGACTGGATCCTGACCCATATATATATATATATATATATATATATAGGCATAGCTTCTAATCCGGACCCCCGGATTAGAGCTTTTTTGATTTTTTTTTTTTTTTGTGTTGCAAATTGTTTTAACAAAATCCGAGCCGTCCAATGTGTTCAGAAGGTGTTTTCCAAGGTCTACACGAAAATCTTCAAAAACAAATACCGGGAAGGGCTTGATCCAAGCAGTTTTCGCAAAAATTGTATATTTACAATTTTTGCGAAAAACTGCTTGGATCAATCCCTTCCCGGTATTTTTTTTTGAAAATTTTCCGTGAAGGACCTTTGAAAACACCTTCTGAACACATTGGACGGCTCGGATCGTCAAAAAAAATTTTGGATCATGGAGGTCCGGAAACAGGAAGACCGGACTAGAAGTGCTCCCTATATATATATATACACACACAATAAACTTCCAATAAGGGACCCTTATTTAAAAATACCATGCGGACCTGCCTTTTTTTGACTTTCCGGACCAAATTTCGACGATTAATTATCGGAAACTGCTCGGATCAAGCCCTTCCGGGTATTCTTTTTCAGAGATTCTTCGCGTAGGCCCTTGAAAACACATTTTAAAAACATTGAGCGGATCGGATTGTCGAAATTTGGTCCGGAAAGTAAAAAATGCCCCTAGGTCCGCATGGAAAGTTAAATAAGGGTCCCTTATTAGAAGGGGGTCCATATACAATAAACTTCCAATAAACTTCCAATAAGGATCCTATCCGGACGGCTGTATATATATATATATATACATACATATATACATATATAAGGATCCTATCCGGACGGCTGTATTTTTGTTAAAATCTGAACTTCTAATTTAAGCCGTTGGATCGCATCCAACGGCTGGAGACAGAGTTCCAATCTCGCGGGTCTAAACCCGGGTAAAATAGAGACCGCGGGCCAGGATCCGGGTTATATCCACCCGCCGGTCAAAACCCCCCCAAACCCTTCCAGATCGTCATTTTGCTCGATCTTAGAGAGAGAGAGAGAGAGAGAGAGAGAGAGAGAGAGAGAGAGAGAGGAGAAGAGAAGAGAAGAGGCGATTCCCATATCGAACCAACGATCGACAAACAAATCGAAGGTGAAGAGAAGAGGGAGATCAAGGTTTCTTTCTTGTTCTTTGTTTCTTGTCTCGTTTCCTCTCTCTCACTCATTTTTGGGTTGTTACGGAAAAACTAGGGTTTTTTCGTAACACATCTTGCGGTCTCTCTCTCTCTCTCTTGGTCCCATTTCTCTCTCTCTCTCTCTCTCTCTCTCTCTCTCTCTCTCTCTCTAAGGAGGGTGATTCAAAGGGTCATGAGCTTTCGTTAGAGAAGTCATCAAACTTGGTCAAATGTAGTTGTAAGATGTTTGAAAGTGACGGAATTCCATGTCGTCATATGTTGGCGTACTTCACGAAAAAACAGGTTATGGAATTACCTGAATAGTACATCTTGTGGAGGTGGACTAAATCTACTAGAGTTATGGATGACTTAGGTGGGACGGTTAATGAAATTTGTGACACTTCTTTGTTAGTGAGGCGCAATAGTCTCTTCCAACTTGCGTCTAATGTTATTGATGAAGCTGTCTTAAGTGAAGATGATACAAAAGAGTTGAAAGAATTATTATTATCAGCTCAAAAGAGGTTTGTAGCCAAGAAGAAGCGTGCAAAAGAAGTTGCGGAAGGGAAGCGTGCAACGGAAGATGTGGAAGGGAATCGTGCAACGGAAGATGTGGAAGGGACGTGTGCAACGGAGAGCCAAAGTATCCAAATGCCTAATCCTACGCCTACGCCTACTCCTCCTCCTCCTCCTCTTGAGAGCCAAAGTAGTCTCAAAGAACCATTTCGAATTAGGACAAAGGGTTGTGGTAAACGGTTGAAAGGAGGAAAAGAGAAGGCTGTGAAGGCTGTCAAGAAGGCTAGGCGTTGCAATGGTTGTGGATTAGTGGGGCAATCGCATGACAAAAGAAATTGTCCAAAACTTCTTGGAACGTACGTGTATGCATCTAAATATGTTCATTTCATTATTCGAAACTTAAATATTATTGTTATTTAAATGTTATTTCTTGTATTTTTTCCTTAGCTCTTCGCAAAGTGTTAGATTGAATGATGACGACAAGTTCAATGTGGAGGATGATGAGGACGAGTTCACTGACATTGATGTTGACGATGATTGTAAGTGTTTGTAATTTGGTTGTTGTAGTTGCAAATTTCTTAGCTCTTTCTTTTCTTTTATATTATGAGGTATTTATGTTTCAGGATGGGATCAGTCATTGGAAATGGTCACTGGATCACTGGAATTGTCACTGGAGATGCTCACTGGAATTGTCGCTCACTGGAATTGTTACTGGAAAATCTGTTTTTTTTTTTGTTATGACTGTTATGGTTGTTGTATTTGTGATGGTCTACTCGGTTATGACTGTTATGAGGGTAATGCCGCCCAGATTATGATTGTTATGGTACCCAGATTAGTTACTGGACAATCTGTCTTTTTTTTTTTAATGTTATGCTGCCCAGATTAGTCTTGGTTCCGTGTTGGTGGATTTGTATTTATATTTTGTTATTTTCAGTCGTATGTTGTTCTATAATCAGTTGATTCAGTTTGGTGTTATGGAGCCTAGTTTGTCTTCATATTTTCTGGGTTCACTGGAAATCTGGGTTCACTGGATCACTAGAAATTTGGTGCTAACTGCTACTGCATCCATGGCCTTGTGCCGAGTTTACATCGGAATTAATTAGAAAAGTTATTTCTCAGCTATTTCAAAGAGGTTCGTAGGTGCCCGGACCAACTCGTGATAGGCATCTAAGCAAACAAAAAAGTTAATCATTGGCAAATTAAGTTGGTTAGCTTCTTCCTTAACTAGGTGTCCGGACCAACTCGACTAAATTTGATAAATATGTTTCTGCTTGCAATTAGGGCCCCTGCTATGAAGGTTTTGGACATGAGACTTAAATACTCATCAAACAATTGCAAAATCTGGAAATGCTCACTTCTTCCTTTGGGTTCTTCAAGTCTTAAGAACTATTTCAACCAAACCAAAATTAAAAACCCAGAAAAGAACTTCTAGCAAAGTTAGAGAAGAACAACTAGCAAACTAAACATTTCTCGTACGAAAGTCATAGGACCATAAACACGAACCAAACACAAGCAAACTTAACACTGTCTAAACAAATGTCAAACATCATCTTTCGGAATCGAATACATATGCCAACAAAATACAAGTTACGAAACCTAGAAAAAAAAATTATAACATGGCCCAAACATCGACTATTGTCCTCGCGCTCCGCCACGAATTGATCTTCCAATGCCCTTGCTGAAGTAGACGCACCAACACTAGCTTGATGTTGGGGACGGTCGTAGTATCTATCTTCATGAAACTTGCACAACGCTTCTTCGGCATTGCTGTGGAAAATCAAGCCAGACAAATGTAAACCCCTATAGCTGTATGAATACCCAAGATGTAAGCCAGACAAGTGCAAGTTCAAACCCAAGGGCATGACCAAGGGTAGTTCAAACCTAAGTTCAACTACCATGTATTTTCCCCCATAATCATCAAGAATGCTCAATTACACCTACAATCATAAAATATCACTGAACTAGCACCTACAATCATCAAGCAATCTAATATTTCAAAAGTACGGAAAAAAAAATCATCAAACAATCTCTAGAAGATAGAAAAGAGCTTTCCTCCATAATTAGGCATCTAAATACACTGGTACACAAGCAGTTCAAAAACTGTAGGATTGTACCAAAAAATGAACTGGATAGTCCAATATCTTTGTACAACATACTTAGTTTTGTTTTTGTGTTACTGAAACTCTGAACAACATACACATGCACAATTTGATGCCCTAGTTTGACCAACAGCAGTTCAAAATCAAAGGAGAACACCACATTCAATGATTTTTCGAAACCCCTAGATTTTTGAAATCCTTCATCATACAAAAAGCAGTTCAAAATATGGACTTTCATCATACAAATCGAACAAGTAATTCCAGATTTTTGAAACCCTAGATTTCATTCAAGGGTTTGTAATGAAATCGACCAAGAGAGAGAGAGAGAGAGAGAGAGAGAGAGAGAGAGAGACCGCAAGATGTGTTACGAAAAAACCCTAGTTTTTCCGTAACAACCCAAAAACGAGTGAGAGAGAGGAAACGAGACAAGAAACAAAGAACAAGAAACAAACCTTGATCTCCCTCTTCTCTTCACCTTCGATTTGTTTGTCGATCGTTGGTTCGATATGGGAATCGCCTCTTCTCTTCTCCTCTCTCTCTCTCTCTCTCTCTCTCTAAGATCGAGCAAAATGACGATCTGGAAGGGTTTGGGGGGGGGGGGGGGGGGGGTTTGACCCGCGGGTGGATATAACCCGGATCCTGACCCGCGGTCTCTATTTTACCCGGGTTTAGACCCGCGAGATTGGAACTCTGTCTCCAGCCGTTGGATGCGATCCAACGGCTTAAATTAGAAGTTCGGATTTTAACAAAAATACAGCCGTCCGGATAGGATCCATATATATGGGTCAGGATCCAGTCAGGACTCCCTGACCAAACTTTACGTCCACACCACCCCCTTCCCGGCCAAATGGCTGGAATCCGAACCGTTCAATGTGTTTAGAAGGTGTTTGTAAGGGCTCACGTGAGAAATCAGCAAAAAAAATGATCAGGAAGGGCTTGATCCGAGCAGTTTTTCATAAAAATCATTATATACAGTTTTTATGAAAAACTGCTCGGATCAAACCCTTTCCGGTCATTTTTTTTCTCTGATTTCTCGCGTTAACCCTTAAAAACACCTTCTAAACACATTGGACGGTTCGGATCATGAAAATTTGATCAGGAAATGAAGGTTTGGACGTAAGGTGTGGATATAAGGGTGTGGACTGGATCCTTGTTGTATATATATATATCTAAACTATTTGAGACCTGTGGTAAACCTAGACCCTAAAATATTAACTTAAATGGACATCATATTCCATGGGGAAAAAAGCATAAGGTCTGGTCCTCCGAAATCCATTCTATAGAAGTACTCTTGAGCCTCTCTAAAAGGGTCGTGTTTCTTTCATTTCCTTTAAGAAATGATTAGCTGATTTGCAAATGAGATTAAGTCGAAATGTTGGAAGCAACAAGGAGAAGACTTGTGGAAATAACATGTCTGAGATGAACACTGCACTTTCTCTTTCGTTTTCCTCTTATTTGAGAATCTTTTGGTTTGCAATCTCTTTTGAAATTTTTAATTCAGTTCTCTCTCTGTAGGTGTCCTATGAGATTGGATATTAATAATTGGCCTAAGTTGCGTGCCTCACGCGCAATTGTTGCACTATTAGTTACAAAAAACACTATCATTTGTAGCCTAAAAATAGCACCATTTTCTGTACAATCCGGGCGCCCGAATTGCCATGCATTTTGTGACCTGCATTACAAATGAGTGCTCCACCTATGTGTTAATTAGTCTGACATATTACATCATGTACAATTGTGATATCAGGAAACAAGCTTGGTGGTTCTGATCATTTTGTGGTTCTGATCATTTGCTTGCACTTGGGACGTAGTCCACTAGTGCACAAATACTTGCTGAGTTTGTTACAACAGTATCAATTTGCACGGGAAAGTGCAATCCAAATTCCAATGCATGAGTGTTTTTTTCCTTTCTTGCAGGATATAAAAGGATTCTTGATTTGGAGATGACCAAAAAAGAAGTACAATGTTGGAATCTAGTAGTCTTTTTCACCCTCTTTACTTACTGAATGGTTTTTTCACACTTTTGCAAGTGTACCTATTGGGTAGCAACATGAGCTGTAAAATTTTAAGTGTTCTCTTCTAAATCTCTTTCTTTTATTTTATGTAGGTCGATTGGTTGAAGAAGATGATTGATACTTCGTCACTTTTTGCTAAGATGGAGATGCGATATTTTTGCTAGTCGCGATTAATTGGAACTCAGGACTTGGAGTTTTTGCATCACTAAGTCCTTTTTTGTATTAGGACATGCTGCTAGGCTACTTAGTTTTGAGAGATTTGACCGTTTATATTGTTTTTTTTGCAATTGTGTTGGCATATGGAGACTAGCTAGCTATTGATTTCCTTTTATTTGTACTCAAATGATGTTGGACGAATGATAAGTCTCCTAGTAGTTTTCTGAGGAGCAATATTATAGGATATAATATTTCACGTGAGCTTGTAGAGCGGCTGTACCCCCTCTCTCGACCTCATAATATCTCACCAGCCCATTATATGCCAACATCTCAATTCAATTGAAGTGATAATCCATTCACCACCAAACTTGATTTTGAACGTACGTACATCATGTAGGAGAATGTTATAGGATAGTAATATTTTCTTTTAGGTGTGCATGTAAATCGACACCTTTTGGAGTCGTATTTTTCGAGTGGCACTTATTCATTGTAGACAGACGCGCCCTTTAAGAACTTATGTGCCCTTTCCCTTGGTGGCTATATATCCCGAGTAGTCACCAATTGGTCTATTTATATTGCGTCCTTCATTCTTTTTAGATATTGAATCTTTCCTTCCATTAGAGTCCATACATATGAGTGAGTACAAAACATGAGGAGGTTATCAAGTAATGCTGGGAGATAGACGTTTATGCAAACCGTAAGCACCATAGCAGGGACGAATCTGTCTTAAGTACAGAGTATTACAGTACTCGTCTTGATCACAATTTTGATTTCGTTGATTTCTAGGTTGTGAGTTTTGATTTATTACATTCATATTATTTGTTTTATCACAAAATGTAAATATATTTTCCAACACATCATCCAATGCCACAACTTGTTAGGTGTAGAAAATATTCAATTCCGTGCAGTGGTTATGATGGTGGGATTGGGGGAGAATTTGGGTGCTGGTTGATGATAATATAAAGAATTACTCTAAGGTTCATTATAGCTTTTTGTAACATGTCTAGTCCATCTCTTAGTTCCATAACTCCTCTAATCCACCTTTTTGCAATTTCTAAGGTGTAAGGTCCACTCTCCATTTTTAATAGACAAATATACCCTCACATTAAATTTAATACATAACATGCTCTTGCTAGAAGTTTACTGGTGCCGGAAAGTTACCGGCGCCGGAAAAGTCTCCGGAAAATTGGACTTCGCCGGAAAAGTCGCCGGCGCAGATAACCATATCTGGAATCGCAAGAGGTGGTTATCTGGACACACAAGATGTGGTTATCTTGATTCGCAAGAGGTGGTTATCTATACTCATAAAATGTGGTTATCTGGGCTATATATATTTTTAAAAAGCCTACTTAAGATCAGATGTGGTTATCTAGACTTAAAAGATGTGATTATCTAGACTCACATTTAAAGCAACTCTTCTAAATCGAACTCCGGTTGCCGCTGCCTCGCTAGTCATCACAGTCAAACCTCGAAATGATGTTGTTGTGTACTTGTTGACTATTTACCACTTAACTCCTCTTTGTAAAATGTGCTGCTTTTAAAAATTTACAATAACATAAAAAAATTCATGGACTGCTTTTGAATTCCTTGGGGTTTGTCTTATCCGACATTGATGACACACTCTCTCTCTCTAGATGGATGATTCAATCTCTTAGAAAAAAAGCTACATAATAGCTTACAGATCCATCAGATCTAGTAGAAAAAACGAAGCGAAGCAAGCTCAACCGCCGACGGACAACTTGAGAACCCCTCGACGGCGACGCGGTGGTGGTGCAGATCAGAGACGTCGGAGCCTCTGCCGTGGCAGTCCCAATCGCAGTCGGTGCATAGCGCGAGTCCATCGATGGAACAACGGACGGAGACCGCCTCCGATCCACATCTCTCGCAGATCTGCGAGCGCACGTGCTTGACGGATAGGGCGTTGGCGGAGTGCACGTGGTGGTCGCAGAAGAAACAGAGCTTAGCTGAGAAGGCTTTGCAGTAGAGCACCGCCGACTCCTTGTTGCAGTAATCGCAGTTTGATAGTTCTGGTGGTGGAGATTTGTTGTCGTTCTCATCCATCTTAACTGAGGGGTATTCTTGTATTTGGTACTTGAAAGTAGATTGGATGTGTTAGGAAAATATTAGGTGGACTAGAAGTGTTAGGAAATAGTTATAGTGGACCCTATAGCAACTCTCCCATGATAATATGATAGGCAGAGATTAGGTTTACAATTTGTCGAAGATGAAGGTACTTCAGTACGAAATTAAATTTTGACTTGGGTGTAAATAGAAATTGGGGCCAAGAGAGATTATCTTTGGATTTATGTACGATTACTCCTTAAATATTTACTCACAAATTTGAGCTTAGTTTTCGTTCTTTGAACCAAATGAATACAAGGGCAAAGTGACGTGTCCTTACCCATAATGCAACATTACATACTAGTTTCGTCCCATCCGTGAATTTTTTTTATTTTAAAAATACCTACTTTCGTCCCATAAATTTTTTTTTGCCTGTCCTGAAAATGAGAACTTAATTAGTAATGCAGAACTTAATTAGTACTGCAGCGGCAAAAAGAAGAAAGTTTTTGCCGCTGCATTCTAGATTTCAGTGAGTTCTTATTTATCATAAAGTGTGAATTTTGCTTTAGTATTTTTTTTTTCTTCTGAATTTTGGTTTTGTGGACTGGAAAGACAGGGAGTATTATTTTACAGATGATCCTTACTTCAATATTCACTTCTCTTTAAATTAGACTGAGCAAATATACCCATCGCTTAATTGATACTTCCCTTGTACTAATTGACCGCTACAACCAATTAAAGTGCATTGATGCCAAAAAAGTTCACAACTTTTGTACTCAATTCCCATGACGTAACATTCGATATTCCCAGCACCGTTATTGTTACATTGTTAACTACCTCTATTTATAGCCTTAATAACACAACAAATCTGTTATCCTTTGATACTTTTGGGAATACTTTTCTTGTATTCTACTAACCCTCGTCACAGATGAAGCATACAAAACAGACCAAACAGACCCCAGATCCAACTAGTGAGATGGACCACCAGACCAAAAGACAAGACTCGACCTACAAAGCAAACTAGCCCCAACGCAAACACTCACAAAAGGAACTGGGCTACACAACCCAAAGGAAAACAGACTCAAGGCCGAACAAACCCAACATGACCCAACACAATCACAAACTAAAAACAGGACCCCAAAACCCACAAACCTATGCCGTCACCGTTACCGTTACACTGTAAACTACTTCTATTTATAACCTTGATCACACTCCAAATTTGTTATACGTTTGAGCACCTAATCCAAACACAAGCAAGCAAACATATCCATCATCTCTTTATCGTCAACACAAACCAGGATTATCAGATGGTTAAGATGGAAATCATCTCCAAGGAGTCCATCACACCTTCCTCTCCCACAAGAGAATAGCTGTATAAATAATAGGAAGGGTATTTTTGTCAAGGTAAACTAGATGTGTTTGAAATTGTTGAGTGGACTTTATGTGTTTCTAAGTATGCATAAAGGACTAGAGGCTAAATCTCCCATAAAAACTAAATCTTTTTTTTTTTTATCCAAAAAAAACTGTTTTTTTTTTCCACCCCAAATCACTCAATCCAAAGGAATAGGATCACCAACTTTTGAAGCTTGGATTAAATAGGAGTTTAGTGAGTCCATCTGGCTGTCCATCTCAGCACTAATAGCGCGGATTTAATCCAAGCTCCAAATGATCCGAGCATTGTTTAGATTCAAATCTGAGCCTTCATTGCTGAGATGGACTGTCGGATAGGACTCAACAATAGTGAGTCCCATCACTACACGCCCCCCGATTCAAAGGGATGGTAGTGGTATTTCAAGGATTATGGGATGACAATCATCATATTTCAAAAGTATCCAGGGGAGGTCAGTGTAACTTGGTGGCGAGTTTCCTGTTTTTAGCGAAGTCCTAGGAGTCCTAAAACTTCTTTGCAGATGGGTAGGAGTCCTAAAACTTCTTTGCAGATGGGTCTTTGTGTCTCGGATAATTTAAGCCTCATCATCATCGGGTTGGGCCGGGCCGGCCCAGCCTGCGAATTTCAA
Organism: Vaccinium vitis-idaea; assembly: GCA_963854785.1. Lineage (NCBI taxonomy): Eukaryota > Viridiplantae > Streptophyta > Magnoliopsida > Ericales > Ericaceae > Vaccinium > Vaccinium vitis-idaea. The sequence goes on from OY978225.1 coordinate 29,369,897, forward strand.
GCCCAAGCTCGCCTGCGGGCTTATCCTAATAAGGCGAGCGAGCGGGCTGGCTAGTTTTCGGGCTAGTTGGACTGGGCTATTTAGGTGGGCCAATTTTTGGGCTTCTTACTAGTCGGCCCACTTTTGTGCCTGCCTCCCATCCAAACCGACCACGCGTCTTACCATTCTCATCCGGATCCCGTTTCAGGTAATCTGTCCAAATAACCCGCTCATCTTCTTCTTCCTCTGTCGTTCAACATAGAGACGCACGAAATCGTGAAGATGACGGAGCCACCGAGGCTGATGATTATGAAGACGGAGCAAGAGCACGAAATCGTTCGACGACGAGTATTAGTGGATTATTGATCGACGTTGGTGGTGGAATTTTGGCAGAATATATCTGGGGTCGGACCAGTTTCAGACCCAAAAACTAAAAAATGGTAAAAAAAAATTGGGATTTTTTGTCAAATGTTGGGTATACGAAGGGTCGAAACCATCTTTAGAAAGTTTTGATCGAAGTTTTAACTCTCAACATGACTTTGTTCAAGGTTTTTTCTTACCTGGGTTGAACCTAACTTCAAACAATAGAAAACAAGAGTCAGACCACCTCGCCATTGTTAGTCCACGAGCCTTTGAGTGAGCCGATTCCTTGGGCAAGAGGCACCAAAGCATCTGAGGCATCTTCATCTCTCTCAAAACGATCAGAAATCAAATCACAGTAGAGTTCAATGGTTCTTTGATTGAGAAGATTAAGGCCTTGTTCGGATATAAACTAGAGGGTAATTTTTTGTTCTCAAAAAGAACATTTGTGATCGGATAAAATCTGTAGCAGTAAATGTGGGTCCCATTTCTAACGTTTATTTCTTTCTCTCCTCCATTACTCTTGTCAACCACCAGGACTCTTTTCTTCCATTTTTTTTCCAGAGAACCAGCTCACACTCAGGAATCTTCAGACTTTCTTTCTCCATCACCACGCAGCTCTCTCTCTCTCTCTCTCTCTCTCTCTCTCTCTGCCCGCGAATCTCACTTGTTCAACTCAAATCTATCCCTCTCTCTCCGAATCTCACATGTTCAGAGAGGCTCTCACAGTCGAATCTCTGTGCCCTAATTGGAACCCATCACAACCTAGGTTGAACACAGCCTACGCGAGGAGGACTCTTTCTTGTCCTATAAAATGCACAGATGGATGAGTCTTGCCAAACCATGGCCAAACTTAACATCCAAGACGGAGGACACCACGGATTCCATAAGGTGTGGGAAGTGGGTTCTGAGAGCAACGAAAATTAGAAGAAATAGAGGTATGCATGAATAAAATGTACATGGAATTTTTTTGTTAATTTTCTCCCTTTCTCAGCAGAATCTATTTTGAGTTTTTAACCACATTGTACGCTTAAATCATCTTTTAAATATTTTAAGACCATTTTCTGCAATGAACCTTTGGTTCTCTGTTTCTGTAGTGGTTTGTTTGCTGATTTGAGTTAGGGTTTCAGCTGCACTGATTAGATGGCTTGGTGATGTCTCTTGTGGGTTTGTTTTTCGTTAATAATCTTTGAGAAAAAGGGGTAAAAAAAAGTCCCTAGTTTATGTCTTTGTAGGAGATTGTTTATCAGCCAGATAGCAAACATGTTAGACCTACCATGCTTGTACTTTTCTACTTGTTGAACATTTGTTCTTGCATTATCAGCCCAAGACCCTTCACCAGTGAAGAAACAACTGACAACTTTGACGAAGAAACAACTCACAACCCCTACGAAAAAGAGGAAACGACACGCTTCTCCCACCTCCTCAGCAAACTCCGTTGTAGGTGAAAACAACGTTCAAGCGGTATGTCTACACATCTCTATAGTTTTTATTGGGGTTCTACTGTATGAGTAGTTTCAATTTTCCTGTAGAAGTGGCTGCATATATATCCTAATTTTGTGAGTTCGGATGCAAAGGACAGATTGTTATGTGTAACCTGTGTTTATATTTGTTTCCCACATGTCAGCCTATGGAACCTACACAAATCATTTCTGATCTTTGGACTTATCCAATCACGCAAACATCATTGAAGTAATGCTCGATGAGGCTAAGAAAGAAGGAGGAACTAACTCAAAAACAAACCGGACTTTCAATTCGCACCAATGGGCAGCCATTCGTACAGAGTTTCAAAGGAGGACAAATAGAGTTGGCTATAGCCTCAAACAGTTGAAAGATAAATTCGGTCGTTTAAAACACGAATATAAGCTGTTCGAGGACCTCCGGTTGAGAAGGATTGGGTTGGGACGAAGAAACACAGACTGTCACTGCACCGGAACATGTGTGGCAACAGTATGTGCAGGTATATCCACCTTAGTGAACCATTAACTTGACTACGTTTGCTGCCACCCTTGGCCCTTACAATAGTCTAATTTCGTCCTCTTCCATTCCTTGTAGGAACATAAGGATGCCGCGAAATTCCGTAACAAAGGCCTTGACCATTATGAGCTATTGCAAGAGCTTTTAGAAGGCACGTTGGCCACGGGTGCATTCGCCCAATATCCTAGCACCCTAGGGGGGACCACGGTAGAAACTGAGGGCGCAATGATGAGGGAAGGAAAGACCATACGAAGGGCTGATGTTATGTCAATGGATTCGCGAGGGAAGAGAAAGTCAGAGGGAAGCGGTGGAACTAGTAGTAAGTCTGTCAAGATTGACCAAAGAGATGAAGCATATGGTAGTTTGGCACTTGCACAGAAAAAAAAAAAAGCAGAGTACTTTGACTCCCTACTAAACGCACGGCGCGAGGATGTTTCTATCGACACTTGTGTTGATGCCCTTAACGAAATACGAGCTTGGGTAGACGAGGATCAGTATTATAAGGCCTTTAACAAACTTACTGAAGGTTTACCTGTTGTGAGGCAAGGGTTCACGAGGCTAGAGCCGGATCAGAGGATTGGTTGGGTGAACCGATTATAATGAGTGACATGGTTGGGGCAAAAAATGGTGTTGGTGGATGGGGAGTGACATGGAGACAAGGGGAGGTCTAATTTATGAACGAAAACTTAATATGTACTAACTTTGTAGTAGTTACCTATTTGTAATATTTCTGTTGAACTTGATTTGGATTTCGGAGTAGTAATTTGTAATGATCTATATTGGTCAAACTTTGGTTGTATGGTACTTTATGCGAAGCTGGTGCAGTGCTTGTAGTAGTAACTTCTTGGTTCTGGATCTACAGCTTTGAATCGATCTGCTGCATTTTGGCTACAGTTTTGCAGGTTTTGTTGCTTCATTTTGGCTGCACTTTTAGCAGGTTTTTACCTGCATTTTGGCTGCAATTTTAGCAGTTTTGTTTGCTCATTTTGGTCTGTTTCAGGGCTTTAAAACCTGTGTTATGAAGCGTTTCATTTTGTTTTATGAATCTGGTTGGGCACCTTGATATGAACATGCATAAATCTGTGCTATGTCCATGTAAATGTTTGGTTCACTTTTCAGAATTCATTATGCCTGCATGTCCATGTAATTGCTTACTCCATGTACATATCTTTAACATAGAACCTTGAATTTTGACAAATGTATAAACATCAATCTTGTTGTGCTGCTTAAGTTTTGTTTTTGATGGGCTTAATTTGCAAAAATTGCTTAATAAGTAGGTGTTGTGGTGGAATCATTCTGATTTTTTTTATATACTTCCTAATGTGTTTTTCATGGACTATGATTGTACTTATTTGCACAATATACATGTAGATTTGGGACAGGGTTCCCTTGACATATGGATCATTGGTGTGTTTTTGTTTTAAAGTGTTCATAAAAACAATGGCAGATAGTAATCTCATTTATGGGCGATATTTTTTAATTGATTTTGGAACATTGGATCATTACCTCCCTTCTGCAATGATTCCTTTTAGGGATATGCCTAGATCCCTCCAATGCTGTGATGTCAAGTGAACCATGCTTGTTTGATTTATCTTTGTTTGGTTTAACTTCAAGACGGGGTCTTGGCCTTGCTCTGGGCCACATCCTTTACACGGGCTTGCCCGCTCGACGGGCTACCCCTGGCCCATTGTTTTGGAGTTGTGTATTCTGACCCCTATAGTATTATATGTTTGCCAATCCTAATTTTAAGATCGTTCTGTCTCTGTTATATTGGCTATATGTTGGTTTGTATGTTTTCTTAGGGGCATACATTAGCATTAAGACTTTGATGAATCTGTAAAAATGATGCTTTGCTTCATTTTCGTTTTCCCCAATAACCAAACATTTGTCAATGAATTTTTTTCAGAAGCAAATTGGCGAAGGACGAAAAAAACTCAGCATGTCATCAAACGAAATGCCATGGCACGAATTTCCTGGCGTTCTTAGTAGTGACGAGGACGATTTCATGGACCTCGAAGCACTAGAAATGTTGGAGGGGAACGGAAAAATGCCTCAACGAACTTCTAAAATGTCCGGTCAAGAATATGTCACATTCTTGTTGAAAGGACATCCCCGTACAATAAAGGATGTTCTACGTGTGGACAAACATACATTTAGAGCCTTGGTGAGACAGCTAATTGAAAGAGGCCAGCTTGAATGGGATCATAAGAAGGTATCTGTCGAAGAGTCGTTGGCTATTTTCTTGTACATTTGCGGACACAGTGAACGTCATAGACTTGCCGCTGACAAGTTCCAGCGTTCTACATCTACTATAAGCGACCACTTCAACATGATGCGTCGTGCTCTTTGCAATCTAGCACCCTACATAATTAAACCACAAAATCTGGAAGAAACGCCTCCGGAAATTCTCCACGACGACAGATACTATCCATGGTTCAAAGTAAGTTACTTCGATTTTCAGCCTTGCTAGTACTTCAACGTTTAAGCATGTTTTTTTTCAGAGTACTTTAGTGATTCATTTCTCTTGTTCGTGTTGAACTTTGAATGCTAAAGTACCTCCAATCTTTTCCTTCTCACTTTGAATGCTTAATGTTAAGGTTGTGTTCACGCTATATTTTGGGTCTTTAACCATTTTTATAGGATTGTGTTGGCGCGATAGATGGAACCCACATACAAGCTGTGGTACCGAATGAAATGGAAACTGCATTTCGTGGAAGAAAAGGCACGAAAACACAGAATGTAATGGTTGTGTGTTCATTCGACATGAAGCTCACATTTGTGTATCCAGGTTGGGAAGGTAGCGCTCCCGACGACCGTGTTTTCTTAGCAACAGTGACGAATCCTGCCTTTTTGTTCCCACACCCACCAGTTAGTAAGTAAAGCTAAACATTTCATTGATGTCTAAACATTGTTTCCTTTTCTCCCTAGGAATTATACTATACTCTCACTCGTTTTATCTATGGTTCAGATAAGTACTATGTCGTCGATTCTGCATACACCAATATGCTAGGATATTTGGCTCCATATAAAGGACAAAGATATCACAGGGACGAATGGAATGGGGTTAATACAGTATTTGCATCGCCAATGGAGCTATTCAACTACAAGCACTCGTCATTGAGGAATGTAATCGAAAGATGCATTGGGGTGTTGAAAGTGAGGTTTCCAATACTGAAGTCAATGCCATCTTATAGCCCAGCAAGACAGCCATCGATAGTTACGACGTGTTGTGTTGTCCACAATATGATCGTAATCCATCACGGGAGAGATGAATTTTTTGACGATTATGATTCAGACGGCGAATGGGAGGGAGAGAGTGATGGTGATGATGGTGATGCGGGTCAAGTAGAGCATGTCAACACGTCTCGACAGAGTGTGGAAATGATGGGGAATAGGCGGGATCAAATGGCTATGGAAATGTGGGAAGCATATTGATTTTTATTAGTTGGATTTGGGGGATCTTGTTTGAGGGAGATGGTAACATTTGATCCGCATACTAATTCATCATCTGGATCTTGGCCACAACCTGGTTGCTTGAATTTCTTCATATTCACTAATTTGGTTAATGCTTTTGGTGTAAACTCTAAATGCTAATTCATCTCCAGGAGTTTGTTATTATCCTGAAGTTGTGTCTGGAAGTGCATTTGCTGCTAATTTTCTGGAGGACAACAAAAGTTTTATGGAAATGATGAATGCAACGGAGAATGGTGAAGAGTAGTTCAATTGCTTGTTTTAGGGAAATGGTGAATATATATTGTTGTTTTTTTTGGGTAATGACTTTGATGAATCTGTATTAGTATTAGCATTAAGACTGCTTTTGTTGAACTTGTGAATGTTGTAAGGTTGCATTGTGTTTAATTATATTTTTTGAACTTTTGTTCCTTGGATATGTAACTTGCAATCTGTCTTGTCTGTATCCGCCGTATTTTGTGTCCATATCCATTTCTTGTGTCTGTGTTCGTGTCTGTATCCTGTGTCTGTGGTCGTGTCCATGACCGTATCCTGTGTCTATAGCCGTATCATGTGTCCGTATCCGTATCTTTGATTGGTAAATGGAATGATCTAAAGTTGAAACTGCTTGTTCAAAGAGAACCTAAATGCTCTTTGATTGGTAAAGGGAATGATCACTTTCAAGTTTATTTGCTTTGAAACTGCCTGTTAAAAAAGAGCCTTTCGAAAAAAAACTTTGGTTGTATGGAATCCTTAGAAAATGAGGTCAATGCCAATGTGGAATGATCAATGCCAATCAGTTTTTGGAATGATCACTTTTAAGTTTTTTTAGCAATGAACTGTCTATCTCTCTGTTTTTATGAACTATTTGGAACGAAATTCAATCCATGGCAGTTGATCTTAAATTGTCATTTCCAGGAAAATTTTGACAGGGTGCCCTTGCTTTATGGCCTAGCCCGACGCCTCGCGTCTCAAACAAATAACAACAGTGACAAAAGGCAAGAATATAGACAGTATATATGAGTCCACGCCAGTAAAACTGAAAGTAGAGAAATTAAAGTAGCCAAAGCTCTTTGAAGGAAATATCACATTCATTAATCTCTTGGACAATACAACTGTGAGACATTGTTAGCATTCTTGGTACTTAACAATATACCAAGTACAACCACAATTACAAATACAAACAACATGTGGCTACCGGTATCCGTATCCTGTGTCCGTATCGTTATGCCTACCATACTACAACTTGACTGACAAAAAGTATCACTCTCTTCATACATATAAGGACACCCCACAAGCACTTTATTAACTTGTCTTCAAGACCTAAATGGAATATATCTCTTGGCATTTTAGTTCATGTGCTCCTTGTCTTCAAGACCAGCCAAGGGTTGCTTAAAAGCTTGAATTGCCGCACCCGATATCCTTCAAGCTAAGAAATAATGAAACAAGTGAAATTGTAAGTTAGCACACAATCAGTAACCAATTGTTTTCATCAAAATAGAAAAGGCAGCACATATTGGATTATCATACAGTGGTTAATCAGCTATCAAGTCCCTAAGAGAACAACCAAGGGGAGGATTCAGGGATATATTTGCTCACTCGGATACCTGATCAAGAAAATGATACGACAATGTATTAGAAGGAAAACGACACCACAATGTAACATATTCCCATCATTCACTATGAATGCCTAGAAATTTTCATGAAAATGCACTCCCACTAAGCTATGAAAGTGGAAAAAGAATCAAGCATCCAACTTTGGTACTGCTTACTTGGTACTAGTATAAAACTAAACCAGAAGTAAATTTTGCAATGCAAACTAGTGATCTTGAAAAAGTAATTAAACTGCTTAATTGATACTCCAAAAACAGATCCAAAAGCAAAGGAAGGGTTTAAGAAATTACTTTGACAATGCTCCTCTCTTATTAACTTCACAAGGGTAAGGAGGTGCTCCACTGATGTCAGGCTATAGTCGTACTTAATGCCCTATTCCAGCTCCGATTTTTCCAACTCTGAGATGTAATCCCCCTATAATGATTGATCAGAAAGGTTCCATTTGTTAAAAATTAGGGTTCCAAACCTTTTTTCCCTAGATTATATGCTATCAATGAGTCATCTTTTTGAACATTTACAGAGAGAAAAAAAATGGTAATCTCAGTACAGAAACCAGAGGAAAGACAAACTAATAATAGATTCAAATTTGAAATTCAATAATACTACACACACAACCAATTTAGGGTTTCTCAAATTGGGGATTTTTCAATTGCAGGTTATTTTCAAAATTAGGTTTTTTTTTTTTTTGGCAAAACTGCTGTGAGAGAGAGAGAGAGAGAGAGAGAGAGAGAGAGCGAGAGAGAGAGAGAGAGAGAGAGCGAGAGAGAGAGAGAGAGAGAGCGAGAGAGAGAGAGAGAGAGAGCAGTGTTTGATCGAGATTGAGAGAGATACCTTCGCGGTGGGATATGGCGTCACCCAGGATGGTGTTCGCTGATGGTGGTTGGTGGTGGCCGATGGCGTCTTGCGGTGATGGTCGCCGGTGGCGTCTCGTGGTGATGGTCGCCGGCATCATCTCGTAGTGATTGTCGCTGGTGGCGTCTCGTCGTGGTGGCTCGATGGGTTGGTCGACCCTCTCTCACTCTCTGTGTATCATCGTGTAAAATGAGGCAGAGCCAGAGAACGGTTTGAGTTTGTAGCATTATTGGAGAACTTTTTAGAAGTGGGCCAGACTTGGAAAAGTCAATTTTTTAAAATTGTTTGAAGGGGCTTTTTTTTTAGAAGCCTTTTAAAGGCTATCCGAACAAGACCTAAATTGGGTACAGCTTTAAAGTCCACTAAAGTATATTATAATCAAGAGTCTTTCTTCGACAAGGACATGAAATATGGATCAATCATGAAAATAGGACACAAACTAATTCTTTAATGCCAAAAAGACAGATCACTCACACATTCCAAAAATGCCCCCGCTAGCCCATGAAAGTGCCTAAAGCCCCCAAATTTTATGAAAGTGCATAAACTCCCAAACATAATGAAAGTGTCTAAACCCCTAAACCTAATGAAAGTGCATAAACCTAAATCTTATGGTACCCTATGAAAGTGTCTAAACTACTAAAAACTTATAATTGAAAAATGTATCATAAACCTAAACCCTAGGGTACCCTATAAAAGTGCCTAAAACCCTAGGATACCCTATGAAAGTGCCTAAAACCCTAGGATACCCTATGAAAGTGCATAAACCACTAAAACCCTATAATTGGATAATGCACCCTAAGTGCCTAAACTCAAAATGCCTAAACCCATTATACCCTACCCCAAAGAGTCTAAACTCCCTAAAATTAAATCCAAAAATTGAACCCACCCCAAAATTAAAGAGAGAAAAATCAATTTTGTCACTTACCATCAATTAATACCCACTCATGAGTGAGAGAGAGAGAGAGAGAGAGAGAGAGAGAGAGAGAGAGAGAAGTCTTACATTGTCCCATCAATTAATAGAGAGAGAGAGAGAGAAGTCTTACATTGTCCCATCAATTAATAGAGAGAGAGAGAGAAGTCTTACATTGTCCCATCAATTAATAGTTGTTATACCCATTCCACGTTTCTCTTCATCACCAAGCCGATTCCCATGAATCCCATTTCCCATGAATCCCAATTAATAGTTGTCTACCGCATTTTTTACGTCCATCCCATTTCCCATTTCCCACCGAGTGGGAAAGCTCTAGACCCGACATTCCACATTTTTTACACAGTGCGCCTGAGTGATAGTGGTTCATTAAGGGTATTTTTGTCTAGTATTGTTCTTGAACCCTAAAAAATTCTCTATTAATGTATTGAAGACCTTAAAATAAGTTAGGTTGGACTAAACACTTTTTAAAGCCTCAAACTTGGCCTTTTGGCCAATTGTCTGTATAATCAAATATACTCTTATTTAGTCCACTAACAATATGATATATTATATTACATTCCAAATTTCTTAGTTTTCTGATCATTATATTGGGGTATTAGTTAGGGGTGTAAACGGTTCGGTTCGGAGGGGATTTTGAGTGAACCGAACAAAACCAGTTCGGAGGAACCATAGAACCGAAACCGGATTTCTAGAGATCGGTTCGGTTCCGGTTCGGTTCATCCCGGTTCGGTTCAGAGAGGGAGAGACAGAAATCTGGAGGGGGGCACACACAATCGGAACACATAGCAAAACACATCTCGATTTTTACAAGTTTTATATAGCAAGACATACATACACACATATACATGCATGTATACATACAAGAATCGTTCGAGATATACATACACGATGACGAGCATTTACACACATATTTATTTTATTTATAATGAAATTACTAAATTGGGGGCAATTCAGTAATTTATCCTCTTATCCTCTCCCCAAATCTCCCTTCTCCCAAGACCATCTAGCTTATTACAAATCAAAAAATTACCGGTAGGTCTAGAAAATCAATCCTTAATTCCCACTAAGGATACATTCAATTTTTAATTACCACTAAGTACAAGTTCACTAGTAAGATTACCCTTCTACCCTTCAAATACAAATTTACTCTTTACTCAACCTCCCACTCCCCACCTTCATCCACCATCCACTTCCAGCCGACAACTACTTTCGGCCGACGAACTTCTCCGGCCGACGACTTTTTCGGGCCAGCCGACGAACTTCTCCGGCCGGCGACTTTTACCGGCCGACCGATGAACTTCTTCGGCCGACGATTTTTTCCGGCCGCATAATTCACTGCTAATTTATATACCTTCCAGCCGGCGAATTTTTCCAGCTGGTTATCCTCACAAAAGTCATCAGGCTTTGGACGAATTATTGAAGAAAAAAAAACTGTGTTACCTCACCAATCTAATAATGAGATGGTAACAAATATATCGAAATTACGATTTCATATTAAAAAAAATGCAAATTTTATTAAAAAAAAAATTGCAAATTTTAAAAACCTCTGCGAATTTTTAGAATTTTTCAAAGTTTGACTATTTTTCAAATTCCAGTCACTAATTTGAAAAATAAATTTCACAAAACAACATAAGTTGATGTAAACAAAATATAGGTAAACCTGTGGGAATCTTGGACCAAGAAGTAGACAAATATAGAAAAGAAACCCAGCGGGGCGAGAGCAATCCTTCATGAAGTATACCGAACATTATCAAAAAACACAAATATGAACCATCATGAGTTGCAACGCTCCCATCGGAGTGCGAATTTCTGAAGGTTGAAAAAATTCGAAGTGCGAATTTCTGAAAAACTGGGAAAATTCGCAATGCGAATTTCTGAAAAATTGGAAAAATTCGCAGTGCGAATTTTTGAAACTCCGCTCAGCCAAGTACCAGATCTGGTTCAAATAATGGTCTGAATTCACATGTGACGACTTCATTGAGTCCATCAGCGGTTAGGGATTCGGATGGGTAGGCGGCCAGTTTGTCGGGGAGTGAGCCGGGGAAAGAGTGGGTGCAGTAGTCGAGATGGTTGTACAGGTTGGACCGGATGGTGCGCATGGAGCGGCCAATGGAGCGCTGGGTTTTTGAGGAGGAGGCGGCGGAGGAGGGAGGGGTTGTGGGGAAGGGGGTGGAGATGGAGTGAGAATCTTCAAGAGAAACCATTTTGCTGGAATTTGAAGGGAAGAATCGACGGGAAAAAAAAAAAAAAAGAGGTGGGTGTGTGTCTGGATTTGTCGAAGTTTTACATGTGGATTTGTGAATTGATGGTTTCGAGAAAGTTTGGATAATAGCAGAGGGATGACTCTTGGATTGGATATAAGTCTCAAATCTTTTGGATAATAGATCCATGCCTGGCATCTGTCTTTTGGATAATAGACCCATGCCTGGCATCTGTCTTTTGGCAGCAGCGAGGTACTCGAGTCTTTTGTGACGTTGGGCAGTGCTGCAGAGGTGACAAGCTGGAAATCGAGGGTATTATTGGTATTTGATTTTGTTTTTATCTTATGCGTGCAAATTGAATTTTTGCTAGACCCGGAGAGAATAATGAGTCACCCACTAGACCGGCCCGTAAATCCCTCATTAAAAATTCACCCGTTTTAGGAGGTCGGCCACCCTTATTCAAATCCGTCCTCGTTAGAAATCCGACCCGTTGATTAGAACCAAGGCCCTGTTTGGATGCCGGAGATGGCACCCGGATATGTCAAGAAGCCGGATTTGTAATCCCGGTCCCACACATATCCGGTGTTTGGTTTGCACAATTGAGAAGTCGGATTTGGCAAGGCTGGATTGCAAATCAGGGGGGAAGCCGGATTTGCCAACGCTAGCCTTACCCCTGTCGTTGGCAAATCCGGGTGAAAATTAGTCCATTTTACCCCTCCAAATCCACCCATGTCCTTACAAATTACAACCAGGGAAAATGGAAAAACATAGAGAAAAAAAAGAAAGCAAAATGAAGGGAGAAGCGAGAGAGAGAGAGAGAGAGAGAGAGAGAGAGAGCGCTACCGGCGCTGTGGTTACCGGAGTCACCATTGTTGCCGCTTCTGTTACCGTAGCTGCTGGTTTTGATTTCTACTGTTACCGGAGATGCAAAGCTTCTGGCTTTAATTTCCATTGTGCTGGGTTTGATTGGTGGAGTTTGCTAGAAGATCTGTAGGTGGGTTTGGATTGAGAAATCAGAGAGAGAGAGAGAGAGAGAGAGAGAGAGAATAAAGTAAATTTTTAGTACTCGGATGAATTTGGACCAAGTAAAGTGCATCCATTTTTCGATAATAAAAAAAAGGTGCAGTCATTTATTTTTCTTGAATCTGGAACCAACTAAAAAAATTATACTGTACAAATTATACAAATGTATTTTAAAGAGTATTTACATTGGGGGCAAATTAGTCATTTGACAATTTATCCTATCATATCTACCTTCCAAATCTCCCTTCTTAAAATATCATCCAAACGCCGGATTACAAATCCACCCTTCTTAGGAGGTGGACCCACCCTCATTACAAATCCACCCTCATTATAAATCCACCCTCAAATCCGCCCTCATTACAAATCCACCCACAATCAAATCCGGCATCCAAACGGGCCGCAAAGGTCCATACTCCATCCAGAAGGAGTTCAAAAAAAAATACTCCATCCAGAACTCTCTCTGCGTCTCTCTCACTCTCTCCCTCTCTCTAACCGATCTCTCTCTCTCTTTGCGTCTCTCTCACATAACTCCGGCGAGTTTTGGGCTGCTTGAGGGTTGACAACGACAGCGACGAGCATCAAACAATCACAATCCTTCGGAGCTACACAGATCTGTGCCTTCATCGCTGATTCGCCATGGTGGAGCAGTGAAGGATTCCGAACAGCAAATAATATAATGGACAGATCTATAAGCATCTCCCGCTATCAAAGAAGATCTCAACCCCTTTAAAATTTCATTATTCAGCAGGTGAAGCTATATTTTTGCAAAGATTAAGGCTTTTTTTATTTAAAAAAATAGGTTTTTTCTATATAATTTCTACGATTTCGTTTGATTTCTGTTGTTTATGGCTGGCTTTGGACATCCCTCCGCCATTCTATTCCTGAATCAGTCTTGAATTGACTTTCCCCCTTATATATTCTGAACCTTTCGCTTGCCAGGCCAGGATTCCCATGGGAAAGGAGAACAAGCTAAGTGTCTCTCTCTCTCCCTCTCTCCCCAATTAGAATTATGAATCTGATCGGGACTCAGGTATTGCATTTTTTCTGGATATATAGTTAATTTTATTCTTACCGCTTCAAATCTGATTTAGTTTTGTAATTTCCACAGTTGTGTCTTTTCGTTTTAATGTTTTTTTTTTTCTCTGTTTGCTGAAATAATTGAAGTAAAAGAAAAGAAGAGGTCGAAAGTTTGTAGCTTTGTGTTGTCTTTTGACTGAGTTTCTGAAATCGTTCCAAAACTCCAGTATTCAATTTTGTGTTTTTTGTTTGATTGGATATTGTTAAATCCTCACTCAACCACCTCCTTCAATTGAAAGAGATTACTCATCTTCAATGGGTTTCACCATTAATGGCAAAAAAAAGAAGGATGAAAAGTTGTCCCATGACAGAGATGCGCGATCTGGCACTACCCTTTTCCGAGGTTATTAAAAGGAGCTCTTTTCTAATTCATCTTCCTTCTTCGGTGGTGTAAGTAGAGTGATATAGGGCTTTCGCCACATCTTTATCCGAATTGCCATCGTTTAAGAAGGCATTTATAGAGCATGCTCTCAGTATATAGCTAATCTGTAACTTGGAATAGTCATGATGGCATTTATAGAGCATGCTCTCGGTATATAGCTATTACACCTGCCTGTAACTTGGAATACTCATGTGTGTTTACAAAGATATATGCGTACCTAGACATATGGATGTTCACACTACATATCTTTCTTCTTTGAGAACTCTCTCTCTCTCTCTCTCGCGCGCGCTCTCGTTTAGTTCTGTGGAATGGTTAAACACGTCTCTTTGTTTTTAGGTGGATTGGATGCGGAAGAGAAGGCCTTGAGCATTGTGAAGTGATTGGTCATTTATCTATCTAATATCTAATTTATACGTATGATGGGAGGGGCTATCCTATCCCGTTGTAGAAGAAAAGGAGAAGGTAATTCGTTCTCCTTTGTTCATTATTACAACCTCTACTCGTGAACTTAATTAGTACTTGAGTTTGTTAGTCATCTCCTCATCTCCTTTCTTTCGTAATCTTGAAAATAAAGCAATATTTGCTTTCTTTGTGTATTCGTTTTATTACATATATTACTATTCTGACTGTTAGCCAAAGTGAATCCGGGGACCCTCTAGTATGATTCTAGCTGCTGGCATGAAGCCCTTGTAAATGAAGTCATTTTTGCTCTCTTTTTTACCTTACTCTTTTCTGAGACCAATCTTCCTTCCACTTTTCCTATTGACCCACCACCAATAATAACCAGAATACCTTATCTCAACTTACAACAATCACGAAATAACCAAAAGACAAAAAATCGTGCAAAAATTGATTAACTAAATCCAAAATTTTAGTGAAAGTAGGTTCCGTTTGCAGCAAGGAGTTCTGTGGGCTTGTTCTTATTGGGAGATGGCAGTGGGTTTGGTTTGATTTGGTGATTGCAATCGCAGTATGTTTGTTTAATTTGGCGACAGCAATGATTTTATACTGTACAAGGTTTGAGGAATGGGAATGGACTCTCAATCCCGTAGGGCCCTAATACTTAGATTGGTTTGGAAAAATGGTCTTGGGCTATAAGCACCATGGGATTGTTAATCCTCCAAAGTCCAAAATGTGGGGATTGGCTATCCCTTGGGGGAGGTGGTGTTGCTAATCCCAATCCCCCACCTCCTGTAAATATTGACCGAAATATCCTCTCTCTCTCTCTTCCCCTCTATCACATCCACTCGTGTTTCCATGTATGGGTAAAAATTGAAATCAATGATTTTACCCGTTATCCCTTCTAGGCAAGGCGAACATGTGATTTATAATCCCATGCTCTAATCCTCTTGAAACAAACAGAGGAAATTTCATGTCCTCATTCATTATCCCACTCATTACCAATCCCGATCTCAATCCCACCTCATTACGAATCTTCCAAAATTACTCCTCTTATCAAACATGCCTTAATGGTTTGGTATCCTGTATGGTTGTGACGGTGTAGGGGTGTTGGAAGTGGTGAGGGTGGGTTTCCTAGTCTGCGATGGTGCTGGTGTACGAGGTGATAAGGTGCTTTGATAGCGTAGGTTGGCAGTTTTGTCTCACTCGTTGAGGAATGGGAGAGGACCAAAACGACTTCGTTTTTGTCCAGCTCAAGTGTCTTATTTTCTGCCCCCAAATGGCTTCATTTTGGGATGGCTGTACCCCTTCGGCGACATTCAGTGCTAGAGGTCCCCGAATCCATTCATCACAATGTTGCTTTTAGTGTTCATTTGTCAAAGGTTGTTTTGGACATACTATAATGTCCAATGTTGGACCAATATGTAACTTGCTTTTTTCTTGCATTGGTTAGCTTGTAAGAAGGATAATTTAATGGAGGATCAAATAAGTGTACTGCCGGATGAACTTGTCTGCACCATCTTGTCCCTCTTGACAATGAAAGAAGCAGCAAGAACTAGCGTCCTTTCTCGCAGATGGGAAAATTTGTGGAAGTATTTCACAGGTAGTCTGGATTTTGATGGTTCAAAGACAATGGCTCGCATGTCGGAGGAAAGGAAAACAATGCCACTCGCTACTGAAAGGACCAAGTATATAAATTGGGTGAATCAAGTCTTGAATATTCATCAGGGCCAAGATATTGACGAATTCAGAGTGCGTTTTGACTTGGATAAGAATTCGGCAAACATTATTGATGGATGGATAAACTTTGCAATGGAGAAAAGAGTTCGGCGGCTGGAGTTGGACCTGCTGGAGTCTTATAATGCTTTTCGGGTTGGCAAGTCTTATACTTTTCCATTGATCTCGCTTCCTGTTGTAAGGTTTAGTTTGTTGACTGCCCTCTGCTTGAAAAAGGTGGATATGACAGATGAAATTTTTGCTCATTTGTTATCAAATTGTCCATTGATTGAAGAATTGTCCTTGGTGGACTCACAATCCCTCATTAATGTAAAGATAGCCGGTCCTCTCAAGTTGAAGTGCTTGGAGCTTGCCCTTTGTCGCAGTTTGAAAAACATTGAGATTTCAGCTATAAATTTGGTCTCATTTAAGTACTTTGGGCCGCTTATATACATTCCTTTTTTTGACATTCCCCTCCTCTCTGAGTTATCCATTGGAGGCTTTGATTGTGCGTTTGTAGTTTGTACGCCTCCTCTTTCAGGGGTTTTCTTTCAGCTAGAGACGCTCGTACTGCACCTGAATTTTACGGTTAGTATGTGGCTTCTGTTCAAAAATTACTTTCAGTACTTTTTCCGATTTTTAATCTTCCATTTCTTTTCAGCTTGATGAGATGAGTTGTTTTTCCCGAAGATGTCCCGAATTTCGTCATCTCAAGAATTTGGAATTGCAAGTTACTGCATATGCAGATCAAAGCGTCCTTTGCCTCAATTACTTGATAGATGCATCTCCTTGCTTGTACAAGCTTCTGTTCAAGGTGATCTCCTTTCTTGAAAGGGCTTTCTGTTTAAGAAGGTTGTTATTCACATGGCATGCAAATGGTAACATGCTTTTGTCTGAATCAGGACATGCACCTATACTTAGATCATCCATCCAATTATGTACCCCCTTCATCCCATAATTTTGGTCCATCCTTCCTATTTTGGATGTCCCAAATTAGTTGTCCGTTTTGATGGTCAATAAGAAAAAAGTTAAGACATTCATTTTTTGCCCTTCCTTCCCATTTCAAAATTCAAAAGTCGAGGGAAAATTCAATTGGATTTCAAATTTACCACCACATAGTCTAAGGTAACTTTGGAAATATGTTTGTTTTGAAAAGTAGTAATGTTGTCCCCTGAAATTGTTGGATTCCCAAAAAGGATCTAAGATTTTGGGACGGAGGGAGTATTATGATTATGCAGTTATTAAGTTGTAACGAGGTTAACTAAGGGAAAATGGTATCATTTTCTCCCAGAAATTTGCCCCCAACATACACCCCATCTACCTACGCACAACCCAGATTCCATACTGTTGTGATACATGACAATTAGCTCTCAGACCATTAACATTACCAACCTTGATACCTTGCGTGGAATTTGTTGCTGGGTTCTGCAATTACTTCACTAGGCACCGAAATGTTATGTTGCTGAAGTTGAACCTTAGGTTAACCTCAAGCAACCTTGGATTTTGAGGTAGGGTTAAATTAATTGGGTTGGTTTTTGGTTGAGAATGCTTTGGTGTGCTCGGCTCGCTGACCTGCATACCCGACCTGACCCGTGCACGCCCTATTAGATGATACAAAGTTCAGAATGAGAATAATCAGATGAAGTCTGTGTTGGCATATGATGTTTAGATTTACCCTTTCCCTTGTTAATGCTTTATCATCTCCCAGAATTAAACCCATGAAATATGACCTTTCATTGTTGAAAGATTTAGATTCCATCGTATTTTCCTTCACATGAATTTTCCTCACTTGCAACTGGAAGTGTTTATGGCAGTATCAAGGGCTCTCTCTCTCTCTCTCTCTCTCTCTCTCTCTCTCTCTCTCTCTCTCTCTCTCTCTCTCTCTCGGTTGTTGAACTGCTGTTGGTAAATCCAACAGCCTTAGTTTTTTGTTGAATTGGTATGTGCTTAGTGATGCAAAATTACTTTCCAGCCTTATACTTAACCTTTGACTTGATATTTATATCTCCATTATCATGTTCATCAGGAAGCATAATGTCTGGTCAAATCATTCACCATCTTGTTACAGTCTTGGACGGTATTGGCAAGATTAAAGTGTGATCCACTTTCTGTTGACAACCAAGTTCTTTGATTTAAGAAGGATAGCATCAATATTAATTTTCGTAGTTTGAGGTTTGACATTACAATTCTTGGCTGAACTGACCGTAATTGGCAAGCATCATTTGGATTCCATATAGACAGAATTTAGAAGTACCATTTGTTCTTGAATGTTTGTTACTTGTCTGCATCACACGCGTTATTCTTGAATGTATCATCAATGTAGTCACTTGTTGCACAAAGGATGTAATTTCAACTTGTATATAATTACTTACTTTTTATTGTGGAGGCGATCACACAGAAGCTGGGATCCTTTAACTCGAAATTCAAAGTATTGCAAGTCACATGTGCAGGAAGTTAGGAACATGTTTTGGGACGACGTTTTTCTAGCAAGTGGTGCAAGGCTTGTTAGAAACTCAGGACTAATGCTAGCTTTGTGTTGGGGTTTACGGTCTTAAGGTTATTGGAAGTTGGAGGGTTTAGGTTTAAGCATGATGGAGATTGAAGAATGATTTCATGCTTGGGGTGTATTTCGTTGTGTGTGAAAAGTATGGAGTTGGTGTAGATTTTTCGACAACATTTACATGTGGTTTTGGGGTTGATTATAGTTTGTTGAGCAAAATCATGTCCTAAAATATTGGTGCTTCATGCCCCTCGGTTCAGTATTAGCAAAGTGGTAAGGCTTTCCCCTCATGAGCATCAAGTCCTAGGTTCGATCATCATCATGGGATCTGATTCCCACCTCTTAGGTTATATTAGATTTGGTTTCTTGAAGGTACTCAGAAACAAAAATGTTGTGCCTTTTGAAACAGAACCTGACAATATAACTCGAACTGTGATCCAAAAAGCTACAATACAGTTTATCGATCAATCTAGACATTCTAATTTGGCTTTCTTTTGAAATGTTTGTTTCATGTCCAATGACTGACCCAGTGGCTTTGCATGTAAAGTGGGATGTCTATATGTTTCAATAAGTTCGTTGATGATCACTGCATAATAATGTCGCTTTTGTCAGTGAATTGATAATTTTTCTTGTCACTGACATGTTGCTGCTTTCCCTTCTGCAGTTGTGGTACGGTGGTTGTCTACGAGAACCTGTACGTTTTGATGTGAACTTAAAACGTTACTTCCATGTCTTCTGGTTCTGTTTTCTGATTTCCTTGTCTGCTAACAAAGAAACTATGGTCTGAAATGCCTCTGTGGCAGGAAGCCGAAGAATTCGCTGGTTGGCGAGGAGGAAAGCCAAGGAAGGAGGGTAGAAATGGAGGACTTGAATGTCTTAAAGTGCTGGAAATTGCTGGGTGGGTTGGGAATACAAGTGACACCGAGCTGGCTGTGAATTTACTTGAGAATGCTGTATGGCTTGATAAGATCATTATTGATCCTAGTTACCCAAGCCGTAATTTCATGCGATGTTGGGGGTATAAACATCCGAAAGCGCAGGGAAATGATGTTGCTGGGGCAAGGGAACGTGCCAAACAGCTAGAATCAAAACTGCACCCAGGAACTGAATTAGTTATACTTTAGTAAAAGGCGAAAGAATATTAGTAATACTTGTAGATTATTAATCAATGTTGTGACATTATTTATGGCTTGTTTTAGCGTTTCTTCCCAAACTACCGTACAGGGTCTAATAAGTTCTATAATTTCTGGTGTGAGCAGGTTTTTTTACTTCCATTTTCTACCTATGAATCGTCGAACCATAAACATAGCCAAATGCATTAGACCATATAACTACAAAGACGACGCCGTGCAAGATTGTGAGCACACCTCACATCCTGGCGGGTGGCCTTGGTTACATTGATAAAATCAAAACAAGGAACTAAATCTAGAATGTCCAGTTCAACATTTTTAATCAAAATACTAGCTTCCATAGCACAACATAGGGCACGAACGACTTCAAGACTATACGTCAAAATTTGCAGCCTCTTTATGTCGCTGCACTTTGCCCACCTAATAGCCTGCAACACCGCTAGAGCTTCCACCATAGTAGATGATAAAGCATAAACAGGGGTGAAACCATGACACTGTTGATTCATCTCACCATCCACTCTACACCAAGCTGCTACGCCACGGCATGACTGCTTCTTCCAAGCCCCATCCACCACTGCCTTGACAGTATGCAAATCATTCTCCTACAATCCGCTAACAAAGGAAACCTGTTTCGTTTCAACATTGCCTCTGGAATCTCCTCCTTCGTCAGCAAGCCCACATAACTTCAATAACAAAGATGAATTATAATCAATATTATTCAAACAAAGATCAAAAGGAGTAGCTAAATGAAAAGCCGACCAGTTACGAGCACCCCCATATTTCCCGTAACACACAAACACAAACATAGATATCATTCAGTAGCCCCCCTCAACCACCCCGTGAACCAATCCAGAAATCCCTCTGGCATGTTCTCCTAAAAAATTATCGCCAACCTAGATAAACCCCACAGCTTTCTAGCAAATGGACACCGACAGAATAAAAGATCCAATCTCCACATCAACCCCACAAATACTACAAAAATCATCATTAACCATATTTCTTCTCCGCAACCCATCCTTAACAGCTAAGATACCATGCAAAACTTTCCAAATAAACAAACCGTACTTCGGTGGTAAACCCATAGCCCAAACTTTCTTCCAAACCTCCGATGACACCCTACTGTAGACACCCCGATTTTTAATCCCTATGCATCTCCAATGATGAAAGAAATACTCACAGTACCTTAGAACAACCATCTTGAACTTCAGAGTTTTTGGACGAAAATATCCTAGCCGCACGGTTCACTGAGCTAACCGCACGGTTCACCTTCCAACCAACCCAACCGTACGGTTAACTCATGTTAGCCGCACGGCCAACCATCCTAGCCGTACGGCTATGTGTCAGAAAATATTCGAAAATCTGCCAGCAGAAGCATCTCATCATTTTGGGAAGATTTCGTATAGATTTTATTCTGTTTTTCCGTCTATAAATAGCCTCCTCTCCCATTTTTTTTAAAAAAGGAACAATTTCGATACCATCCCGATACGTCGAAAAATTCTCCGGTCGCTCCTCCATCCAAAAAAATCCCTGTCCGGAACCTTCGTCAAAACCACAATACATTCTCTACTTCCCTACTTACAATTCCAGTAACCCACAATCCATCTAAGAAATCCTTCGTCCAAAGTTTATGTCCAAGAATTTCTGAGGTTTGCAAGTTGTTCAAAGTTTTCGCAAAGGTACAACCATATTTCGTGAAGTCGGGTTCGAAACCTCGGCTTTTGAGGGGATCCTCCCGGGTCGAGGGTGACTCTAATAGTCATCTCTAGGCTCGGGCGGTCAAATTTTTCATAAAAATCAGATTTTATAAACAAAAACAAGTTTCTGTTCGAAAAACAAAATTTTAAAAAATCTTTCAAAAAGTTAACCGTGCGGCTAACCTAAGTGAACCATACGGCCAACTTAGGTTAGCCGTACGGCTAACCTTTGCGGCCTAAAAGTTTCCCCTGTTTTCCTCTGTTTGTGCTCTGTTTTTCTGGTTTTCTGCAACTTGTTTATTACACTTTCACCCCTTGACTTTTCAATTATTATTATTAAGTCCTTTCATTTAATTTTATTCCCGTTATGATTCTATTTAATTTCGTTACTTACTTGTTTATTTGTTAAAAGTTTTCAATAAAATGTTTTCCAAAATCCCATAAAAATTTAGTAGAGACCGGGAATTTCCCGGGCGAGCGGGGTGCTTTTCAACAAAACCTTCCCCGTTCGTAACCTTGCTTCCGAATCCAAGAATCTTTTCGCAGATCAAATCCTTTTCCAAAAACGGCACAAGAGTCATTTATTTTTCGAAACGGTTTCTCGGGTACCCAAAATCATTTTCTAAATAAATCCCGGGTGGCGACTCACATTTTTCTTTTCATTTTCCTAAAACCAAAGGCCGAGCCGCGTGGCGCCATCCACAGAACGGCGACTCCGCTGTGGATTTTAAATTAATTTTTATTTTGGTGTTTTACACATGTAAAACGACCCCCGAAAGCTTGACAAAAACGAACACGCCCCGCGTGATCGAGAAAGGAATGGTGCAATAACAGGGCTACGCCCGACCAATCTGGACTGGAGCTTTCCCGGTTGTTTGCTTGAGTAAAATTTCAAAATAAAAATTAATTTATAGGTGAGCCAAATTTGAAAAATATTTGTGGGATTTTGAAAACAGTTTTATTGTTAAACCTTTGCATTGCACGTGCATCGATGTTGGATAAGCTCCGCCGCTGCGTCTTTGTTACCCTACCCCGGACGATGATGAGTCAGCCTGCCGTTTGACCTTTGCCATGCAGTACACTTGGCACTGGGAGGCAAATATTGGCTCTAGTCTAGGGAACCCCCTTTAACCAAAACCCAACCTTTGCATATAGTAAACCGTAGTACCTTCCAACCTAGGACAGGGATCCACAGGGTAGGATTATCTGTTATATCCTGTTTACCTGTTACATGTTATCTGTTATCTATGTATCTGTTGACTGCTTTACGTGTGTCTTGTTCGTCTGTTAATTGTTCATCCATCGTTGTATATTCACTCTATGTGCACACTGTCTCCATTTTGCATGCATACGCAGGGTAGCTTGGCCTTAGGTCATTACACCATGATCACATTTGTAAGGATTGCCCCGACAATCACGCATTGTGTTGGATATACGATAATCCCTCTCTTCAAAAAAAAAAATCAAAAACAAAAGAAATTCAAAAAAAAAATTACTACGACTGGCTCCCTTTTCCAAAATAAAATACACATTTCCTTTGTGGTAGAGTCATCATGTCTGGAGGACCATACAAGCGATTCAAGTCTACTCTCACCACCCACCAAGGGGCACTCATATGGGTAATCGAGGAAGTTCAGCCCGAGCAACCTCCATGCAAGCCAGAAGAGCCTCAATCAGGAAAGCTCAACATAGAAGACCATATGGGGGAAGAACTTGATCAGAAACTCAGTTTGCTGGCCGAAGCCAACTTGCCAAGAATGTCTCTCCAATGGGATGAAAATGAAGGATGGAAATTTTTCTTTCCAGAAGAGCCAGAGCCAATGCCAGAAAAGATCACCTTGATGGTGGAACAGGACGACGGGGAGCTCACAGTCATGCCACCCATGAAATACTTTGATGCCAATGGCCAGCCTGTCTACTACTTCAAAGACCCAGTCACGGGCCACAAGTACTGGGACGAGTGTGAATGTGATGTGTGCTTTGCAGATTGCATTCTCAATAATGATGGCATGACCCCGCAACAACTTAAGGATCAGTGTGAGTGGAAAAAGAAAGAAGACCCTAAGGGAAAAGGGAAAGCTGATGAAACAGGATCCTCCGCAGGGTCAACATCTCCAAATCAGCCTTCCTCTTAAGAATAGCTTTCAAAGCTAGAAGCAATCATGCAATGATCAAATCAAGCCAACAAGGGTTTCTTTTGAAGAATCAAGTCAACCCGTGATTCTTGTCTATTATCGAGTCTGTTGCCAGATGTGAATATCCACTGACTTAATCCAGCCAGCAGGGCTTCTTTTGAAGAATCAAGCCAGCTTGTGATTCTTGGTACTTTTGATTATCGAGTCTGTCGTCAGATGTTTAATTATCGAGTGTTATCGAGTCTGTCATGTCAATTTGTAAAAATTCCATACTTTTAATGAAAAGACCTTTTGAGAAAAAGAGCCAAATTTGTAGAGTCCTAAACTACGTCACGGCCTGATTCCTCTCCATGGGGATACGTAGGCAACCTCCGGTCCGGCCGTTGTTTTCATAAATCATGGGAATTTAAATATATCCAATAAAATAAAAGGAAAATTGGGGCAATCCTTTCATGCAGCATGCACCATTTTCTTGTACATACATTCTTTTCCATTTTGCACATACACTATACACTGCATCCCTGAATTCCGTTTGTGCATATCATCAATACTAACTATTGGCCAAAAGAAGAGAAACCTCATACCGGGTT
This sequence comes from Vaccinium vitis-idaea, assembly GCA_963854785.1. Classification (NCBI taxonomy): domain Eukaryota; kingdom Viridiplantae; phylum Streptophyta; class Magnoliopsida; order Ericales; family Ericaceae; genus Vaccinium; species Vaccinium vitis-idaea. Next base: position 29,393,907 of record OY978225.1, read on the forward strand.
GGACTCGAATCCCCGAACAGCGATTAGTTCGAACTGAGTCAAGAACAGAACAGTCAACCAGGAGCTCAGCTATATCGGCATAAACAGATGAAATCCAGCTTCTTAAGGATGCTTTAGAGGAGCAGAAAGCCAACAACGCCAAGCAGATGGCCCAGATGATGCTCATGATTCAGAAATTAACTTCTTAACTCCCGCCACCAACAGGGGACTCAAGTGGTCAAAACATGGACTCAGTATTGACCAAGCTAGCTAAACTCAAGGAGTCTGTTCAGAAACAGGAGAAAATAGCGGCTACAGGAATCGATATGGAGAAGTTGCGCCTTTTCCAGATGCAAAACTCCCCGACAAGTTCAAACGATAGATTGGGACAAGTTTGATGGCAGTGGTGACCCGAAAGCTCATCTGCAAACATATGTGGGTACTTTATCTATGTATGATATTGGAAAGGATGCAAAGGGCTAGATGTTCCAGCAAACTCTAACTGGGCCTGCACTCCGCTGGTTTCTAAATCTAGACATCTCCAAGAAGAAGACATGGGAAGATATTGGGGCAGCCTTTGTCGCCCAATACAATTACAACGTTCAACTTGAGATGACTATCCGGGAGTTGGAATCAACCAAAATGGAGAAGAATGAGTCACTTGCTGACTTTATTAAGAGATAGAGAGGAAAAGCCTCTCAGATGATGGAACGACCTTCAGAAAAGGAGCAGATGAGAATTATCACAAGGAATCTAGAACCAGATTTTGCCAAGCACTTGGTAGTCTTTTAGACCACCGCTGACTTCAAGACCTTCTATGAAGCCGGCCTGGTAGTTGAAGATGCTCTCCGAAGCGACATATTTGAGAAAGGTGAATCTACCCCTAAACCAAGACGAGTTTACTCTGGCAACAGCAACACCTTGTTTGGACCCAACAACTACAATCAAAACCAAGCCAGCTCTTCCGTTCCCAAACCAGCCAAAGCCGAACCTGTTAACCAAATTGCAACCCAGTCACAATTCCAGCAAACAGCTCCCCCACCAAGAAGAGAATTTCACACACTCCTATTTCCCCTTGTCACAGTGTACAAAAAACTCCTTGGCAAAAACCTCATCCAGCCACTCGAACCTCGAGAGCCATCCAAAGAACTTCCCCCTAACCATAACCCAAACATCTATTGTGCCTACCACCAGATGCCCGGCCATCATACCAATAGCTGCATCCGTCTCAAGCATAAAGTCCAAGATCTTGTGGACGACGGAACCCTTCCACTTCCTGACCAAAAGCCCAACACCATTTCCAACCCCTTACCTAACCAGAAGCAAAACACCCGAGTTGGCCAAATATCCTTCATCTCCACTACAAAAGACCTTACCTCCACTGAATTTGACCCTAGCCTTTATATCATCATAGCTACAGAACCAAAACCCGTTATCCCTCTGCCAGAAGATCTTGGGGTCCATTTCCTTCCGTATGCCAGTACGATGCAAAATCAAAGATGGAGTGACGTTGTGGATGAAGAAGAATGGTCCATGAGCGATCAAGATTGGGAGGAATCCCGACAAGCATTGTTCGATTCTTTGCTAATCTCTGGGGACTCGAGCCAATTCATCGTCCCCGAATTCCTTGATAAGCTTATTGTTCACATGCCAGAAAGTTCCCATGTCTGTCAGATCGATGTAACAGAAAGCATTTCCGAGCAAGACAAAGAAGAAAGGAATGCGAATCCCCTAGGAGAAATGATGACTCTAGACAGACATCCAACAGATAGTATTTCACCACTTGCACACTTCAGAGAAGAGGGACGTTCTATTGTAGAAGTCGCCTTTGGAAATCAAGATTGGCTCCCACAAGCATACATCAGTGACAGATCTTTGCCTTAGCCGTCAGTACCATTCCCGCTGTCATCCAATGTATCAGTACTAGTCACCGACCCTATGGCTACCATCTGGGATGAAGAAGCAGTAGTCAATATCCGAGTAAGCAATGATGAGGTGTGAACTGTCAACAGAGCCATGCTTGATCCATCCTTTTGGCAAGACTCCGAAGTAGACAGCCTCAAGACAAAAATGGAAGCAATAAAAATCGGGGAGCAAAGGGCCAGAAGTGATCTGATGAATTTCTGGACCGAGGATCAAGAAGCAATGCAGAAAAGGGAAGCTATCAGGGCTGGCAAACGGAAGGTTAATGAAGAATACACGAATTTCTGGGGCGAAAATAAGGAATTGTGGGAAGAAACGGTCAACAGAATAACCAGAAGTGGTCGAGTCTACCAGTCTGCCCATCTCCAAGGTGGGAATCCATCCAACCATGCCGCTATGTGTTGCTGCACATGCTCTAATAGCAAGTGCATCAAGTTGGGTATAAATTTGGGTAAAATTGCTGATGAACAGTGCATTTAACTAACCAATCTTTTTCAACATTTCAACAATCTTCTCTATCATCTTCTCTACTCCTATTAAATATTATAAAATATTACTCATCTTCTCTACTCTCATTATAAAATATTATTATAGGAGAGATGAGAGAGAGAGAGAGAGAGAGAGAGAGAATAGGGCGTGGCTGTGAGGGAAAGAGAGAAGAGAGAGAAAAAGTACAGCAGGTTTAAGAATAAAAAAATGGTTTGTTGGTGAACAGTACTTAGTTAGATATAGCAAAGTACTGTACATGGGGGAAGGATAGCAAAGCGTTTAGGGAGTCTGCTGCGGCAAATATTCTCCCACTTTGGTTAGCTTAAATAGCTCATATACTCATTTAGCTAACCTTATGCACTTGCTCTAAGGGTACACACAAGTTAGTACTTTTAGTTTTGAGGCATGTTTATTTGGATTTTTATTTTGTTTCAAAGTGAGAAATCAAAAAAGTAAATAGTATGATTTTTTTTTTCTAAAGACCAAATATTCAAAAAAAAAAAATTCTATTTTTGATAATGCCAAAACTATTTTTGATTGAGCCAATACTTCAATGCATAAAGAGCTTGTACTTTACACATAAGTCATTTCTGCACTTGAGTTTTGACAGAATCTAAAATAGTTTTGGTATTAGCACTAATTTTGTCTTTAATAAACTTTTTTTAAGTTTTAGTCATAACAATTACCTTTTCGATACGAAATAATTATCCAAAAAAAATTAATGCAAAAATAATAAAATATAAAATCAAAGAAGGAGAAAAAAAAATACTCCAAAAAAAGTGAGGCCAAATAGAGCTATTACCCAGAACATAATAAACCAATTTTAGAACGTACATCATGAAAAAGAGAATAAATTCTTTCCACTAGTGGTGGAAACGGTGGGTTTTCCACCGCCGCCCATTGTGGATCCATCCGTGCATTTATTGTTATAATCTGAATCGTTCATCTTGTAAGACCAACAATGTAGTATATTCACACAAAAAATCAGCTTGATTGGATATAAAGAGATCTATCAAAAGTTGAATTTTAGTTAATAAAATGGACGGTCTAATCCTGTCAAGTTAAACTTTCCATGACCATCCATTTTATGAACCAAAATGTAATATTTTGATACACCTATTGATGTCCGGTGGAGCTAATTTTTAGCATGAGAATACTACTCTGCGAGCCCTACAAAATGAATTATTCAGATCACTTATTAATGCATCGTGGGGCCTAATATGATGATGTGGAAAAACCTATTGTTTTCACCCCGGCGGAAGTAATTTAATCCTCATGAAAAACTTCAGGAGTCACCTGAATCATGAAACAAATAAACAATGTACGACTGAGAGAGCGAGCGAGAGAGAGGGAGAGACGCTCAACAGAAGGGGGTACTCACTGGGAGAGAGAGAGAGAGAGAGAGAGAGAGAGAGAGAGAGAGAGAGATGGTGGGATTGAAGTCATATTTGGTGGGGCTGGTGCCATTTGTAGCCATGGTGATGTTAGAAACCTTTGATGTTGGCCTAAGCACTCTGAGTAAAGCAGCCATGTCCGAAGGAATGAGCAACTATGTGTTTGTTGTTTACTCAAATGCCCTTGCTACTCTCATCGTCCTCCCTTCTTCTTTCCTCTTCGAAAGGTCTGCCCTCTACAAATTTCTTCTTTCCTAAATGTTACGCTTCAAATTTCGATTGTCAATTCCAATATCTAATTCGATTTTCGTCTAATTTAGTTCCTTGTTGCTTGCAGAACAACAAGACCTCCTCTGACTTTCTCTGTCCTCTGCAATTTCTTCCTGCTCAGCTTTGTTGGGTATGTAATTGCATCTTAATTGTTTCAATTGATTGAATCACAATGTGGGTTTTGTTCCTTTGTAGAGGAAAATTAATGGGCCTGCGTTTTTGGGTTTTTTGTTTTTATTACAGGATTACTGTGATGCAAAACTGTGTATTCCTTGGGGTAAACTATAGCTCACCCACCCTTGGATCTGCCATGTCCAACGTGATCCCAGCTTTCACTTTCTTGCTTGCTGTTATCCTCAGGTTTTTATCCTCTTTTCCTTTTGTACATTGGCTTAGAGTGTGAAGGGATTGATCGGACTAAAGATTAGTAATTAGACGATGTAGCATGGATCCTTCAATACGTATATAAAATACAAGTGTTGGACATTCAACACTCGGGTAAGAATTTTGAATTCTTGTGAGACTAAGAAGCACGGACACTCTCCTGCGGTAAACGAATCCGTATCCCAGACGTATTGAACACCGATACGCTCAGATACGTTCCCGATACATGTCCGATAAGTGAAAATAGGTATCCGAATATTTAATTATTTTCTGATACACTCGGATACGTTTTTCTGAGTTGGATACGTTTTTTCGATATGCTTTTTTTTTTCATACGACACGTGTTCCGATACGCTCTGACACGCTACCGATACGTTTTGGGACACTCTATGGGTGAAAATACAATTTTGAAAACTTGAAACGGGGTAAAAACTGTAAATTTAAATATAAATAGAATAAAGCAATACCCAATAAGGGATAAAAAGTGTAATAACACATATATCAGATAAATAAATATCGTTCTTCTTCTCCCTTCAACGTTAAACCCAAATCAGCCCTAAAAATTTGTATTCTCACTTTTTCTATTTTCTTTTTCTGTTTTTTCTCAGTTTTTTAGGTATATATATATAGGGCATACTTCTCCTCCGGACCTCCTTGATCCGAGCATTTTTTTGACGATCCGATCCGTCCAATGTGTTCAGAAGGTGTTTTCAAGGGTCCACGCGGGAAATCTTCAAAAAAAAAAATACCGGGAAGAGCTTGATCCAAGCAGTTTTTGGCAAAACTGTAAATATACAGTGTTTGCGAAAAACATATTGGATCAAACCCTTCCTGGTATTTTTTTTGAAGATTTCTCGTGTGGACCTTGGAAAACACCTTCTGAACACATTGGACGGATGAGATTTTCCCTAAACAATTGGAAACACAAAAAAATACCCCAAGAGCTTCAATCCGGGGGTCCGTATGTGAAGCTCTGGGTATATATATATATATAATTTAATATTATATAATGTATCCCCCAACGTTATTTAGTTAGACAATAAATTAGCACACATATCTTCTAACTCGAATTCATATTAGGTATGCAAAGACCCGTATAGTATGCCTAAAAAGTCTACAACAACTTATGTGTTGGGCCCGGAGTGTCACCATGGATTTGGTTACACAATGCCACTCCCTGCGATCGCTCTAAAGGCAGACTAGTGAGTGCGACGTGGAATGCCATAAAACACTCAATCGAAAGTTTGAAATCCTTCTCACCATTAATTGGTTTTAGGAGACATGGTGGAAAAGCAGTCCGAAATTATGAAATACTTTAGCTTTAAATGGAAATTATATGTAACCGATTAAGTATTCCGTCGTGTCCCTCTATCGTTAATGAAAGTCAGATGAATTACTTAGACACATAACCGCACCTGACTACCCTAGTCCATGTAACATAGATTAGATGACATGTAATCAAATGTTAATTGGACTAAGACTTTGGGAAGCTAATATTACCACCTAGTATATATCCAGATGTTTTGTGGGATAATTTTGTCCAAGTTGTCTGTCAAACTATTGTTCCATTGAAATGTTAGAAATCGTGTCTCATGGATTTGTCATCTAATCCTGCCAATCAAACGGGGCCTTGGGATATTATCATGTGCCTAGAAAAAACTTTGGTATGTGGAAAGCCACAAGATTTATATCATTTCCTAAAAATCATCCAAGAAAAACAAATGAAGAAGTGGAGAAACATAACCCATATACAGGATTTCTGTGTTTTCTCATTAATTGTTCCTCTCTTAGGATGGAAAAAGTAAATCTGAGAAGCCTAACAAGTCAGTTGAAAATCATGGGGACCTTGATTTCAATATCAGGAGCATTGATAGTAACCTTCTACGAGGGTCCTGCAATCTGGTCCTTGCTTGTTCAATCCCCGTCAATTTCCTCTGAAGACTCATTACCATCACAATCATCTCTCTTCAACATGTTGGCAACTGCAAGTAATTGGATTCTTGGAGGCCTTTTTCTTGCGGTTGCTTGTTTATCTCAAGCGATACGGAACGTTTTTCAGGTAATATTCAAACAATAACTTGACATACCCAGAAAAGTACCCAATTTCATATTAGTAGACCAGATCAACTTTTGGTTGTGAGCCGCAATACACAAGATGAATTGATATCATACACACTTGTGGACTAGATTCATTCTCGCCACAAATGACTATTCTGTCTGCACCACACTTTGAATTCTGGTTAAATTTCAGGGTAATTTTTTTGGGTAAACTGCATTTCTGATATCCAAAAGGCCAGGGATCCTATGTCCCAAAATGTTTTGTCGCGGTAGTCCCAGTCAATGGCGGATTTAGGAATTTCCTACAGTGGGTAACCCATTCAAAAAATACAAGTATTTTCATATTTCTAGATGAAATTTATAGTTATAATAATAAATTTGTATAGTAAATAGCATTATTATAAATAGCTTTGTGGTGCCAAAACTACGTGAGTTTTCTAAAAATTTCAAGGAGCGATTTTTTTAAAACCATTTAAAGTTTTAAACACTAGAAAAAAGAATGAGAGAGTCTGAATTTGATCCTGCACCAGAAAAGTGGCGTACAAGTGCCTTACCACTAGAGCACAAGCACTAATACGTTGGATTTTGGACACTTTTTATATATAAAACTTCCTTTGACCTTTTGTTTTTTTTTGAACTGCAGAAAATCCTATTTTGGAGCCTTATTTTCAGGGGGTCACGTGAGCCCTCTTTGCCTACACTAGCTCTGCCCTGGTCCCAGTCTACCATGCATCGTGGTGGAAATCTCGTATTAGAATATTTGGGCGCTATCATTCGACTTATAGTGTGTTAAGATAGGGAGGCTGAGAATCCTGTGCACATTCATACACACAAAATCATCAGATGTATCTTAATTAGGAGAGGATTGATTATATCTCAAGAGTAATTTCGCAGGCAGCAATACTTAAAGGGTACCCATCGCAATTGACAATGGTGGGATTCTATTGCTTGTTCGGGACAATTCAGTGCACGGCTATTACATTGTTTGCAGAAAGAAACAACCCAGATGCCTGGAAATTGAGCCTTGATATCGAGCTCATCTCAGTTATCTACTCAGTAAGCAAATTTTCCTCTGGTAAATTCCAAATCTTCCAAGGATTGTGGCGCCTAATCTTTATGGATTTCATGTTTTCCACTTTTGTAGGCTTTGCTTGGGTGTGTGTTTACTTATTCCGTCCAAACATGGTGCATACACAAGAAGGGTCCTGTGTTTGTGGCCATGTTCAAGCCATTGAGCATTGCTATCGCTGCATTTTTCAGTGTCATTTTCCTTGGGGAAGCTCTGTACGTTGGAAGGTAAGAAATTCCTCTCTCAACTACTAGTCTATTATTGCTGCATTATTCAGTGTCAAAACATGGTGCGCTCATGACAAAGGTCCTGTGTTAGTGGCCATGTTCAAGCCATTGAGCATTGCTATTGCTGCATTATTCAGTGTCATTTTGCTTGGGGGCACTTGTTGTTGGAAGGTAAGAAATTCCTCTCAAATGCTAGTCTACTAACCTTTTCTGTGGGAAAAAAAAGAAGCTGATAAAGTAAATTAATCAATAGATTAATAGCACGTTTGTCATTCAAGGATACAGACATGTTACCATGTGAGTCATGTGATGTAGTTTTATTTTTATCTTGATGTTTTTTTTAATCATTTATCATGTGATAAAGTTATATATATTTTCCCTTTGTTTAGTGTTTAGGAAATATTTGGGTGCGATTTGTTGCGGAGATGCGGGGTCAACGAAGGGGATTAATTTGGTGGATTACTATTTGGATTCTTTCCATAGTGGACCGTTCAGTTAGGTGGATAAATAATTGCTGGGTGTATTTTGACAATCGAAACCATTCACTTTTAGAACCATGCATTCCAATAACCAGAATGATCAGATATCTATAAAATAGATTTTTTGAAAAATATTTATCTTAAAATAAAATAGGTCTGCCAACTCGATCGGAACCCCTTATTTCTTTTTGAAAAGGCAATATAGATCTGAGCCCATTTAACTCAAACATAAAATCTGTTGTTATCACCACTTCATTGATACTCGATCAAATTAATTTTTGCCCTTGTTGATGTTTTCAATGAGCTCTAAAAAATAGTAATTTAGATAATATTTGTCTTGGCCGTATTGTTATTTGTAGAAGAGTGTGTTTAGAGGACCTGGGTTTAGATGCGCCCTAGTGTGCGCAACCGAGCTGTTGATGTCGGGAATCAACGGCTTGGATTTCGTCTTGGCAATGAACGGCTCGAATCTGCAAAGTACCGAGATGAATCAAGATCATTGAAAACACATTCGACGGCTCCTATGCCGCACACCACCAGCACTCCCTGTTCCGTGTTTAGATGTTCCATTAAAGTGGAGTTAAATTCTTTGATATTCCATTGCACCAAAAAAATGTGGAATCATTTATATTTCTTTTCTACGTGCAAATTGCAATGTGTAAAGTATACTTTACACCCCTATACTATACATTCAGTGTTACTTTCCCCCTTATAGTTTTACTTGTCAGAACCATCAAGTGGTTAGTTTATGTTAGGATCTGGCTCCTCTACAGTAATGGGAGAGGAGCTTCCCATCCAGTTCAGCCTTTTTTTCAGGCCCATACCAAGCTCACATTAATGATCGGAATCGTACATTAAGAAGATCTCGTTGAATACTTCATCCGTGTAAAAAATTGTGTTGATCGGATACCGTTAATTATCTGATTGGATATTTTTTCCCACTTTTTTCAAAATAAATGCTTTGCAATCAGATATTGAATGGTATCTGATTAACACGAATTTTTGTAGAGTTGAAATACTCGACAAGATCTATAAAATGTACGATTCTGATCATCAATGTGGGCTCGGTATGGGCCGAAAAAGGGCCGAACTAGACAGGAAGCTCCTCTCCCATAACTCGAGGGGAGCCAGATCCTTTTTGTTAGAATAAACTCAGTTAAGTGGTATTAGGTTGAAATATTTCACTCTTATGGAAACTTGGAAATTGATATCGAAGTTGTTGAATAAAAATATTGAAGACATTTATTATCCTCCCTCTTGTTCCTACACTTCATTTTATCAAGTGGAAATTTTTTCTCCACAAGTTTAGAAATATTTTCTCAAGTGGCATTGTACCCTCTTTTTTTTTTTTTGTAAATTCATGGAAGGTTATTCAATTTCAATGGAAAACTATAACGGCCGTTCAGTTGTACAGAAAGTATGGAAAATCAATTTTCCTATTCTTTTCTATTAGAAATCCTTTCTTACAAAGTAGATCTTGCGAAAATGAAGGAATTTTAACTTTCCTGCAAAATTCTTTATCAAATGAATGCACACTAAAAAAATAAATTCTATACCTTTCCTTCAATTTTCCTGCAAACACAGTGCTCGTGTAAAAGTCTCACAACTAAAGGGTATCTAACTGATAAATCGATGTTTTCCGGATTTTATTTTTTTGCAGTGTGATTGGATCAATTGTAATTGCGGTAGGTTTCTACGGAGTAATATGGGCACAATCAAAAGAAGAGGCAAAGGAAAGTCATGGAGTTGATCGGCTGCCTTCATCCTTAGACACGACCCCTCTATTGCAAACTCACACGGTTGATTAAAGTTCTTGGTCGCATAATCCTTCAATAGGTCTTCCTCTTTTGCTCTCAATCCTCGATGCTCTTGTAATTTCCAATACTTTGTGATATTTTTAAAGTTTATCTATATACACCAAAATATTTTCTCCATAGCCCTAAATTCTTTTGGGCCAGTTGCTATAGGGACAATATAGTTATTTCCTAATACTTCCAATCCACCTAACATTTTCCTGACACATCCAGTCCACTCGCAAGGCAAACTTATAATTTTACCCTTGTTATTATAAAAAAAAAAAAGGGCAAAAAACTCTAAACGTCATTCACCACACTTGATGTGAAGTCGTCGGCACCAGAAAAGTTTGCCTAAAAATTTCACTGGCGCCGAAAGAGTCACCGAAAATTACTTCGCTGGAAAAGTCGCCGGCTCAGATAACCATGGACTCACAATATGTGGTTATCTGTACTATATCTTTTTTAAACCCTACATAGGATCAGATGTGGTTATCTGGACTCACAGGACATGGTTATCTGCGTCGGCAACTTTTTCGGCGCTAATCTTTATAGTAACTGGTCTCCATATCTGGAATCACAAGAAGTGTTTATCTGGACTCACCCCATATTTATAGTAACTGGTCTCCATATCTGGAATCACAAGAAGTGTTTATCTGGACTCATCCCATATCTGGAATCACAAGAAGTGTTTATCTGGACTCACCCCATATCTGGAGTTTATCTGGACTCACCCCATATCTGGAGTTTATCTGGACTCACCCCATAGCTGGAATCACAAGAGGTGGTTATCTGGACTCACAAGATGTAGTTATCTGTGCAGGCGACTTTTCCGGCGCTGATCCCTTTAGCAACTGGCCTCATATCTGGACTCACAAGAGGTGGTTATCTGAATCACAAGAGGTGGTTATCTAGACTTACGAGATGTGGTTCCGACGACTTTTCCGGCGCCGGTGAAATTTTCGGTGAACTTTTCCAGTGACTTTTCCGGCAAGAGTATATTATGTATTAAATTTAATGTGAGGGTATAATTGTCTATTAAAAATGAAGAGTGGACCTTATATCTTAGAAAATGCAAAAAAGTAGACTAGAGGTGTTATAATATGAGGTGTACTAGACATGTCACAAAGAGCTATAATGGACTTTAGAACAATTTTTTTTAATTCTTTTTACACTTTCATTAAAGTTTTTTATTTTATTTTTAAGGTGCCAAAACATCCTCAACGTTAAGCTAAGATAAGCTTTGTCTATACCCACCACCAATCACCACCATGCAAAGTTTTATAGTTCTGAAATCTGAAAACTCCTCAAAGCAAAGCCTACTTACTGGATAAAGTACAACACACTTTTGTTAAGTTACACACCGTTATGGATTTACTATTCACGTCACTGTTTTCGATGACCTTGTTACGTATAGTTTTGGTACTTGTTACGACCCATTATGGATTTTTTTTTTAAAACTCACTTTTCATGTTACTATTCACGGAAATCTACACACACACAAAAAAAAAAAAACGTAACAATCACCAAAAAATACGTAACTACCAACAAAAACATACGCAATGGGGCGAACGTAGCATAGATTTTTTCCTGATTTGATTCTCCATTTGAGAGTCTGCATTTGTTCCATTTTTTTTCATTCTTTGTACGACTACATTTGATTTTCGTACGAGAGAAAATGAATAAAGACCCCGTTCCACTAAGTTTGGCTTTTTTGGCTTTTTTGGCTTTTTTGGTTTTTTGGGCGTTTTTAGTTGATGTATGTGGAGAGAATAACATATCTCGTAAAGAGTGAAAAGCCAAAAAATCTAATAATCCACATAGTGGGACATGACCGTATGTCAATGGAAGGATTGTATTAGGATTGTATTCACATGATATCTTGACTGGAAAATTAAAGTCAATGGAACTGATTTGTGATTTCTTCAGGATCGGCCAGGCTGGGCTCTGGTAACGGCTGGGTAGTGGCAGTGTCGACTAGTCGTGGTGGGTTGGGGGAGAGACTTTTATCTTGGGAACATTAGGTTTCATCCTTAATGGTAATCTGAGAGTAAAAATGGTTCGGTCCGGTTCTTGCTCATATTTGAGTCAACCGGGAACTTGGTTTGAGAGTCACAATGAACCGAAACCTGTTTTGTAGAGCTTGGTTTTGTTCGGTTTCTGTTCGGCCAGTTCGGTTTGGTTTTTCCGATTTGGTTGGTGAGAGAGAGAGAGAGAGATCTGCAGATCTACTAATAGATATACTTTATACGTATATACACACATTCACAAATGGTCGGTTCGAGATAGAGAGAGAAATCTGCAAAGCCAGATCTTATATACACCCATTCACAAATCTACAAACCTATATACGTATATACAAATCTATATACGTATACACGTGTTTTGTATTTCTATGCAAATGGAATGTTTTATTATATGTTTTACAAATTCGATGAACTCCGTGGATATAAAATGAAAGATGGATACGTTTTACATCTATTAATGGCATCCCTAACGTCCTAGCTTGCTAGGGGACAGCGTTAAAAGGCTAGCAAGATATGATATGACACGATATGATGTAATGCATAGACGTCTAAGCTTATGCACATCGGGGACGCTTAGGCCTTGTTTAGTTTGGTTTCCAAAAACCGGTTTTCTCAATTATTATTCAATTATTACCCTTATTTTTAAATATTATTTTTATTTCTCTCTATCTCTCTCCAATCATTAATACCTATTTTTTAATTATTATACCTATTTCTCCCTCTAATCATTACAAAAACCAAAACTCAAAACCAAACCAAACACAACCTTAGTGCTATGAAATAACATGAAAAGCTATGATTGTTTCCTTTAAATGTCTTCTTAAAAGGTATCCATGGAAAGCATGTATCTTGTGTATATTGGTCACTCAGACGGCCTTTAGCTTATGAATTTTTCTGATCTTTCAGGAGAAGAGGAAAAGAGGGGTGACGTGGGCTTTCATTTTGTGATTGTGCATCGTACATGGACTCGCTAATTGCTTGTAAATAGGAAGTTTGTACTGGATTACACCTTCGTACATGGACTTTCTATTGTTATCTGTGTATATTTGTGATTAGTTTGGATGATGTAATATAAGCATAGCTCTATGGGATAATTGAGTTTAGGAATCTTGTTCTTGGAACACGTTATCTTTGGTTTGTTAATACAGGATAACTTCTACTGTTTTTAATTTGTGTCTCTTTTAGTCATTGCTCACACGATGTTTTATGCTATGACATGGCCTTAGTGATAGTTTCACTGGCACTTTGCTATGGCTAGGCCTTTGGGGACAGGTTTGGGTCATGAAATATATTAAGCTAAGACTTTTTTGGCTTTTTGATGTTTTGGGCATTTTTAGTTGTTATAAGTGGGGAGAATGGCCTATCTCGTAAAGCCTAAAAATAAAAATAAAAATCCAAGAGTCCATATAGTGGGCGTGACCTAAAACTTTGTGGGCATTGAAGAAAGATATGTAAATGTCAGGATTGTATTCACATGATACGTAGAGTGAAAAATTAAAGCGAATGGAATTGATTTGTGATATCTGTATATTGTTGGCTATAGAGCAAATGGTGGTCTTCGGAATCAGCCAGGTAGGGCTCTGGTAAACGGTTGGGTAGAGGTAGTGCCGACTAGTCATGGTGGGTGGGGAGACTTTTATTTGGGGAATATTAGGTTGATCCTTAATAATAATCCGATTGAATTGTCCAAAAAAAAAAAAGTATTTTTTGGGGTGGAAAAAATATTTGTTTATATAGCATCACTCATTTTCAAAATATGCTTACGTGGAGACATCTGTACTCTCACTCATGCACCCGCATAAAGAGTTGTATATCATGGGAAAATCAGCCATTTTTCCTTTTTCCTTTTTCCTTTTCTTTTAAATTATACTCCCTCTATCCCTTAAAGTTTGACACTTTTTGGATAGTGTGTCATTTTCAAATGCCTATACCTTTCAATGTAAATGTCAAAAAATATGCAATATGAATCTCGTTTGATAGATTTTAATTAGTTCTATTAAACAAAGTTTTCAAAATCACATAAAATGTTATAAATAGAAAGATATAAGCAATCTAAAATAACACGCAATTCAAAAAAAGTCAAAAGTTTAGGGACGGAGGGAGTATCTCACACAAAACAATGAATTCTGGAGACAAATGTGGTACACGATCTAAGTGTTTACCAAGCACCATTTTAACTCTTTGATCGAAAACGTTTTATAAAAACTGCAAGGTTGGAGCAGCAATGCATTATCTCTAGCTGGGAGTGCTACTTTAGTCCAACATGTTGCTTCTGCTAACCCCAGCTAGATTTTGCAAACCATGTGATCAGTGTTTGTGAAAAACTTAATAGATTAGGTAGGAATTTTCTATGGGGGATACTGTAAGTAAAAAGAGAATCCATTTAGTGAATTGGAATCAAGTGTGCAAAAACAAAGAGAAATGAGCTGAAAAAGGCCAGAAACCAAAACCTTGGCCTTCGAACCAAATTATGGTCGAACATGCTGACTAATGATGAGAGCCTATGGGTCAAAATTTTAAAAAATAAGCACCTTAGAAACCAATCTATTGCTTCATGATCAGAGACTCGCATCTCACATTTGGAGGAGTATTAAGAATACTATTAAATTTTTACAAATGGGTACCAAATTGATTGTGGGTATTGGGAAGGATATTGATGTTTGGAATGACTGGTGGTGTGGAGATGGTTCCCTCAGATCCAAATACCCTGGGCATGTTAATTCTAACATGAAAGTTCAAGATATTATTGATAGTAATGGGCCCTGGATTCTCAATTCTATTGTTAGTATTGTCAATAATTATACGTTGAGCCTCATTTATAATATACACATGCCTATGTTCTCTAATGTCAAGGACCGACCTTCTTGGGGTATGCCTCTAATGATGGGATCTTTACTGTCGCTGCTGCCTATGACTTGATCAACAGGGAAGAAAATGATTCTAAAGGGTGGAAGTGGTTTTGGAAATTGAAAGTCCCTGCTAAACTCAAAACTTTTATTTGGCTCATTTTGCACAACAAACTCCCCACTAAAAACTCAGATGCAATAGAGGCGTGACTCCCAATGATTTATGCCCCAGATGCAATGTGACACTTGAGGACATAAATCATCTGTTCAGAGAGTGCACTAAAACCAAGGAATTGCGGTCCTACTTCTGTAGCAGCCATTGGCTAAGTAGTAGACTTGACTGCCCATTTTGGACTGGATTTCTATAAATCTAAAATAAATAAAAATGTCTGGTTTAGGTATTGATATGCCCTGGAGCTCTGTTTTAATAATTATCTTGTGGCAAATTTGGAAAGATCGTAATAGAAAAAGTTTTGACGATGTGGATACAGTTATGATTTTGAGCTTCAAGGCTGTCATTACTTATTATTCGAGAGAAGTCAATGAGGCTTCCAAGTGCTTGCTCACTAATGTTTGTTAAAAAAAAAAAAAAAAACACATGCTAATACAATGGGTACTTCCTTGCGCAGGGACGATCAAGCTCAATACCGATGGGTGCTGGAATGTAACAAAACAGAAAGCAGGAATTGGAGGTCTTTTTAGAGACTCAAATGGCATGTGGCTGTTGGGATATTATGGAAAGCTCAAGTGCGAGTCAAGCATAGAATCAGAGTTATGGGCTATTTATAGCGGATTAACAATTGTTTTTGAGAAAAACATGCCTAATGTCACCATTGAATCGGATTCAAGCGTGGCAATTAACCCAAGTATTAAGTCGTATTAACCCAAGTATTGGGTACCCTTGACAAAGGGACCCCATATCATGAGGAATCCACCTGTCACGACCCTCCTAAAAGAAAATTAGCGCGACAGGAAGTTGTTGTTATTTGTAGATTGAGCTTGCGATGGAAATCTAACCATAAGGTGGGTCAAAGGGTCATTTGAGGCTCGTTTAAGGTATTGGCGCGACCTAAATGGATCGCGGCCATGCCTAATATATAATGGGGATAGGGGAGATATAAGTGGCTTAGCGGATTAAGGAGATAAGATATCACTGCGATGGAATGACGTACACAAAACTATGTCGCGAGGGTCATCCTCATGTGACGTCACTCATGTGGTCCTAGTATAAGGACAATGATTGGCTGCAGATCCCCAAGGCACGGAAATTCTAGAGAGAGAAAGTTGCTTGAGAGCTCTAGAATCAAGAACATTGTTCTTGTGAGTGTGCTCGCGAGCCCATTTCTCCTAGAGATGGTGTGTGGAAACATCTATCCAAGGAGTAGACTAAATACCGCTACCTTCTTTCTCCGTGTACTTGGCCTTTTCTTTCACCCCTACTCAAATCTCGCTATTCTCGATTGATCGTTGGTTATTGTTTGCCTCTCCAAGTTGAATTCGTTTGACTAAACTAAGAACTTATCCTAAATAAGGTGACTCTACTGGGGAGGCATTCATAGCTAATGGTTCTTACGAGACGTCAAACAAGACCAAGTGCTCCAACACAACATCTTCTTAGCACTTTAGAAACACTACAAAAACAATCCCTGGAAAATAACCCACCAGTTTTGGAGGAAATCCATGAGGTCAATGCTAATCAAATTCTCGCTGCCAACGCAGAGGCCCTTCAAGCCATCTGTTATGGACAGCAAATGATGCAGCACGGCCAGGCTCAACTCCTCGCTACTATTGCTCAACTCACGCAAGTAGTAGCTAATTAATTACCTAAGGCTGCAGTGGTTCCTCCAGTGCCCCCACAAAATGCTATGGAGGGAAACCTACAAGGGCCACCAATCGCTAATGTAGCAGTTGGTGTAGCTCCAATAGCACCTCCCCCAAACCTAGTAGTTGTTATACCTGCAGTTGTTCAAATCCAGGGTCCAGGAACATCGGCTGTTGTTGGTAGAGCTGGAGGAGCTAACCCACCCCTTGCACAAGGTCAGGCATTTGTTACTCTAGCAGATGTCCAAGCTCTGTTTCAGCAACAAAAGACAAAGGCTAGCTTGCCTACGCTGCCAAGTCCTGAGATTCAACCACCATACCCTGCTGCGATAATGTCTATGCCATATCCTAAAGGGTATGTCCCATCAAAGTTCACCAAGTTTGATGGCAAAGAGGGTAGCGCACAAGAGCATGTTCATCGATTCAGCGAAACATTGGGAGTGCATTCACAGGATGTCAACCTAAGAATGAGAGAGTTCTCTAAATCTCTAACTTCTCATGCTTATACATGGTACGTTAATTTGGAGCCACACTCCGTAAACACTTGAGAGGAAATGGTGAATCTATTCTACACAAAAAATTTCCAAGTGACAGAGAAGATTACTTCGTGTAACCTCATGAACGAGAAGCAAAAGAGGGGGGAATACATCATCGGCTTTATTAAGCGATTTCAGGATAAGGCAGTTCAGTGTCATGAGCCTGGCATTGAGAAAAGTTTGGTCAAGATCTATATAATAGGAATCATCAAAGACTATCGCACACACTTGGTTAATGGTAACTTCCATACCTTCTCTGCCTTAATGGAAGCCGCGTTCAACCTTCGTGGCACTGTCAACGTTCCCAAGGATGGCTGGAAGCCAAAGGGTAGTAGGAATGCCTCTACCGCCTCCGTGCAAGCCTCGTGTAGGCTGCAGGGGGGAGATGGCAATCCCAAGAAGAAAAAACCCGTAAAAGATTATAAGGAAAGGACCAAAGGAGCTCCTAACTACCCTTGCAACCTCGAGGACGTAAAAAACTTGGTTAATGCTTGGGTCACTGATGGGTGTTTAAAGTTGTCTGATGTCGATGTGCAGCCCACTCAGCAAGATCGCGCTAACCTCAAATATTGCATTTCAACAACCAACCAGTGATTGTTGGACCCTTAAAGGGATTTTTCAGAAGAAACAAGACAATAATGAGCTGAGGATTGGCAATAATGATGTGTGCGATAGGCCCTACCCTGAGCATGAAAGAAGTGTCATGATGGCAGAATGTTTTGAAAGGGAATATTACGAATTTATGTATGGTATTGATGACGAAACAGAGGAGGTTTACATGACCTCTTTCTATGACCATATTGAAGAAATAGCAAGTTATGAGCAGCCCGTTGTGGCTGTAGATCCTGATGAAGGGCATAAGATTCTGGCAAATAGTTAATAGTTCTTATATGGATTTGGATTTACCCCTTCCATGAGACTTAAAATGGCCAAAGCAATCCTCGAGATATCTAACCGGAACCATGAAGCATGTGTAACATAAGAGGGTTTTGTGCCGCGAATGGTTCGCAAGGAGTTTAACACTATCTCGTTCTTAGACGCAGACAGAAAAGTTCCATTTCCTCACAATAGACCCTTGTTTATCACTGCTCATGTAGGAGGTGTGGAGCTTAAACGATTCTTGGATGGAGGAGCATCGATCAACATCATGCCCCTCGAAACCAGGGACGGATCCAAGGGGGGCACGTGCCCCCGCTGACCCCCTACTCGTCAATGTAAAAAAAAAATTAAAAAAAAAATAATTAGGAAAATAAGTTTTGTATATATATTATTTGTGTCAAGATCTGGTAACATAGCATGTGTGTTGCCGACTGGTAAGGTGCGCTACCTCTATGTTGAAGGTTGCGTGTTCAACTCTTGCCTCCCTCTTTTTTAAGCCACAAAATTGAAAGATTTATCAAACAAGGGTGATTGTTGAGGTTTGAACCCTGGACCTGTGGTTCCAAAATCAATATCTTCCCTCTTGCCACTAGACCAATAACACTCATCGTACAACAAATCAATAGTTTTATTATATATTTTGAACTTATAATGGTAATAATAATTCCCCTAGTATTTTTTTCCCTGAATTTTAATTTTCTCCCTTCTTTTTAATAAAATGATACAAAATGATGAGAAAATTATTTAACTCACATATTTTTAAATTTAGAAATCTTTTACAACGGTCCCTAGTCTTCAATAATTTCTTATCTAATATTAGGTTTAGAATTAATCTTACACGATTTCTTGTCTCTAGCAAAATCGTTGACTAGGAAAAAAATTACACGATTACAATTAATAAAATGCCCCCACTGGTTGTTGCCGATCAAATATTTAAAATGTTGCCGATAAAAAAAAAATGCCTCCACTGGGATGGATTTCTAGATCCGTCCCTGCTCGAAACACTAAGGAATCTTGGTATACTAGAGTCGTGAGAGTCTCTGGTTGGCATCATTGGCTTTGGAGGAGAGAAAAAGCCATCTCTGGGCTATGATCAAAATTTTTAAAATGTTCACTAAAACAAAAATAATCCAAAATTTTAGATTATTTTTGTCTTTATTTATACAAATATAAATTTGGTTAATAATTTTATTGTACATTTGGATTTCTTTCGTCGAAACGAACCAATGATTTACAAAAAAATCGACGCGAAATTAACAATTGAAAAGAAAAAAAAATTGAATAAGGACGAAAAAATTTGAATAAGGACAAAAAAAAATTAAATTTGGTTTATTTTTTGCCCAAAAACTCCCAAACAATTTTAGGACCCGCCCATTCGAACCTTTGAGAGTGAGACACACAGACACTCAGACACTCAAGAAAAGGAGGAAGGGGGAGAGAGAGAGATGGTGTTGAAGCCCTATTTGGTGGGACTGTTGCCATTCGCAGCCATGGTGATGGTAGAGTGCTTTGATGTGGGCCTAACCACTCTGAGCAAAGCAGCTATGTCCAAAGGAATGAGCCACTTTGTCTTTGTTGTCTACTCAAATGCCCTTGCCACTCTCATCCTCCTCCCTTCTTCTTTCCTCTTCCACAGGTCTACCTTCTTCCCCTTTCGCCAAATTCTAATTGTCCATTCCAAAATCTCTTTCGAATTTCATCTAATTTAGTTCCTTTTTCCTTGCAGAACAAAGAGACCTCCTCTGAATTTCTCTCTCCTCTGTAAATTCTTCTTCCTCAGCCTTATTGGGTATGTAGTTTGTTCTTAACACCTTCAATTGATTGAATCGAGAAGTGGGTTTTGTTCTTTTGTAAAAATTAATGGGGCCGGGTTTGGGGTTTTTTGGTTTTTTTTTTTTACAGGATTACAGTGATGCAAAACTGTGTGTTCACTGGCATAAGCTATAGCTCACCCACCCTTGGATCTGCCATAAGCAATTTGGTCCCAGCGTTCACTTTCTTGCTTGCTGTTATCGTCAGGTTTTATCACTCTTTTGCTGCTTTTCAATTACAGACAGTAAATGAGAGGATAGTGGAGTACAATTACCCAATTGATCAGACTGAAGACTAATAATTAGAATGGTGGAGTACAATTACCCAATTGATCAGACTGAAGACTAATAATTAGAATGGTGGAGTACAATTACCCAATTGATCAGACTGAGGACTAATAATTAGAAGCTATGCTGCCTGGATGCTTCAAAAAGTATGCAGTATCCCCTTGTTGGACACGCGATACTCAGACATTTAGTTGGATAAAACTTGGCAAACATATTTTCTAGCTCAAATTTCCCACAATCTATGCATAGAATTGTTTTATGCATGAAAATAATCTAAGACAACTAATAGACACCATTTAAGCTAGAAAATAGCAATTACTATATAATCTGAAGTTTCCAAAATTCCCCACATCCTTGTTATGAAAATGAGATGAATTCTTCTGCTCCTGACATCCGTACCTAAGTCCATATAACATAGCTTAGAGGTCATGTAATCAAATAAGATTAGTAGTGGCGTGAACTAAAATAAGCGATGCTTATATTTGCAGCAAAACGTCCCTGTAGCTCCTCGGTTCTTGGAGGTTTAGGGGGGCCACTGTCTCAGTGGTATTTTGAGAGCAGTCACTTTGTGCATATTGCCAAAGGTTAGGCCTGTCTCCAATCAGCACCCGCCCATACCCCCAATGATTGGGGACTATATGGGTTATGTTGTTGTATACCTCAACTAATTGTTGCATTCAAGGAACATAAAATGTGTCTCATGGATTTGTCATCCTATCTCATTTCTAATCTCGCCAATCAACAAGGCCCTGGGTATGACCATGTGATTCCAAAAAGTTTTAGTATAGTTTAAAGCCAAAAGATTTCAATGATTTCCTATAAAATCATCCAAGAAAACAAATGGAGGTCTCAATCAATTGAGCCTCAAGTCTCAATCAATTGGGTCAGCTACATGAATCCGTTTTCTCCATTGAGATTTGTCGAGTTGCATAAATGCTTGTAATTGATTAACTAAAAGTGGACAAAATCAACTAATGTTCAGAGTTTCTTTATTTTTCTCTATTGATCTTTTCCCCTCTTAGGATGGAAAAGGTAGATTTGAGAAGCTCAAGAAGTCGGGTAAAGATCATGGGGACGTTAGTTTCAATATCAGGAGCATTGATAGTAACCCTCTACAAGGGTCCTTCTATTGGCTCCTTGCCTGTTCAATCCCCATCAATTCCCTCTGAAGGCTCATTTCCATCGCAACCATCTCTCTTCAACATGTTGGCTACTAAAAGTAATTGGATTCTTGGAGGCCTTTTTCTTGTGATTGCTTGTTTATCCCTCTCAATATGGAACACTTCTCAGGTAATATTCAAAGTTCAAACAATAACGCTGCATATCCACGAAAGTAACCAAAATTCAAAATAATGGACCAGATCAAATTTGGTTGTGAGCCACGTTACAGAATGATGAATCTGTACCATACACTACTGCAGAGCATATTCATTATGATTGTAAGCCACATTGCATTATTGTCATCTCTCGATTGCAACCTACAGTTGAATTTTGTACGCACCACGCGATGTGGTGGAAATCTCAAATAAAAGAGTGTAGGGTACAATCATGCAAAACTTATAGTGCATTAAGACAAGGAGACTGAGAATCCTGTGCACATTCAAAGACACAGATACAGTCGATTCAGTCGAACATAAACATTATTCTTCTCAAGTATAAGTGGATTGATCATATCTGAATATCTTTTTTACAGGCTGTAATACTTAAAGGGTACCCGTCAGAATTGACTATAGTGGCATTCTATTGCTTGTTTGGGACGATCCAATGCACGGCACTTTCTTTTTTTGCAGAAAGAAACAACCCAAATGCTTGGAAATTAAGCCCTGATATCGAGCTCATCTCAGTAATCTACTCGGTTAGTAAATTATCCACTGGTAGCTCTAATCTGCCAAGCATTGTCGAGCCTAATCTGTAATGATTTCGTGTTTTCCACTTTTAGGCTGTGCTTGGAAGTGCTGTAACTTATTCCGTCCAAACATGGTGCATACACAAGAAAGGTCCTGTGTTTGTGGCAATGTTCAAGCCATTGGGCATTGCTATTGCTGCATTATTGGGTGTCATTTTCCTTGGTGACACACTTCATATTGGAACGTAAGAAGTTCCTCTCACACTCAACTACCTACCCTTTTCTGAGAAAAAAGTCATCAAGTAAATTAATCAGTAGATTAATGAAACGTTTTTCATTCAAGGATACTGACATGTTACCATGTGATTAAGTTGATCTTTTCCCTTAGTTAGTGTTGTGGAAAGATTTGGGTGCGATTTGTTGTGGAAAAGTGGGGACAAAGATGGGGATTAGTTAGGTGGATTATGACTTCTATTGGGTTGGATTGTCTCCAAACTGGACCGTTCAGATTAAGCATTTAGTGGGCCAATTTCTGGGTCTAGTTTGATGTAATTGGAACCATTTTAGAGCTCGTCAAGAATATTAACCGTGCCAAAAATTAGATTGATCATATATCTATATAATGATTTTGAAGCACATTTTTCTTATAATAAATTAGGTTAGCAGGCTCACTCGATTGGAAACCCTTTGAAAAAGCAACATAAATCAAAACCCATTTAACTCAACATAAATGTGTGTTTTGATCAGTTGTTGATTGATATTCGATCAACTTGATTTTTGACATGATGATTTCGACGCGCTCTAAAAAGTAATGGTCTGATCATCTATCTTTGCTTTAGGGACTGATGGACTTTTTACCGTCCAAACCCTATTTCTATATGGAGAAGGGTGTGTGTGGAGTCAATTTTTAATTTATTTTCCGCCAGCCAGTGCAAATTTCATTGGAAAAAGTGCCATAGAATTGGTATTATGTTATTTTGTTTTTATTTTTTTGCAGTGTGATCGGAGCAATAGTAATTGTGGTGGGTTTCTATGGAGTGATATGGGCACAATCAAAAGAAGAGGAAAACGAAAGTCATGGATTTGATCGGCTGCCTACGTCCTCACACAGAACCCCTCTATTGCAGACTCACATGGTTGCATAAAGACTTGTACAGTGTGGGAAAATCAATTGGTCTTCCCTTTTTCCTTTTCTTCCAAACTAGTAGTACATGTCACACAATCACAATGAGTTCCGGAGAATATGTTGTACTAGTAACACGGTATATGAGAATATGTTGTTGTAATAGTAACCACGGGTTTGTAGGAGTGTTTTTGGTATCTATGGAAATAGATTTTAGATTGATTATCGGTTCGAAGTTTCAAAAAAATACAGATAAACTCAAGTATTATAGCTGTGAAGTAATGATATATCCACGGTAAAAGCTCGCTGTTTTAACTACAAAAAGGCTGTCTTTTCGTTCACATTTATATGACATTTCTTTCTCTGTGGAAGAAGAGCTCTCATTTATAGGTCATTTCTTTCCCCATGGGAAGAAGACCGAGAGTATCAACAGAAGTTGCACTGAAGGTCCAGGGCCGGCCCTGAGGTGAAGCCGGAGGTGCGACAGTTCTAGGATGCAAGTTATTATAGTAGTAATACATAGTGGTACAAGTTATTCCTTGTAGAATGCAAAATGGAGGTGTGTCACGTTGGTGTGTTTGTGTATAAACTAGGCTATGGTGTCCCTGGTTCAGTACTCATCAGGGCCTTTTTCGGCTAAGGTAATTTTATGCTTTAGTTTTTTCTACCTAGGATACATGACATATAACCCTTGCACCAATTGCATTGCTATAACTTACTAGTAAAGCTTTTGCAATTGTAGATGTTACTCAAGTCCAAGGTTCAAATATTTTACACATCATGTTTTGATAATTTATTTTAATTTTCTTTCGTTTATTTTAATTTTATTTTTAATTATAAATATCAAATTCACAAATAAATCACTTCTGACAATAATAAATAAACCAAAATAGTTTATTTTGAATCAACAAACTTCAATAAAAAAAAAAGCTTAAAATTAATAATTTTTTGTTGTTAAAAATTATATTCTTACATTATAGTTAATAACATGATTGGTTAGAAAAAATACATACAATGACAGATGCTTTGTAATAAAAAAAATTCTCTAATGGTATTAAAAAAAATTAAAAGTTTATGTTCATTAAATTCAGAAGCTAAAAGACCATGTTTTATCTTTTTATCTTATATTAGCCATCTATACTAAATTTTATTTTTTATTTTTTTGATAAAAAAAAACAGAGCCCTAGTTTTAAATTTTCTTTAAGCCTCCCAAATGTTAGAGCCGACCCTAACTGAAGCTTTACTTAGTAGGGATTCTTGGACTCCAAAAAGCTTGTCAAATTGAACATAGAACCAACCCAAGCAAGGGCGTTTCGGCCGTTGTCTCAAAAAGATGACTTTCCAAGCAAGATTGAGTGATGATCCAAGTCATCAAGGGAGCGATCTTAATGCTATGTTTGGAACTTGGGGAAAAAGAGAGAGGAGAAAATGCAAAGAAAATGGGATACTGTGCACAGAATTTGAACTTGTTATTTTCTTCCCTCTTTCCTTCTAAACCAAATAATGGAGGAGAAAACTCTTTAAATTTCCTTTACTTTCTCTCCAATTTTAAGTACCCCTCTGGGAAAACTGTAACATAGTAGTTTTTACTCAAACTCAGCTTCTAACACTAAAGACGAAGCATGAGGAAAAAAAACCCCTGCAGCACTGAAATATGGGGACTCCGTTCATGGTAAATTTAGAGACGGAGCTAATGCGGTAGAAAAATTACTTCAATCCATTGACATATATGCTACAAATGAATATTTGCGACAAAGAAATGAATCAAAATTCTTGATCCCTTTAATCCAGTCCATATAACGTCTTTTTCGGTAGCTAGAGGAAATGTATGTTGGGCATATCAATTACTCCAGTAGGCATGAGAGGATTACCCCAAGGACAACTGATCAGGTCCTGTACTTTGTTTTATCCACGAGGGAACAGAAAGGGCAAACCTGTGCTATGCAGCACTCAAATATGGTGACACAGTAAATCGCCATTAATGGACAGACTTGTAGTGCTGCTCCAAAGCTTCAGACCATATAGACTATAGTGGCCCATAACAATTGCTTAGAGAACTTTTCTGTAGCTTTTACAAAACTTAACTTATTTGGTCAATGGTTTTTCAAAAGTTATTTTCTGGAAAGAACATAATTTATGAGAAACTACCAAGATTAAGATGTATTAATTTCTCAAAGCTTTTTAACACAAGCACATAATGAAAGATAATGAAGGTTTTGTATTCTAAGGAGAAGCACCCCAATTTTTCCCACCCCAATACGTTAGGATTTCAAGACAATTTTCTTACGTCGGGTTCCCTGCCTTCCTCTTTTCCATTCACACTTTCAGAGAAACATAACACGCACCTTAGCAATGAAAATTCTATTGATTCCCAGTGTATCGCACCATCAAATCTATTAGCATAGGTAAAGTAACGAGACATTATGCCCGAAAATCTATCCTCAAAAGGGCCAAAAGGAGTGAATGAAGAAAATCAGAAAGAAGAAGCCCCAAGTTGAAGCATACAATAGCTTTAGATCCTCCATCCTTTTTCCTATGCTCTCTGTAACATCAACCATCTCTAGGTGTACTTCACACCTCATTGCTAGACAATATCTCCGCAATCTACCAACAAAATTGTAAGCTAACATGCACTCCTCAGCACTAAACTGTCTTGAAGATTTATGTAACTTGCGATGACTAGTATACCCAATATGAGATTCAATGTTCAAGAAAATCAAAATCAGGACAGTTGGGAGGCCGAGGTGGAAGATTATACCGTACACCCACATGACCACTGGTCTCACGATTTGAGATCATCTGATGTGGCAGAAGGAATACAATGTGTTGTGAGGATGTCTAGTGTTGCTGCTTTGGCAGCCTTTGTTCGAAGGACCACTATCTGCAGACAAAAACGTACAACGATAATGCAAGGCAAGGCAAGGCAAAATAAGGACCAACATTTTGTTTAGGCATATAGTTCGATCAACTCAAATGAAAAACTTTCAGCAACACTTTGAACATGAGAGAGATGTCAAATGGATATGGATTTTGAAAAAACAAAAATATTCATAGGGCTTTCTGGTGCTTCGGTGCATTGCGATGGAAACATTTGAAATTTGCACTCTCATAAATTTTTGTTTTTGTTTTATAACAGAAACCTTTCAGCCGTTTCAATGCAACAGAAATGAAATTTGGTTCATTGCTAAATACAGGTCTAATAGACGCGCAAACAGAAGGTGAGGTTGAGGTACCTGTTGGTATTCCAAATCAAATTTCAAAAACTCATCGTCACAGCTCTCCACCATGCTAGCCAAACTCTTCAGATTCTTCACAGGCTTACCATTAAAACCAAGAACCTACAAACATATGCATAGTAAACAGATTTAGCATCATTCCCAGCATTGTGAATTTATCTTTTTTACATCCATTAGAAATTCTGACCTGGGTGTTGACAATCTCCTCATATCCGATATTGATGTCAGCAACAAGAACCTTTTTAAATTGGACAAAAACAAATGTCATTGCCACTACGTACATACTCACCCTTGGGTATAATAAGACTAGAGATACATAAGCCAAAGAGCGTAAGAAGCAAGATGAAAAACCTGAGAAACCACAACAAGCTGTTCATCTGGTGATTGGGGCATTTCATGCAAGAGTTTGTCCAACAGCTTGACTGGAGCTTCATATTCATATTCTTTTCCATACTGACAAGAAGATGCAAAACAAATTAAGACAATGCTTTACATTGATAAACCTTCAAAAGTAAACAGGGAAAAGATTTCCTGTGCAGCAGAAGGGTAATCAGATGTATTTCTCTCAATGCTCATGCAAGTTCATATTAGGTTTTTAAATAAGATGAAAAATATGAATGCAGCCACAACCAAACCTTGGCACAAATACATAGCATGTTATCAAAAAGAGATTCACAAATACATAGCATGTTACTACTTTATTCTTCCCTTATATCTGATGTGGAAACATCATTTCAGAAACTTCCTTGCTCCCCTACTGTTTTTAGGTTGACATCCATAATGACCCAAGGCACATCCCAACAACTATATATCTATGGAAATTCATCATCAGTGAAGAGATGAATAATTTGTCAAGAACAAGAAAGGAAATTTGATGACTCTCTTCAGTATTAAGAAGTGAATTAAAGCTCCAGCAGATTCCTAAAATTTACATTTGGAAAGTTAACACAAGGACTAAAATTGTTTGCTGCCGATCAATTAAAAAAGAACACCAATGCGTACTAATGTAATTCATTGTGCACAAGCTTTGGATATCCAAAACAGGATTTGGAGAAAACTTCAATATGCAATTAACCAAAAGAGATACGAAATGATTAACCACCCTTTCATACCACGTAGTCACGGTCATATCAATGGCGATAGGTGCAGTGGCCATTAGTTCCATATTACTAATGCCCAGGCCTCTTCGGGGGAAATCTAATGCAAATAGACAAAGCTAGATCCTCTTTTGGGAATCATAAATACAGAAAAGTACGAAACACTCATTGTTTTCAAATATTGCCATTTTGGTGCAAAAACAGTGCTCTAATTTTTGGAAACATCTTACAGTTCTGCAAGAAGTTGGTCGTTCTCATCATACCTTCCCACAAACAGTTCTCCAAAATAGTTAACCCAAAAAAATTTCACTGAATATGATACATAAGTAGAAAATGAAACTGACACAAAATAGTTAGATCTCACACAAGATATCAAGCATAATCTCAAACAGAATATAAAACAAATAATAGATGCGAATCTGGTGACTGAAAAAACAAGATACATGGAACTTAACATTTAACAGGAATAATCCTTGCCACCAAGTCATGCCATATGTCTACAAACTGAGCTAAGGCCTAGCTCTGCTCAGGCTTGGCTCTTTTACTAAATAATCTCACAGTCAAAACACAAGGTTTAAAAGTGAAATGGTTACCTCAGAACGCAGATATGGAACAGATACGGCCGTAAAAACAAGTCCTGCAACAATGTAATACGAGGGAGGTCGACCCTTGTTGTGTGCTGGAATGAGCCTTCTGTGACTCTTTAATTTGACGTTAAATTTGAGAGTTTCAGAACTGCGAAGAACTTTAATTGCCGCAACATCTCCGGTATACTTTTGAGTTACAAGATAACTGAAACCTATGCGCTCACCATGCCTAAAAGGAACTGAAACATCAAAAGAAAGAAAGTTAATCCCAAAGTCCGGAAAACATTACAATGGAACAGAGAAATATTGTGAATCTGACTTCCATTTTCAAGGCATCTGAGAAAAAGCCAACATCTAGGTGTACCAAAAAACTTTTCCTTGTCAAGTAACATAATAGCAAGACGCACCACCACACAAAAAATATCAAGTCGATATTAAATATAACTCAGCCCACAATTCCCGTGAATAGATAAATGTTCAACAAAGTCCACTGACACAGAACAATAACTCCAAAGAAACGTAACATGACAGTTGCTAAAGCTATAACAATTACGTTACAGTCAACTCAACTCATTTCAATAAGCCTTTGTCCCACACAATTGATTCTATCTGAAGCCATATTCTCAACTAAGTTTGAGGTAATCATGTCATTTCTAGTCATCTCAATCCAGGTTCTACTTGAACTTCCTCTCTCTTATGCCACCCTCTCCATGATGAAATACAATGTACCCAGCTAAACACCTTTCACTCATATTTCTTCAATTGGAGCCTCTTCTTCCTAATGGATTCATTTAGCTATTATACAATTTTATGCAACACCCCTTATCAATCTCGACATTCTCATTTTAGCTACACTTATTGTTTCAAATGTTTTACTTATGCAGCGCCCCTAATCAATCTCAACATTCTCATTTTTGCTACACTTATTTTTTCAAACGACTTTCTTCGTTGTCCAATCAGTAACATGTTATCCAAATATGGAAAGATGGTTTAACATACCATATTGCTAGATGCATAATAAGCTTACTCCTAAAGCATGACCATGAATTTCATCAACTTTATCTGAAAAAAAGTTATACTAACACAGCGAAAGACCATGAATTTCACTTGAGTTCTATCTGAACGAACCGCCAAAACCAATGTAGAAAAATAATACTAAAGAAAAAAGAGAATATCAATCATCAATATGACTGGCCTAAGACAAGCATTAAGTTCTACAATTCTTTCTACTAAATTGTTCACCAACGGACATCACAAGGCATTCATAAGAGTGATAACATAAATATGTAAAGAAAATTAGCAGCAGAGTCTGTAACAAATTATAATTATACAAAAGCCAATCTCCGTCGGGAGACCATCATTTTTTAGCCAACCCTATGTTAGCCTGATGGGTTCACGTCAAAAACAATAAACCAAACCAAACTAAGGAGAACTCGACCAATCTCTATTCTTATATAGCAACTTAAAGAGCAGAAGGATAGCACGGATGAGAGAAAGGGAGATTATCTTCCAAGATAACAACTGGACAAAATACAGTACCTGTCATCTAGTTACTTTATCCTATTTTAGAAGCCAAATACGAAAATGAGAGATGATTTTGTAAGAGAAGCACATACTACAAAGTTGAAGTGTTACTACCAATTAAGAACACTGATCAATACAAAGGTTGCTAGAAAAGTTACAACACCTACAAATTGGAAAATAGGAGTTCAGGTATTTAACAATACGAAATTATCACCAAACATGTACTAGATTAGGTGGCACCCACCCAACCTAATTTTATGATCCAAGGCGAATTTACAGGTAGAGACTTAAAAAGCGTGTTTTAAGTGTTGAGATATGCGATATTGTACAGAAATTCATACCAATTGTAATCTGTGACTCTAATAAGGCAACACAAACCTAATCAAGGTTCAAATCACAATAATGAAGACAACCACAGTCATGGTAATGGTGACATGCATTAACGGCAACAGAGAACAGAAAAGACAAATGAGATTTTTCCCTAAAGGACATCCCAGCGGCTTATGCAACATTAGCACAATACCAGAATAGAGGGACTCAAATTCAAGTCTCCCTAACCTGTCCATTCAAAAAATAAGACAAATGAGATCAAGAAGCAAGGATAATCGAATAGTCCACCATTACCTGTTCCATCATTTGCAATATCGACCCCATCAAAGCTGAGTATAATGTCTGATGGCTTCAGAACCTCAGATTCCGGAGACGTGGGATCAATTCTTCTGATACGAACGCCCTTTTGATCAGGTTTCATTCCCATTGCTACACGCATATCGGGATTTTCCATCTTCTGCCACTCAACTCCAAGTATTGGAAATCCTATAACATGGCACTAATTCTTATTCCGTAGAAGGAAATAGGAGAGAAGGGAGAAGGGCGGGGAGGGCTAGGGTGGGGGAGAGAGAGAGAGAGAGAGAGAGAGAGAGAGAGAGAGAGAGAGAAGGTACTTTACGATCTTCGAACTGAGGAAAAAATACAATGTTATCACCTCAAACACATAGGTGAAATACATGAAAGAGAAACCATATTCCCCTCTGCAACCTATAAAAATCAGAAGCAAAAAACATGCAGAATGACAAAAAAATGGCCCATGTCAAGGTATTCTGCTACAGTGCTACTAAACGTCGCTATTCATACACCTGTATACTTCAAGTACCTGGTTATAACGTTTATCTACAAGATGACAAAAGAAGTATATTAATAACTATTATTTCACTTCTGTCCGTGTTCATAGATAGTTCATCAAATTCTATTACAAAAATACATCTTCTTGACAAGTTACACATGCTTAATACGAAACCTGCATTATGGAACTGCCCCTCCATATACAAAAAGAGAAAACAATAGAAAATCTCGTAGGGAAACATAATAACCCAGATTTTAAAACCAGAAAATAAAAAGAATCAAATTAAGCTCTTCCTTCGCACACTCAAAAGTACTACCTGTATTCAATTTATGTAGTCACCAAATTTTATGGTTTCTTCACGCACCCTCCCCATGAAATTAGAAGATGAAAGGAAACACTATTATTACTCTTTACACATGATTGTACGATATGCGGAATAGGTATATATGCTGTATACACCACAAGCCCTATGGAGAAGCTGAAAGTCTAGAATACTAGCATTGCTGCTGTCCTGCTATTACACTTTCTCCCACCCTATAACTTAAAGCTTGCCTATGGGATTCAGTTCGACCAAAATTTTAAGTTAAGACTTATCTTTATTTAACGAATCCTTCTAGAGCTATGCATTAGGTCTTACAAAGAAAATGCATGCATTAGCCCACGAAGAAAGAACAAAGCAGAGAGGAATCTTTTTTCTACGATTAGCAAAGCTGTTAACTTCTGGTTTTCTGAAAAAAAAAGAGCTCTATGTATGCCAATTAGGCTGGTTGAGTTGACCTACTGATTGCTCCATGATGTGGATAATTTGTATTATTGTGATAAAGAATATGCAAAGATCATGTCCCTAGGCGGTTTACAAAGCCTATGCCACTATTGAAACATGAGTATACAAGCATATGCAGGAAGGCTGACAATGTCAATGGAGGAAAAGTTCCAAGAGTTAAAATTCAATCATATTTCTACATGATGATTTTGACTCAAATCATGAGAACTTTGATCTGAAAACATTTATGGCTGGAATCATAGACAAGAGAGCCATCTTTCAAGGAATATTATACAAAGTTGTGACCAAGAAAAGCAAGAGGAAAGTTTGGTCCAATTTCCGTTCCATTCCTCATTCAAGGAATATTATACAAAGTTGTATGATCCACTTCACCAAAGGTAATCATTGACCTAAGGATTGACACCCATTCTCTTTTGCTGATTTTTCTTTCCTCTGTTGATCTCTACAATAATATTTACTCCCTTTAAAGTTTAAACCCTTACATTCCATACATAGAAAATTGTCAAGAAGTGACCCATAAATGAAACTACAAAAATCTGACCCTCCCACGAATAAGTCAAAGTTTGGAAATAAAAATACCTGTATATGCTCCATTCTTCTCATAATCCTGAATGAAGTGCATGATAACTGGGGTTGGTATGACATAACCTATATTCTCCGCATCTTCATGTTTAAGGGACTGAAAGGCAATACCGACACAATTTCCCTTGTCATTGAAGGCAGGTCCACCAGAATTTCCAGAGTTTATAGCAGCATCTATCTGCACATGAACCATGTCAAGAGACATAAACCTTGGATAGTGGGATCTCTACAAATACAATTTTACGGGGTTCAAAAAAAGGTCCAAACCTGCAAACCTAGAAGCTCAGTCGACCCATGAACATAAGAGAGAATCTCTATACGAGAAACAACACCACTTGTCACAGAAATGGTGTCTCCTCCGATTGGGTACCCCACAACTGTCACCGCATCTTGAAGTGCAGGCAACTCCCCAAACTGTACAGGTGACACCCCTTCCCAAAACTCATCACTCTCAACTGTAAGCAAGGCTGCAAGATCACATACCACACAACTTTATTGAACGAACTGTCTTATTTCAATTTGCATAGTTAGAAATGTTTATCAACAACATAACTGCCATTGAAGTGAAAGAATTAGACCCCCTGACCCAAGTAGTCCAACATTCCACAATCAATCATCCTTTTTTAAGTAGATTCATTGAAAAAGCAAACAATACAAAGAAAACAAGGTTCTACAACCAAATAAGAAGTACGATGAGGTAGGAATGTACCAATCCCACCAAGCTAAGGTATCTTCTATCATCCACCATGATAGTTGGAGATGGCCTCGACTCAGAAATAGGGCAACTCAGCTTATCATTAGGCATACTCCTGTGGATTTTCTACCTGCCTCTGACAGAGAGGATCAAGCAATCTGGACTCCCCATTCCGGTGGTAGTTATACGGTCCATTCTGCTTGGGATGCTATTAGACTCCTGAGTTGGGGGATGAGGGTGGATGCTGGCTGTAATCTTTGTGATAATAGAAGTCTCATCAGCACCTGTTCTTATGTTGGGATTCCGGATACTCTTCCTGATGTGATGTGATGGAATTGTTATGCCAGAATGTGCAAGGCAAAGGATTTATCCACAGGACTACCAATTACAATAGAGATTTTTTAGCACAAGTTGAGGGGTAAAGCCATCTCTGTTGAACAAATCTTTGTGGTCTAGATGGGTTGTGTCTGAGAGGGTGATGTCATAGTTTGCTGTCCCTCTTTGTTTTTGTCTTTGTTTGTTTGTAATTTTGATTCTGCTGTATGTTTTGCTTTCTTTGTTTACCTGTAGTTGCTTAGTTGGATAGATGGTAGGAGTGGCAGGTTGTACAGAAGTAGGAATGCCTCCTTAATGCTTGTTGGTTGGTTTGAGCTCTAATAAAATGTAGTACTTATAAAAAAAATAAAAAATAAAAAAGAAGTACGAGAAGAAAGCCTAATCGGGATTTGCCAAGATTGGTATGGTACATGGTTAGGGGGGAGTTCTTTACATGGTTGATTTCCAAACCCTTGACTCTAACATCAAAGCTGATCTTTTGAAGGTCTGCAGAGGGAGGGCCTTTGATCTTTTCCTGCCAAACGTAGTAAATCATTGCAGCCCATTTAATTG
Source organism: Vaccinium vitis-idaea (assembly GCA_963854785.1). NCBI lineage: Eukaryota > Viridiplantae > Streptophyta > Magnoliopsida > Ericales > Ericaceae > Vaccinium > Vaccinium vitis-idaea. The sequence goes on from OY978225.1 coordinate 29,427,664, forward strand.
TCATTACTACAACAACTACGATAACAATACCCATGTAATCCCTAATCAATGTGGTTATGGATGGGAAGGACCGGAGACAGGCCAAACTTTTGGCAATATATGCACAAAGTGGCTACTCTCAGAAGAGCTACATATGTGCAAGAGTTTCATTATCTTGGTGGCATAGAGAGCAAATAGGCGAGGAGAAAAAGCCCCAATTCATAAGCTTCTCCTTAGTTCGCAACCCTCCTTTGCAGTGTTCTAAAAGGCGCCCTAGGCGGCAGATTAATCGGCGCCTAGGCGCTAGGCAGTACCCTGCCGCCTTGCCTAGGGTTCTAGGCGGTGATCTAGGCGCCGGGGTGATTAATCGGCTGCTAGGCGGGATTAATCGGCTAGGCGGATTAGGCCTCTAGGCAAGATTAGGCGGACGATTAATTGGCTAGGCGCCTAGATTAATCGGCTAGTTTCATTTGATTTGAACTTTGAACGTCGAACTTCGCATTATTACTTAGTTTGCATGTTATTTTGTTCTATTTTATTAATGTACTCACTCTCCAAACTTGGGGATGGGCTAGGAGAAACTTTGAAAAAAATAAAAAGATATGAAAGAAGAGGGGTTAAGGAAGGGGGAAAAGGCCAGACCCATTGGCCATAATGTATGAAGGAAGAAACCTTTGCATCAATAGAAATCCAAGGGGAATCAACAATTCTTGAAAATCCAAAGTAATTAAATCAACGAGGAATAGAGAATCTTTGTTCTAATTTGGGATTGCAGCTAGACACTCCTTGTTAATTATTGGGAGTGCCTCTCATTTTCATTAATCTGTCAACAAGAGATTGCAGTGGCCTCGCTAACAAGATTGTAGCTAAAACCAATGGATGGGCCAATAAGGCCCTCTCATGTGAAGGCGTGCTCCAGCTCCGGAAGTCTGTCTTATTTAGAATTTAAGTCTAGTGGACCTTGCACTTTATTTTGCCAAATTCTGTTTGACTTCACATAGAAAAGCTCCATAAGAAAGGAAAAGAAACCTAAAGCCAGTCAAATGAAGTTGCCTGCTAATATATCTTTTGCCTAAGAAGGAAAGGGGTCTTCGAGTAAGAAGGGTCCAAGACGACCAAGACTGGAAGATAGCTTCTTTTCTTAAACACATTGTGTATCTGTTCTAGACATCAATCCCTAAGGGTCAAGTGGTGCGCAAATATTTCATTAAGGAAAGAGTTTCAGGACCCTCAACTCCTGCTGATTGCTCTTCGACTTGGAGAAAACTTCCGCAGCTCAGAACTGCAAGGCATTTTGTGAAGCACCTTAAGGTAAGCATAATCCAGTATCCTATCACCAAGGTGTATATATAGATGTTACATGGCCTCTTCTCCATGAATCAAGCCACCGCCGCATTAAATACTCAACAGCCTGGTAAGGATCTAGGGAATGTATCCGACATGAATAGAGGACATACACCCAAGTCCCAACAACATATTTGTTAATTCAGGTTTATCTTATAACTACACACAAACTTCAAGTATTCAGAACGCCAATTTCTATCATAGGGAAAAATAGATGAACTTACATTAAAACATCTGAATATTTTGCTCTAAGTGTCCTACATATAAATCTGATATTTCTACGCATACCCAGACATCATCACCGGGGTTCATGAAACATATATAATAATGCAATTAAAAAGGTTAAAATTTACACAAACATAACTCAACAATAAAACATATAAAATCACAAACAATTGAAAACAAATGCTTCTAGGTAGGACTGCAAACAAACCAAATTGTATGCAAGCAGCTCAAGGCTCATCTCCTTATGGGCTCGCCTCAGCTCATATTAAACAAACACTACAAAGCTCAGCTCGGTTGCATCACTTCTAGACGCATTCCGTACATTAACAATGCCAAATGAACACAGAACCCAAACAAGCAGCAAAAACCACAGTCCTAATAATCTCACCTATATCACATTCCGTCCCAATCGCAAGTACAGTAGCCACGTACTTAGTATCAGACCCACGCTTCTTCAACTTCACCTGCGTATAATGCTCAACCGAATGGGCATTCGTCAACACTCTCCTCCCACTAATCACAAACCCGCTACTACTCGAACTGTACTGCCTCTTCCTCTGCCACGGCAGCGAGAAATTCGGCTCCGTGTGCGTGCAAAACACCTTCAACACGGCGTCCATCGAGGGCGCCGCCCTCGCCATCGCCACGACCACGCCGTCGGCCAATACCGAATTGTGGGCAGCCGTAGTGCCGTTGCAGGAGATTAGGGTTTTTTCGGGGGTTTCGGCGTGGTCGGGGCGTTTACGGGGGCGGCCGCGGGGGCGGTTGGCGGTGGCAGGGTGGCCGATGTGTTCGACGGCGTCTTTAGTGGTGGGGGAGGGGGAGGGGGAGGAGGAGGAGGTGGGGGGGTTATTGGCGGTCGTTGGGAAATCTGGGGTTTTTTCGGGAAGAGGGTGTTTGGGCTTGCGGCCTCGTTTGCGCTTGTTGTCTCCCATGGTGATGGGTTGGGGAGATTTTGAAATGTACGACGAAATTTTAGAGAGAGAGAGAGAGAGAGAGAGTTTTGAGACTTGGAGAGAGAAGATGAGAAGAGGAGTGAAATATTTGCAGAAGTAACAGAAGTAGAGCTTTGGGAATGCAGGGGAAGGGGATGGGGAGATGAGGAAAGTCGCACGTAACGGCGTCGTTTGGAGAATGCGCTCGTCGTCACTTTTGTCTTTTCAGATTGATTCGGATTTATGGGGGAATAGGCCATAGGGTGATCCTGCAGGACTAGGGATCGCCTACACGGTGTAGTGCACTATATTTGGTCGTCTATTTCGATAATGAACGGCCTGAATTTAATTCAAATAGTAGACAGTCGAATTAAAATCATTGCTCGTATTAACTTCAAGTCGTGCATTGTCGAAATGGACGGTCGGATGACGCACTATACGATACAGTGCATTTTGTGCACTACAAGGTGCACCAATCCGATCCTCGACGGGATAGTCCGAATTTCAACCATACATTGATGTATGGTAATTCGAATAAGCTCAAACGCTCTTACCGGTAAGAGTTGAGTATCTGAGCAAATCCAAATCATTAATTACAGTAACGGACGTTCAAGATTTGGGTTCCCGTCGTTTCAGGAAATATCACTAATCTCCCTTGAGATTTTTTCAATTGCATAAGGTTTTTGTTGAGATTACTGAAATTATACCGACCTTCCTTCTTTTAACAGTTTATGTGAGTCACCTTTTGACCCTTATGAATGGTCAATGGTCATATTTTCATAATTTCCCACCGCTAAGAGTTGAGTATTTGAGCATATCTGAATCATCAATTGCAGTAATGGACAATCAAGATTTGGGTTGCCCGCCGTTTCAGGAAAATATCACTAATCTCCCCTGATATTTTTTTGAATTACAAAAGTTTTGTTGAGATTACTGAAATTATACTAAATTTCCTTCTTTTAACAATTTATGTGATTTCACTTTTTTACCCTAGTCAATGGTCATATTTTCATAATTTCTCCTCCCCAAAGCACCAGGAGTGAATCACCATCTATTTCTCTCTCCGCAAACATCATACGGAGTATATTACAAGGAACCATCGTCCCACATCCCCTAGCATTCTCCACATCCCCTCTCCTTCCCTCTCCACCTACCATCATCTCAACCTCTGTTTTTCTTAATCGTCTACCTCACTCCTCCCTCAAATAAGATTCCACAAATTTATACTTGTGATTTCATCGCGAATCAAAGTAGGCCATGAATAGGCTTGAAAATATCAAAATATATGGGCCCAACGAATCTTTTAAAATGTAGAAGATCCTCTTTCTTATAAGAAATTTGGAATGATGCGATCTTAGCTAAGACTCGGGACCCTGTAGTGCAGCAAATGCGCTGCACCGTTTAGCGCAGCATTTTCGCTATCCAAAAGTGCTTTCGACGGTCCTGTTTAAAAAAAAACTTTTCCATGTAAGAGAAGCGAAAAGTCTCTCTTTCATGGAAGAGTTTTATTTAAATCCAGACCATCCAAACCACTTTTGGACAGCTTAGATTGCATTGGGGTGGGGGGGTGGTGCTCTTGTGTAATCCCTGCAATCCTAAAGCACAATGTGGCCAATGGCAGCTTCTAAGTACCATCCCAAATGTCAACAGCTGCACATAACTCATCTAGGGTTTGGAAATGATCTCTTTCTGATGTGTAGTGCACTTGTGAGGTTGTAAACAGTCCCTAGAGGAGTTCCATTCTTTTTTCTAGCTTGCAACCTAATATAGCTAAGAGTGTTGTTCATTTTGGTGTAGTGGATGAGGGGTTGAAAAGGTAGCTGGATAGAGTGTTATCCATTTCAAAAGGCACTTTTCTAGTTAAATACCAAGGGGTTCTTTTAGTTACTTATAGGCTTAGGGTTTCTTAGTATCTTTTTTTTTTATTTTTTATTTGTACTTTGGCTATTGCATAAAAATTTGAACCCCCTCTTAACATTAAAATTCAAACTTTGTAGATGGTTGAATTAAAGAACGACACCCAAACGAACACCAATAACGGAGGGGCCCAAAATGCAAGAAATATTAACATCAACGGGCAAACAAATGGCCAAACCAGTGGCCACGCCAATGGCTAAGCTAACGGTACTGGCAATGGAGTGTCAGACCTTACCCAGTTGCTTCAGGCAATAGCAGCTGCCGCCGCCAATTTGGTCCCACAATCTAACCCGCGCGCTTTCTGCAAGCGTCGGCCTCCAATCTTCCATGGAGAGCCAGATCCGGCCGCCGCTGAGTCATGGCTGAAACAGATCACTAAGCTGCTAGAGGTTTTAAATGTGCACGATGCGCCTGACCGCATAGCACTAGCCTCCTTCCAACTGCAAGGAGAAGCGGATCATTGGTGGGATCTGCTCAAGACCACCCAGATCGTAGAGACGATGACATGGAGGAATTACGAGGACGCCTTCAACGAGAAGTACTTTTCGGCCCCAGTTAAGCAGGTCATGCTTCAGGAGTTCCTGGAACTCAAATAGGGAAACCGCATCGTGACGCAGTACGCGGCACGCTTCGAGGAATTGGCCCAGCATGCGGGAGACCTCGTGAAGACGGACGAGGCTAAGGACAAAAGGTTCGAATGAGAACTAGAACCCACAACGATAAGGGGGACAGTGATGTCCCATGACTTCTATACCTACGCGCAAGTGCTGAAGTGCGCGTTGCTGATTGAGAGAGTCTCAAGATGGAAAAGAGAAGGGGGAAGTCGGAGGTTCCACAGCTGGAGGACCAGTCCGCACCAACAACAACCAGAGCAACAATCGAGGATACGCAGCGAAACCCTACAACCAGAACAACCAGCGCCCCCAGCAACAAAACCAGCCATGGCGTCCAGGCCAGGGGTAGGGGCAAAACCAAGCGCAAGGTCGCAACAATGAGCTGGTCTGGTGCTTCAACTGTCAATAGTTGGGCCACTTCAAAAGCCATTGCCTCAAGCCGCAGAGGCAGAACAACAATTATGGGGGTTATCAGCAGCCTAGACAAATAGGCTATGGGAATCAGAACCCAAACCAGAATCAGAAGCAGAATCAAGGAGGGCAAAATCATTAGAGGACAAATTGGAATCAGCAGCAGAACCGCCCGTACCAGAACCAGGGGAATCAAGGCGCGAATCAGAATCAGGGAGGCACGATCTTTGCTATGCAGGGTAATGAGGAGCAAGACTCGACAGTGATCAGAGGTACACTCATACTGTTTAGTACCTGTGTACAAGCACTGTTTGATTCCGAAGCATCGCGCTCATTTATATCAACTGCATGCATGAAGTCCCTTGGACTAGAAACAGAACCCCTAGGATCAGCAATGTGTGTCACTTCGTCGTTAGGGGAAAAAATCTCTATAGGACTAGTCTGTAGGGCGTGCGAATTAGAAGTCTCTGGACTGAGATTGACTTGTGATCTGCGAGTCATCGATATGGCCGAGATCGACGTAATTTTGGGAATGGATTGGCTGTCTGCGCACAGAGCTGTCATAGACTGCCATCGAAAGATGGTGACGGCTTACTCGAAGGATGGGACATGCTTCAAATTTAAGGGAGATAGACAAGACACCCCTGCTATGACGACAAGACGGTCCAAATGGCATAACCAGCTGTCTGGTTGGTTAGCGAGCTTGACGTTAGAAGAGACAGACCGAATGGAGTTGGGATTACCGCGCATCGTGTGCGAGTACGATGATGTATTTCCCGAGGAGCTGCCCGGACTGCCACCACAGAGGGAGTTGGACTTCACGATCAAATTGCGGCCCGGAACTGCACCGATCTCTACGGCACTCTATCAGATGGCACCGACCGAGCTTAAGGAACTAAAGATTCAACTGCAGGAACTACTAGACAAGGGATATATTCGACCGAGCACTTCGTCGTGGGGAGCGTCAGCCTTGTTTGTTAAGAAGAAAGAAGGCACCCTCAGGCTATGTATAGACTACCGCCAGTTCAACTGTACAACTATCAAGAACCGTTACCCGCCGCCGAGAATCGACGACTTATTCGACCAGTTGAGGGGAGCGACCTATTTTTCCAAGATCGATCTCCGGTCTAGATACCATCAGTTGCGGATTAGGGATAGCGATATTCCGATAACCACATTTCGGACTCGATACGGCCATTACGAGTTTGTGGTTATGAACGCTCCAGCCGTGTTCATGTGCTTTATGAACAAGATTTTCACGCCATACCTCAATAGATTCGTTGTAGTATTCATCGACAGGTGAAATTCTTAGGACACGTGGTGCCAACAGCAAAGTGGAAGTCGTGATGGATTGGAAGCGGCCGACTACAGTAGTAAATCACAGTTTGGTAATTAGTGGTTAACCGGGAGAAAAGTTCTCTAGGTTGAGAACTTAGATGAATATGTAAGTTAATGGCTAGTAATGAAATCAGTTATGTGTTTATTTTCTGCTTTACGATTAATTACCTGCTTATTCCTTTAATTACTGCTTTTCAATCATATATGTTGTACTTGTATGTTAAGCAAGGGTTGGGAGGGTTAGAGTAGCTATTGAGTAATTTATCGCTCACGGTGTTACACTTTGTGTGACCCTGGTATAATACTATGATGTTGCTTCGTGACTCGGACGTATTATGCCAGACTGTAATCAAGCAGGTACCGTTCGTGTCAAAGGAGACGGTTATTTCAGAGCCGAGTGTTTTCTGGCAGACCAGGATCAGGAGGAGCCGTGGAATCCAGAGTTGAACTTTAATCTGTAGAACCCACCCCTTATTTTAATGTTTGGTCTGTAATATTAATTTCTCAAACCGTACTAAGTATTTTGTAATGGGTTGCACTTCACGTTTTCCAACGTGCACTCTGATGGAAACTCTTTTTATTAGATTAATCCTAATTAGTTGTCTTAATTAATGCTTCTGAAAATCGGGACGTTACAATTAAGGCCATGGCCTAAGACCTCCACTAGGCATCAATTTTTAACACATATGTATTTGATAGACATGCATACGTATCGTGGCTTGACTTCTTAAATTTTGACTCATAAAATTGCATGGAAGAGGAGGCCTCACAATCATGAAAATGCTTACATTTACCTTTTGTCAATTTATTTTTAACAGTAGTGCTAGGTACGCAAAATATGTTGGAAATTCAGTCTTCAGAATGTGTTAATGGCGTTGTCTCTACTGAAAAAATCTAGGTTGCATATAACATTCGAGGCACGTTGTAACAACGCTTTCCTAAATACAATATTTGCCCCCACCAAATGGTGTACACCGGGTTAACAGCAAATCCGTCATCAAGATACAACAAAACAGAAATCTAGGTTCTTTCTTACTGCGTTTGCATAAACGAAGACAGACAGAATATCTGCTAAGCAAGAATAAGAGAACCAATAACTGATATTCTATTTCTGCAGAATTTCAGTATGCCTAAACTTCTAGGAATAGATTTTTTTAGAGAGAGAGAGCAATTCGCTATGGAATTTTCAATGTGCAAAATGACTTAACAAAGGCCCTATTTATAGACTTGTAAACACCCTCTTACGAAAGGTTGTGTCTTTAATGGACGCACGTTAGGAATAGTCATGTCTTTTGAAGACACTAATGAGGAAGAGTCATGTCTTTTAAAGACGATATAAGGAGAAGTCATGTTTCTTCATAGGCATCACTTCGTGAAAAGTCATGTCTCTTATTAGGCACCATTTCATGAAAAGTCATGTCTCTAGTTGACATTAATTTAATTAGGAAGGTCATGCCTCTTGGAGGCACCCCATGTTACACACCCCTTCCTAACAATTGCATCCCTTCCAAATAATTACATCAATCTAATTGGTGTTTTAACCATCTAGTAAAGTTACAAAATGTATTGCAACCTTTCACATACCTCTATCAATATCTTTTCAAAAAATCCTCAAACCAAAAATACAATTTAATATTTTGAAAATCCCCAACAAAATATTTACCCAAAAAAATACTTAGGAAAAAAAAATCTGTGGCTCAGATTTGCTCCACTGATTTTACTTTCTAGGTATTCTTTTTTTAATGGGACCTTGTTATTTGTCAGTATATTAATTGCTCTTCTTCTTCTTCTTTTCTTTTTTTTTTTTTTTTATGAACGGCAAAGAAGAATTTTATTAATCCTTGAAAATAAACTACAAAGATTAATAGGGCCGGGAAAAAAAGGCATCACAAAGCAAGAGAGACATCCCAACTAGGTTGGCACCCCTCTCCGCAACAATCATACGCTACCACAGACCAGAGGAGAAATAACAAGGGTTAACAAGCAGTCAACCAAAACCAAACTACAAGATTAGAAAGATACATTGAGGGATCAGATATAATGCTAGACTAATCTTCCACGAAGGCAAATAGCACCACAAAAGATCTTCGTTAAGCTGAGTTATAAGCATTCCCTTGGGTTGGCAAAACAGCAATAGGAGCAACCAAATTCTGAGCTTATATCAGATAATCAACAGACAAGAAAAGGATTTCCATGCATCACTTAATAAATGAGACAACCACATGTAGCAGCAGAGTGGAGTGTAGCAGCAGTCTAGGTACTGGGCTGCAGAGTCAGAAAGCATTGAGGCATGAGACTACGCTAGAGTCAAATGCATTAACCTGATACATGTCTTACAAACAAGATGGGCCAGCAGCTCCCCTCCAAAAAGTACTACTTTGTTACCCTTACTAGAATTAATCTATATTATGAAAGAACCTGTCTATCCGTACGTATGCATGCATTTTAATCGTCCATTTCAATAAATCAATGGTTCGGATCTTAATTACTCTTTGACCAGTTAAAGTGTTTTGTTACCGGTCAAAGGGTAAATAAAATCTAGACTATCGAAAATACTTTTGAACGGTGCAGATTCACCATCCGTGCATTTTGCGTACACATGGCTACGAACACGAAAAACCCAAAAGCCTTAATAAACTTATAAATAGACATCCTCCCTCAATTAGCAGTTTAACCATTTATGTGTAGGATGAAAGTTTTCTCAAAGATAGAGAATTCTTCTCGAGTTAAAAGTTTCCTACTATATGCATTGCTTATAGATACTATTAACAATACTTGTAACGGATTTTCAAAATTAGAAGGATGTAATTGAAACATACCAAGATTGATTATTTACGTCTCAAGAAAGATTAATGTGTGGATTACACGTTATCACTTGAAAATAATACACTAAAACAACTTGATTTTAAAGTCTCGATTAGGAATTCTGCTTCCAAAAAAATAATAAATTCTGAAAATATAAGTATAACATAGCGATCAAATTTACTTTAGTTTAATCATCCCAACGAGGTCTCATCTTATGATTTCGTCTAAGGCCTCGAAACAACGCTGCTATACAGACCACCATGCACCGACCATGTACAGATCAGCTTCAGGGACCCACTTTTGGGTCCCACACAAACGATCCGAGTCATTCATTCAACTTAGAATGATTTTCCGTCAATTTGGATGAAATGGGGTGATTTTGGATTGACCAATTAGGCAAGTCCAGTGGAACTGATTTCTCGCAGGGCCCCTCATCATTCTAAGATCAATCAACGGCTCGGATTAATCACGTGGGACCCAAAAGTGGGTCCCTGAAGCCGATCTGTACATAGTTGATTCATATATAGTAGGTCAGTACCCCTTGGATTTCCGGCCTCGAAATGGCTTCGGCCACCCTGGCGTGGTTTGTGGCAGTTGCCTAGTAAATTTTTTTTGCCTTCATTGTAGCTGGGATCTGATTACACAAAGACACTGACAAAGAATACATTTGAACCATAAGTTTTTATGCTACAAAAGTAATTGGAACAAATGATGCCTAAGAAGGTGCAATTGGAAATTGCTAAAACATGGTCAATATACCAATAAGCAATTTTGACAACCATTTTAGTAATGCTGAATACAGGCGTTGAAAAAAATTCTCCCCCTTGTTCTTTTTTCACTTATTTAGTCATTCAGCCGAACCTATTTCAATTCAAAATGTAGAATTCATTAGTGAGGTGGCGAAACTGACCCTTATTCTATTGAATTCACCCTCCTCATATACCGTGCTGTTGAACACACGATACAGTTGAGGGGATTTATAGATTTAATGAGTAGATAGATGGTTGGAGAAAAAACAAATACTCCACCAAAGTAAGGAATTATTGCAAAATTTTACTCTCTTTTTGTACTATTAACTTTCTCATGTACAATTAACCTTTCTTTATCATGTTGCTTAATCTTTACTCATGCCATTGGCCTACCCCATTTACAGGCTTCAATCATTTTTCTACTTACCTAGCCATTTTCCTTTGCTTTAGAGCTACCTTTTGATTTTAGGCCTTACATTCTAAAGTAATTAGCCAATGATAATTGAGTATTTTATTTCATAATTAATTCAAATACAATCATTGTGTGTAGGCTCTATCTGTAGATTGAATTTCAGGCATTGCTTTGTTTAGGAAGTAGAACAGGGACATAGGTGGTAATTCAACATGTTCTTTGCATTTTTCCTCTACAATTTCCTTCACAAATTATTTATATATTCTATGAATTTAAAAATTATCGGCTCTATGCTAATAGCATAACTACCCTTTCAAATTTGAAGATCCAAACGTAATCTTGATTTTTAAGTGTTTATCCTGCAAGTACGTAACTCCAATAACAGCTCAGAGTTGTGCCGGCGAAGCGAATAGATCCGCCCTTATTTAATTTCTATACACCTAATTAAAAATATAAAACAGAGGGGGGTCTTAGTGTATTGTAATCTAACTCTTGTTGAGGCAATCCTGATGGCTCACCCTATGGTGTTTGTCTATTGCTTTTAGTGCCCTTTTCTTTTGCTTAAAGAAAAAAAGAATTAAAAAAGCATTTCTTTCTTTCTTGGGGATGAAAAAGTATCAAATTTCAACCGAAAGTTGCCTGTTTTATCCTCATGCAAACAGTGTATGGTCCTGGGGAGGCTTATTAGACGAATTTCATAAGAATGGGCTGGATTTTTTTGACAGATCCAATTTGAAAGCAATAAGATGAAGCAAATTCCAAATGCTTTGCAAAAGACAAAAAATTAATAGAGAGAAAGAAAACAAGAAAAAAAAAAGAAAAAAGAAGAAGACGAAGAAGAAACTTGGAACTCAAAAGAACCCTAGAGAATTATCAGTTCTTTGCACCCTCAATTTTTTGAAAATACCACGCTGTGTTTCGATCTAATAATGTTAATACTTTTTTTTTTTTTGTCAGACGATAGGATGTTAGGGGTCAGTAGTTAGTTGCTACAACAGGAGTTGAGTATGTCAAGGAGAGTAACGAACCAACCACACTAGTTGTGAATCGTGATGTTCAATGTTAGCCGCTTGAATGTACCAATTTGTAACAATGCATAAACATTCATTGTATTAAGGTGAATTTTCAATCCCTGGTACAGTTATCTATACTACTCAACGTACTCGCTCCATCCAATATTCCTTGTCTTGTATGGGAAGCTCAACTTTAAACAAAATGAACCCTACTAGTTAAATGGATTTGGATATGCAATTTATGGATTGTGGCTTGGAGATTCAAAAAGAAAAAAAAAATCATTAGCTATGGAATTTATTTCTCATTTTTTTGTGTTTATATAATTGTTTTCAATATACTTAAATTAAAACAATTATGCTTGTGAGGTCCACTACGAGTCCCATTTAAATTGTTCGAGAGATTAATTCAATTCTTATGGATGAATAGATGATTCAGAAAAAAATCATGCTGATCGGAATCGAAAAAGACTGATTGAATTACATTTCTACACATCATGATCCACTAATGAGTTGGTACGATAAAATGACTTAATATAATGGGCACTGTGATCAATGGACCCCCATAGGCAGAATGAGTTGGTACGATGAAATGACTCGATATAATGTCCGCTCCTTTTACTCTTACATGGAGTATACTTTACTGTTTTCTACGTCTGGTACTATTTTTGATCCATAAGAAGCTTCAGAATAAAACCTTATGATATATATTTTTATTTTTGTTAGTTAAACAAATAATTTGAGGTACAACAATAAAAATAAATAGTCATCTAATAATATTTTTAAACTCTTTGTCCACATTGCAAGTTTGTCGATGCTCTGTTTCTCTGTTTAGAACTTCTACTATTATATGCTCCTAAAAAGTACTAGTACTTAAGTAAGGGGCCTTGGATTAATTAACTTTAAATATGTAATTAACGTAGTAAGGTGTCTTCTAATGATTAGCATGTGCAATCATAATACTCTACAATATAAAAAAATTGATGTCAAATTCTTACATGTTCAATTAGGCTCATGTAAAACATTTGGAAACAACTTTGAAAAGATGAGACATGTATGTTTCTCAATATTCCATCAAGGAATTTACAAGTCTACATCTACATGCATGTATCAAAAGAATATAATTTATAATGGGTTTAGAGAAATCAACCCAGCAAGATAATAAGATATGCTCCCTCCATTCCAAAATGGATATCCAAAACCACTACTCACATCTCTTAAAAAATTGTTTATATTTCTTATTTTATACTAATATTTTTTTATGATTTTAAAAACTTTTTTAATAAAACTAAGCAAGATAAATCAAACAAAATCTATATTGCATATATAACTCATTATAACTTTAAAAATATACTTAGATGATTTGAGAGGCGTGAATAGTGATTTTAGACATTCATTTTGGGACGGAGGGAGTATTAAGCATATGCATAATTGCTATAAGTATGCATTCATTCTGTGAATATCACGGCTTATGCGCCATTTATGAGATGATTATAGCCTATAAAGCTAATATTCAAGAATAGCCACATGATTTGTGAGTTGAGGTTTTTTTTTTTTTTTTTTTTTTGAAAGGCAATTTTTTTTTATTAATCTATGAAAAGATTAATAGGCAAGGAGCATATTCTTAAATTCAGTAAGAACATATCCTATGCCCAGTCCGAGACCCAATTCCTAGTTTGACAAAAAGCCGACCCAAGAAACACAATTTGCAACAAAACAGAGTCACAACCCAAAGCCATCTGCTGGTAACCACAACCCAACGGTTACAAACCACCACCACGCCAAAGCTGAGCCACCATCAGATCGCCAAAAATGCAGTCACCTGCTACCCGCCGTACCGCAACAGATCAACCCAAAGTTGCACGGAAGGCCGAAAGGTAGCCCAACTCGCTGGATGACGCTGAGCACAACCACCCCTCACTTCGCATCAAATCCAAAGGCAACTCAACCACTGGACAGTACAGAGCCACAAGTCATGTCGTCAACAAAATCCTCTCCACCTAACGAAACCATGAGCACCCAAACAATACATCCTGGTGGGAGCTCGTCGGAGAGGAGAGGGCGAGGAGGGGTAGATGTCGCCACTGCTAGTAAAAGAGAGGGAGAGAGAAAGAGAAGAGAGGAAGGGAGAGAGAAGAGGGAGGAGTTGTGGAGGGGGAAAACCGGAAGCGAGGAGCTCGTAGTGCCCCAAAGCACTACAAGGTTGTAGACCCTCGATCTGGCCGTTCATCTCTTCAATCGATAGTTTAGATTTGCGGATGTATTTCTTACCGCTAAGAATATACTTTTATCGCTAAGAGTTAAGCGTAAGAACGGTCAGATTGGGGTCTACGAGGGTCCCCGAATCCAGGAAAACCCTAGTGGTGGAGTGTTCTAGAAAGAGAAAGTAGAGAGAGGTCAGAGCGATTAACCATAAGTGGATGTCTTTAGAGAGAAATCACTGATTTATGTGTTGAGTTGGCGAACATTACATAGCATTTGGAACATATGGAAGACGATCTCAATTATACCAATACAAATTGCAAAAAGACTAATGAAAAATTATCATATGAATTGTCGATCAACTTATTAAAATGTAATCCTATATAATTACATAAATACATAAAATATTATGCATCAATGTATATTTTCAAAGCAAAATACATGTAATCCTATATAATTACATAAATACGTAAAATATTATGCATCAATGTATATTTTCAAAGCAAAATACATGTAATCCTATATAATTACATAAATACGTAAAATATTATGCATCAATGTATATTTTCAAATCAAAATATAAAACCTAATGTACCTTCTCTATGTGAAAGTCAACAAATACGCGTTCGACGGTCTTTCATGATGATGTAAAATGCATTAATAAAAGTAAAACGTTGGGCGGCCGAATCTATATACTCTTACAAAATTTACAATAAAATTACTACAACTTGGGTATGACCATCGCCCGGCCTCAATCATCCAACAGTTTTTCCTTCGCTAATACTGGTTTTCCCAAATGAAAATATTTGAAGTAACAGTAATCACACCAACGTGGCAAATAGCATAATTAAATACTACCACATATTTCCGAAGTACCAAAAAAAAATAATTAAATACTACCACGCTGCTGTCACGAGCAGGGTCAGAGTTTGTTTTAGAAGAAATGTACAGTATATAGTATGGTATTAAAATTAAAATAAAAATAAAAAAACTCTCTTACCTGTCGCTATTAATAAAACTGTGACAGTACACCCTCTTCTTATTCAATGCAAGCTGTCTCTCTTCCTATCTGTCAAGTGTCAACACCAAAAAATACATACATCTACGCAATGCCTATAACGGTATTTGTATGGAAAATTCATACTTACAACAAATTGTGTAGTTACTAGGAGTAATTATCATACTCCACGAAAAAAATTGAATAAAATGATATAAAAAAATTCATTCATAAATTTTCAATTATTCTACTTTATATATTAAAGATCAAATCAAGTTCTTTAAATTGATGCGAAATATGTTTAAAATGCACAAATTTACTTTCATTTTTTTAATCTAAAAATTACATGATTTTTGGGATAGGGAGTAACAATTTTGGGATAGGGAGAGTACTGCAACAGGACGAATCCTTCAATTTATTAATAAAAAATCTGAGAATAAACTCAGCTTCAACCCTTTTCAAACAGTTTGCGCGCGTGAGTAGTTTATTTACTTCTATGACATTAAGAGTAAAAAATTTGATAAATATGGGTATGTGACGCTAAATAATCTATTATACAAGTGAGGTGTATGTATCCTGAAAATAACACTCCAACTTATGAAATATCGAGCACCGAAAAGGAATAAAAATAGGAAAGAGCTGCAAACAAAAAGTGGCTATTTTCTTAGAGGGAGTGAAAGAATCATGTGATACTATTTGCCCCCACCTCTCCCCCACCCTCTATATTACTTTCTCTCTCTTCTTTCAGAATCCCCAAAACAAATCCACAATAGTCTTCTGTCTTGTGGAGTACTGTATTTCTTCTCTCTCTATTTCTGTGAGCCCTATGTCCAATGGCTTCAAGTGCTTCAAGATTCATCAAATGTGTAACAGTGGGTGATGGGGCTGTTGGGAAGACTTGTATGCTTATTTGCTACACTAGTAATAAATTCCCCACTGTAAGTGTGGCCTTTTACAAGTTCTATATCATGTGGGTTTATTGTTCTGATTTGTGATTTGTGCACACAAATTTATGTTCTTTACTAAATCTGTAATCTTTCTGGGTTTTAGTGTTGTTTTATGCCTTTATGGACCTGGGTTTTGCAGCTTTTTGTAAATTTTCATGATTTCATGTCTCAAAAGTACTTTCCCACCCTCTGTAAATTTCTTGGGTAGAGGGTTTTGCTTTCTCTCTTTTGATTTTGCTACGTACTCTCTTTAAATTTTGTTGTTCCTGCTTGCATTTCCCTTCCTTTACATTCATTTCTTCTCCCTCTCTCTCTCTCTAGGGTTCCCCACTCCTTTTTTTTCCTTCTCTTTCACCTTTTTGTTTCATTTGTGGCTTTGATGGGTAATTTTTATTTTGTAAATT
The DNA here is from genome assembly GCA_963854785.1 of Vaccinium vitis-idaea. Classification (NCBI taxonomy): domain Eukaryota; kingdom Viridiplantae; phylum Streptophyta; class Magnoliopsida; order Ericales; family Ericaceae; genus Vaccinium; species Vaccinium vitis-idaea. The sequence goes on from OY978225.1 coordinate 29,443,953, forward strand.
CAAATTCTTAAAAAGGTTGGTGTTAATTAGGACTACATACCAACCGTGTTTGACAACTTCAGTGCAAATGTAGTAGTTGAAGGCACCACTGTCAACTTAGGTCTCTGGGACACAGCTGGTAAGTATATGCTTATGGTCATTTTTGCCCTGATGTTGTTACTTTTTTACTTTCAAGTGACAAGTGGATCTAAGCCAAAGCATTTTTGCTACATTGGGTAATTTTAATGTTCTCTTGTTGTTTCAATTTCTTCATAGGGCAAGAGGATTACAATAGGTTGAGACCCTTGAGCTATCGAGGGGCGGATGTATTTGTCTTAGCTTTCTCGCTAGTTAGTCGCGCAAGCTACGAGAACATTCTCAAAAAGGTGCATTTTGGGTGAAATTTTATGATTTAGGACAGGATATTTGAGGGATGTTATTTCTGATGCATGATTTCTTGAGCAGTGGATCCCTGAACTTCAGCATTTTGCCCCTGGAGTTCCAGTAGTACTGGCTGGCACCAAATTGGGTAAGTGAAGTAATCAAACAGCTCTTATTTTTTGTAGTTTTCATTCAAGATGCCATGGGCAATTACTCCTATGTTTCTTGGTTGTCCTTGGGGGGTTGTTCGAATCTCGATTAAATGCTAACCCTTCTTCCAAAACATCTCTCTCTGTGTTTTGAGTCATTGAAATCTAGAGGACCCAACACTAATGTCAACACCAACCAACTTGTCATTTACAATTTTGAGGGTGTTTTTTCAGTCCAATGCTAATTACTACTTTCCTTCTGTTTTTGTTCACATTTTTTGTGTACTTGTCCCATATTTTTAATTGAATCATGTCAGTAGATACGAACTTGTTAGAAATGCTTAAGAGGAGATTTCAGTTATATTTTGTTCGTAGATAACATAGATATTGTCAACGAAACAAGAGAAAAACAATTTCTAAGCTAGAATCATGGAGACCAGAGAGATACTTTCGAACCAAAGGTTCTATAGTTTCATTTAAGCAGGATTAAAAGATATCAACTATCATCTTTAGCATACTCAGGAACTACAATGATGCGACAATAATCTAGGTTTAGGATATGCTATAATGGGTTGCCAACTTGCCATATGACCTGCTATGATATATGGTGATTGGTGCGAAATGTTGGACGATTAAGATAGTTATGTTGAGGAAAAGAGTGTTACTGATATGACAAACATTGAAATGGATAATTTGTTTTCTGAAAAAGATATTTATGAGGATTTATTCATTACGAAGAATCTAGGAGGGACGCCAATTAATTATGCAATGACGGAAAACCATTTCGGATGGTACGATCATGTTTCATGTGATTAGTGGACCAGCTAATGCGCTTGTAGGGAGGGAGGGATTATTCTGTGTCAAAGATGGTAAATAATCACCAATAGAGAAGGCCTACAAGAACATGCATTGAAACATTGGGGAGGACATGATGTATTATAACATAGTGATGAAGATCTGGGATGGTATGGTACTTAAAATGGGTGAAGTAGGGATTGTATTTACACAGATATGCATAAAAGAAAACAAGCATAGTAGGATTCTTCTTCGACGAAAGTTCTACATGGAATAAAAACGGATACTAACTTGAGTGGGTCATATCGCCATTTTGTTCCATCAAATGGCTTGTAAATCGACTTGTCAAATGAGTATACGTCGTGACAGTCCAGTACTGATGAATAGGGATCTTTGACTTAAATGCTTCGTACCTCTTTATGTGCAGAAATACCAAGGTTTGAGCACTTAGTTGGTGCATGGTTGCTACTTGCCAGAAAACACTAGCATCCTATCTATTTGCATTTTGTGATGATATTGATGTTCCACTTTCATTCCAGATCACCAAATTGTTCCATCCACTTTTAACATCACATGTCCTTTTTTTCTTGATGGTTTACTTGGGGCGTGCGTAGAATTGGATTTTTGTCCACCCCAGATCACCTAATTTTGATTCATTTTGATCTGATTATTGGATATAAAACTGGATTCTACTTTCGTTATGTGTTTTTCCCAGGTCTTTTCGAAGTTTGTGAAGCGTCTCATTTTTTTAGATTTGATTGTTTTTGAGGTACATGAGAAAGTGACCTTTTATGTTTTGCATTAGTTTAGCAAAGTTATAATGAATAATACGATTTTACACCACCATTATTCCACCCTTTTTTTTGTTGTTGTTGAACTTCCCATTATTCCAAATTCAATAGCCATGTTTCTGTGTTACAAGTGATCAAGGTTCCAGACACTTGTACATATAAAATTTTAATTTTAGCCTCATCATGTGCTTATTTTTCGTGGAATTCTTCCTTCTGAAATATAACTCATAGCCTATTAATGTCAAACAGATCTGCGTGAGGATAAGCACTATTTGTCCGATCATCCTGGCTTGGTGCCTGTGACCACTGCACAGGTGATTTCTATTTATTACATGATCTGTTCTCTCGTTTTCTAATTTGATCACGGAAGTTGATGGTGATGCCTTTTTCACGATCAGGGAGAGGAGCTCCGGAAACAGATTGGTGCTGCGTATTATATTGAATGCAGCTCCAAGACTCAACAGGTACTAGGAAACTATCATTTGGCTCTTCCAACGAGAAATAGTTCCTCGATCACAGTTTTCATGTCATTCAAATCTTCGATCAAACTCAAGAGATGACACATGTCAAATGTTCCTCAAACGGGTCCACGCAGTTATCTTCTTCTTGTCCTCTCCTCCTGAGAATTTCATATTTGCGAGTGGTCACCTGACTTTAATTAGCTACAAGAAATGAAACAAAACTTCCAAGCACAAATTTTTGGGGTCTCGTATACACATTGTCTATGTATGGGATAATTGTACTGGAAATGTAGACAAATTAACACCATTATAATGATGGGGGAAGATTTGGAAGTCCCAAAAGAGCCAATGTCAGGGGTCTTACTTTTTTCTTCATGATTCTTTAGGGGTTAAGAACGTGAAAGTATAATACTTGTTGAATTAAAGCTATGCAAGAAAATTCAGATCTTGTGAAGATGAGGCAGAAGCTTCCATAATTTCCAATTCTTCCCTGGGTATGTTATAGTTCTAGATTCCAACAGTTTGTTGGATTTCTTCTAGGATTCTTGGTTGGGTCAATCAGATTTCTTGTAGTGATAGATTCACTCGTACATATGTTCTACGTGGAGATTCTTCTTTTAAAGTGCAGGATACTAAAAGTTGAAGCTTAGTTGACATGTTTATCTTGCTCTGTAAAAAGGGCCATGCTAGCCTTTTTTTTTTCTTTTTTTTCCACCCGTTAACCATATGGTCAACTTTTGAGAAATACTCACTTCTATGTTTTCTGAGGTGATGGAACCTTATATGCTTGTGCAGTTATGTTAAACTCTTAAAGGGCATTATTTTACTGTGCAATTACAGAACGTGAAAGCAGTTTTTGATGCAGCGATCAAGGTAGTTATCAAGCCCCCACAAAAACAGAAGGAGAAGAAGAAAAAGCAACGTCGAGGATGTCTAGTGTCAGTACCACTATGTTCTATTCTCTACGTCTCGCTTAATTTCTTCAGAATATCAATCCTAGTTTAGTTGGTTTGGTATTGTAACTGCCTTGATTGTCTCATTACTTGCTGATTTGACATTTACTAGGAGCACCACTTTATTTGCATCATTTTTGGCATTTTCCAAACTTTTAGTGTATAGTTCATTTGTCTTCTTGTCGAATGTAGACATGCATTTTTCTCCTTTCCATCCCCTTTTTTCTTTTTCTTTTTTTCCTTTTTAGGCTCTCCAACTCATTACAATAACAACTAGATTTTGGGTTCATTTTCGGAGTCAGGACCTCCAATTTTTATAGGATGATTGTATTCTACACCTATTAAGACCCGAACCTTCATTTCTGTTTTCTTGACCTGCTAGCCTATTTCCTCACAATCACTTGTACAGAATTTGAACGTAACGATTGTCATAACCTGCATAGTGTCTTCCCTATGTCAGTGAACTTAGATAGGGCACCCACTTTGTGTATGTATGTATGGTCATGCGCTAGAACAATAGTCAATGTCATTCTAGCCAACGTTATCTCCCAATTTTTGTCGAACGCCACTCTGTTTTGAGCAGGTGCTTGTTAATTTCTGCTTAAATGTTTTTAGCTAAGATCTGAACCAATTGCTTTGTTGAGCCATAATTGTTTGAACGAGCGGCCTTTGGGTTGCTATTTCCTTCTGGTTATTTCAGTGGTGTATGTGTTTCCTTCTGGGGATATCCTTTATAAGCGTTACCTATTTATGTTCTTGGTTTTCTGTCCATTAGGACCTTTTCTTTCCTTTTTCTTTGTGTATTGAATCCTTTAGTTCTTGTTTTCTCATTGGACAACTATGTAACACGTTTACTAACTCGCATTTTATTGTAATTGCAGAAATGTCCTCTCCGGGAGGAACCTTCCCTGTCTAAAATGAAATGTGCCTCCTCTTAAATCGAGTTCAAACTTCGTTGTCGTTGGCATGAAGATGTAGTTAGATCCTCTTGACAATGTATCAAGTTTCTGTAATTGATTACTGCCCTTTGCTGTCCTTGCGAGAGATCCAACAGCTATACCATTCCTTCGATTGTGGTTTTTTCTCTTGTTATTGTAACTAAATACTTTTTTGTACAAGCAGTATCGACGTTTTCATTTCACCTGTGACTTGTACGTTACCGAGTTGAGCAGTGAGAATGCATGTTTAACGTGACTCTCGTTACACCCCCGTTGTGTTAAATCGGGAAGAATGTTTTCCCTTTCTTCAGAGATTAAACAGTCCAAGTTAAAGCGCAAACTTCACCTTATATCAATATGCTTTTTTGGTCCAAATTTTGCTTCTGAAGCTATAAACTACCCGCGGACCCAAGAATAACAGAAGTACACGATCGCGATGACTTCGATTCTTGAATTTTGAACTGCTTGACTCATCAATTTCGAAAGCTTCTTCGCTACTTGAGGCATTGCCTACAATAATTTACACCATAGCCCACAAAGCACATTGGAATTGACCGCTAAGTCATGTTCACAAGTTACAATTGTTTCCGAACATCCTTCACTTCATAGGAGACATTTTCTTGCCGATATAATTTTGAAAATTAACATTCAAAACCACTCCAAAGTAAAAAGATCCGGCTTTAGGTCCGTTTTGATTTGAATTGTGCAGGTTCTCTCATTGTGGACGTTGACTGCAGATTCGCAATAAATGAGAATAACCGACTACGGTTAGTGGGCTAAGTCAAATTTATGATACGAGACGCCACATTAAAAGAGCACAAAGTACCAAAATTCAGCTGCCAACCTGCTTATCTATTATATGTACTGGATAAAGGAAAAGAACAGAAAACGAAGGCATAGAAAGATTTAATTACTAATGTCAATGCACAAAAGGGCATTTGCCTGAACCGGTGAAGAAATCCAACCTCCTACCAGAAGCTTCGGTGTTGGAACTCATGAAAGTGTTTGGGTGACACCGGCTGCACGCTTTCCGACAGTTAAAAACATATCTACAAAGGGGAAACAGTCTGCATCCGCCCAGAAAAGATACCAAGGAACAAGGAGCTTGAAGACACCATGACAGATGCTTTTAAAGTGCAATTGGTACAGCGAAAGAGGTGGGGGGTCGGAGACTATGAACAGATGTAGTGACTCGCTTACCACCCATCCTGTTAGAGGACACCAGTTAGAAGATTTCCAGGAGGAGGTAGCCATTGCACACCCTCAACATCTGGGAAAAACATAATAGAGATTACAAAGTCAATTATATAAGAATAGACTTTCGAAAACAAACCACCACTATAGTAGTTTCATTAAGATACATAAAAATACACAAAACACTCGCTTATAATACAATGGCAGAAGCAATTACCAAAGCCAGGAGGTCGGACAAGCACTCGAGGGACAAAAGACAAGGTTAATTAAAACACGAAGGCTACGTTGAACCAAACGATGCAAGGGGAATTACAAAAATGTAATGAAAAATTAAATTTCTATGTTAGTTTCCTATCATTTTGTGTGAATCGTGATAAATCCCACCACCAATCCATGAAATAAACAAGAAAACCTGATAGGGGATCTCAAAGTCCAGTCTTCCAGGAAGATACCAAACAAGGACATAGAAACTTAGATCTCCCGATTTGAACATTTCTCCAAGAATAAAGCAAACTGTGAGAAAATCCGAAACAGCATATTCCTCATACCATGCGAGTTATAATTTCGAAAACTTACTCACCTTCAAAATCCAAAATATGTACAAAATACATTTGCAAGTTCTCTTTAGCAAAAATTTCCCAGAAGAATGAGAAGACACATCTACTTAGCAATTTCATGGAAGTTGTCGTATTACTATGTTAAGTTGTGAATGAAGGATGAATCTCCTGCAGATTTCCAGGGGAAAAAACTGGGGATGAAACCAACTAAAATCCCCTGCATCCCATAGCCAATTCTATAGGATATTGTCTTGTCCCACTATCCTTAAAGATATTTGGAAGAAAATTTGAAAACAAGAGACTACTGCTTCTTCTCCATTCCTATTACGACATCATGCTATCCAAAATTTCTTCAGACCATCCTTAAGGCTTCATTTACAATATTACAAATCATAACAAGGTGTATAATTTTTTATTTTTTTTGGCTGAGTCAATCCCTCCTTTTCATGGGAATTACAACCATTAAAAGCGTCCAATGACTTGTCATTGAAGGTGTCAGATTGCATAATATGCTCGCAAATGAACGAATACCATCCAGGGCAGCTAAACATCTGTGCATAATCAGATTATGTGGAAGTAAAACTCACCAGGCTTCAAAGCTTTGAACAGGCCGGAAGACTGGGGATAATACATCTTTACTGCCAAGAGGATTGCTTGTACCTAACATTCTCAGTATCCCACCCCTCTGGCTCTTTCCTCTTCAGAACCCCACCCGCTACCTGATGGTACATTCTTGCGTGCTCCTCCGCTAGTGCCTGTGACCTGGCAACAGAAAGTTGCCTGGATCCAAGAGCCAGTGTTTCATCCCTACCTTCTGCTTCTCCATTCCCAGGTCCGGCATTGAGGTCTAGACCCTGCCTCATCCATTGTCTACTGTTGTCAATCCCAACATCACTGCTACCATCTGGAAGGCTAACAACATATGGCCTTGGAAACTGGGATGAAACTGTAGAGGCGGGGCCCAATGGCTGTGAATTGACAGTGGGGAAGGAAAGCCTACCACCAGATGAGGAATCCATATAGGTTGTAGATCCACCTGAGAAAGTGGCGGAGGGAAGAGGGAAACTACTTCCGAAAGGGAAGACAGGATACGGGAAGGACACTGCAGGAGAAGATGAAAGCACAGAGGCACCCCGATAAACATCAGAACTAAATGGAGTTCCACCAGTAGGGGGTCCCAACATCCGTGGTGGCCCACCAGTTGCAACAATTGGAAAGGGATGCTCCCCTCTATCAGACAAGGTTGATGGAAATCTGAAACCAGGATAAGTGTTCCCACTTGGATACCATGGCGAGAAAGTTCCCATTTCTGCATTGTTCATTCTAAGGCCAGCAACAGGAGGCTGGGATTGCAAAATGTTTCTTCCGTGCTGGCTAAATAAAAAGGGTTCAACACTTGCTTCATCCACAGAAGGCCCGTTGTTTAGGTCAAAGTCCCTCCTTACCTCACCTTTGGGAAATCCACCGGTTGATGACGGCTTAAGTGGCAAAAGAGGGGCCTCCACTGCACGAATACTTCTTGTTGAGTAGTGCCCCATATCACTAGCCTCATCAACTAGGTTCAAATCAAGAACCAGACCTCCAGAACTACGAACAGCTGCAGCATCCATTGCGCGATTTTGTACCAAGTCACGATTATTTCCATGGTCAGACGTAGAAGCCACCTCCTGATCAGAGTTTCGAAAAGTCATGTCCTCGAGAATTCTTTCGTCTGGCACATTAAGATCAATATCCAATACTGGGCGGCCATGTCTCCCAGCAGTAGAATCGGGAAGAGGGGTTTTAATTGTGCCCAGTGGCATCTCCAGAGCTTTCCTGGGTTCAGCAGGCCGAAATGCACTTGTGGCAGCAGATCCCTTCCATCCAACTTCTCCTTTACTTCTCAACAGTTCTTCACGAGGAACAAAGGCCCCTTTTGCAGCAGCAGCGATTGTAATGGAAGCAGGTAGGCCGCTGGATACTGAAGGGACAGGGAAAGGGAACATGTTTAAATGAACAGAAGCTGAGCATGCAGGGCCACCCAGGTTGATGGGCTCCCCACATTTTCCTTCATCGGCAACGAATCCTTCATTCAAATCGAACTTCAGCTTTGTACCCGTATTTGATGCCTCAACAGCGGTGAAAGAAGAAGACTCTACTGGAGTGGATGCACTTACCTCTGCTTCACCTACCCCAAAACCAGACATCTTGGATCCCCTTGACATTATATGCTGTTCCAGTTCCATGGTAGCTAATGCCGGTGACCCCTTTTGAGGAACTACTCCAACAGAACAGTGATCAAAAACATCTTTACATTCAACATTTGCTTCCATGCCCTCACTCTTCTGATCAGTTACAGCTGAACATAGACCAGCTAAAACTTGATTTTCATTTGATGGAGCATTGCTGGTACCATAATCAGATTTCTGCTTCCCAGCCTGTCCCACATGACTTCTGGAGCCCACTTCATCAGCTTTTCTGCCATTGAGTTCATCAACAGTTTCTGAAGGAAGATCTGTACTTGAAACAGAATCGTGCAGCCGGTCCTTGTCACTTCTTTCTAAATGCTCCGAATGCACCTTTCCAGGGGATGGTAGCTGCTCCGTGTGGTCGCCACCACCAACCCCTTCATTCCCATCGTTCTTGTTCTCAGTAGCCATATCTGATGATGCATTAGATGATAAACCTTCAACAGCTTTCTTCTCAAGTTCCACACTAGGTGGGACATCACTAACCTTGTCATCACCGACCTTATCTGCACTTGCTTTATCATGAAGATGTTTTATTCCTTCACTAGCCAATACCATCTCTCCCGCACTGGCTAGGGAGACAGCTACAGAAGCAGCACCCCTAAGTTCATCTGATCGTTCCTTCACCTCCAGACGTGGTTCTGCAGCAGTTTGCAACTCAGAAGTGGAAGAATGATATTCATGGCCCTCTGTTGGTGCAAGTTCACGTATGGAAGAACTAGTTTTCCCATCTCCAGAGATGCCGCCAGAGGTCTGCTTTGATAGATGATGAGCATCATCAGCAGACCGACCTAACTCTTGATCAACGTTATTTCCCTGAGATGTTTTTGACTTGGCATCGTCGCCCATGGAAGAGTCCTCCACCATAGGCATGTTTCTGCATGGAGAATCAGTTAGTGAAATCAAATCAGACCTGCACATCTCTCCAGCTGCGACACTGGCTAGCAGATTCATTCTGACATCATCTCCGACTGACGTATTTGCTTCAGAATATTTGCCATATCTTTCAACTAAAGCATTATTAGAGCTGAAAGAAGTCCCATGCGATTTTCCTGACTTCAGTTCATTCCCTGGTGATGACGAGGCAGCTCTCGAGACCTCAGCTAATTTCAATAGAGAATCGAAATCAAACTTCGATTTGACTGCATCTTCGCCACTCTTGTGTCTCTCTTCTTCAGGAATAGCAGCAGGTGATCCGTCACCTTCATCAGAACCAGTCAACAAATCTTTCACATCATTACTTTGCCATGACTCTGCATTCACATCATAGGCAGTAGCAGCGCGATCAGCATCAATCTTTTCTCTGGAATTGCGATCAGATTGATCGTGCTTCTCTGAGAGCATAGGAGAAGAAGCTCTACTGTTCATGTTGGAATGGTGGTCAACAGATCCACCACCAGCACTTTGTCCAGGGCTGCGGCCTCTGTTTGGTATCTTAACAATCAACTTGTGACCATTTCCCTCAACATTGGGTGCATCAAGTGCCTTTTCACATGTGAACCCAGACACAGATAATTTTTCAGAAGTTGAATTTCTGTGCACCGACGAATTTCTGCTTGATCCAGTTTCCCTTTGACCTCCAGAAACAGCAGGGCCAGAGAATCCATTGATTGATCTCCGATGTCGAGAAGAACCACCAGAGACCTTGTTCGCAGTCACTGACCCCGCAGTAGAACTCTTTGGATCTTCTTTTCCTGATACAATTGTAGTATTGTCATGGTCACATAAACACAGATTAAATTGAATAATCCATCAAGGTTGAATTCAGGATTTTTTAACTATAATGTATGAAGGGCCCACATTGATGAGGCAGTAGCTTACCAATGCATTGACTGTTGTTGTGAGACTGACTTGAACTGCTGCTCCTATCCTCCCTTGCAGTAGCTGAAGGAAGATCAGAGGTGGTGCTGCCAACTGCCACTCTGGGATGACCCTCTTTCCCTGAAGCAGGTGACACTGCTGATTTAGTTGTTCCTGGAGATGAGGAAGTGGATTTGGCAGAGAAGTCACTCTCTACAGGTTTAACTGAACCAGTTTTAGAAGCAGAAAGCTGTGTAACTGAGCTCTTTACAACAACATCAGTGGACCCGCCAGGGATTCGGTTCCCGTCATGAGAAACTTCAGGAATACGTGATCTGGAAGGCCATGAAACACCATGAGTAGACCCCGGCTTTGTATCAATAACATTCATTTCAGCCTCGACGCGTTTCTTCCATGTGTCGACTAAACCTCTTGCTTTCCTCTGGATTTCCAAGTTCTTGTGCGACCGTAAATGATTCACTGATTTGCCAATGTTGCACATCTGCAGGGCATGAAGATTCACAGGCAGCTTGTCCAGAGCTCGAAGCAAAACCAAGAGAAATTCCTCTACAGATTTATCACCATCCTTGGGACTACCATCACCAATCTTCCCTTTATGGAAGTCTTGAAGCCATTCGTCTAACACACACACCCCTTTAAGCTTCACAAACCGACTAAGGCAGTCAAACTTTTCTGTAGCTGCTATTACACTTACCAGCATTGACCGGCTAATCAATTCCAATTTCCTTTCAGCTCTATCAGGCTGCATGAGTTGAACCAGTTTCTCAGCCCCTTCGGGATCTACAAGCCCACCACTGTTCTCTGTAATTTTTGAAATCTCAGATTTCAAACTATTTTCTGTTTTGAACTGAGGGGAATCACAATCTTCCGTCATTGACGAACGTTCACGTTTTACAGGCAAGGTGCCCTGATCTGACCGCTCCCGTTTTTTCCCCTTGGCTTGAGAAGCGAAGGGATTGGCACTCTGCATATTATCGGAACCAGATTTCAATTGCGATGTTGATGTGGGACCATGAATTGGTTTTGGAGAACGGCCACCAGGTTGCACAGTTGGATGCATCTCTATTCGCGTTTTACAGAGCAGCTTATCTACTTCGTCCTGTCGCTCCTATAAAATAGAAACTACCAATCAGAATGAGTAAAAGAACAACAAAACAAAAATAATAAACATCAGATATAAACACCCAAATAAAAAATGGAAAATAAGAAAAGAACCAAAGGTAGAAAACTGAACGAGAGAGCAAAAAAAAAACACAACTAAAACTCACATCAATAAAATCTTGATCAGTTAGCCACCATAAACACTTATTTGCAATGTCATAAACTCGACGGCAGACAAATGAAGATACACCTACAGGAAGTTCAACACCTTTTGGAAGAAATGCAACTTTACACGGATGGAGCAATGATACAGCAGGAACCTCATCCTTGTGAAAGGAATAGAAAACTTCGTTTGGTGGGGCGTCAAGCAGGATGCCCTTACAAAGTTTAACTTCAGCGGGCCGGTAAAGCCAATTAACACCTAACTGTAGATTGTTTTCTTTCTTCAATGCCAACCAACGGATAATTCCAATGAAAGGTGGGGAATCCTGGGGCGGTTTGAAAAGAGCACAGTCACCAACACTAATCTTGCGTCCGTCCTACAAGACAAGGATCACCTCGGTTAACAACGATATAGAGAAACAGAGGAAACAACAAAACCATTAAACCCCAGAATTTTTAATAACAATAATTCGTGTTACAAAAATTCGTGTTAAAAATAACTGCGATGACACTATGGAGGCAAAGAAAATGAACAAAGGGCAAGCATAAGATTGATATGCCAATAACCTACAGTTACATAATTCATGATCATACTTATGGGTCGTATCATAGCATAAATTTTTGGCCAATGCATATCGGTTGCATCTTCTTGTTTTGACACATATGTTACTAATCAAAGTTAAACAACGACCATCTTAAATGATGCTAAACACTTCAAATTCACACCATCTTGGATGAATTCTGCAAATTAGAGAATCTAGTGACTAGAGTGAATTGACAAGCCCTTTCTTTTCGCTAATCAAGCCACAAAGTGATTGCTTAAAAACTGAAACTAAATACCCCATCTTGATCTTGAACAACTATAACATTAATAGAATCCAGAAGGACTGGCACCATAAAGCAAGTGCAGGCCGTACGCAGAAAGATCAAGAAAAGGGTGTTCGTGATAGTCTACTTCATGAACATTTTTTGGATTTCGTGAACAAAATTTACTACTACACAAAATCAATGCCACATTGCCTCACATGGGGGAACCACTGGTACTTACATACCTAAGAAAGCTAATGTAATGATAATTACGCATGTCTGCACACAGTTTTAAGACTGTTGCTGCTCATGCTTAACATGTAACTTCAGCACCACCCAAAAATGAGTTGATGCCCATACAGCATCAAAACTGATTGCATAATCAAATACCATAGCATGGCCAAACCAAATACAGCATGCAACAAACAGTTTGCAATAAAATAGAATACCATAACAAAATGAGCTTTATGTCGAACCTGATACATCGTCTCGTTAGCAAGACATATTTCTTCATCTCAAGGACTATAAGCCCATTTACGCACACGCGCGTGTATGTGTGTGTGTGTATAGCATTTAAAAAATGCACTTCGAAACCTTAAAGAGACTACAGTGATAAAGAAAGCAGGGGATAGCCATTTAATATAAACACAAGCTAATTTATGACCATTCATCATAATAGCAGTAGATAATTCACGGTAAAATGTTATTATTTAGCTCCAAGTGTCCTTAGAATATAAATTTTTCTACAAAAATGAAGAAACTCGGGCACAAACCCCTAGAGTCTGACAAGACTGTATTTAATACTTCACTCACAAACTGATCAGTAGATTACACATTGGCATCGTTATTCTCACATTAAACACTCCAAGAAGCCGTACACAGTTCGATACAAAAAAGCGAAGTGAAAAAAGGTTTGAAATCAATTCGACCTTATAGTTTTTAACTCTTAGCAGCCTCACAAACAATGTGCCAAAGTCAGCCAGCTAGGCGCTAGGCGGTGTTCTAACCGTCCAATGCCTAGACTAGGCAGCTGAATAGTCGGTGCCCCTTTCCCGCCTGACTAGCGCCTAGAGATTTTAGAACATTGCTTCTAAATTGACTTTGAATCATATCGTGAACATTAAGTCACTATTAACTATGCCATTTCCACAGAGCCCCTCTAGTATATCCTATTAGAGGAAACGGTTTATAATAAAAACATGGGGACATTACATACAAAACATAGGGTCGGACAATGGTAAGAAATCAAAACTTGGGTTTTTATTTTTCAACATAAATCCTGTGAGTCTCACATTGGAGTTGTTCTTAACCTTTTGCACCTACCTCTTCTCATGGAAGTTTGCTTTCTTCCTTTCTTTCTGCGATACATGTTGCCTAAAACTGACTGTGCTGCCCACAGTGAATGTGACTCATGCACATACACATACATATCAGCATACGACAAAAATATCTTCTATCTGACATGAGGCATGGGTCCTAACATACACATGAAAAGGAAATTGAGGCAAATATATAGTAATTGCGAAACCATATTCAGTTCGCCACAGTACTACACTATTCGTACGTTACAACTGTTCAACATACAATAAGTGATTGACATTGTAAAACTTACAAAGGCAAAACTTACCACGTGTCCCACTATGAAGCCCCTGCTTTTACTCTCATGTCAGATAACAGTTCCTCGTGTATAATGATAGAACGGGATTGTCAGATGCAAAACAAGATTTTTATTTCATTGTGCAGTAACCGAAATTAGTTCTCCAATTATCATTTGAATTTTTCTTTCGATCTCTTCTTTACGATTCTCACATAACTTATTAACCATAATACTATTCTCAGGTTGTTCCTCAATCGACATAAAAAAAGATATTACCGCAAAGATACAGAATGTGTCATATCAGTGGACAATTACAAAGGCATAAACAATGCTGACTAGGTTTCATATATTTGGTAGGAATGGGATAAAACATTTCCTTAACGTAATACAGGTTAGTCTAAAGCCCAAAATAGATAAATTCTGAAGCAAAGATAGTCCCCAGACCGACGCCACTTGCACTGCAAGCTTGTAGGGAAATTGCAAATATAGTTTCTTTTGTTTTTCTTATTTGGTGCAAGTAGTCATTTTGCATTTTTTTGGTGGTAATACTTGGACTTAAGCAGCTGAGTGAAAGAACTTCTATTACAACATGTGAAAAAATACTACTGAAACTGTATAGAGACACTAACATGCACAAAAGATGTGCATGGTTCAATGTGGAAAATATTGTCAAACAGGAGATAGAGATGTTGAGACATAAATATTCCTTCACTCCATACAAACTCTCTCTTCCTTCTCTCAGCAATTTCTCCCTCATTCTTAAAAATCAATGTGAGGTAAAAAGGATTGCTTTTCATATCTTTGCACGACTGCAGAGTAACTCTCCTCTTTCGATCGCAACCTTGTTACGCACTAAAGCCTCCTCAGTCCTCACTGCAGGAGTTACCGCAATTGAGTTCAAAAGATCCATCAGCAGCCTCAGGGGTTGTGATAATAGCCTGTCCCAACTTGAAGAACGATGGTGTGTCCACCATACATAGTAAGAAACAAAAATGAAAAACTTGAAGCTAGTTGCCAGATCAATTTAGGAGACACTGACATGCGTTTAACCTTTGGTATCAGTCTTTATTTATTGTTTTGAAATTTGGTATTCATTTGTTGAAGACCAAAAAAAAAAAGTTCATATAGAACCTTCCTACATGGAACTATAGAGCTATGTAAAGGGACACCCACCGGTCTCGTCATTGTGGCCGCATTCATGTGGCTCACTTAATCAATTACATCCCATTTCAGTTCGGAGGAAATTGAAAAACACAATTAATTTCAACAACCATGAGGACCGGACAATCTTAGAAAGTTCAAGAAACGTAAACCTCTTGATAAACCAAAACAGGATACACCAAGCCAGCCAGAAAAGGAACATGAATAGCATAGCAAGGTCTGTAAAATTGTACGTATGTATTTGGAAGTCCTTCGTATTTGGTAACAAGGTTCATGACTAAACCCAACATCTAAAGTTGGCAAAAGAATCCCAAGTGATGGATAATTACCAAAACTGACTATTACACTAAGCGCAAAGAGAAGAAAAGCAATGGCAAAATCCAGTTAGTTAGATAGTCATAGGCTCATAGCAAATAGAACAAGATGCTTTACGGGACAAAAAAGTTCATCGTTCGAATGGATACTATGAACGTATGAATTAGCATCTGCTAATAGGTTTATGCACACTAATAAATTATTGTAACCCATAAGTTGTTCAATAAAGAAAAATGACAAATGAGTTCCAACCATAGGAGCAAAAAATATGTGCCCTTTAAGTTCCAAGTCTAGTACCCCCTTTCGTTTTGTTTCTACTATAGTATCCAACTCAAAATCAGTTGGCAATGAGTAAAAAGACCGCCCAGGCCCATATATTGGTTTTTTAGGTGATAATTAATCAATGAGTGATAAGTTCTAACAGCTTCCAACATCTCCGAAACAAGCTAAAGAAAACTAGACCATTGAACATAACATTAAAAGAAAATTGGCAATTGCAGAGCATCATTTCCACAGCATTGTGCAACATTTTTCAAGTCAAGGCACAATATATTGAGGAAGGGCATAAACTGTAGATCTCAGATGAAAAACCGTACACCGTAACAAGTTTTTCCTTCGTTTTTCATTCTTATTTTCACCCACTAAATATTGCCGCAAACCAGTCTTCCACGGGAAAAATACCTTTTGAACACGTATTTCTCGTTGATCCCAAAAGTTTCAAATGACATGTCCTAACAAAACTTCTTATTCATTATTCAAAAAGACTACAACGAATCAGAGAACAGGAAAACTTAGTAATAGCAAAAAATATAGTCCCACTGATTATAAGGACATGTCCTAAATTTGCAAGGGGTTTTATCACCTAAAATAACATGCCAAATTAATTTTACAAAAACAGCAAACAGCTGCTGTGACATGCTGTACTGAATCTCTCTAAAAGACCAATATCAACCTACCAAAATGGAAAGCAACTTTTTTTTTATAGGCAATGGAGAGTAACTTATATAAATAAATGTACACATAGGCTCATTTGCACCCTCAGGAGTACCTGATACCCTCAATAGAAAACAACAATGTGATCAAAATTTAACCACGGATCACTGCACGTTTGGTGCTATTCTTTTTATTCTTTGAGGGCGAATTCAACAGAATTGCCTTAATTACAAGAAATAAACCCAAGTCAAATAATGCGTGAGCGCCTACGTGAACGGGAGTACGAGCCTGCTATCTTCTAAAAATATCACAAACTACTAGAATTTGCTGGAGCGAGGATAGAGTATACTCGGGAGCAAAGGGCCCTATAGATATCAACAAGTACTGAAATTGAAACAAACAATCAAAAGAGACCCACCAAGGCAATACCTTGCAAAAGGAATCAGCTGTAATCCTCGTCACTGGCGTGCTACGAGTAGGGACAGACCACATGAAACGACTCCGTTTCCCGTTCTCACCTCCCCGCCCATGCATAATACCCTTGCATCTTCCCCGATAATAGCCTCTTCGTCTCCAACGACAAACATCAATCCGAAACCCTAATTCACAGACAGCAAATTCACGAATTCAACAAAACCCTAGATCGCCTCCAAACGCCCCTCTCCCTCATCGGACTCCCAAAGAAAACCCTAGTTCCCACTAGGATTCAATACCAGGAGCTGCAAATCGTCGATCTAATCCGAGCTTGAAGCCTCCAATTTCAGATCCAAGGGAGTGAGACTGACAGCGAGCAAGGAAGAGAGAGAGAGAGAGCCGAGAATCGAAGGCGAGTGGGAGTTCACGATCGAGATTGAGAGAGAGAAATAGCGCGATGTAGAGAGAGAAAATAAAATAGTGATATCTATACAGGTGTATATGTATACGGAGAGAAAGAGGGGGGGAAATGATGTCGTGAAGGGATGGCCAGACGGCAAAAGGAAAGGTGTACTTGGTACTGGGGGGAGGGGCAGGGGCGGGCAGGACGGGCAGTTGTGGGCAGGGGCGGGGGATGGATTGATAGAGTCACCTGCAGTGAAAAGGACGGTCTTGTCTTGACTGAATACTGCCGTGTTTTGACTTTCAATTTTTATAATATGGTGGGGTCTGAGATTTCATGATTTCATCACCCCTCAAGGAGGAGAACATATCACCCACACCAAAAATTAATTTTACATGTCCCTCTCTTCTAGTGCAATTTCAATTGAAAAAAAAAAAAACTTTAAAAATATTGTTTCCTCCGTTCTTTTTAAGTGTTTATTATTAGAATATATGCAACGGTAAATTTTAAAAATATAATTTTTTAATTTTTGTACACTAATTGAGCACTTTAATTTGGTGCCAAAAAAAATTAAAAATTTCTATGGAAATTTCATTTTTTCTGTCTAAGAAAATATACTTTTCACAACACATACATTTAAAAGGGATGGAGGGAGTAGCTTCTAAGAGATTTTTTCCCTTACAATTTTGCGATTAAAATTGAATAAAAGACAAAGGTGCAAAAACAAATGGGCACAGGTGACTTTTCATCGGATCAATGCTTATTATTCAATTACCTATCCTTCACTCAACTCCAGTTTTGAGTCTCCTTGTAATTTTTCATTTTTGTTAAAAGTCTTAAAAGTATTAAACACGAATTTTGAGACAATTTATTCTCTTCACATACATTAAGTATTTTTTAGCATTTTTTAAGTCCTTTTAGCACATTTAACACTTGTGCAAAAAACAAGAAACTGCCCCTAATATCTCTCTATCTGCTCATGTAATTTCAATTGCAGAGGAAAAAAAATACTTCCTAGAGATTTTTTTTCCCTTACAATTTTGTGATTAAAATTGCATAGAAGACAACAGTGCAAAAACAAATCAACACAAGTGACTTTCTTTCTTTTTTTTCCCTCTTTAAAACACTCCACCACCAGGGTTTTTCCGGGGGGGGGGGGGGGGGTTCCTTTGCCTTCTACCCCTCCACATATCCTCCCTCTTCTCTCTCCCTTCCTTTCTTCTTTTTCTCTCTCCCTCTGAGACAGCTCAGGACTCACCTGGATGCAACGGAGTTCTATGATATAAGAGAATAGATCATGCCCTAACTTGCATAAGACCTTTAAAGCCGTGCAGACGTCAAAGCTCGTTGGTACTTCACAGTTAAACGTGTTCACCCTGATGCAATCCAGGGATGGGTGACCTTTTGGGAAGTCCTTGGAGCTTGGGCGACCAAAGCGGACAATATTGTACAAGGTGGGGATGGGTCGTTACAGTTGGTATCAAAGCACAGCCCCGGACTACGGGGTATGAGCCACCTCTAGAATCTGCAAGAGCCACCTCTTGAATCCTGGAGTGGGAACAAAGTGCTATGTAGAACTAAGTGTTATACCTCCTGGGGGAAGGTCATTGGGATAATATGCAGCGAGAACATTGCATCATGAGGTGGGGAGAATGTGACAGCTCAAGACCCACCTAAATGCAACGGAGTTCTATGATATAAGAGAATAGATCATGTTCTAACTTGCACAAGGCCTTTTAAAGTCGTGCGGGCGTCAAAGCTCATTGACACTTCACAGTTAAGCGTGTTCACCCTGGTGCAATCCAGGGATGGGTGACCTTTTAGGAAGTCCTTGGAGTTTGGGCGACCAAAGCGGACAATATTGTGCAAGGTGGGGGTGGGTCGTTACACCCTCCCACCCTTTTTCTAGTAGCGGCGACTTCCACCCTCGTTGCCCTCTTCTCTTCGGCAATCCCCCGCCAGGATGCATTGTTGGGTCCGGCCTAACGGTGAAGTGGACTTCGTCGAGTGGAAAGGATCTTGTTGACAACGTGACTCATGGCTCTGCCCCGCCTTTGGATCTGATGCGAAGTGAGGGGTGGTTGTGCTCGGCGTCATATGGCGAGTTAGGCTACATTTCGGCCTTCTGTGCAACCTCAGGTTGATCCTTGGAGCTTCGGGTCGATCTATTGCGGTATAGCGGGTGGCGGGTGACTGCATTTTTGGAGATCTGATGGTGGCTCGGCTTTGGCGTGGTGTTGGTTTGTAGTCGTCAGCTTGTGGTTGCAGTAGATGGCTTTGGGCGGTGGCTCTATTTTGTTGTTGTTTAGATTTACAACAATTTACGGGCCGGTACAGCCCAATGCCGGAAATTACATCCAGGTACAGTTCGCATTTTGAAATGCACTACCCAGGCGCATCACATTCACACTCGTTACTTTTTAATTTTTTCCGCCTCTCTCTCTCTCTCTCTACCCATCCCACATAGACACTTCCAAGTGTCTAAATCTTAGGGTACCCTATGAAAAGTGTATAAACCTAAATCCTAAGGTACTCTATGAAAGTGTCTAAACCACTAAAATCTCTATAATAGGAAAGTGCACCCTAAATCTAAACGCTAGGGTACCTTATGACTAGGGTAGCCTATGAAAGTGCCTAAAATCATAGGGTACCCTATGAAAGTGCCTAAACTATTAAAACAATATAATAGGAAAGTGCAACCTAAATCTGAGTCCCAAAAAAGAATAACTTACCTTAATGGTAATTTAAAAAAATGACTTACCTTAGTGGTAATTAGATACCTTTTTCCTAGACCTAGAGGTTCTTTTTTTCAGGTTGGGCTTGACCCTATAAGGGTAATAAGCTTTGTCCCAATAGATGTATTGGGCTTTTTGTCCCAAAAGGGTGTTTCCTGGGTTGGTTTCTTGCCAAACTAGGGATTGGGTCTTGGACTGGGCATGTTCTTACTTTGTTTATGAATGTGATGTCATTCTCCTTACTCCTGTTAATCTTTTCATAGATTAATAAAAGTTTTCACCTTTAAAAAAATGACTTCTCATGGGATCAATCACAAAGGGTCGGAGGCAAATTTACTATCAGTGGGGTCAAGTGTTTACAACATGTACATTATGATACTAAACCAAAGGAGATTTATTACAGCATGTACATTGTGATACTAAACCAAAGGAGATTTATTCAATATATATAAGCAAAAAGTGGTCTGTAAAGCATATCATTTCTTTGACAACTGACCCCGACGGTTTTTCATATTTTGAAACTGATTCATGAGCCTCATTTATAATGCTATCAAAAATCGCTCACTCAACGTACACAACCAAACTATTATATTCTAAAACTTTCTTTTTTGGATCTCAAACAATTCATAATTCACCCAGTGCTCCATCTTTTTTTTTTCTTTTTTTCTTTTTGAGAGAGAGAGGGAGGACGAGATAGAGTATAGAGTCTTAGGGTAAATTACACAATGTCCATAATTATATTTACATATCTGTTAAAAAATCTTAATCCAATTGGGTCAACTAACCCCTTTGCCTCTATTTGTGTCCACCCATGCCGATCAC
This sequence comes from Vaccinium vitis-idaea, assembly GCA_963854785.1. Lineage (NCBI taxonomy): Eukaryota > Viridiplantae > Streptophyta > Magnoliopsida > Ericales > Ericaceae > Vaccinium > Vaccinium vitis-idaea. The sequence continues at coordinate 29,464,650 of OY978225.1, forward strand.
CCATTTGATTATTTATCCTTCAATCTCCTCCAATATTGACTCTTCACATATGCATTTTTTAGAGTTCACAAAAATAATTCAAATTGTCTATCTTGCTAACCTCCTAAAACAGTACTCCCTCTGCCCTAAAATAATAGTCCCCTAAGAAAAGACATGCAATATTTGGATAAAAAATAAAAGTATTTTCATTCATGATTTTCTGAATTTTTTTCCACCAAATTAAAGAATTAATTGAGATCTCTAGTTTGATGCGAAGAAACTCAAAAAATCATAAACGGAATTATTTTTTTATTAAAAAATTGCACGTTTTTTAATAAAAAATTTATCATTTTATAAGAAGTTATCATTTTGGGATGAAGAGAGTATCTTTTTGTTGGAATATCGATTTGATCAAACGTCATAAGTTACATTCACGATTCACACTTTTCCTAGGAAATAATGAACTACGAAAAGTTATTTAATAGTACTAATACATATATAGCGGTCAATTTTATCCCATAAAATTGCATGTGTTATATAGCTACCGATATCTCTGATTTGATAATTTGTGAGTGAAAGTATATATTTTTTCAATTATTTACAAATACCGCCTTAACTTTTCAGGAGCTGAAAGCGATGATTCAATATATGATCCTTTTTTGTAAAACTATTATAACGGGTATCAAAGTGTGATGAGCTCCTGAAATTTATGAATTTTGAAAGGCTTAAAGTGGCCGGATCTTGAGCTTTAACTCATAATTCGCCTCACAAAGTCTAAAACCTCACAAGTTAGAAGGGAGGGGAGGGCATCTGACCGGATGGGAGTTAGTATCCCCATATGTGCCCCAGCCCCCATGTGCTGTGTTTGGGGAGTGATTAAGTCACCCGCAGTTCACGGGGGAAGCTGTAATTTTCATCATTACATTCATTATTAGGGTTGTCAAATTGGTATGGGAAAATGTGGGTGGAGTTAAGGTTGTCTTTCAGGTGCTCCAAAACTCCATGAACTGGGCGTTGTATGCCCATTTTCTCCTTTCTTAATGGGGAAAAGCTAAATAAGGGAGAGCAACATAATCTATTTGTTGGTGTGAGCTGTCGTGGCCAATCAAATGTAGAGTATGGAGACTTGGTGATGAGAAAGATGTCCAATTGGAACATTCCACCTGTCCTTTTGTGAGTTTTTTTTAGAAGTTTTCTTCCGTTCACTCTCACTGTCTTTGATGGCATGTCTCATGTCAAATTTGCTTCAAAAAAGACTTTAAGACGAGGTAAGAAATTACTTTAAAAGGGTGGTGTTAATGACAAAACCGTTTTTGTTTGTGTTAAAATCGTTCTTGTTTGTGCCAAAATTGTAGTGCTTAAAAACCTTGTACTATGTGCAAGGTACAAGCCTTTTATGCACTACAGTTTTGACACAAACAAAAATGGTTTTGGCATTATCGTTTCCCTAAAAAATATCTTAATTAGAAAAAGATTCCAAGCCTCATATTTTTTTATAACTGCACCTTTTTCGTCCTGTAGTGAATCTTATTTTTTTGGATTCGGGGTGCTGGAGATCACTCTTCTGGAGAGCATGATGAAGATCACATCCAGACCGTGTAAAAGTGTTATGAACGGTCCGGAGTTAAAAGAAACTCATTCGTGAAAGAGTTTCTTTTAAATCCAGAACTCTTCCGTGAAAGAGTTTCTTTTAAATCCAGACCGGTCATTGTGGAGATGAACGGTCCGGATGTAATCTCCAAGGTGCTCTCCAAGAGGTGATCTATAGTACCCGAGTCCCCATTTTTTGTCATAAAAATTTCACTACATGACAAAAAATGAGGTTTCACTACATTACAAAAAAGGAGGTACAATTATCAAGAATAGGGGGTGGGGGTGTGAAAATCAGTTGCCTAGTAATACTCGTATATAAGATTCTTTTGAAAGTTAATACTCATACAAGTGGAATGTTAGGCCTATTTTGGCCAAAGTAGAAAAACAAACTTTTTAATTTTTGTTGGAAAAAAGTCAAAAGCAAAAAGTAGATTGGTTTGGCTACTTTTTGTATTTTTTGCTTTTCACCTCTCAAATTGTAATTGCTTTTTTCCATTGTTTTTCACTTATTGTAAAGTTGCTTATTTAAGTCAAATCCCAGGACTTTTTGAAACCTAGAAAAGCAAAAAACATTATTTTCTATTTTGGTCAAAATAGGCTTTATTGTAATGGAGTATTTATTTTGTGATGTGCTAGTCTATCTCGAATAGTTGGTTCATCTCATTTTGCTAAGAGCTGATAAACTAACCAAATCTTCAAGCTCACGTTTGTTCATTAAAAGATTAATAGAGATCGGTGTGTTACTAACTAAGTTAGCACAAGTATTCTTGCTAATGAACAATGTATATTTTTTATTTTCCCTATCCACATCTCTTTTTAACGCTCCATCAATATTATCCATTTTACCTATCATTAATTAAAATATTATTTTTTCTCATTCCAAAAATTTGGTATGTACAATTAGAAGAATGAGAGAGAGAAATGTGAGATTGAAAAAGATTAAACAAATGAAAGGGTGGTGAATAGTGCCTCAACAAATTCATTAGGTTTTAGAGAGGTATTGTAGCAATAAGAGCACCTCCAAGCGGCTTCCTACTTGCACCTTATTGGCTACTATGCCTAGCCAAACCAAAAAATCATGTTCCAATAGGCTTGCTACTTGGCTATCAACGCTAGCTTTGTCCATTTTGGCTTGCTACTAGTAGCAAGGCATTTGCGTCTCTACTCTACTTTTTCCTAATCTTTCTTATTTACCTTCCTTCATTTCCCTCCATTTTTGCCCTAAAAGTAGAGAGTGGTGTTGGAACTCATAGGTGAAAAAGTGCCTATGCAAAGTAGAATTGTACCTTTTTTGTACTTTTGGCTAGTTAAAGTGCCTAAATAGTGTTGGAGATGCTCTTTAGGACATGTAAAATACCGAGGTTAATACCTAAGTCTCCTGGAGCAAGGATTTAGAACTTTTCCTAGCTATTTCGAGTAAGATTGGATTTCCCCTAGTTTTGTAAAACACTGTGGGTTCGACTCATAGTGTTCTACAAAACTAAATTTACCGATATATGTTTGATTAAAAAATCATTTGAGATTGGCTCGCCCGATAAAATAGTCAAGCTTGATTATATTTGAAAACTTGTTAAGTTTTCAATTGAACTTTTTTTGGGTAAAGAGATAGAAGAATCCATTAAATCAAAATGTTGTAACAACCTATAAAAATGGGGAAAAAATGGAAAAAGAAAAGCAAAAAATACAAGAAAAAAAATTGCCGGAGCCATCGTCGGAGTTGTCACGCCACTGCCACTGATGTCGGAAGTTCGGATCTGGAATCCCCAGATCCGACTCCCCCCTTTGCCCAAAAATTGGGTTTCAACCGCTCATAGGAAGAGGAGAGAAGGTCGATTGCCATGGGAAGTTGCCGGAAACCAAGTGGAGGAAGCAATAAAGGAGAGGAGAGGAGGAAGAGGAAGAAGGTGGAAGGGGGCAGTGGGGAAGGAGGAGGTGCGACGACTGCTAGGGAAAACCCTAGGGAGAGGCTTCTCCCGCACGCCCTCCGCCCCCTCTCTCACCCCTCATTTTTCAATTGAACTTGAACAATCAATTAATCAGCTTGATCAACTAATTTATTAGTTCTACTTTGCTCTACAATCATGAAAAGTTGAAAGTCTTTTTCAAATAAAAATTATAATTTACCCAAAAATAAAATAAAAATTCTAAGCACAATGGTTTTATCCCGCATAGAAATTCAACCTTAATGTTAATGGAGCAATATTTCATATTTAAACTCATTTAGCAAAATTGCATAGGAACATCTCTAGGAATAAGTAGCCAAAATTCACTATTTTACTTTAATCATTAGGTAACCACTCTTCCAAACATCCAACAAGCTATATATTTTTAGCTGCCCTTCTTACAATAGAGGAAAGAATTTTTGCTAGAGATGTATAGCAATATTGATAACATAAATTTAATTGCTGAACACGGAAACAACTCAATAAATAGAGCAAATTATTGTAGCTTGGCACCAAAGTGGCAAGCGTTTATCTAGTTCGCAAGATCACGAATTTCTTGTATTTAGCTAATCAAAATTATTTAAAAATCCATCACTTTGTTTGTTGTGGACGTTCTAATACAAAAAAAAATGATGAATCGCGTTATGTAAGATCAAGCATCCAAGTATGTCTAGGTCTAAAATTCAACAAGCAATTGATTTACGATACTATCTAAATATGTCACATTCTGGATTTTCCAGATCTAAAAGTAGAAGTTGAGGAACTTGAACAGGATAACATGGACTACCAAGGAACATTTTTGCACAGGCTTTGTCTCAATGAATCACAGTTGCTTATATAACTGATCTCTCTCAGTTATGTATAATCTATAAAATCAGCAGAAGCAGATTGTCGATTTATAAAACCAAGAAAAGCCAATCGATTAGAGTCAGCAGATATAAACCATCCTCGACCACCCTGACAAGAAGAGAGTACAAGACGTCGTTACAGTAAATCAGTGGTAAGTGCTATCTTGGAAAGATATGCAAATTGCAAATGATCATAGAGCATTCATCATCATCCTTTTCATTTCAGAAAAATCTCCTAGAATCTGGATCCTCGATAGCTATTTCGGTAAGTACTCGCTTGATTCGGAACATGGACTTCCTTACCTGAAGTTCTAAACCGTCAATCAACAACCCACCAAACAGAGGGAAAAGATGGACTCAAGCTTGAAGATTCAAAGCCGGATATTTAAAACAGTTGTAAATTTATTCCGGGGAATGCAGCAGTGCAAGTCAAAATGATAGAATTCTTAAGCGTCCCAGACATGGAGGGTTCTTGCATCACTAAAGAATTAGTACCAAGTTATACAGAAAAATACGATGCACAAGTTAGCTATGGTCAATTCAGTGTCGGCATTGAAACCAGAAAACTTTTCAAGCTGACCAAAATTGACAATTAACCACCTTCAAGAGTAGAAGTCCACATTAAGCAAAATGTCTACCTTGGGGATACGCCTTGGATTAGGAAACCATGGGTTCTGTGATTGAAGCATCTGGCGTCGAGTCATTAGCAAGTTTTTTTCCTTCATTAGAACACACCACAGCTTTTGAAGATCAGCCCGAGATTTAACGTGGAGCTCAGAAGCCTTACAACTTCGTCCTGGAAGAAATAAAGAAGCATAACTACAAAAGGAGCTTAGAGTATATTGCTCAAAAAGGTTTTAGGAGGACAGTACTCTGTCTCTAACAATGGAAACAGAGACTTGAGAGTCATCTTACTTATGCGCAAATGATCGCAATATCTGCAGTTTGCAACTGAAGGCAGAAATGCAAAGTTGAATACGTGCGTATGATGAGCCAATAACCAATGCAAAATTTCAACCAACAATCTATCAAAATAAATTACTTGATCGTGTTCTAGTCGCCCAAGAACAATCATTCAAGCTTTAATACCTCAAAGAAATCCAATTTTATCAAGTTGAAAGAATGTGGAACTAAATTTCCCATCAAACTAGTTTTTTTTTATACATCTCAAGAAAAAGTAAAAACTGAAGTAGTTCTCTTCATTGTCACTATAGCCATAAATCTATCTGCTTTCAAGTATTGATTATCCAACTCTGAAAGAAACAGAAGCTTTGTTTTTTTCAATGATTACGTGCAGTTCTTAGTACTGGAATACTTCATCTAAAAAAATAATGTCAAAGCCAGAAACTTTTTATTGATTAAACATATTAAAAGTTCCTCAAATATAGAATCGTTGGGGCAAGAACAAGTGTGAGATTGGCCATCTCAATCCTATTGAGTCATGTTACTATACTCTCTATCCATGGAAAAGATTGCATTTGACCCAAGGATAGTGCAAATCCATTTAACCAAATATACTAAGCCCACCACGAATATTCCATCGGTGACTTTTCTCCCTAATAACTCCATCAAATACTTGAGAAGACATAGCCACACTATCAATTATTTTTCATAGAATCAACAACTTGTATACAAACCACCACAATCCAAAAAGAACCGCTCTAGGACAAAAGGTGTATACATCGAATATGTTAGAGCTTGTCCCACATTGGTTAATTATAACCTCCGAGTCTAGTGTGGTGGGAAGATTCCAACGTTGCGTATGACCTTCCTGGAACTTACTCGCGCCTTCTGCCAAGCAACCCTGCACCAGAGAGCAGCGGTTAGTGTCACTCGGGCCTCTTGTCCAAGGACACTCCGACGATCAAGTCAGTCCACAGAAGGAAAGAGTACAAAGAGTAGTAGATCTCAGATTGTGTGTGTACCTCTAGGGTTTATCCCTTGGTATTTATAGATACCCCTGTACTTGCTCTCCAAGTCATGTGACGTCACCCACTCACGTCCGCGGTCACGTGACCCGGCCTATCGCGGGATGCCACATGGTCACCTAGAGGCTTCTAGAAGCCTCCTTCACAGTACCAGCTGTCCCTCGGCACGTGTCCCTTGTAACCGCCATTCTGACCCGACTAGATGCGCTCATGGGTCGGGCTATAACTACCCGACCCATACACCGCTTGGCCCAATAGGTCTATACTGTGATCCGGAGACTTGTTGATTATTCGGCCCAATAGGTTGCACGTGTTACCGTCGGCCCAACATGACCATATTCGCGAGTCTATTTGTATTACGTACGGCCTTGATATCTGTCGGCCAATAATGATATATTCGGCCCCCACAATAGCCCCTCAACTTTTCGTCCCGTAGAGACGGGAAGTTGAACATCCTTGGTTGAAAAATGATTAGTGCCGCATACGTCTTTGTCATCTTCATGTACTTCGTGCCTATCGCATCCACGTGTCGCTATCTCAGCCACGCAATCATTGCGTATCACAATGACGCGACGATTCGCTGACAGACCCACGCGGGCTCTGTACCCGTCTTGCCACGTGGTGAGCCCCTACTCGTTGGTGCTCCTGCCGTTTCGAATTTTGGCGGCAGTGCATCGTTTGCTGCGCCCCTTCGTTTCTCGACTCTTCCCTCCCCCTATAAATAGGGTAAACAGAAAAGAAAAAACACTCTTTACTGCTCGAGAGTTCTTCGCGAAATTTTTTCTCCATCACTTCGTTCCAGCCCGTGATTTCCTCGAGAAGCATCAAAGCTCCCTTCAATCCACAGGTTTGTCACATTTTGATCTTTTCAAGTGCTCTTTTCTACGATTTTTGTTGTTTTTCCACCTTTTTCGAGTTATTCTGACACGTTTTTCTGGGTTTCCAAGTTGAACCCCCTGAAACGTTTGTTGAAACCATTAAGAAACTCATCCCAACGCGAACCGTAGACTTTTTAGGCCAGCCGTAGGTTTAACTTTCCAACCGTAGATGCTAACAATTTCACCCGTGCACTTCCAGGTCCTTGAGATGTCTGACGACCTTCGCTCCGCCACCACCGATGAGGGTGACGAGGTCAGAGATTACGACCAAGGCCGTGTCGATGACACTCTGCCCAACTCTGCCGAAGATACAGGTCCTTCGGCAGAGTTGCAGTCCGAGCCTTCAACTTCCCTAACCCAGAATCGAGCCAACCCCGTTATTGATGTCCGCATAACCAGAAACCGTCAGAGAGCAGTACGTGGCCGATCGTCTGGTCAGCGTCGTGGTCGTGGGCCGACGGGGTCTAATTCATACCGCGCCTTTTTTGCATCAGAGGATTCCATCCGGGACTTTAGGGAATCCTTTCAAATACCTGCTGACGTGGAGCTCGAACTCATTCCTTCGGACCCAAGCACACACCATCTTCCTCAACCTCATGAGACCGTAGTTCCCATCTTCGTTATTTGTGCCGCAGGCCTTCGATTTCCCATGCAGACCTTCACCCGTGAGTTCCTTCATGTCCTAGATGTAACTCCGGGGCAGCTGAGCCTGAACACTTTCAGGATAGTGAACGGTATAGCCGAGCTTAAGAGGCTACACGGCTTAGAATTCACTCTCGACGATCTGTTCGGTATCTATTATATCGGTCAGAATCCAATGTCCGGCCGTATCTTTCTTTCCCTCAGATCAACGATGAACGTGGTTAATCTATTTTCCTCCTACGGTCTTCCCATCACCTCGCTTCCCGATTCGGACAAATACGCCAATGATTTTTTATTTGTAAGGGGCAACTGGGAGTTCGGTCCAAATGAACCCAATGTTTATCCGGTGCCTCGCATTGCAAAGCTTGCGATTGGTAATTTTCTTGTTAATACCCCGTTATTTTTTGATTCGGCTACTTACGAATTTTGTGTTTTGCAGATAAAACGCTTGCATCCACTCGGCAACGTCTTGCCAACTGGCAGAGGATTGAAGCCCTCTTCCACATCCAAGATCGAGCAGCCCCAGCGCTCCTCGGCTACGTGCCGAACTACAATACGACTCTTGATCAACGTTGGCGGCAAAGACGTGCTGAGAAGGAAACTGCCGAAGAGATACAGAGTCAACAAGTGCCGAACATATCTGCTTCAGCTACCACATCTCAACTTCCAACATCCGCAAATCACCCGCCAGCTCCTCCGTCACCAAACCACCCTCTGAGAGGTGCCGAACGACTTCCTCTTGACAGGGACTCGCCTGACCCGTTCGGATCTTCTGACGATATCATGGGGCGTGGTTTCACACCAAAATCTCTTCTCTACACCACCGGAGTCTCAATTCCTGCCTCCACCAACCCACAAACACAGGCCCCTGTCAATGCCGAAGCGGTTCCCACAGTCTCTGAACAAGAGAGACGAAAACGGCGGCGAGCGTCAGATGCCGAAGGGAGGCGCACTGAGGTTTCTTCTGGCCTTAACGCCAGCGAAATAGGTCAATCTTCGCTATCTAGCGACGCTGCCGAAGGTCAAAATCGGACCGAAGATCAAAACCCCGACAACGTTCCTTGGAGCCCCCGCCTCTACTACGCCCACCGTCAATTGGTGCAAACCGACAGCATTCGGGATACTCCCGGCCTTTCACTTGCTCTTCTCAAAGCTGTCGAGTTGCCGAAGGATATGGCTCGGGTCGAGAAGGAGGGAGGCGATGCGTTCGTTGTGGCCACCCAGCATATGTTTATGGTAAGTAATTTGAATAAGCTCATTCGTTTGTACCGCATACTCATATTCTCCTTTCACAGGCCCTCCAAGAGATGACCAGTATTAGGGATGGTTACAACGAGCATAACAGGTTGTTGCTCGGCTTTGAGCGGAAAGTGACGGCACTAAATGAGGAGAACGCTCGGCTTAAAGAGGAAAATGCCAAAGTCAAAGCCGACGCTTCTTCGGCGATGAAAGATGCTGCTGACAATAAGAAAGCGCTAGACGAGCTCGGCCAGAAGTATGCCGAAGCACTTCAAAAGACCGCTTCCCTCCAAGCCGAAGTTGACAAGTTCCCCCGTGTCTTGAAGGCCAAGGAGGACGAGGTATGGAACGAAGCCGAGACGACTATCACCAAGGCTTATGAGGACCAGGTGCCGGGCTTGCTGCAGTTTGGCTGCCAGTTTGGTTGGAAGTCCGCACTTGAAGCAGCCGGAGTGCCGGCCAATTCCCCTTTCTATACCGAAGTCCCAACCTGCACTCGGCCTACGGCTCCCGAAGCGTCAACTTCGTCGGCTGACCCTAACACTGTCCCCAAGGAAATTCGTCAAGTTACTAGGGACGTTCCGACGATCAACCTCGATGGCCAGCCGTTTCTCGAGGAGCCATTGCCGTAGGATTGTTTTAGATTTTCGAGCGCTGAGGGATTTATTTCAACTTCTTTATTCGGGCCGGTGCCATACTTTCGGCATTCACCGTGCCTTGGTTTGTAATAATTTTAAATACCGACTGTTTATCTAATCGGTCTGACTTCTTGTTTTACGCACGTCATTTTTACATTTGAATGCATGTTACTTCATTCCCCCACTGTGGCTTGGGTTAGGGTATCTTGTCATGACGCAACCCATAGTTTTTAAAGTAAACATGGCGAAGGTTGATCCCAAAAATCACTCAAATATACTCGGCGAAGTCTGGTCCCGAGGACCTCCTTCATTATGCCGTAAGGAAAGTCCGACCACGAGGGTCGCTTTCAAATATACTCGGCGAAGTCTGGTCCCGAGGACCTCCTTCATTACGCCGTAAGGAAAGTCCGACCACGAGGGTCGCTTTCAAATATACTCGGCGAAGTCTGGTCCCGAGGACCTCCTTCATTACGCCGTAAGGAAAGTCCGACCACGAGGGTCGCTTTCAAATAAACTCGGCGAAGTCTGGTCCCGAGGACCTCCTTCATTAGGCCGTAAGTAAAGCAACATTTAAAGAACTGCTTTCTTTGCATTCTTATCCACGATTCAATTGTCGGCATAAGTTCGAGCATTTAAAATTCAACTGAAGCAAACTTCATCTTCGTGGAAACAAAAAGGAAAAGATAAAGCAATCGGCGACATGCCGTAAAAACGAAATCTTGGCAACATGCCACTTTAACATAACTCAGTCGGCAACATGCCGTAGAAAATAAAACTCGGCAACATGCCTTAGGGAAAATCAAGCAACTGAAACACTACTATCGAATACCCTAAGCGTAGTAGCGCCGAAGATTGTTCGCATTCCAAGGTCTCGGCACTGGTGTTCCATCCAATGCCTCCAACTTGTAGGAACCGACACCGACTATCTTGGTGATTCTGTATGGTCCTTCCCAATTCGGGTTCAGCTTTTTCTTCTTGCCTCTTCCGACGTCCTTTCTTAGGACCAGGTCGTCGGGCTTGAATGGTCGAGCTCGGACTGATCGGTTGTAAGTTTTAGCCAGCTCATTCTGATAGGCCGCAATTCGAATTCTTGCATTGTCTCGTTTCTCTTCGGCCAAGTCGTTGCTCAGTTTAATTGCTTCATCGTTCCGCTCTGGGTTAAAATCCTGAGTCCTCTTGGTCGGCCACATCAGTGCTGTTGGGATTACCGCCTCCATACCGAAAGTAAGCGAATACGGTGTTTGACCCGTAGACCGGCGCGGTGTTGTACGGTAGGCCCACAGCACATGGTACAGTTCCTCCATCCACTTCCCTTTCTTGGCCGCCAGCCTCCTTTTAATGCCAGACGCAACCGTCTTGTTTGTTGATTCAGCTTGCCCGTTGCACTGGGGGTAGTGGGGCGTCGAGTTGTAGAATCGAACTTTATTGTCGGCCAGAAAAGTCTCCATTGGGGCGCTGGTGAACTGCGTTCCGTTGTCCGAAACTATGGCATATGGGGTCCCGAACCGAGTAAAAATGTTCTTCCAGAGGAAACTCTTCACGTCTTCGTCGGTTATGTGGACCAGTGGCTTTGCTTCCACCCACTTGGTGAAGTAATCCGTTGCAGTGATCAGATGCTTGAAGTCTCCTGGGGCCGTGGTCAATGGTCCGACTAAATCAATGCCCCACTGTGCGAATGGCCACGGGCTTTCCAATGGGTTGAGTTCCTCCGCAGGCTGCCGGATGATCGGGGCGAAACGTTGACATCGGTCGCATCTCCTTGCGTATTCTACCCCATCGGCCTCCATCTTCGGCCACCAGTATCCCTGAGTTATAGCTCGGTGAGATAGAGTTCGGCCTCCGGCGTGCGATCCACAACTTCCTTCATGCAGGTCTTGTAAAATCAGCTGTACTTCACTGGGATGAACGACCTTCAGCATTGGTCCCGACCACGACCGTCGGTATAGACTATTGTCTTTCCCAAGTACGAACTTAGATGACTTCAGAATTATCTTTCTTGCTTCCCTTTTGTCTGACGGCAGAACATCGTCCTTCAAATAAGCGATCAAGTCGTCCATCCAGCTTGGACCGTACATTGTTGTAAATACGCCTTCCGCTTCTGTGTCTTCGATTGTCAGCCTTTCAATTGTCCCAATTGTTATTGTTCGACTTTCCCCGTTGTCACAAGCTGCCGCCAATCCTACGAGTGCGTCGGCGTGGGAGTTACAATCTCGACCGACTTGCTCGATCTTTATGCTTGGGAAAGCCTTTATCAATTCCTTGACCGAATGTACATATTTGGTCATTCGGTCGTCTCGAGTCTCATATTCCCCTGTTACTTGATTGACAACTAGTTTGGAATCACTGTAAACGATCAACTCTTCTATGTTCAAACCCTTGGCGATTCTCAATCCGGCTATAAGGGCTTCATATTCGGCCTCGTTGTTTGATGCGGGAAAATTCACTTTCAGCGCGTGTTCGTGCGCGGTTCCACACAGGGCGATTAGAACAACTCCGGCTCCTGATCCCTTGTAGTTTGAGGCTCCATCTACAAATAACTTCCAAATGTGGCCATGGAGCATCCGCCATGGAGCTTCGTCCTTCACTGATCGGCTATCTAGACCGTCCAAGCACTTATCCACTTCATTTGGAGAGAACTCTGCAACAAAATCTGCCAGCACCTGAGCTTTAATCGCCGTACGAGGTTGGAATTCAATGTGGTAGTTCCCAAGCTCCATTGCCCACCTTGATATCCGATTCGAGAGATCGGCCTTTCGAAGCAGGGCTCTTAGAGGATATTCGGTCAAAACCACGATTTTATGAGCTTGGAAATACGGCTGAAGTTTTCGTGCGGCAATGACAAGTGCAAATGCCAACTTTTCCAATGGCAAGTACCTGGTTTCAGCGGAGAGAAGGGTTTTACTTGTGTAATATATAGGCATCTGCTCCCGCCCATCTTGCCGTAAGAGAACTAAGCTGACAGAGTGTGGGGATACGGCCAAATAAAGGTACAAGTCTTCCCTTTCTTTGGCTGTAGTCAGCAACGGTGGAGAGCTGAGGTACGTCTTGAGCTGTTCAAAGGCGGTACTGCATTCATCGGTCCAAACGAACCGTTTGTTCGCGCCTCGAAGAGTGCCAAAAAATGGTCGGCACTTTTCAGAGGATTTGCTTATGAAACGGTTCAGCGCCGCAGCCATCCCTGTCAGTTTCTGGACCTCTTTAATCCTTGTCGGCGGCCTCAGGTTCTGAATTGCAGTGATTTGTAAAGGATCGGCTTCAATCCCCCTTCTGGTGACAATGTATCCGAGGAACTTGCCAGATCCGACTCCGAAAGCGCATTTCTCTGCGTTTAAGCGTAATTTGTGCCGTTTCAAAATTGCAAACACCTCGCCAAGATCGGCCAAATGGTCCTCTTCTTTTCGGCTTTTTACCACCATGTAGGCCTCAACGGTGTCGTGTAGCTGAGCACCGAACATGCGTGTTACCATACGCTGGTAAGTTGCCCCGGCGTTCTTGAGACCGAAAGGCATTACTTTATAACCGTAGATCCCAAGAGGAGTTATAAACGCCGTCTTGTCCTGGTCCGGTTCGTACATGGCTATTTGGTGGTATCCACGGCTTGCGTCCATAAAACTAAGCCTAGCGTGGCCGGCAGTCGCGTCAACCAATTGGTCGATACGCGGGACTAGAAAACAGTCCTTCGGACATGCGTCGTTCAGATTTGTGTAATCTACACATACACGCTTCTTACCATTCTTCTTCGGTACTACGACTGTGTTTGCTAACCAAGTTGGGTACTGCACCTCCTTGATGTAACCGGCCTCAGACAGATTGTTGACCTCCTGGATAACTGCATCAACATGCTGTGCTGCCGAGCGTCTTTGTTTCTGAACGATCGGCTTCTTCAATGGGTCAACATTCAGATGGTGACAGATGAATTTCGGATCAATGCCGGGCATTTCTTTCGGCTCCCAAGCAAAGGCTTCGATATTGTCCTCCAGAAAACTGACCATTGCGAACCGCTCCTTGGTGCTGAGTCCTGAACCGACAAGGAATGACCGGTCAGACCCCTCAGCAATGGGTACGGCAACTAGGTCTTCGATCGACTTTTCCTCGGCGTTTCTGCCGACATCTTCCGCAAGAGGTCCTTCGGTTACTTCGACCCAGCTTACTCGCCCAGCTGTCGGGCGTCTGTTTATCGCCGACACGAAGCATGCCTTTGCAGAAAGTTGTTCGCTCGGGAGATCCTCCTGTCCGTTTTCACCGATGAAACGGACTACTTGATGGAAAGTAGAAGCAATGGCTCGCATTTTGTGAATCCATCCCCGCCCCAATATCGCATTGTAAGGTCCTGGGGCGTTGACCACAACAAAATCCAGTGTCTCCGTTCGGGTCCCTGCCCGTACTGGCAGGGTAATCTTCCCGATTGGCCAAACTGGAGCCCCTGTGAACCCGACTAGAGGAGTCGTAACCGGGGTGAGATCGTCGTCGGTCAAGCCCATCTTCTTGAACAAAGAATAGTATATTATCTCCACGGAACTTCCTTGGTCAATGAGGACACGGTGTGCTCGGCATCTCCCAATGCGTACGGTAACAACCAAAGCATCGCAATGGGGGAGCCGCACGTTCTCAAGGTCTTTTTCCGTGAAAGTTATTGTCCATTTGTCTTTTACCATCGGTCTCATCCTCTTCGCGGGTTGGTTCACGGCCATAACCTCTTTCGCTTGGTTCGCCGCTTTCAACTCTTGCCGCAATCGTTGTTCGGCTCCTTCGTCGGCGTACCCGTGAATAACGGCGACATCGATTAAGTCTTCTTCCTTATCGTTGGTAATATTTGACCCCCTGGCTTTAGCCGTCGTTTTCTCGTGATCAATGTGCTCCCCTAGCTTTCCTTCGGCCACTTTCTCTTCCAAATACGCCTTGAATTGGGGGCACCAGGTGGTCATGTGTCCCGCTGCATCATGGTACCGACACCGCTGCTTCTTATCCTTGAATGGTGGCTGTGGGGCATTCTGCGGTGCTTTGCGATACCATGGTTCCCGTTTAATTTTCGTGTGGAGCTCATGCAGAGGGTACTTGAACACCGTAACTGTACCCTCGAATTCCTGTGGCCGTGGGCCCTTGTAGGTATTCCGTCTTGGGTCGTTACGCCCGCCCTGCTTTGCGTCCTATACACTGTTGACATCTTTCCGCCCATTACCTGATTTTTCGCTTCGGTAATACTTCTGTTCGGCTTTATCGCGCTCAATTATAGCCTCATCGAGCTTACTATGCTGATTGATCCGAAGCATCAGCTCATCCATGTTTGCCGGCTCGTTGAGTATGAGATCCGCGAACGCCGAACTAGTGGTATCCAGGCCGAGTTTAAATTGTTGAACGGCTACATCGTGGTACTGGCTGCAATTCCTTATTTCGTTGAAAACCTCCCAGTACCGTGTAGCGTATTGCCGTAGAGATTCAGTGTTAGACTTCTTCAGGGCGAGCAAGGAGTCAATGGTCTTCTCCTGGCGCTGAGTGGTAACAAACCGTTGGAGGAATTTCCTAGAGAATCCCTTCCAACTCTGGATGGAGCCACGCTCCAGCTGATTAAACCACATCAGGCCGAGAGGTCCCAGACTCGTCGGGAACATCTTGCAAAGCAGCGCGTCACTTGGGCAGTATATTGCCATCATCTGCTGGAAGTGTACCAAGTGAGCGTAGGCCTCTGTTTTGGGGTCAAACTTAACGAACTTCGGGGACTGAAATTTTTCGGTGTCGTAGCAGAAAGTATCTAGTCGGAGAATGGCGACGAGGACAGCCGATCCAAAATCTCATCCTCCTTGGTTCGTTCAGTTTTGGCCGTGGAGTTCTCCTCGGCCGTATTCTTGACATACTTCATGCCCGGAACACTCCCGCGGCTCCGTTGAGGGGAATTACGGCGCCGTTCATGTCGCCTTTCCGGCGTTCTTTCCTTGCGCCGTTTAGCCTGGCCGTCTGGACTCTCTCCGCGTTGCCGTTCCCTTGCTCCGCGGTCACTGCGGGCAGTTCGGCCTTCGGTTCTATAACGCTCGTTATGGTCTGGGCTTTCGGATCGGTCCCTTTTACTGTTGCATCCCCTTCTCGCCCTGTCACCGTGAGCGTTGCGACGCTCCAACTGACGGTCAATCGCCGTCTGGTGACTGGCCGTCTCGGACAAGTGACTGTAAGCGCGGGAGCTAGTAACCGTAGGGGGGCTAACGTATCGAAGCCGCTCAAACACGGACTGAGCTGGCTTTTCTTTTTCTCCTTCGCGTGGCCCGAGCCGATCCTTTACAGATCGGTGACGTCCGTCTGTGTCCCTCTCGGAAGGAGATGGAGATCTCTGCCGCTGGAGATGGCTTGACCGAAGGGCAGCGGCCATAAGCTGCATGTCCTCCCTTAAAGCATCTAGGGTTCTGTCGCGTTTGGCCATCTTATCTTCCAGGCTTCGGATGTATGCTATCGCGTGTGAGTCGGTGAACGAGTCATTCCGCTCACCGTACTCATCCTCAAATCGCGGCTGATGTGAGGTGCCGCCGACGTGAGTCTTGCCGGTGTCCACCACCTTTGTGGCGGTTCACAGCGGAGTGTTCTCTCCGTCCGCCAGCTGTTCGTCTAATAGCACCATGGGTGTTTCTCAAAAACCGATCTAGAACCACCAGGAAGAGCTACGTCTGATCTTTGGGTACCGTCCCACTGGGCGTGCCAATTGTGGTGGGAAGATTCCAACGTTGCGTATGACCTTCCTGGAACTTACTCGCGCCTTCTGCCAAGCAACCCTGCACCAGAGAGCAGCGGTTAGTGTCACTCGGGCCTCTTGCCCAAGGACACTCCGACGATCAAGTCAGTCCACAGAAGGAAAGAGTACAAAGAGTAGTAGATCTCAGATTGTATGTGTACCTCTAGGGTTTATCCCTTGGTATTTATAGATACCCCTGTACTTGCTCTCCAAGTCATGTGACGTCACCCACTCACGTCCGCGGTCACGTGACCCGGCCTATCGCGGGATGCCACATGGTCACCTAGAGGCTTCTAGAAGCCTCCTTCACAGTACCAGCTGTCCCTCGGCACGTGTCCCTTGTAACCGCCATTCTGACCCGACTGGATGCGCTCATGGGTCGGGCTATAACTACCCGACCCATACACCGCTTGGCCCAATAGGTCTATACTGTGATCCGGAGACTTGTTGATTATTTGGCCCAATAGGTTGCACGTGTTACCGTCGGCCCAACATGACCATATTCGCAAGTCTATTTGTATTACGTACGGCCTTGATATCTGTCGGCCAATAATGATATATTCGGCCCCCACATCTAGTATATGAGCCTGGGCGGCCTCTCCACTCATTGCCAATTGGTTTTGAGTTGGATGCTTTAACATGGTATCAGAGCTAAGCTTTCGGAGGATTTTGGACAAGACTTTCTTGGTTATTACCCCTTTGTTTGTGCCATAAGTGCACCTTGTTTCGTTGTGATCCCAATGTTGCGGATCCGTTGTTTAACTCTCCACATGCGGGTCAGGGGTCGCACGTGCGGGGGAGTGTTAGAGCTTGTCCCACATTGGTTAATTATAACCTCCGAGTCTAGTATATGAGCCTGGGCGGCTTTTCCACTCATTGCCAATTGGTTTTGAGTTAGATGCTTTAACAGAATAGATCTGTTATGTCCCCACACACTTTCGCCTTAACCAATAGCACTACAAGCCAGTTCTTATTTATCCCAAACATACAAGATGAATGCATTTCCAGAGCACAAAGAACATGGATTAGTATTTTTCTCACCATCACTAGACCAAGTAGTTCAAATATTACATGGCATCAGACTACAAAACATAGGTGGTTACAAATAATTGTATGGCCGCAAAGCAATGACGTACTTTTATGCCTATTCTACTGGGGTTCTTTCCCAGTTCAAACAATGGTACAAGCTATGGACTTCTTTTAAAGAACCCACGACCTTTGATCTTTGGTCCCACGGTCCCACCTACACCTAAGCATTAAGTTCAAACCTGCATTGAGGTTGTTCAAGAATGCCAAGAGCCTTCTAACACCTACTCATGCAAGAGGCTGGAATACTGTTATACTCACTGACAATGAAAATCCGAAAAGACATGGATATTGCCACACACAAAAAATGCCATTACTACAAAATTTCTCACAATATAATATTACGGAAAAGGATACCCTTCTCCAAACCACAAATTTGGACTAACCAAGAGCAAATATCTCCCTGTGAGCATTCAAGCAACATGATTCAACAACTTTTGCATCAAATCCAACCAAATATTGTCAACCAAATAATTTAGATTTTATGAACATAGAATGTTTGTGTAGGCTTTTTAAGCATAATGATCCTTCATGGAACCTTTTTCTCATCCCTAAAATAAATCATTCGACTTTAATCACAAACTTCTACGGAAACGTAAAGAGAGTACTAGGATCTTTTAGAGCTTTTCCCTCAAAGAAATAACACGACAACAACATCATAACTTAATCCACCTGTCAAAGATTATTTCAGGGCCACATCAAACTTATCCTTCATTTTTATCTTCGACTTGTGGATTTATAACCAAAAATCAAGGTGAATACACTACAAGCTTTTTCTTAAATACTTAGTATCATTTGAGAACACACATGAGAAACCTATGATAAGAAGTAAGAATTATCTGGCATACAACAGGGGTGGAGCCAGCCATGGGCTGGGATGGGCCCTGGCCCCCCCGCAGTTTGAAAAATGCACTGAAAAAAAATTAAAATTTTGATATAAATTAAATTTTTTTTTGCTATTTTCAGCGCAGGGTTACTCATTTGAAATTAAAATAAATATTTCCAACAAAATTTGAACCAAATTGTTATAGCCCTAACAAAACAAAACAAGTATGACCCACTTATAAAAACCCATATATAATAAACATATAAGGATAATAGTTGTCTGACATTAGGTTCAATGTGGAAACACTGAAAAATTGAAGAGAATTAGACGACTTCTTTGCATACAGCTTTCATCATAAATATGTTGTGCATTTTTTACAACGTTAGATGAAAATCTTAGAGCCGCCCTTGAACTCGGCCCCCCCCCGGATTCTCAATCCTGGCTCCGCCACTGGGCATACGCATACAGTTGCAATCCTGCTATAGTTACATCCAATAACTTATGACAATAGGATTGCCACCAACACTAAACGAGGAAACTAATAGCAACTGTCCGACTCTGACCAATCAATGCCGGTAATCAAGTGTAGATCTCCCAGCATCAAATGAGTAAAAACATTAGTATCTTATACAAATTACAGTAGTAGTTGCCAAAAGTATCAGTATATTATGCCATGTGAAACTAGCCTATAATGAATGGTTCAGCAGACAACAACTCATGATACCAGTTGGAGTCACTGCGGGAGGCACTAATGCCACAAGACATTAGTCCTCTTCTGTAATTAACTCCCTCGTGTGCCAACAATGTGACCAACGATCTACAATCAAGTGTACCTACCAAACCATGTTTCGCATGAGGTTAAAGACTCGCTGGTTGAGCATTTCCACATGCATGCATGCTAGTAATACCCAACCATCACTAGAAAGCCAGTAGGCAATCACAAACCTAAAACACCACAACCTTCATCATTAACCCTATAGTTGCATCTAAAGTGCAACTAAATACCCAACCATCACTGGAAAGCCAGCTAGCAACCCCAAAAATAACTGCTACCCAATTCATAGTAGACACTAGACACTATAGTTGCATCTATAGACCAAATACAACCATCACTCACTTGCAATCCAGCAAACTCAAAAATAAACACTACAGCCTGCATAATTGACACTCAGTACTAAGTAGCGCCAATAGACCAAATAAAGAACCAACCATCATTAGAATGCCAGCAACAAAGCTGAAACATAAACAGCACTAGCATCATAAGTGACATGTAATTTCATCTATAGACCAAATTAAGACCCAACCATCGCTAGAAAGCCAGCAAGCAACCCCAAAAATAAGACATCCCCTTCAGAAATGACAGTCTAGTTGCATCTAAGTTTCTAACAGCCACAATAATTTTAGTGTAGACCAAGTAAAGAGTTAATTCGCTACAGCCTAAAACCTGGAAACTTTGTATTGCCCTTAATGAAAGTAATTGCTTTTGAGATGGGTTTCCCAACCAATAGGAAGATTAGCATTTTTTTTTTTTTCCACCTTGTCACCCAAACATTGAATGAAGCATGTGGCGCATTTCATCAAATATGTTACAAGCGGCGTCCAAGAAAAACTGATAAAGTACAAGCGAGTAGTACCCAGTACAGAGTCACTAAAAGGGAAAACGCAAATAGAAAGACAAAATTGGTAATGCAGCAGATTTTCACCAGAATTTAGGCTATTCTCCTTTAATTCAATTGGAAAGACAACGTCGAAGATTACTAAAACAATAAAACAACGAAACCGAATAGAAACGAAAAGGTGGAACACAGAGAGAGAGAGAGAGAGAGAGAGAGAGAGAGAGAGAGAGGGGACTGGTTAAGTTTTATCGGACTTGTTTCGACCTGCGAGGGAGCGCAGAGGGAAATACCGGACGGCGGACTCTTTCAGTTCAGGTTCTGCTTCTATTTGCCTTTGTTGTTTTCCCTCTGGGCTCCAAATGTGTAGTTTTTAAGCCCATCCCAAAAGGCCCACGAAGAAGGGTATCCCAAAAGAAGTAGGGAAAACATATTCTACTTACAAAACAGTGTAGGGATTTCCATTTGATAACCGAGTGTCTAGATCAATTTGCGCGCATCACAACTAATCTCGGAACTCTGAAGTTAACGATCTTGTAAAATTCCAGTAACCCCAAGATTTAGAATGTTAGGCCTTCGTGAGGTTAAACCTGGCGACCTTTTTTGAGGGACAAGTGTTGTTGTCTCGTGCCATTCGGCCAACTCATGAAGTTTACCGAGTATATTGTTATTAATAGCTACTGAATAATAGGAGATAATGATGAGCACCCTAATAATTTGGGCTTTTCTAGTTTGAACAAAAAATATTAAGATCTTAGCATGTTTCATTGATCCAAATACTACTTATTACTAGCCCATCCCAAGATTATCAACTCATTAATGACATGAATTAGTATTTTTTTTTTTAGTGATTTTTAGAAGTTTATTCATTTTTTTTTTCAGAGACAAATCAGGAATGACAAATCATCATATTAATCAAAAGGCTACCCGTGGAGAGTAACTTTTGTGGAGAATAAATAAGAGAATATCTCATATTACTCAAAGGCTAGCTTACTCATATTGGGTGACAAATTCATCCTGTTAATTTATTGAAGCAAATATCAGTTGCCAATAAAAGTTATTCCATAAACTAATAAATTTATTATTTCCATATTTTTGGTATGTCAATGGTGTAACTCTAGCAAGAGAGTTACGGAGTATTTGTGAATTGTGAGCAATGAGCATGAGCCCAAGTCAAAAGTAAATATGGGCTTCTGTGGGCTGGTTCTCACATTTGGGCTGCACATTACAGTTGGTAGTTGTGGAGTTAGCATTGTTTTTCCTTTTCTTTAATTAGTACATATTTGATGGTCGAATTCCTCATAATTACGTTTCATCATAAAGAATAATTGTCTATGTTTTTTGTCAGTACAATCAATAAATAACTAGGCGAGGGAGGAAAGTGTGATGAATAAGGCGAGCCCTGGTGCAATACAAGAAGAAAAAAACATGAAAATGCATCGGCATCGGTTTTTTCATGTTCATTTTCATGATTCATTTTCATGTTTTTTCTTCATATTTCAAACACTTCTCGAATTAGGCACTTGAATCGCTCCGAAAACATTGAATAATCTGTCAAAAAGACGGGCCATTGTTGGGGGGGGGGGGGAAATGGCCCTAGCAGCCAGGAGGAGAGGAAAAGTAGCTTTAAATAAAATAATAATAAAAAATACTCACCCATTTGTTGTATTATGATGATTGTCAGGAACACGCCAGGAAAATTACTAGAACTATGGTTCAAAAGGAAAATTGGAGAAAATGAGATAGTTTGAATGGAGAAACAAGAAACAAAACTAAATATTAGAATAAATTTGGAAGTTTGGGGTAAACACTTCACGGAACGAGATCTAATATTAAAGCCAATTTCAAATGGGTATCTTAGAGTTTGTGCTTAGAGTATCTCCAGTAAAGTCAACAGAATTCTCAACCAATTGTCTAGGATATGTGTCATACACTAATATAGTTAGGCAAAAAATATCACCTCTATCCAACAGATTAGCCATTGCACTTAGAAAAAAAAAAAAAAAAACACAACCACATATATATACACATATACACAACCATATCCACTGCACCAACACCACCGCACTAGACCCACCGCCGCCACCAATCCGACCAAAATTCGGACAAAATCAACACAATATCCGGCCAAAATCAACACAAAAACCAACCAAAATCAACACACACACACACACACAGAATAAGGCTCAGATCTGTAAGAATCATCACCGCCTCTCGCCATGACTGCGACCACAGTTGCCCGTAGGACCTTTGGGTCGCCCCGCCATGAAATCTTAACCAAAATCCAGCCTCCGTCACCGACAATGTGTGTGTGTGTGTGAGAGAGAGAGAGTGAGAGAGAGGAAATTTTCACTAGTCGAAGGAGTCAAACGATGACACCGTTGCTACGATGCTGGGGCGAGGGCTACAGTGCCTCGCTGAGGCAGGCGAGCCAAAAAGTGAAACTAGAAAATGGCGAGGTAGTGGGCAAGCCTGTTAGGTGCTGTTTTTTGGGGCAAGCCTCGCCAGAGCAATGGTGAGACAGTTGGAGATGCTCTTAGGGGTACAAATTAATGAGTCGAGCTTTTGTAGAGCTCGAGCTATGCTCGTTTAGTAAATGAGCAAAAAATCAAGTTCGAGTTCGGCTCGTTTACAAACGAGTCAAGCCTTTAAGGAGCCAAACAAGGGTAATTTATTTTACGAGTCTTCTTAAATGAGCCGAGTCTATATAAACGAGCAGAGCTTTTGTGAGCCGAGCAGAGCTTTTGTGAGCCGAGCCGAGCTATACTGAGCTCGTTTACTAAACAAGCCTAAAAATTGTGCTCGAGTTCTGCTCAATTACGAGCCGAGTCTCGCCTTAACGAACCGAGTCGCAAGCTGCTCGTCGATTCGTTTGCAGCCCTATATCGTGCTCTCACTTCTGTTGTGTTATTTACTAATAAAAAATTCTCAACCCATCGTGTGATTTGTTTTGGGATAATGCCAGGGGTACAGACTTGAGGGACAGAAGATGTACAGATGTGAGTTTGCAAGGTGAGGTGGACAAGCTGACTGGGCTGCTCTCTTTCTCTCTCTCTCTGGCAGACCCGATTGGCGGAAAATTCAAATTTTGAGAAAAACAATATATGGCCCACTCATTTTTTAAGAGAAAACCCCTTTTTCTATCATTTTCTCTCTCCCCATCTTTAACCTTCTCTCTCCGTCTCACCACCACCATTACCGACGCTCACCGCCACGCCGCCCAACTCTGATCAAAAGCAGAAACCCCCTCTTCTTCCTTCTCCTCCTCCAACCCTGATATCTCTCCTTAGTTCTTGCCCCCAACTCAAACCCACCACCAACAATAACGATGATAGCCGCTAAAAAAATCAGCGACGATTATCAGCGGTGGCTTTGACAACAAAGGTGGGAAAGGCAAAGCTCAGACCCACCCATTTTGAATTACTAACTTTTAATTGTCGCTGATAAGTCAATGGATTTTGGGTCATTTGGACTGTTAAATTGATGGAGGAACCATGCTTCCTTTGGTGTCCATTGGTTCTGGAATTGAAAGTTTAAAAGTTACTACTTATAATCTTGTTAGTAGATCTTCCATATCCCAATTTATGTCCATGTCAAGTCTTTTCCTTCAATCTTATTTTTTCCTTTCTAATTAAAACGAAAATAAGAAAATATCTCGTTAACCCCGATGCTACTGATCTTCCACTCCTACGTATTTCTACAGATTTCATTTCTAGTCCAAGAAAAAACGAGAGAAAAAAATCTTTATAAATTACAATATGCTCACGGTAATAAAAAAAATTAAAAAATTTGTTGCCGTAGGACGGAGGATGACAGAGCTCGTCGTCATGGAAACAAAAGGCTGAGACGCCGAAATCAAAAGTTAGATACACCAAAGTCATCAGTAGAGGTGGTCGGTGGTGGTGGTCAGTGGTCCGTGGCGTCAATGGCGATCGGAAGTTCTCGGTGGCGGTGCGTGGAGTCTGCCTCACTTGGTAGTGGACTGAGGATGACTGAGCTCGTCGTTTTTTTATGGACTGCCGTCGTCGGTGGTAGTAGTGATGGGTTGAGAGAGAATGATAGCAAAGAGTTTTTCTCTTAAAAAACGAGTGGGCCCTATTTTGTTTTTCTTAGAATTTGAATTTTCCGCCAATCAGGTCTACCAGAGAGAGAGAGAAAGAGAGTAGCCCAGTCAGCTTGTCCACCTCACCTTGCCAACTCACATTTGTACATCTTCTGTTCCTCACCCCTAGCATTATCCTTTGTTTTGTAAAAGAGAAAACAAAAACCGATCATCATGTGAAAAAAAAAACAAAAAATGTCATAAATCAATCAACTGCCTTTTGACCCTTTATTTTAAGTTAGTTACTTGTCGCCTCTCTGAGGTCTTTATTTTACTATTTATTTCATCAGCATGAAGAAAAATTACATAAGCACCACAACTCATATCATTCGATTTCTACCCATGGCCAAATTAAAATATCCCCGGCCCCTTTGCTTTACTATTTTAGAAAAAAGTTCAATTACTCTCGACTACCAATAATGAATTTTAACTATGTACAAGAGGAGCCTATAAAATTAAAGTGATGTGATTTTGGGGCACAGAAAAAGAGATACCGCGACGAAATCAATCGAGGAAAATTTTCATGACTCACTACAAGAAAATGTTGCTTTACCGGCGGTTTTATGGCAAAGGGTACCATTATCGGCGGTAATCAAAACCCGCTGGGAAAAATGATTTTTTCTGTTTTTGTTTTACCGGTGGTAATAAAATCGGCCGCTAGTAAAGGTTTCCATTACCGGCTGTAAAAACACTATTACTGGCGGTAATCCCAAAAACCGCCGATAAATTGTAAATTCTAATATAAAATATAAATATTTTAATTTCCTAAGTATAACCAAAAAGTTTGGGTGGTTAGGTATTGAGGATCTATACATAATGTCGGGGGTTTGAAACTTGGGACGAAATTTTTTTCCAGATAAAACCTTTCCTGACGGTAATGAAACCGCTCCGATAAAAGTCAACTATTATTACTGACGGTAGATTATCGCCGTTTATCTTTTTCCGACAGCCATATTAACAGTGGTCAATTTTTCGCGTTTTTACCACGGTAATACTTTTCCGGCGGTTTTGGAGCCTTTACCGGCGGTTTGTTAATGCTGGGAAGCATGGTAAAATTTCTTGTAGTGACTTTTACTACAACAAAAAATATCATGACCTTTATCACATCAAAAGTGCAGTGGGGGCACTGCCCCTATTTGTCATATGATAAATCCGACACCTTCTGTCCTTTAATCATGTCATGAACATCAACCTATAAATTGAGAGTTGGATTTGACATTTCATCAACCAAAGGTGAATATAATTTCCCTTTACTACTGCATGATTTTACGAAAGAGTAAAGTCGACGTTACTTAATTAGGAGGAGAAAATTAACAAAAAAAAAGCAAAGAACGAAATAATTATCACTAAGGACATAAGTTTTATTCTATCTTCATGATCCCACTGTTTGGAAATTTAACACACAAAACACTAAGAATTAGAAATGCCACGAAATCATAAACATAATAAATGATATATATCGGATAATAAGGGTTAAAAAAATAGCATGTGACATCGATGAAAGACACGACAAGATGCTATCCTAAAGACATTTGCCTCTAGACTAATACGACTTCAGGATCCAACTCATTAGGTCTTACAGAGTGTCTTCACGTTTCACAATTGGTGGAAGACGAGGGTGTCAGGTATGAGTAGAATTGCCCAAACTTTATAAGAAAATAATGAAAAGAGATAAGAGAATCTTAGAAGAATGTGGGGTGGCTCTCTATTTAAAGGAATTTAATCACCTTTTAAAAGGAGTCATGCATTTTCATACAAAACTAAAAGTCACGCCTAGATAAAAAAAGACATGTCTCTCAATAAAACATACTAGCATTGAACTCGTGCTACGCATGGGGTAAAACCAAAAATAAAAAATATTAAAATATTTTCAACAAAATACGCATGTTATTTTATTGCTTTGAATTCTCCATAGGTTTTTTTAGAAAAAGAAAATCAAAATGACACATTTATTTGAAAATCAATTGTTAATATGATTATTAACAAACAACTAAGACCACGTTAATTTTTGAAACTTCAAAAAGTTCCAACACCCACTACTAGTAAAATTCACAAAACAAAAAGGGCATAACATTGTTTCAATGGTTTTCAGCGGCTAATAATTATATTCGCTAGCCTGTGAGTAGAGACATGGGCCCGAGGATGTAGCTATGGGGAATAAGTGGTGGATGGGGAATAAGTGGTGGTGGTAATCACTACAAAGATTTAAAAAAATGCCATTATTATATTATATTAAAATAAAAAAATTATTTCTAAATTATATAGACTCCGCCACACTAGATTTTTTTCATTGTTTTTGTTATGTAGAAGTCTTTAGTCCCCCTTTTGTTTTGATAAAGGAGGTCCAACAAATAGTTCAAAGCCAAATTTAATGGCCAAGTGAAATATTACGAAACATGAGATCTAAACAAAAAAGGCCAAACTTAAAACCCCGTTTTCTTTTTTTTTTTTTTTTTTAACGTAAACTCAATTTGTATTAAGGTATTAGATCAACACAAAAGGAAAGAAAATTAACTACAAATTGAAGAAAGAAAAGTAGCGTGCTAAGCAAGATTGACGAGATGTGATATGTGCATATGACAAACATGTTTATTGTGTACCCAACTTATGTTAATTTTTTTTATTATCTAAAATTAGACAAATATTAACCATAATTCCTCTTTTCATTTGTTTTAGCATATTTGTTCGCCATTACTAAGTTAAAATCTGACTCCGTTCCTCTATGAGACATACGGGACAGCCTCAAAATATAGTCATAGTTTGAATCTTCAGCATCTGGAGATTGAATCTAATTCTCTACTTGCTATTCAACTCTTGGAAAATGGCAGCATATCTCATCATTTGGATAATCTTGTTGATGAATGTAGGGGCAGGGCCAGCTGAGTAGGCCCGGGTCTGGAGCCCACAAAAATAGCTCATTTTTTGTGGGGCCCCAATAGATGTACCTTTCAAGTTGTATTATATAATAAATGCAGCGCATTGAACAAGGTTCGAGACTCCACATCCCTCATTTTTTGAATTTCGTTTACTGTGTTTATTGTACTAAGTTTTAAGGTTTTTTTAGACTTTAATTCCTTTTTAGTGTTGTTAAATTAATTGAAGATTGATAGGAGATACTATGATGTTATTATTATAAAGGTAACGTAAAAAAGGAAGGAAAGCAACAACCACGTTCTGTTGTCCTCTTCCATCTTCAAATTCTCCCATCATTTGTTGTTAGATTCTTTATTAATTTAAGGATGGAAATAGGATTCAAGTGTACGAGTTAGATGAAGACTACAATAATATTTACTTGAGCGGGCGAATCTATGCAATTATAAATTTTTAAAAAACATTATTACTATGTTTAAAAGAAAATTTTGAAAATTGGGCAGAGCGGTCGCAAGGCCAACCCACCTTTGCGTCTGTCGTTTCTAATTACACCATCAATTATCACTTTTCCGTTAATTAAAGTAGCATTTGAGTCAGACTTTTTCCTTTTTTATAGTACTCCTACATACTTTTAAGTACCAAGAATCATAATCCTGATTAACTAAGGGGGAGTTCTTGAATAGATTATTTGATTTTATTATCTTTGATTTTATCATCATCTTTTACGAATAGATTTTATCACACTAGATTTTATCAATCATTTTTTAAACTCATAGTGGTCCACAACTATTTTATCACCTAGATTTTATCTATTGGGAAAACAAGGTGATTTTATCACCCCTCCATAAAACACCAACTAAAATCAACTTTCCCATTTTATTTCATAAAATCCATTCAAGAACTCCCCCTAAAAAAGATCAAGTGATTTGCGACACATTGCATGGCTTTCCACTTCTACTTTGGTTGAGTTTTTCAAATGATTTTAGCAACGGAGTTGCTAAAATCAACCTTAATTTTAGTAAATGAGTTGCTAAAAGCAAACGAGTTGCTAAAATCAAACGGAAAACTCAGCCTTTATCCTTTTTGAACCACTATGATATTGACGTCTCATCATTGGAAAATGAAGGCCTCATTGGGCAAAAAGGTTTAAACCGATTTTTTGGTTTATTCATTGTCTTTACTAAAAAAAAAATATTTGTT
Organism: Vaccinium vitis-idaea; assembly: GCA_963854785.1. NCBI lineage: Eukaryota > Viridiplantae > Streptophyta > Magnoliopsida > Ericales > Ericaceae > Vaccinium > Vaccinium vitis-idaea. The sequence continues at coordinate 29,492,751 of OY978225.1, forward strand.
AGTTTTGCGTCAAGTTTTCGTGAATTATTTGATATATCTTGACGGGAGACATCTTAGAATTATGGTCAAAATTAAATTTTTATTGAATAAAGCCAAAATTAATCCAATAAACTGATTTATTTTCGGCTTAAAAAATAGTTTTCACCATAATTTTTATATTTTTGGGATTTCTCCCATTGAGACAAATCATTATCCACGAAAACTTGACACAAAACTAACTAATGTAAATTATTTTTGAAAAAAGACAACGAATAAACTAAAAAACCAATTTATTAATTTTTTTGCCAAAACAGGCCGAAAACAAATCAAAAGACCAAGTGTCATCACGGAGGACAGTGTACAAATTTAAGACACATAAAAAGTAAATTTAAAATCATTTGATATTTGTGGGTTTCACATTTTAGATGCCCACACATATCGGCTGATTGAGGATGCATCTAATGTCCGGATATGTATCTGTGTTAGTGAATTTTTGTTACTATAGTATTTGTCGGGTTAGAAAAATAGTAGTAGTAGTAGTTTTTTTTCCCCTTTCCTTCTTTGCCTTTCTTTATAGTACAAAATTGTAATCTTATCTTTTTAATTGCTAATTTTTTCTTACATGTAAGAGCATTTCTACATATTCACAAGAATAAACACACACACACACACAAAAATACATATAGTAAAAGACTAGCGTGAAGATCAATAGTCTTTTAAAAATATTGAACGATAGAAAAAATTGACCCATTTCTTATGCAATTTCGATACCTTTCAAATTTCCACTATTTTTTTTCCCACTGTTAGAAGGAAATAAAGGTTTTTCATTTCATGATTAATGACTAGGGGTGTTCCGCTAAGGCCTAAGGTGTTTTTAGAATAAATTGGCTTTTCACGGTTTTTTATGTAACGTATTTTTAGAAAAAACTGTTTTTTGTTAGTGGAACACTCCATCTTATATATTATTACAGAATGACTTTTCGTGAGAAAGACTCTCACCGCGACAAGTGGCATGAACTCATTGGATTGTCATTAGAATTTTTAGTAACACATGTGAACTTATTCTTATCACGACTCTTAAAATTTCTCAATACATAGGTTATGTAATTCAAAAGATTACCTTAATTTCTTCCTTGCATACCCTAGGAGATTGGGATTATCATAATTAGATACTTGAATTGATTGCTCATAATAGAATTCGGCTCCAAATTAAAAATTTAACTAAAACAACTATAAAGTCTTACCCATGGGTTTCACTCATAAAGATTTGACTGCTCTACATCATACTAGGGATTTCATGGTAGAGAAAAAACTTTCAACAAAAAAGAGATTAAAATACTGCACATTGAGCTGGTACATGTGGATTTTATGGTGCTAAATTGATTAGTTTGATTTTTTTTTTTTGTTGTGCTTTGACAAATTAAGTGTTCTACATGTAGATGAGATTTTAACAGAGAATAGGCAAAAGGTTGATAATAAAAGATGGTGTGTTGTGGAAAATTAGCACCAAACTTTGTTAAACTTTACCAATTCGGTAAATTTATATCGAGTTCTACTTTTTTCTGTTGTTTAATGGAAGCAAGAGATATGTTCGCCCTGTTATACATCGTTGCTATGTTTTTCCCTGTATTTTTCGTATTCTACAGGTAATCATGATGTAAGTTCAAAATTTTGGTACGGTTGCGCCGGTTAAACTTTATGTATGGTTATGAATGGGACAAAGTATCCCATTGTGGAAAAAAGTGAGTTTTTTTTTTTCTCTATCATGTAGTATTTATAATTTCCTCTATTATTGATGATAAGAAGTTGGTCGATCTGTATTGTGTTATTGCCATTTTTCCTGTTACTAGTGATTCCATAGGAGAAAAGCTTCACAAAGTCATAGGTATATGATTATGTATGCTTATATTTCATTTTAAGCAAGATCTATAAGACAACCTCACAACGGAGGTTCAGTATGCAACAAACACAACTTGCATACAAATTTGATTTGTATTAATTTATAGAGTTCATAAATTTCCGTAACGTATTATTTTTTGCGTTAAACAAGTATTCATTGGTGTACTTTCACTATTTTTTTTGTTATCGAGATATTTGTTCCATTGAAAAACAAAATAGGGCGGGGACAAGAGGATATCACTATCCACCTCTAAACACATCTAATCCCCATCCACGCTTTGATCCATTCGCCGAGATTTTTTTATGCTCCATCCCCAATCCAAAAGGATAATGGGAATGGATATCCTAAAACTTTTAAAAAAAATTGAAAACACAAGAGATGATTGTTCCGACTATCATGATAGCGTGTGGGGTCCAGGATAAGGCCGGGGTAGAGGTAAACTCCTTGCCCATTCATCAAATTTATTTTGAAAATCTTCCCCCGAATTATTCTATTCCACGAAGATTCCTATCAAGGAATTGAAATCAAATATTCTAGAACACTTATTTCTAAAATGAAGGCTCCCTACCAAATAACTCAAAACAAAATAAGAAAAACTAAACAAACTATTTTATGTAATGTGATATTTTTGTTCTGCATCATACAATCAGCTTTTCAATAAATATTTGAATATATCCGACTTGACTAAATATCAATTTAATATCTAGAAAACTTTTATTGTTTATAGAGATTTTAAAAAGTATATTTATAGTAATATATATATATATATATATATATATATATATATCATTCATATAGTTGCATACGGAATTGGGAACCCTGGAGGGCGCCCCGCCGCCTCCTGTTGGGCGTCATCCGAGCCATTGGATGTGTTTTCAACGGTCCTAATTTCATCTTGACACTTTGTTGATTTGAGCCATCCATTACCAAGATGAATTCCGAGCCATTGATTGCCGAGATCAACGGCCTCCTAAGGTGCCCTTCCGGACCCCCGGGTCCAGTTGCATACAACCATGCATAGCACGGGTTCATGTTAGTCTTATATATTATTTCAGGATGACTTTGGGTGAGGAGGAACGTGGATGTGACAAGTGTTCCCTATTTTTTACACCTTCAATTTTATTTTATGAAATCTAAGAAAAATTCGTAATGGTATTATTTTCTAAATGGAAAGGTTTTCCATGGAATTGTTACATTCTCTAATATCAATACAACCATGAGAAGGAAAGCTTTAGAATCTTTCCATTCAGTCTTACATATCAGCATAATAAAGAAAATAAATAGTATTTTAAATGTCTGATTTATATGAAATTAATGGAGCAATATAAAATCTAATTGAGTTTACTTCTATTGTTAAATTTTTTGTTTCTAGAATTCCGATATTTATTGATTGTGTTGAGTTCATGACATGTACTTAATTAAGTTAATTTTTATTTTCAGTATGTATTATGTTTTTATTCTTTTTTTTTTCCTTTGTCGTTCTCTATAGGAGGTGATGCAATTCTCTTAAATTAAGGAATGAGATCAAATTCGGGTGAACCCAACAATGTGAGTTAATTTGATTGGTTATTGGTGAATGACTCCATTTTTCTTTAATTCATTTATTAAACTTGGTTAGATGCATGGATCCCGAAGCTTTGGTTAATAAATAAATTTTGAGAGAAGTCAGCTTTATTTTTGGGAGTATCAAATAGAAATGATTATGTTTGCGTCGTGCTTTTAGGTAGAGACAAGTTTAGACTTCACAGTAACCTATAAAATAACTCATAAAAACCAATAAAAATGCCTAATAGGAATTCACTTAATTTACAGATGGTATATATATATATATATATATTTCCAACTAAATCCACAATGTCATTTGTCAAATTTAATCTCTGAAATGGAATGTGAGACAACTCACCTAATAGCTAGACATTATGCATGACACCTATATGAAACATCTGAATATATTACAAGAATGAAATATGCCCTTAAAATTATTCTATCATTTTTTTCCTTCAATTGCCCGTGCATAGCACGGGTTCATGCTAGTAAGAAATGAATCCAAAAGGAAAAAGAATCAATGAGATGAATGCTCATATAAAACACATTTACTTTAAACCCCCTAAATTTTAAATCTTATCCCTACCGTATATAAAGAGAGAGTTTGGTTGAAGAGTTTTTGTTACTGCAATTTTACAAGGATGCCCCCACCTTCATCAACCGTTATTTATTCTGCTTTGCAATAAGAGCTACTATGTTATTCTGCTTTGCAATCTTCTTTGGATAAAAAAATAAAGTGCCTCCGCACGTAATTGTTTAATTTTTTTTGCACCAATTGAACTACTAATAGAGATCTTTAATTCGATACGGAAAAATTTAAGAAATTCAATATTACCAAATTACCCTTCGCCACAGTTATGACAGGTGGTTTGTTGACTTTGCAATTTCTTTCAGATCCAATAATAAAGTATTCACACGCATAATTCTTGGTTTTTTTTTTTTCGCGCGGGCGCACACACATTTTGGTGCTTCGGATCGATTAGATTGTGCACATATACATTATATATATAAAGAGGCAGTTTTCGTTTAGTACATCAATTTTACCATAATGCCTCACCTTTATATGTTATTTTGCATTGCTTCTGTGATTTTTGGATAAAAAAATAAAGTACTTGAGCGCATATTTTTTTTTTTTTTGCACCAAATTAAACTAGTAATAGAGAGATCTTTAATTCGATGCGATTTTTTTAAAAAAAATTGTATACGAAAGTATTTTACATTGCTCGTTTGTTGAGCTTGCAATTTTCTGGCAAAAATAACGTACAATCACTCATAATTTTTTGATTTTTTCTCCCAAATTATGTATGAAAGTATTTAATTTTTTGATCCAAATAACACACTTTTTTTTGTGATAAGGGGCCTTGGTTGCGCCTGGCGCGCAATCACCGCATGACCGCAACTAGTAGTAATATAAAGATGTGGTAATTTTTGACCATATGTTGGAATCTTATGAATTCAAAATTGAGATCTTCATTTCCCACCAAAAGTAGGCTCAGTTATCCTCTTTCACCTTTCATATATAAAGACAAAAAGTCGAAAAGGCGTGGGACCAATTGCACCAAAAATAAAAGAAAAAGTGTGGGACCAATGAAGAAGCATTATAGCCCAACACATAAAAATCAAGATTGCATAATTGAACCATCATGGGAAAGTTTGTTTGGGATGCAAAATAATTGAAAGAATCACAGTAAAATCTCGGTGGGGCTATGGTAGTAAATTGTAATAGTGGTGTGTTGAGCCAAAAAGAATATATATCGATTCAATACGAGCTCTCATATTGAATTAATTACACATTCATTGAACATTCTCAATACTTCGTCACAAAGAGACTCAAACCTCCACGCTCTTTTTAGCATGAGATTTTGAGTTTCGTGTGTCTACTATTTCACTACTAAGATATTTGAAAAGTGAATCGTATATTTGTATTCCGTGGATAGAAATAATTCTTTACATATAAAGCCAATTTACAACATGACAATGATGATTTTTTAATTTATGTTGGACTCGTGACTTTCCTATTACACGTGAATGTGCATATATAGTATGGGGAGGGGAGCCCTCTGGTTGAGGTTTTGCACTGGTTCTGCTTGTCCTGGAGATGGTAAATGATTTTGTTAGGGTTTCAAAATATTCTTGAAAGGTTTGGTGTTGGAAGCATGCTTAAAGACAACCCCTCTTGTGCCTCTGTGAAGTAGTAAATACTACCATTAATATTGTACCAGTTTATTAATGTTTAATTTCAGCTTTGAAGGGAGATAGGTAAGTTTCTAAATTCATTTTCAATTATATTAATATTTAGAGTATTATTGTCTTGAATACTTCTAATGAAAATCTGACATGTTCAACATTTTATCTGTGCAATGTGCAATCCGAGCAACGATGGAGTCAGGAGGGAGGCTAGTAGCCTAGTAGGGGCTGTCGAAGTATCGCTCCCGCCAATTTGACAAAAAACCCTACTATTATATTGACAAAATATGTATATCATCAAATTATATGACCCCGCCTCTCCTCCAAAGATATAGCCTGCCCTTTTTACGTACAAATCTTGACTCCATCCCTCAACCCGAGATAGGAGAAATATACTTGGAAAGAGACTCACGAGAATTGAGATCATCCAAGACCTAATATGAATACGATGTTAAAACATTCAACTCAAAACAAAGCGATAATAGATGGATACTTTTGAGACTCCATGGACCCATTTTTAAGTGGATAAGAGAAACCGTGTGAGACAAGTGAAACAATATCAGTACATCTGCCTATGATACTATTAAGAACCATGGGTGACAGTTGTACATAATATTCCTTTCTGAGAGAATATGTGGAATTTAAAGGGTCAAAAGAATGAGTTGGTGTGCTTTATATTTTTCCTCTTTGTCTTTTGAGAATCCCAATATTTGCTGGAGCAGTAACAATGAGTAGTTATTTGAAGAGACAAAAGGAAATGCTTGGAACGCATGTATTTGGATACAAAATCTGAAAATGCGTTTAGAGCGTCATACGAAAAGACTTGGGTTTACTATAAATCTAAAGTGAAGAGGTCACGCCCTAGACAGGGTTCAATAGAAAAACAAGATTCATGTAGCTGACCCTAATTGATTGGGACATAAGGTTCGGTTTGGTTTGGTTACGTATCTCATGTGGATCTCAAATTTACCGAATGGCCATGTCCCGTACACTAACTCAAAGACAAAGGGAAAAAATTCCTAATACCATGATCAAAGTATTGTCTTTGGTGCATAATAATTTTCCTTAGAGCAAGATTCTTCATGTTTTAAAGAGGGAGACGGGTGTGTTTTTACTTTCGTTTTTCCCCATTTAGCTTTTTTTTTAAAAAGAAGAAGAAAAGACTAGGCATTTGGAAACGAAATAATTATTCCGATGGAACCTTCACAAATTAGCCGTAACTACACAGTACACACCATCCAAACCGTTATTCTTTTCGGATAAAGATATGGGTACAGAGCAACCCGCACAGAAAATGCACAGAACCCGTTCGGGGACCCACTTTTGGGTCCCAAACGAGTGATCCGAACCATTCATTATTCTTCGAACATTTTTCCAAGGGGCCCTGTAAAATTTCATCTCTATCGGACGGTTATAAGTGATATAACCAAAACCCCACCGTTTCAATCAAAAAAAAAAATTGATTGAAACGGTGGGGCTTTGGTTGAACCACTTATAACCGTCCGATTGAGCTGAAATTTTACGGGGCCCCTCGGAAAAATATTTTAAGAATAATGAACGGTTTGGATCACTCGTGTGGGACCCAAAAGTGGATCCCCGAGAGCGCTTTGTACATTTTCTGTACAAAACCTTCGGTACCCGTAGCATGGTCCATTCTTTTCTATTCGTAATTTTCGGACAGTGCTGGGCGTACAGAATGGTTTGCACAGAAAACGTACCGATTGCGTTCGGGGACCCACTTTTGGGTCCCACACGAGTGATCCGAACCATTCATTGTTCTTAAAACATTTTTTCGATGGGTCCCACCAAATTTCAGCTCAATCGGACGGTTGGAAATGCTCCAACCAAAGTTCCACCGTTCCAACCAATTCGGATCACTCGTGTGGGACCCAAAAGTGGGTCCCCGAACGCGATCGGTACGTTTTCTGTGCAAACCATTCTGTACCCGTATCTTTATCCGCAATTTTCTCTTTATTACCAAATCAAAGGACCAACCAAAATACAAATCATTAAAAGATGAATTTACTCTTCGAATCAATCAATTTCCTTCTGAGCTGTATCTCAACAAAAGACCCTTTTCTCTTTTTCCCTACTACTTTTGTGAACATTTATGGGGTGGGGTCGGTGTTTTGTTGACTTTGATGTACTGCCTCTTGATTTTGCTTCTACTACACTGCTACAAGGTTGTTGTTTTCTTGAATTTTCAAATAGAGTAAATACCCTGATATTGTTAGCTTGTTAATTTGGCTAAAAAAAAAAAAATTGGTTTTTTGGTTTTGTCTTTATTCAATTTTTTTCTTTGCATTTGTTAGTTTTCGGTCGATTTGTTGTGGTTTCTTGGCTTGTCTCGATGAGAGGAATCTAAAAAGTATAAAATTATTAGCCAAACTTAAAGTTTTGTGAATAAAAACGAAAAATAATCCAAAAAATTGGTTTATTTTGGTTTATTTTCGGCTTTATTCAAAAAATTATTACTTTTGACCATAATTTTATACTCTTTAGATTCGTCTCGACGAGATAAATCCAGAAACCACAAAATCTTGACGCAAAACTAACAAATGCAAATTTTTTTTGAATAAAGAAAAAACGAAAAAAACCAAAAAACCAATTTTTTCTTGGGAAATAATAATACCAAAACCATTTTTGTTTGTGCCCAAACTGTAGTGCATCAAAGGCTTGTATCTTGCACATGGGACAAAGTTTTTAAGCACTACAATTTTGGCACAAGAAAAAAAACAGTTTTGGCACAAACAAAAGCGGTTTTGACATTAGCGCCACCCTTTTTCTTTTTAGCCAAATTACTAGACAACTACTTGTTTCATTCCCATTGTGTCCTTTCCTCCCTTCATTTTAACAGTTCCATGTAAGAAGGGTGAGTTTTAAACTCATACTACTACTTAGCTACGCTTTGACAAAAAAAAACGCAGAATTGGTATTTTTAGTTTTTTCATTTTATCTTTATTCAATTTTGTTTTGCATTTGTTAGTTTTGCGTCTAGTTTTTGTGATTTATTGATCATCTTAACGAGACGAATAAAAAAAGTATAAAATTATTGTCAAAACTAATATATTTTTTTAATAAAGCAGAAAATAAACAAGTTTATTGGTTTAATTTTGACTTTATTAAAAAAAAATTTAGTTTCGACCATAATTTTATACCTTTTGGGTTCGTCTCGTCGAGAAGAATTCATAAACCACGAAAATTTGACGCAAAACTAACAAATGCAAAAAAAAAAATTTGAATAAAGACAAAACAAAAAAACAAAAAAAACCTTTTTTTTTTTTTTTGCCAAATCACCCCTAAGTAACCTCTTGGAGCGAGGCCATATTAGTAACTCTCGCAAATTTTTTAGTTCCAGTGTGGATGACTTGTTTTATCCAAATAAAAAAATGTGATATTCTAAAGTGCGCGCAAACTGGTCTGAAAACCTTTACCGCCAAAGCCAATGAAAAAAAATACAGTTGCATAAAGCGGTGGGCAGGACATGTGGCCATGTGCGGGAGCTTGTCACAATCTTTCTACGCTTCATGCCTCAGTGATTGAGCTTCCAGGGTGTTTAATTTCTTGAGCATTTCTTCAATTTCCATACCATTTCCTTTGGTATCTGAGATTTTCGGTATCTGGGTTACTTGCAGATTTGGGTTTTAAGTAGTTTGAGGTTAGTGTCTTCTGGGTATTCTGTTAGAGAGAGAGAAAGAGGAGAGAGAGAGAGAGAAAGGAATGGCAAAATCGGATGAGCCAGCACCTCACCCACCAAAGGATCAACTTCCCGGTGTCTCCTACTGCATTAACAGTCCTCCCCCATGGCGTATGTCTCTAGCATCCACATTTTTCTTTTGCTTTTAGATTTCTATGAGTTTCTACTTGGAATTTCTTTTTTGGTTTTACTTAAAATGTGAAGATGTTATGCTAGCTACGAATGGTCTTTACTGCAAAAAGAGGAAGAAGAACAAAGCAACAAACAGAACACCATTTATTTGAGATATTTTGGCCTCGTTTTTATGTGCTGTATTTGTAGCTAGGGGGTTCTATTTGATGTTTATATTCCTTCTTCCTCCATTTTGTGTGTCAGCATCAAGGTTTGTCCTTGTCTTTTGAGTTAATAGAAGCTAATTTGAAGTGTTTCTTTTTTTGGTTTTGTTTATTAGAACTCATTTTTATATGCTTAACTAACTCTTTTGGGGAAAGTATGGGTGAATCCTACTTTCCATTCTCAACCACTATAGAGTCTTATCATAGTTCTGATTCCATTGCTGATCTTCCCCAATCCCCACTTCAGATTTACAAACATGGTTAACCTCAACAGTTAATGGTAATGGTAATTATGAGCCTTTTTAATTTCCCTTTTTATACTGCTCTTTAGATTCGAAATTCTTCAGAAATATGTAACTATGAGTATGAAGTGCTTGGACAAAACCCCCGGTTTGAGAAGTTTCGTCAGTAGTTTGTGGACATAACAAGATTTATTCATGAAACTCGTCCAACTGAAAAGATCTGTTATTGGTGTTATCCTTTTTTCTTCATCAGTATTTAATTATAACAGCAAAGGGTGGAATTTTTAAAAGGAACTTTTAACACCAGTGAATCCTGAATACTGGGGGTTACCTAAACTTTAGCATTTTGATTCCTATATCGAACTCAGGTCCACTCGCAAGAAGGGCAGAACGGTGTATAATTCATCCTTCTCAGAATCATGTACTTTACATGAAAATGCTTTATTCTGCAGACTTATTTTGTAATCAGACTTAACTAAAATTGCACATACCAATTCTGGATGCATTCTTATTTGGTCAAGGTTCTTTGAATTTTCGTTTTTAGTTCCTTCATTTTGGGCACTTATCTATCATTGTGGTCTTCCGTGTTCACCTAATTTATAAACTTTTGGTGTGTTTCCGATGCAGCTGAGGCTATCCTCCTTGGGTTTCAGCATTATTTGGTCATGCTTGGCACAACAGTTCTCATCCCCACTGCTCTTGTTCCTCAAATGGGAGGAGGAAATGTAAGGCCTAAGGACAAACGTACGCATTTGAAAATGGTTTCTTTTCCCCATAACTGATGTTTAACAATCGAGCTGAAAATTCATTTGCTGTTCTTCTAGGAGGAGAAAGCAAAGGTTATCCAGACACTACTCTTTGTTGCTGGATTGAACACATTACTGCAGACATATTTTGGGACTAGATTGCCAGCTGTGATTGGAGGGTCATATACGTTTGTTGCAGCCACAATCTCAATTATCCTTTCCGGTCGCTTCAATGATCCAGACCCTATAGAGGTTTGCGGTCTAGATACGGATACCCATCCGTTCTTTTAGTGATTTCTGTATCACACACTGAATTTTGTAATGAGTAATAGGTATTGCTGACATGAGGCACACAATTAGGCTTTACTTATTTTCTTATTAAGGGTAGGGGTCACAATACTTTTGCCCCCGGTGTTTTTCTATCTCCCATAAGACTACCGCTGGATACGAAATTTTGTGTGGGATATATTTCTAAACCAGTTAAAAAAAAAGATATATTTCTAAGAATATATGAAAGTCCTTGAACAATTTTACAACTACCCACATCTTCTTTTCATTACTCATGGTCCTCTTGGTCACACACACACACACACACACATTTATCAACAGAATTCAAAAGAAGGAAGTGAATGGAAGAGACAAAGTGCAGACTTAAATGCTTGACTAATCTTGTTGATATCTAGTTCTAACCATGGGACCATTATCTATTTCCTCAGAGATTCAAACAGACAATGCGGGCAATCCAGGGTGCACTCATTGTTGCTTCAGCTCTTCAAATTGTCCTAGGTTTCAGTGGCCTTTGGCGTAATGTCACAAGGTTGGCTCATAATTTTACACAATACACGAAATTATGACTATGTTTGGCCTACTTGGACTTTCTTTTTTCCGATCTTGTAATGACAGTTTTGAGCATTCCATTATATGGATTTATGATGTAGAAAATCGTAGTGTAAGTTCCAACAATATCTTCCAGTAGACCGTACTCTGGTTGGCTTGCATTGGTTGCATAAATTGCATTGGTCTGACTCAATGCAGTTCTGAAGGATAGTTTTTTTTTTTCTTTCCCATCAGACGTTCCTCTTGATTATGTTCGTAACTTCCTTTGCTCTATCCAGGCAGCAGCAAACTCAAATTTTGCTATTACTACATTTACTTGAACGTCCCAACCACTGTTTTATTTTTCCCTTTCAGGTTCTTAAGTCCACTCTCAGCTGTTCCTTTGGTTGCTCTTGTTGGTTTTGGGCTCTACGAGCTTGGTTTCCCTGGGGTAAGTACTCTTTAACTGCACTTAGATGGATTCATTGGCTTTATTCTTTCTGGTTTGTCATTGTATCTCTTGTGGATATCAAGTTCTGACTTTCTCCCCTAGGTCGCTAAATGCATTGAAATTGGACTTCCGCAACTTATCCTTTTAGTGTTTTTCTCACAGGTAAATTCATATGATAGAGTAAAACATTTTGTTCTTATAACTTTTGGTTACCACTATCTTTTCTTCGTCCCTCATAGCAGAAATATATTTAAAACTTTCAGCTAAGGTTATAATTCCTTTTGTTGTCTGCACTCTGCAGTATCTGGCCCATGTGTTAAAAAGAGGATTTAATGTCTTTGAACGGTTTGCTGTGATAATTACGGTGGTCATTGTATGGATTTATGCTTACATACTCTCCATTGGTGGTGCCTATAATGACAAAGCACCAGTAACACAAACGAGCTGTCGTGCTGATCGCGCTGGAATTATTGATGGTGCTCCTTGGTAAGCACGTGTCCCTGTTACTAGCTGGTTGGCTTAGCATTTATTCAGGATTAGCTAATATTTAAATCTCAAAATTAGAGACTTTTGTTTGGGTCTCCTTAACTTTCTCTAACTGAACTATGGCTGTGTTTTGGGAAAAGATGCACGAGAACATTCCTTAATAGTTTACTGGAATTCGCTTTGGCAGGATAAGACTTCCCTATCCCTTTCAATGGGGAGCGCCTTCATTTGATGCCGGTGAAGCCTTTGCCATGATGGTTACTTCATTCGTTGCTCTTGTAGAGGTCTGTTTCTCTTCTTGAGCTACTCTGTGTGCAATGGTTGTTATAATTGTTGTCATGTTTCTCATTATTGTTTGCAATCAGCAATTCAGCATTGTAATTAATATACTGGCAGGCTACTTACCTCTTAGTGTGGGAGAGTCAACTGTTTTGTGTTAATTGTCTTGAAACACCGTATGGGTGTTGATACGTGTTATGATTAGGCAGACATTCTTAAAAGTTTGATATAACGTTGTACTTCCCTCACATCTTTACTTAGTTCGTTTCTCTTAAACTTGAACTCAACCTTTTTCATGGTTTGGTCTCTTTTCTATATAACCTACCTTAAATAGCTTATTTCTGCCTTCTTTCAGTCCACTGGTGCCTTTATTGCTGTGTCAAGATATGCAAGTGCAACACCTTTGCCGCCTTCTGTCCTAAGCCGAGGCGTTGGTTGGCAGGTAACATGGAAACTTGTCACTTCCTTATATTTTTTTGATCAGCTTGTCACTTTCTTTATTGTAGAACGTCAGATTGTTCTTTGCTTCAACCTGATGTGAGAATATTTTCTAAATACACGCTTTCTAATAGCATGCATTCTGTGATCATGTGCAGATTAAGATAGGAAGTATGTAGAGCATGGAAAAGAAGTTAGCTGAGAATAAGTTTGCACTGTCGTCTAATTTAGTTGTATGGTTTAGGTTTCCTATCCTTAGTTTCTTAGCGGCAGATGCATCTGAATCTTTAACTTAATCTGTTAGGGAAACATTGTATTGTTTCAAGGCATGGTATGATATTTTCCACCACACGCTTGATGTATGGTCATATTGTATGTCAACTCTAGAAAATTATGTGGTGGTCCCAGGGTATAAGCCCATTCACCCATATAGCCACACATTTCTATGGGTCTACCACCAAGCCATAGAACCCATACAAATGCATGACTAGGAGGAGTGGTGGGGCAATATTCCAGGAGCACTGGAGCAGAATACCAATTCTCTCCTATCGTTTGTAAGTTGAGTTTGCCAATTTCAACCAATCCCACCCCACGAAGTAACTCTGAAATAATAGAGGAATGAAAGAATGAAGAAAAACAAACTGAATGCCTGTCAGACATATATAATCTGCACCTAGCAATTGTTTTCTTTTTGTCTTGTCTTCTTTTGACCTCGATGACTTTAGCGATTGCTAAAATACATCACTAAGTAGTTTGATTTTTGCAAGTGGAGTGCTGCCCCAAGGCCAAGTAGCTTTGAACGACTGACCTATTAGAAGGTTGATTGATCAACAAATTGACCGTTTTGAGTCGAACGAAATTGTGTCAATAATTCATCCTGGGAAATTTCAAGGATGAATTATTTCCTCCCCTTCCTGCTCCAAATCAGAACGAGGAAGATTATGATTGTTTTTCAACTTCAGATACCATCAACTTTTCTGAATAGGGAATATTCGTTTATTGTCACAGGGAGTTGGCATTTTGCTGTCTGGTTTGTTTGGAACCGTGAATGGATCCTCCGTGTCGGTGTAAGAATTCAACACTGGAAACATTTCTGATCATAAATTCATTGGCTTTTTATGCTTATCAATTGAGACAGAACGAACTTAGAAAATGAATTTTTCTGGTTTAACTGCAGTGAAAATGCTGGTCTTTTAGCATTGACTCGTGTTGGCAGTAGAAGGGTTGTGCAAATATCTGCTGGCTTCATGATTTTCTTTTCCATTCTTGGTAAATGTTTTGCAGCAAAAAATTTCGACAACCAGTAGCTTTCGGCTTTTTTGGTGAGTGGTCAAGCATTATTTTGTTAATTATCAATTGAATATTCTTTTTCAGGGAAATTTGGAGCAGTCTTTGCTTCCATTCCAGCACCTATTTTTGCTGCTTTATACTGCATTTTCTTTGCTTACGTGGGTAAGTATCAATATTCTCATAACTTAGGCTGAGTTTCCTTTAAAAATACTTAATTGTATTTTTTGTATTTTTGGTATCCTCGTACAGTTGTACTCATATTCAAACTTAAAAAAATAGAGAAAATACCATAGTGGACAATACTGAAAACTTCTTATAATGATCTGTTTTAGTTGACGGTTTTGTTGGTTGCATCGTGCACGTGCAGGTTCAGTCGGTTTAAGTTTCCTACAGTTCTGCAATCTCAACAGCTTCCGAACAAAGTTCATATTGGGGTTCTCTATCTTTCTGGGTTTATCTGTACCCCAGTACTTCAACGAGTATACCGCGATCAAAGGATACGGTCCAGTTCACACAAGTGGAAGATGGGTATGCTGAAAAAATTATCATCTATAAATCTTAAAATAAATTTAGACTTTGATAGAATTTCTTGACGCTTTTTCTTACTTGGCAGTTCAACGATATGGTTAATGTTCCATTCTCGTCGGAAGCATTTGTTGCAGGCTTGCTGGCATATTTCCTTGACAACACAATACACAAGAGAGACAGCTCCATTAGAAAAGACCGCGGTAAGCATTGGTGGGACAAATTCCGGTACTATAATACCGATACGAGGAGCGAGGAATTCTACACTCTGCCCCTCAATCTCAACAAATATTTCCCATCAGTGTGATTAGGCATCGCAGAGATACAATGCTCAATAGCTATCTCTGGAGAAGACAAAGAGCATGATGTAGCTATTTGTGTGTGTACTATTATGTAACTGTTCTTTTTTCATGGGTATAATTAGTATCTTGATTTATAGGATGCCTTGTGACATCCAGTAATTCAGTTTCCTAGCTGTAAATCTGTGGATGATATGGGATTAAAAGTAGCAATGAAACAAGTTTGCTGCTCTTTGCTCTACTATTTTCCCCCTCTTGTGCTGTCCAAATTTTCATTCTCCAACCAATTTGCAGCACATAACTATCATAGAAAATATATGTAAGTGACAAACTGTATATGCTGAGAAACTTGAGTAAACTGAGACAAAAGGGTAGTAAATTTGAATTGAAATAAGTGATTCAAGTGAATAAGTGACAAATGGTGGGTCGTGTGTCTCTATGCTGCTCCGGCTTCCAACGGCTTCTTGATTTTTCTCTTGAAGGAGTAATAATAGGTCAAGTGTTCGATTATTTGTCAAGTCTTTAAGGTATGCATGCAGGGGACAAGTAATCAACATCCTCATTTCCAAGAACAAAGGGCGGATCAAGTGGTAAGACGCTCTCTTTACTAGGATGACATATGGGTTTGATTCAATTAGGTTACATGGGGTAAAACAATCTCATATACATTGTTGTGTCAAAATCATGAATAAGTTTTTGCAGATCTTGGCAACCTAATTGCAGTTGGCAAATCTGTCTCAGGTTGCGACCTCTAGTTTATTCATCTCTCCAACAGACATAAACCATATTTCCTTTCTTTCATTTTTCTCCCTTTAATCCCTCTCTTTCTACCCATGAGACCATTTGATCCTGCCCTGGATTCTCTCACAGCTCCAGAGCAGTCGCTAGAAGAGAAGCAGATGAGTACCTTTGAGCAAAACGAAAATTTATATCAAACAATTGCGACTAGCTCACTGTGAGAAACCATAAGCAAGAAACTAAATGTATGCACAGATAGTTGTACACACACAAATTCACACATCAAAACTGACGCATAGAATAAATAATAACATTTGGTGTTTAGTTGATGAACTCACCTTTCAAATGCAAACAATCACAGTCAACTGCTCTCAGGAGCTTACAGAAATTTTGAAAAGAAGGCACTGCTATACCTAAATGAGGTAGTGTCATATAACTTCCTCGAGGTTGTCTTCCTAATACATGGAAAGGGCGAAGACTTGAAGCTTAATCAAACTGTGTACCTCCAGTGATGATTACACTTACTGGTCGCGTTTTCTCGTCATCGGTTTACATGCTTTTTTTTTTTTTTTGGGTGCCGTCAGAATGGTTCTTAGCTGCTTTAAGAAATGAAACCGCGATTAGTTATCCAACAAATTACTTGACGTTCCTAGAACACCACGAAAGCTGTCGAGTGTTCAGATATCTTTACATTTGGCAAATATAAGAGGTCCAAAACCCAAAGCAAAAGTTTGGTTGGCCGTGATCTCTTGCTGTATCCGAGTTCACCTGCACTTCCCATTTAAAAAACAGGACATAAACAGTAGATAACTACCAGTAGTCTTTGCATGAACAATCTCCTCCTTTGAAAGTATGGAAACGAGAACGGTCTCTAACAATAATCTCCCTACCATAAACTTTGGAAATGGTCTTTAGAGCCATATGACAGTCTTCACAGGTCCTTAAATTTTTAACTATCCGAATTGAGGTGCCAGGCAGAGTACTCATCAGGGCAAAAGCAACAGCTAGCTTTTCGCTGTGCCATGCCACTGCTTGCTCTTTCTCCTCCTCATTCAGATCAAATGAAACATGCATTGTGTTAGCAATATAGCCTCCTAAGCTCACCCTGTTCATAATTTCTTTCAACTTTTCTCGTATTTCTTCAATTTGTGGATGCAACCGATCAGCAACTTGAAACTCATGAACAACACCATCCACCTCAATCCAACTACGCCCAGGGTCCGACCCATTCCTTTTCTCACCCATTAGTTTCCTCACTTCAGCCACTCCCTCCCAACTGCCTAAAGAAGCATATAAGTTTGAAAGTAACACCTTACCTCCATTACATACGCTATAGTTCATTTTCTCAACGTGGCTTATAATGCACTGTGCAAGATTAGCATCACGGTGGATTCTACATCCATTAAGCAAAGATCTCCATATAACAATGTCAGGCTCCATGGGCATGGTTCTGACAATTTGGAAAGCCTTTTCTAGGTGACCCGCACGCCCAAGCAAATCAATAAAACACCCGTAGTGCTCAATCTTGGGCACAATCCCCCACAAGCTCTCCATATCGTTGAAGATTGAAGAACCTTCCTCTACAAGACCAGAATGGCTACATGCATTTAAAACCCCTAGACAGGTAACCTCGTTCGGTTTAACGTTTTCAGCTAACATTTGATTGAAAACACGTAAAGCATCCTTACCAAGTCCATGAATTGCTAACCCTGAGATCATGCTCGTAAAATTATGAACATCTCGTCTAGAGATTCCACTGAAAACTCGAGTGGCACTCTCTATCTTCCCACATTTGGAGTACATGTCAATAAGAGCAGTTGAAATATTTGAGCTCTCAAAAATTCTACTCTTACCTATGTACATATGAATCCAATGTCCTTGATCTAAGGCTCCAAGATGAGCACACGCGGAAAGTACACAAACAAGAATGGCCTCATTGGCCTGCACCTTATCATCACAAAGCATGTCACGGAAATAGCAAAGGGCTTCCACATACCTCCCAACTCCAACAAAGCCTGAAATCACACCAGTCCAAGAGACATTATTATGCACCGGCATCTGATCGAAAATCTCACAAGCTCTACCCATCTCCCCGTGTTTTGCATACCCACACAGCAGACTAGTCCAGGAGAACACGTCTCGGTCAGACATTTGATCAAACACTTTTTGGGCATCCTCCATTTTCTTATAAATACAGTACATATTGATGACAGCATTGCCTACGTATAAATTCGATTCAAACCCATTTTTCATTACCAACCCATGAACAATTTCCCCACATACCAAATACGTTCGATGCGAACACGAAGTGATCACAAAAGTGAACGTATAATCGTCCGGAAAAACAAGCAGGGTGCGGTCTAAAGCGAGCATTTGACGGAATAAATTGATGGGTTCTTGACAATTGTACAGCTTGGAGTAAGCCCTGATCATGATATTCCATAACAGAGTTGGAGGTGAAGGCAAAGGATAGCTACTGAATAAGGTTCTTGCACTGGTTATGTCCCTAATAGATAGATAACAGTGAATGAGAGAGTCAGTAATGGAAGGAAATGATGGATATTCTTGGGTTATGACTTGGGCATGGATTTGTTTGAGCTGTGAGACTCCTGGGCGTTGGTTTAGCAAATGGGAAAGTGCTTCTGGTTTAGGTTGGAGAAATGGGTTAGTGTTGGTTGGAATGGAAATGGAGGGAACGGTGGTCGATGAACAAGAAGAAAGACAAATTCTTTTGAGTTGCAAGTGTTTGATGAAAAGTGCGAGGTCTTTAGTTTTGGACCTTGAGATTACTTGCATTTGGAACGAGGGAAGAATATGGTGTGGGTGGGAGCTGAGGCTATTGCTTATAGTGCTTTGTGTCTCATTTGGGCAAAATACTGAGGTTTTATGAAGGGAAGTTTTTTTTATTAACTTGGATATATTACAAGATGCTAAAATAGTAGGAAAGAAATAAAAATAGTGTTAGAAGTACTATAAGTTGGCACAGTGTAAACTGAAATTACAGGATCAGGAATATTATGTATTTTCACAATTAAAACATTATGCGGAATTTATCATATAAACTTAATGTACATACTGAGATCCATTCTGAGTATTGTGTTGAATCAAGACACCCGGATTGCTCTTGATTTTCTTTAGAGGGTGATAGCCCAAAAGGAAGTGGTTTTCTCTCTCTTTGACTCTTTTTCTTTATTACTCATACAAACTTTAGAGATGGGAAAATATGAAGTTGAAAACTGTACTGACCGGAGAGAGGACTCTTCCTCATATACAATCACATCTCACCCATCCTTCATGGTGAAACTAAATGAGGTATCAGGGCTCATGCCATGCATTCACCTCTCTCGCTAGATCTAAGCCAATTTATTCATCTTTATGTCATGTGGGCCACAACATATATAAGGTAGGTTCTTAACAGGACTTGAACAATTACAAAGTCGCCAATCCCGACCAGCGTCCGAATTTGGTAGGACACTTATAAAGGAATCGGCCACCACAACATTGCACCCAACTATACCACAAAAATACTTAGGTTGTTTTGCTTGTTTGTGTTCCGTGCGAGTATGCGAGCGGTGGGGCTTTCAATGATATGTGCTAAAAGGCTTTTGGGTTGGTGTCACAATTTAATAATTGGACACAAAGTAGGTTTTGGTAGTGTCACAGTTTCTTTCCCAATCAAAATTTATCATACTGTCTACATATCTATCTATTTAATTAAGGAGTACTAAACACATGTATGTCACATTACCTCTCCTCTTTTGTTTTTTAAAACAATAAAAAAACATTAATCCACCTTAATCACTAATTTTTCATAGCTCATTTCTTGGTTTTTCCCACTTAAGAGTGAAAAAAAATAATTCAAACTTCACTCAATCTTTGAGCTACTAAAATTATATACAAATATAAACAACCCAATTCCCAAACTATTAGGTATTTCAAAACTTACTCTCACAAAAATTACAACTGAGAATCTAAAACAAACTTAATCAAAAGAATCTTCTCCAAATCTCCAAAAAATATTTAGTGGTTTGAGGCACAGCCCGAACACCCCTCTTCACCACACATTTTTGTAGAGCCTAGTACTAAGTGTATGGACACCACACTCACGAATCGTTTTACTAAATGACTTCCTAAGTAGCTATGAGCATTTGCATTTTTTGCAAAATCAGTTGATGTTGGAAAAAATCCATCTCATGGGCCATATCTTTAGCTTCTTTTGCAACATTTTCCAGAATTCATAGAGAGGTGCATCCTTTTGATAATGACTAGAGACACTGAAGGATAAAGGCTCAAAGCACATGTTTTAGGTCATTATTTTACAATACATCAACCCAAAAGCAAAAAAAAAAGACAGTTAATGAAAAAGACAAGTGTTTGTGGAACAAGCTCTAACTCTAATATATATATATATATATACTATTTGCCATAAAAAAAAAAAGTGGCTATGAGCCTGAAATCTACAACAAACAGTTACTATACACTATAAACTAAACCAAACTAAACTGAGCTTTACGTCCCAGTCAATTCGGGTCGGCTAGTTCCTATTAAACTATCTCGAATGAAGACAACTCAGTCCTATTTTACAACTGCACACATTCTCCAACTGGGCAGCACTTCTTACAATGAAAAAAAAAAAAACACATAGCAACTAACAATCTACGTACAGTAACCAATTCACCAGATTCTTGGCATGTCTGAAGCAAGGACCGCTTCTGAAGAAACATGCTTCAATGAGGCAACCTTCCTTTTAGACCTCAGCACACTGAATTCGCCATTTTCTCTGTTTTATCAATATCAGCAGCTAGCATGGAATAGCAAAAAGCCATTGATAATACTGCTCAGATCATCTTGCGGCAGGCCCACCGTCCTTGACGCAAGACGAGCAAGGCTTGCTTCCTGGCCCTCCCAAAAAATTTCAGATTAGAGGCCCCAAATGTTATTGGGTGTCGTACAAGGTATAAAAAATAAGCCCATTAAGAATGGGAATGCATTAGCTATGCTATCCAATGAAAAGGAGATAGCGGGAAGATTGATTACGGTAGCATTATTACTACTTTTGCCGCTAAAAATGCCAAAAAAAAAGTGATATCTAAATGATAATTTTACATTCTTGTAATGATCACTATATTTGAAAATTAAACCTACCTTACTGTGCATATTCAGATTGATTTAGTGTCTATCTGTTTTGTTTGCTCGAAAAAGTATGCAAGGGACCCTAACCTTGAAGTTCGCCTCGGGCCCTTGAAATATCAGGGACGAACCAATCTTGTGCTTCAGAACTGGAGTACTGATATTGAGATGAATGATCCGTATCAATTGACACTAAATGCTGGTTTTCATCATCTCGAGGGACGACTGAATCTTGTGCTTCAGAACTGGAGTACAGATATTGAGATGAATGATACATATCAGTTGACTCTAAATGCTGATTCTCACTCTGACTCTTGGACACTGGATAAAAGAAATGGGGATTAAACAAATTTCTCGGAGAAAACAAAGAGCCTTCATCAATAGGATCCTCAATATATTGCCAATCATGTTCATCACTTGCACTTCCAAAAGATGGATCAATTGACATGAAACCCAGAGAATTGGTGCTTGGATTGTTTGACGGGTTAGCATCATCGGGTAAGTGGAAAGGTACGACTTGATTGTTGTGGGAAGAAGTGCTTGGTTGTGTATGGTCATGTCCATGGTGAGTGTAAGAAGGTTCACAGTAACAGTGGCTAGGACTCTCCAACCTGGGTGATTTTGAGGGGTAAGCATCATTCAGTAACTGCAAATAAGAATGCATACAAGTATCATCATCGAAAGACTTTACTTCCTCCATATGTTCAAGTGCAGACACCACCAACTTGTTGGCATCAGCCTGATATCAAAAAATAATTAAAAGATGAGATGGAAATGACCAATAGAGAAAACACTTCGGCTATCTTTGGGTCAATGATTTGGAACCAGTGTGAGCCATCACAGCCTTCCACATTTCTGTTTGTTTTTTTCTTTTCCTTACCCAGATCCTTGAACCAAATACAGCATTATGGAATGAGGATTTATATCGATAAAGAAAAGCATGCCTTTTGATCTTCAGAGAGCTTATCAAGTGGAACGTAACAGCATTCTGAAATTAGTCCCATCACTTGCCCCACGACATTGAAAACCACACCAGATTTTTTCTCAGAGCCGATGGGAAAATAGAGTTGCAAGCTCTTGTCAAGTACACACGATCGAGCATGGTACACTATAGCTTCCCATCGTTTAGCAGTCCCGAGGATCTGGCAACCAAGTCTCAACATACAAATGCTGTTAGCATATTTTGTACTGGCTTAATTCAATTTTGTAAGCTTCTCAGTGTACACAGACAAGTTTATTCGAGTAATTTTTGCATATAGAAGGTCAAAGTGGTATAATGACAACATTATTCTTGGCAACCAAACCTTGAGTAAACCAACATGCTTACATTTTGGAGGCTTTGAGGATCTCTAAAGAACCGTATAAGAAAATCCTTCACGGTTTTGATGTTTTCATTAACCAAACTTCTATGGAAAGGGCCATCTTTGAAGATCATTTTCAATCGCCAAACCTCATCATTTAGAGAAGGCGGGAAGTTCTTCTTAGTATCTGCAAACAGAAAAGTCAAATTATTTTTGAGTTTCAATCATTCTCCTTGTAAGTGCTTCTTAGCATCTGCAAACTTCAAGTGAGGAGTGTTCAGAATACTTGCTAATCTCTACTGACTTTGGGGTTTTTTGACTCATAAGCTTCTAACGTGCAAGAAAGAACAAAATTAGACAAGTTATTTCTATAACTAGAACACAGTATACAGTCATGACCAAAATCATGCAAAAAAAAGATATAGCCACTAATCATGTTGTTCATGCTCAACATACGATTCAGAACAATAATCATAATTAGCAGTTTGAGATTCTGTAGGAACCAATCAACTTTGTTTTGAAAGAGGAATTTCACTGGGACCATAACAAAAGTGTGCAAGCATCATGAAAACTTGAAAAGGTCAATGAAATTCAGCCATTCAGAATCACCTTTGTTTGGAACTTTGGTACACACCATTAACCTGGATCTTCTCTAGCAACACCACAAAAACTAGATATGAACTCTATCTAAAATGGAATTATCGATCAGCTACATCCAAAACCCACATTTCCAAGTAAAACTTTTCTTGCCAAATAGTATCAAATGATTTTATGCTAACCACGCAGGTTTTGTGTTATCCTAATATTCTTTGATACTGAAGATATTACTCAAGTAGTCAGACCTCAGAAACATATAGCCAAATACTAAGCAGCCAGAAGAACTTACAGGAGTTGCGAAAATCCCTAAGGACAAAGGGTTCTGTTACTGCTTCTCTTACTCTAGTCCCATTAAGATTATCCACAACTTTTGCACCTAGACAGAGCTTACAGACCTTCATCCAATGCGAATTATGTGTGAAAGAAATGTCACGCACCAAACCGACACCTTCTTCCAGATTCAGATGCACATTTCCAGTAAGAAGAGATTTTTTCCCTTCCTTTCCTCTGACAATCTTATCATTAAATTCTTCAAGTGTCCAATTGTCACCATCAAAATCTCCCTCAACAACGACTATCTCAACCTTTGCAGATGCTTCTAGCCCAGAGGTAACAACTTGCTTTGTAGTTGCATCGATTAAAGCTAATCTGAAAGGAGTAGGTCCTTCTCCTCTAATGGGTAAACTAGTCATTACTGGCAGGGAGAGCTTGTCCATGAATGCTAGTTGGAGGGATCTTGATTCCGAAGATTGTACTCCCATCCCAGAATGACTGAATGAGAAGTACAAAGATAAGTGAGTGCAAAATTGTCATCAGTAGTGGTCGTAAGCCTGTAAACTTAAACTGGCATGATCTCTTACTTGTTCAATCTTGTCCAAATCTTTTCTCCCGCCAATTCAAGTTCTTGTTTGACCTGTAATACCCTGAAGCATTACTGTAATACTACAAGTTGCTTATAAACAAAGTAGCTGCGTGTGTAATATCGAAAACATGGCTAAGAGACTTACAAGTCTTAGTCTCTCAATTGCCGATTATAGTCCATATATGCAGCTAGTTTCC
Organism: Vaccinium vitis-idaea; assembly: GCA_963854785.1. Classification (NCBI taxonomy): domain Eukaryota; kingdom Viridiplantae; phylum Streptophyta; class Magnoliopsida; order Ericales; family Ericaceae; genus Vaccinium; species Vaccinium vitis-idaea. The sequence continues at coordinate 29,516,791 of OY978225.1, forward strand.
ATGTAAGACAAAGGCAACTATTTATTGATAACAACAATCATCCACACATCCATAGGTTTTGATTGATTTTACAACGGTGCAAAGTTTTCTAAACCAGATTGATCCCTGAAAATCCTTTTTAAGAATTTGAACTACATTCTATAAATATCTCACACAAAAACCACAAGGTACATGAAGCTTGAGATGTCTTTTTGAGCGGCATCTTACAAAGGTCAACAAGATTCAAGTGCCCAAATGTGGAGAGTGATGCAAAAAAAAAAAAAAAAAATCTTTGGGCTAATCAAGATATAACAATACATTCTACTATTTTAGTGTGACTGATATGAATGACATGCCAAAGGGTAAAATTTCATGTTTATGTAAGACCTAGAAACGAGCCTCACTTCAGTTTAGTAGGGGAAGATTATAAAAGACCTAGAAAAGCCCTTGTTGCATAAGCCGATTCTTACCACCAAAAGTAATCCAATTCCCATAAACTACATGGGAGAACGGCCAAGTTATGTAGTATTATTTGGTAGGGCATTTCAAGCACATTACTGTTGAAGGACATAATTTCATGAGTTAAGACTTAAGCCCCTAATGACATAGGAATGTGTGTATGCGACCACCTCATATAGGTGGCCCTGATGACCCAAAAAAAAAAACTTGGTGGCACTAAATAAGGAGGTAGACTAGTAAATAAATGTTAATAACAATGAACGCCATATACAAAGTATGGTTCATGAAGAAAGTAGTACAAAGCAAAATCATGTCATGCAAGATTAGCCTCAAACTGAATTCTTGTGGAACTCGAACTTTTCAGAAACTCATGACATTTACACACATGCATGCACGTAATCGTCTATGAATAGGTGTTACGTGTAAATGAGCACAAATACATGCATGGATATTCAATCTTTCATGTTCTCAGGCAAGTTTATACAAGCTCAACGGGCATGTATGTGCAAGAAATTTACTTATATATTGGGCCAGTTTGTTTCAGGGAACTAATAGTGAAGGCGTGTATACTCACCAGATATATAATCCCATCGGATTAATAGTGATTGGATTAATGAAACCACACCCCCATAATATTGTATACCCCCACCTTTTGAGAACTCACATCCAAGACATGTTTAATCTGGATATTTTAACAGAACACCGAATATTTAGTCATCTTGATAAGTCATCTCCGGTCAAACAAACAGATGGTATTGATATATGTATATGCTCATACACAAAAATGAAACCATATTGGCCCTGTTCGTTTCCCAGTTTAGTTTTAGTTTTAGTTTTGATGACATAATCATTTTCCTCATTTCTCTCTCTATCTCTCTCCACTCATTACACCTGATGACATCATTAAAACTAAACTAAACTATCTAACCAAACACAGCCATTGAATTCATCACATATACATTTCTGCGTGAAGCCACACATGAATCCCTCAATAGACACTTGTATATACGTGTTTAATCATTGGAGTGCATAATTAACCCAAACTGAACTCACAATTGTAGAAATCAAAGGCGAAATGTTTTGCTCCATAACTTGGTGGACGGTTCGGATCACAAAATCCTTTAGCCCTTTCCTGGCAAATGAAGAACAATTGCAAGAAATATAAGTAAAGGGGTAGTGAAATTTTTCACAGAATAGAAAAATATCTAGCTACTATTTTGAGAAAATAGAGTCAATTTCTCAATTTATTTTCCAATGGTAACTTCGCAGCAGTGCATAGATTTTCCAAAGAAAAGCGACGAAAAAGAAGAGATGGACTCGAAAAAAGTGCAGTTAATCCAAACAAACCTGCATAGGAATAGTTGATTAGAAGAATTTTACCAAAGAATTCCCAAAAAACAAGCAATACCCAATTCCGTTCTCATTTAATTTTCCAATTACAGCTTAGCAGTGGGTAATTTTCACATGACAAAAACAATTCAAGCAATAATTTTCGGAAATAAGCGAAAGCCAATTCAACTCTCATTTGATTTTCCAATTGTTTGCAGCAGTCCACAGATTTCACAGAGAAAAAGTGATGGACTTGAAGAATTGCAATTAATCTAAACAAACCCGGATGGAAAAACTTCACAAAATTAGAACAATTCTGACAAAAATTCCCACGTAACAAGCAATACCCAATAACCCAGTTCAGTTCTTATTTGATTTTCTAATTACAGTTTAGAAAAAGGTCTCACTTTCTAAGAAGAAGAAGATTTGTTTTTTATTTTCCAAAGAAGAAGAAGATAAGTAAAGTTCTCACTTATTTAAGGAAACCCTTATTTCCTCATCTTCTGAATTGCTATCTTCCAACAGCTGATTCTGAGACATTCTCTCTTTTCTGGGACAATGAAAACTATGCTCAGATATTCTATTCTGCTTGGTTTTTTTTGAGTAAATCTATTCTGCTTGGTTTTCCAGGGCAATGGAGGTTTATAATGGAGTTTTCTAAATCTGATCATATGGAGGGCCAGGGGGGTGCATATATGGACTTGCCAAGATCGTTCTTTTTTAAGAAAATGGTGGGCCGGTCCTATTTTTGGGATTGGTGCCTCACCAAGTCCTGGGCGCGCTTCCATCGCCGAGTAAGTCCTGATCAAATGTCGTTTTACTACGTTGCCCCTTCTGCTGGGTTGTTTTCGGCTGTAGCAGAGAGTTCCGGAGGGTTGCACCAGATTCTGGCCTTTCTGACGAATACCGGCCATGGATAACGGTCATTCGAAAAATCAAAAAAAAAAAAAAAACGCAAGAAAAATATAAAGACGAAGAAATCAGAGCGAGAAGTGATTTTTCTGTGCCTTTTGCGATATCCCGGTAGCCCTTCAACGGAACTTAGTCTTCAATGGAGCTAGTTCTTCTCCGGCGAAGTTTTCCGTTGGATTTGCAACAGACTACTCCTTCTCCGTCTGCCGATTGAAGCTGTAGAAAGGACAAGAGAAATAATTTCCGTATGAGAGGGGGGGGGGGGGGGGGAGAGAGAGAGAGAGAGAGAGAGAGAGAGAGAGAGAAGAATTGGAAAACCCAACACGCATGCCTCCCTCGTTAATGTCTTCTTGATGAAAGTGTAATGGTTCATGGCTATAATAGTATAAAAGTGTTGACTGACTGATTTTCTTCTATCGAGAAAAAAGATTTCCTTTGGGTAAATCGCAAATTAAGAAGCTCTTTGGCAAAAAATTGATTTCCACATCCCAAATGATAATCCACACTTCTAAAAACTACTAAAAAAAAGATGTGAGTATCAATTTAAGATTGTGAAAATCAATAACCAATAACTGATCAAATGGTATATGTTAGAAAAAGTGCTTAAAATTTAGAATGTACATTTTAGAATTTAGACCGTACATTTTAGAATTTAGACCATATATTTAGAATTTAGACTGTACATTTCAGAATTTAGACTGTATATTTAGAATTTAGGGTACCCTACAGTTTAGGGTACCCTAAATTTAGAATGTACATTTTAGAATTTAGACCATATATTTAGAATTTAGACCATACATTTTAGAATTTAGACTGTATATTTAGAATTTAGGGTACTCTACAGTTTATGGTACCCTAAATTTAAAATGTACATTTTAGAATTTAGACCGTACATTTTAAAATTTAGACCGTATATTTAGAATTTAGAATGTACATTTTAACACTCAAAATGTACATTCTAATTTTCAAAATGTACATTCTAATTTTCAAAATGTACATTCTAATTTTCAGAATGAGGGTAATTTCGGAAGAAAAAGTGTAAAACTTATATCCAGGACCTAGTGAACTATGCGCAATATTTGTTCCGGACCTTACAAGCTATAAGACTTGTTTATAGGACCTGCCCACAAAAAGCCCTTCTTTTTTCTGTTCCAAAAAGAATTGATCTGACAGGATCATGGGCCCAAAAGCAACGCGGCTGCGGCGGAAAATACACTAGTATTGTTACTACTGTAGTAGTAGAGGAGAAAAACTTGGGTACAAATAAGGTACCATGTGGTGCCCCTCCAGCACATCTGAGCCATGCAAAAGTGTATTGGACGGCTCGGATTTGGAGAGAGAAACATGAGAGAGGAAGAGGAGAGAGAGTGAGGTGAGAGAGTATTTTAATCCGGACCGTCCAATACACTTTTGGACGGCTCGGATGTGCCGGAGGAGCACCACGTAGGATGCTACCCTCTCGGCACCCAAGTTTTTCTTAGTAGTAGGAGAAAAACTTGGGTACAAATAAGGTACCACGTGGTGCTCCTCCAACACATTCGAGCCATCCAAAAGTGTATTGGACGGCTCGGATTTGGAGAGAGAAACATGAGAGAGGAAGAGGAGAGAGAGAGAGAGTGTTTTAATCCGGACCGTCGAATACACTTTTGGACGGTTTGGATGTGCTCACGTAGGATGCTACCCTCTCGGCACCCAAGTTTTTCTCAGTAGTAGGAGAAAAACTTGGGTACAAATAAGGCACCACGTGGTGCCCCTCCAGCACATCCGAGTCATCCAAAAGTGTATTGGACGGCTCGGATTTGGAGAGAGAAACATGAGAGAGGAAGAGGAGAGAGAGTGAGGTGAGAGAGTGTTTTAATCCGGACCGTCCAATACACTTTTGGACGGCTCGAATGTGCCGAAGGGGCACCACGTAGGATGCTACCCTCTCGGCACCCAAGTTTTTCTCAGTAGTAGAGAACTAAACTAACAGGGGTGTCAGAGCATCAATACGTACTACTTAAATTAACTTCTAAGAAAAAATAGAGAGTCAATCTCCCAAAAATCTCAAAAAATCAGGTTACTTATCTCTCCTTACCAATTTATTTTGGCTACAGGTCTGCTAAAATTGAGTAGTCACTAGTCACTCACCTCTCATTTTTTAATTACTTTTTTTGACAAGTGGTCATGATAGGTGCAATGTTTTTTTTTTTTAGAGGTATGAGTAAAAAGAAAGAATAGTTTAATATAGTGGAATTAGAATAAAGAGTCTCATTTTGTGATTTTTTTTTGAAAAAGTGACTTGCTAAAGTATAAAATGTGTTTTTGAGGTTAAATTTGGTGCTCCTGACAAAGATGCTCTTCGAGCATCAATATCAGCCTACCTAAACTTACCTTTGAGCTAAAATAGAGAGGCAACTCTCCAAAAATCTCCAAAAAACTAGTCTCCTTATTTTTCTTCACCAATTTGTTTATGCTATAGTACATACACAATTTTGAGTTGCTACTGTTCACGCACCAAAGACACTATTCACTTTTTTTTTTATTACTTTTGGGGAGTAAGAGTAGAAAGAAAGAATAGTTATAGTGAAGTTAGAATAAATGGTTTGATTTTGTGAACTTTTGAAAAAAAGTGACTTGCTAAATTATAAAAGGTGTTTTTGAAGTTAAATTTGGTGTTTTTTTTGTGTGTCTGATAATAATGCACTAAGCGCCTCTCCATTGTCTCCAATCCAATTTTTCACATATTGAAGGATTTTAAAATATTAGTAGTATTATTTTTTATTTAAAAAAGTGAATTTGAAGGGTGGTGCTTTTCTATTTTCATTTTTCAATTACACACTCAAAAATCAATTTTTTTTTGAAAATTACGAAATATATTCTACAATCGTCTTATTTTAAAGATATCATTAATATATTTTTAATATTACTGATTTTATCATTATTAGATTTTTTTTTTTCACGGTATCACTATTAGATCACAATGTAAAGTTATACAAGGTTCATCGTATAAATATATATAAAGAACATTCTTCCTATACAAAGAATTCTTCTATGAATAAAAAGAATTCTTCATTTTGAAGAATCAAAATGAAGGATGGTTGGAGGGGTGCAATTCTTCATTTTGAAGATTTGAAGAATGAATTTGAATATTTGAAGCATGGTTTGAGATGCACTCAGGAGACTCCGATTGGCGTTTTAGTTTCTTCATTTTTTTCCTATTGGTTGTTTGGCATTCGACCCCGTAATTCAATCTCCTATAATGCATTTCCGTTCCGATTTTTATTTTAAAGAACCAAATTCATAAGTGGGGGAGAAGAATTTTGACTTTGTATTTTTCGTTTTTCGCATTTTGGTTAACATAAAAAACTAACATAATATATTTTGCATATAGTTCTCAAACACTATTCTTGTTATAAAATGCATTCTCCACATATTTCACAAACACTCTATAAATTCATTATACATTCTTGTCATAATCTCAAAAGCCAAAAGGGGAATGATTTTGACACTCCACTTTCTTATAATTGCACTCCAAAATTTGTCTTTTAGTACTTGTGTCGTGTTTAATTTTTGCACTAGAAGATAAATTTTAGAGTGCAATTATAAAAAAGAAAAGTACCAAAATCATTATCGAATCTAAAACATAAAAACCAAAATACTACAAAATGTAAATAGGTAGGCTCTCAAACACCCAATGCAGGGACGCAGCCAGAATTTTAGCGTAGGGGGGACGGATATACAAAATAAAAACTATGATATGAATTTTTACTAACTCAAAAAAAAAAAAAAAAAGCAAAAAAACACAAATACATATGAAATTAAACATGTTTCTAATATCAACTCAGATTGCAAAAGGTATTGACGTTTATCTAATCTTATCTAGTATCTATTGAAATCAGGCATCTTGAACTGTGTTCGACGCTCTTTCTTGTTATTAAAAGCATCAATGATAGAGTTCGTGTCCAACCCTCGAGCAATATCTTTCTCAATATAAGTGATCAAGAAATTTGCTAAACAATCATCCTCCATTCTGTTGCGAAGTCTTGTCTTCACACATTTCATAGAAGAAAATGCATGTTCGGTTGTAGCTGTTGAAACAAGTAAAGTTAATATAAGCCGAATCAACCTATTGACAAGATGATATATCGTGCACTTTTTTGTCTTCACCAACACTTCACTCAACTTTCTGGATCATTGATGATGTCTCTTAACACTGAACAAATCCATCAGACTAGAAATAGAACCCAAACGAGAATCCCATTGAGTATCAGCAGCTCGTTGTTTCATAGCTTGATAAATATTAAGGAATTGTAATTAAACTTCATTAATACCAATTTTAGTACAAAGTTGTTTCATAGTTTGATAAATATTAAAGCTGTTACTATTATTTTTTTTAACGAAAAAACGGAGGGGGGACGGGACTATATAGTTTGATGATAAATTGTTTTTTTTTTCAATGTAATCGTATGAATTTTTTAAAACGTAGGGAGGACGACTGCCCCTACTAGTCCCTCCCTGGCTCCATCCTTGACCCAATGAGGGCGGCAACACTCAATCCCACACCCCTTTTTGTAGTGCTCAATCCCACACCCCTTTTTGACTAGTTGTAAACAAGTTGACTTGTTTTTTTGTTTTTTACATACGATAATCGGGTGACCTTTTGCCACAAAGTCAAAATCACGTGGGAGAGGTTTAGTTTTGCTGACTTTTATTTAGGGCTGGAAAGGTACTCATCTGTGTCTGTGTCACCTTATCTTATTGTCTTTTGGGAGAATTTGCTGGCAGTAGCAGCAAATATTTGTCATTGTGGACCACTTCTTAGGAATGGCTCCTAATATGACACACACAATTTTAATTGCACATACATGGTACCTATAATAATGTTGACCGAAATATTCCTTCTTGAACTTGGACCAACGTGGGTGCAATGAATTTGTTGAAGAGTGCAACCGCTGTCCATGTAGAGTGCAACAAAAGTGAACGAAAGGTGCAATAGTCAGAAAATCTTCCCATAAAGTGTGACTTGAACACACACCCTTCTTGAATTTGGCCTAACGTGGGTGCAATAAATTTGTTGTGGAGTGCAACAAAAGTGGACGAAGAGTGCAATGGTCAGAAAATCTTCTAAGAAAGTGTGACTTGACCACACACTGCAATCACATTTGGACCAATGTGGGTGCAATGAATTTGTTGAGAAGTGCAATCGTTTTCCATGTAGAGTGCAACAAAAGTGGACGAATGATGCAATGATTAGAAAATCTTTCCAGAAAGTGTGACTTGACCACACTGCAACCACATTTGTTGAGGAGTGTGGGTGCAATAAAATTGTTGAGGAGTGCAATCGTTTTCCACGTAGGGTGCAACTAAAGTGGACGAATGGTGCAACAAAATATCTTTCAAGGGTAGTTGCGTCCAACAGTATTTCTCATGCCATGTTATGACAATTATTATTACTCTTCCTATTGATCTGTGATTCCAAAAAAGTGCACCGTTAAAACGCAATAATTTGCCCGTACAACCGTTTTCCGGCAATTTTCCCTTGTCTTGTTAAGTGGTGAACTGGTGGGTTATCGGTTTGGTTGGCCCACTGGGTAGGAATAGGATCATACAAGACCAGCTGCAGGACTATGTTCTACAACCTTGATAATGGTTGTAGGTAGAGTATTAGATTAATAATCCTATCTAGGAGATTGTTATAATTCAAGTATTTCGGCTTTATTCAAAAAAATATTTGGTTTGACCATAAATTTATAATTGTTAGATTCGTCTCGCCAAGAGGAATCCAGAAACCACAAAATCTTAACGTGAAACTAACAAATGCAAAAAAAAAATTTGAATAAAGACGAAACGAAAAAACCAAAAAATTATAATCTTCTTTTTTGCCAAAGCACCCCCTAATCATGTTTGGTTTGGATTTGGAGAGTGGGATTATGAGTCCATCCGGATTAGTATAGACCCACACTAGGGGTTATAAGAAACCCCTAGTTTTCCAAAAGATTTTAGCACCCAGGTGCTAAAATCATGATATTTCAAATAAAAAAATGAAATGGTTCCGTGTATCGTTTTTCAATTTTTTTTGCACCAAATTAAAGTGTGAAAGATTGGCTCCTAGTATTTTTCCACATTTCAATAATGTCATGATTCATATCTAGTTAATTTTTTTTTGGGGGCGTCATTTTGATTTTAGGTTAACGTATTTTATCTTTAGTAATTAACTATTGGATATTTCATAAAAAAAAAAAACCCAACATATGATGCATATCTTTTTTTGTGTGCGTGTAACACGATACATATATGCACGTATTTTTTTGGAAGCCAAATTTATTTTCTATGTTATATGCTCGTCCTTTTGTTACCTGGTGTCCAACAAGACGGTGACACTTGGAAATTGGAATGGGTCAAAGACGCCGAAGGACTAGTCCGGTTTAGTAGAGGACGATCCGAAGATGAGGATAGGGATGGCAACGGGTAGGGTATGGATCGGGGGACCCTATTATACCCCCGATCTCCAATTGGGAATTTCATCCCCATCCCCAGCTCTATACCCAAAAGGGATAGTGGACAATCCACCATACCCACCTCCCATCGGAGATCAGGTATATTCGAGTAATCCATATTCAAACTTGTTGAAAAAAAAAAAGAAAGATAAGATCTAATTATGTGTTCTATAATAACAAAAACAACTATTTAAAACAAAAAATAGAATAGAATGTTACAAAGAAATAAAAGTCTACCAAGATATATAAAATTTTAACTACCATCACTAAATTTTTTTTAACACTCAACATATATAGTTTTAATTCGGAACAATATACACAAATTATACATATATGCATACTTATATATACACGCATGCATATACATTTATATACTACTATATGCCCTCATATATACATATAGAGTCCTGATCTAGTCCGGGACTCATAGTTCCGGACCAAATTTTCATGATCCGAACCGTCCAATGTGTTTAAAACGTGTTTTCAAGAGTCCCCGCGAGAAATCATCCAAATAAAATACCAGGAAGGGCTTGATCTAAGCAGTTTTTCATAAAATTGTATATGTGCAGTTTTTGTGAAAAACTGCTTGGATCAAGCTCTTTCCGGTCATTTTTTTTTATGATTTCTCGCGGGGACCATTAAAAACACGTTTTAAAATGTAAAAATGCAGGCTCTCAAACACCCAATGAGGGCGGCAACACTCAATCCCACACCCCTTTTTGACTAGTTGTAAACAAGTTGCCTTGTTTTTTGTGTTTTACATACGACAATCGGGTGCCCTTTTACCACGAAGACAAAATCACGTGGGAGAGGTTTAGTTTTGCTGACTTTTATTTAGGGCTGGAAAGGTACTCATCGTGTCCGTGTCACCTTATCTTATTGTCTTTTGGGAGAATTTGCTGGCAGTAGCAGCAAATATCTGTCATTGTGGACCACGTCTTACTAAGAATGGCTCCTAATATGACACACAATTTTAATTGCACATACATGGTACTTATAATAATGTTGACCGAAATACTCTTTCTTGAACTTGGACCAACGTGGGTGCAATGAATTTGTTGAAGAGTGCAACCGTTGTCCATGTAGAATGCAACAAAAGTGAACGAAGGGTGCAATAGTCAGAAAATCTTCCCATAAAGTGTGACTTGAACACACACCCTTCTTGAATTTGGACTAACGTGGGTGTAATAAATTTGTTGTGGAGTGCAACAAAAGTGGACGAAGGGTGCAATGGTCAGAAAATCTTCTAAGAAAGTGTGACTTGACCACACACTGCAATCACATTTGGACCAATGTGGGTGCAATGAATTTGTTGAGAAGTGCAATCGTTTTCCATGTAGAGTGCAACAAAAGTGGACGAATGGTGCAATGATTAGAAAATCTTTCTAGAAAGTGTGACTTGACCACACTGCAACCACATTTGTTGAGGAGTGTGGGTGCAATAAAATTGTTGAGGAGTGCAATCGTTTTCCACGTAGGGTGCAACTAAAGTGGACGAAGGGTGCAACAAAATATCTTTCAAGGGTAGTTGCGTCCAACAGTATTTCTCATGCCATGTTATGACAATTATTATTACTCTTCCTATTGATCTGTGATTCCGAAAAAGTGCACCGTTAAAACGCAATAATTTGCCCGTACAACCGTTTTCCGGCAATTTTCCCTTGTCTTGTTAAGGGGGTGTTTGGGAGCCTACTTTTTATCTTTTGATTTTTGACTTTTTGGCTTTTTGGTTTTTGATCAGAATGAGTTTTGGATGTGGGAGTAGTGTTTGGGAGAAATGTGCAGAATGTGTTTTGGAAGGGAAAATGAGAAGTAGAAATTAAAAAACACCTCCAAACCTATTTTTGATTTTTGGCTTCTATCTTCAAAAACGGAAAAACAGTTTTTGGTAAAACAACTTCTGGGTGTGTTGGCCAAACACCCAGAATGCGAAAAGGAGAAATCGAAAAATCAAAAAACAGTCGGCCAAACGGCCTCTAAGTGGTGAACTGGTGGGTTATCGGTTTGGTTGGCCCACTGGGTAGGAATAGGATCATACAAGACCAGCTGCAGGACTATGTTCTACAACCTTGATAATGGTTGTAGGTAGAGTATTAGATTAATAATCCTAGCTAGGAGATTGTTATAATCCAAGTATTTCGGCTTTATTCAAAAAAAATATTTGGTTTGACCATAAATTTATACTTGTTAGATTCATCTCGCCGAGAGGAATCCAGAAACCACAAAATCTTAACGCGAAACTAACAAATACAAAAAAAAAATTGAATAAAGACGAAACGAAAAAACCATAATCTTCTTTTTGGCCAAAGCACCCCCTAATCATGTTTGGTTTGGATTTGGGGAGTGGGATTATGAGTCCATCCGGATTAGTATAGACCCATTGTAGGGGTTATAAGAAACCCCTGGAGAGTAGTTTAGTCCTAATCCAATCTGAGTTCATGCGTGTGAAAGATTGGCTCCTAGTATTTTTCCACATTTCAATAATGTCATGATTCACATCTAGTTAATTTTCTTTTTCCGGTCATTTTTATTTTAGGTTAACGTATTTTATCTTTAGTAATTAACTATTGGATATTTCATAAAAAAAAAAAATCAACATGATCTTATTCAACATATGGCTTTTTTTTTTTTGTGTGTGTCCAACAAGAAGGTGACACTTGGAATGGGTCAAGGACGCCAAAGGACTAGTCCGGTTTAGTAGAGGACGATCCGAAGATGACGATGGTCCAGACCATTACCGGTTCAACTCCTCGCGCCTGTGTTGGGCTGAGCGAGAGGCTATTGTATGAGCCGAACCTGGTTTTTACATGGGCATGTTTAGGGCTGTAAATGAACTGAGCCGTTCGTGAACTATTCGAGGCTCGACTCGGTAAAGGCTCGTTCGAGTTTGGTTCGGATACTAAAAGAACTGAACTTGAACCTCAATTTTAAGCTTGTTTAATAAACGAGCCGAACCTGAACTTGGAATATATGTATATCTCATAAAAATTTCCTATATAACCTTGGATATGTATAAACTTTTACATATACATAATGAAAATTTTATAACTTGTACTTGTATAACCAATAAAAGTATTATAAACTTAAATTTTACTAATATGTTTTTATAATTTTATACATGTATGAACTTATTTATGAACAAAATAGATTTTTTTTGAAGTTCTAGACTTATATTAGAGCATAAATATCTAATATTTTTTCCTTGTTAGGGCTCGTGAACAAGTTCGAGTTCGACTCAAACCTAGGCAAGTTCGGCTTGAGCTCGGCTCGTCAAATTTTCATTGAGTTTGAGTTCGGCTCGAGTTCATTTAAAAATTTAATGAACGAACTTGAACATTTTAAAGCTCGACTCGATTCGGCTCGTTTAGAGCCCTGGGCATGTTAATATGAACAGCTCAGAACTTACAAGGGGCTCTTTGGGTTGAACGTCTATGGGCAGAACCGACAATCCACCTGTTCCATGATGTACAGTGCGTAGGCCCATCATCTGAATTTGATGGTGTCGGGCCTGGCCGAAGGGAACCCGACCCTTTGGTTGACCAAAAAGTCAGTTGGAGGCATGGACGAAGCGATGAAGGGACAAAGGGGTCACTTGACCTCTTTCACTCTAGTTTCTTATACTATAATTTTTTTTCGTAGTTTGGAGCTAAATTTTGTAATTTTGACCCCTCAAAAATTTCATAAATTGCCCAAACTTGCTTAAAAGGCATAGAATTCTCAAGTTTTTTCGAGAGTTGAAAGTATTATGAATGAGACTATCGTACATTATTTTCGCAATATAATGAATCATTAGGGCCAATTATAAAAGCAAACATATATGTACCACTGTATATCGACGTTATAATTAACCTCTTAATTTAGTTATTTCTTTACATGAGCAAATAGAAAAAATAACTTGCATATAGATCTAATTTTTGACTCGCTAACCTAAAATCCTGGCTCCGCCACTAGTTGGACGTATCATGATGACCTCACGCTCCGAACACGTGGGTCCGGCCATGTGTCCACTAAGCCTTCGCCCATGACATCACTAACCAAAAATGGTTACGGGTGATGTTAGGCATCACGAGATACTTGGAGTAGAAGTACCAACCGTACGTCTATATGTATCTACTATGGATAAACCCTGGGGAGAGGTATGCCGTTTCTGATATGAGATTTGTTATACTCTTTTCTCTCCTTCTTCAAGTACCGACTTTAGCATCTGAGTGCCCTCCAAAAACTATAGCCGGGGTGGCACTACCTTTTGTGCCCTTTTGTAGGTGAGATGAGGAGTTTAGGGGAGTATGGACTGCACCGATAAAGCCATTTGAAATCACCAACCCACACCCTCGGTTGAGACTTGAGAGAGACAAGACTGTCCCCTAGGTCAACCTCAAGTCTGCCAACAGCCATATTTGGCTGCCCATCGATGCCGAATTTCTTTTTTCCACGCCTGAAAATTACCAATGGCTTTTTGGAGCATTGCTCTGATTTCTCACCATATAGTATATACTGATGCACTGCGAGAGGTATCGGTCCATGACAAGCACAGAAATAGAGGGAGACCGGGGTTAGAGTGAGTTTTCCCGATGCATGACTCCATTGTTTTCGGTATAGTAGAATAGTGTATTTCCTCTCCGTGGAGGTACCCACTGCCCAATTCAGGGTAAACCACGTGAATCTCTCGTGTTCGTGTATGTGATTTTGGAACCCCAACCCCAACAAGAGTAGTACATTATAACAGATTCATCCATTCTTGCAACACAAGGAAGCTGTTTTTCAAAATGAAGGTCCTGATTAGAAGCACTACACCGAATTTTTGAGCTAACAAAACTATAATTCCAACAAAAAACCCGATTTCCAAACTACTGGTTATTCCAAAACTCACTCGCACAAAAATTTGGCAACCAAGAATCCAAACAAACTCCATCGAAAGAATCATTCTCTAAATAACACACACACGCAAAACATAAAGGCCGAATCATCCAAACTTGTATACTTGCACAGTTCATTAATTTCGACTGTGTGGTTTAGAGACCAGAGATTGACACGATAACTGATGCCACCATTGGTATGTCCACTTCTGTATCTATCACCCCTCTAAGTTGACTGTGCTGACCAGTTGGCTGAAGTTGAAGTTCCCCCTCTCCTTGAAGAGTTGAGAGTGGTGGTGCCTACAGTAGATTCGATGATCGTGGGCCACATAGTTTGATGGGCTGATCACACAACCTCCATGGGCGCACTTGAAACAAACCCGGTGGTATGACGTGCCATCAACCGTCACCTAAAACAACAACAACAATGGTGCATAAGGCCTTTCAAGAGAAATTGCATAGATTCTGATAAAATGAATAATCTTCGCAATGCAGTCTGCAATGAAAAGAAGATGCTAGATATCGGGACAATACAAGATATCAAAGGATAAATATTTGTGGTGCCCCAAGAATGTGGTGAAAACAGGAAAGTGTGGGAGGGGGAAGGGTTCTACTGCAACATTTGGTGTGTTTTTTCTTTTAGTATAAACTGAAAATACTATATGTTCTGGGAACCAAGTAGTGAAGATTAGTTGGAACTCGCCATAAGTAGGAATGTACAACTTTTAATAGGAAGAAAAACAAAAAAAGGCAAGATTTTAAGTGTGTCTAATATCAAGAATGTCTACTGTAGTAACTTGGGTTGTGGAGAGAATACTCTTATTTGGTTGTGAAAGCAAAATAGGACATCAAACTTCAAAAGAAAATAAGGGGGAAAGTCTTAAATGGGAACAACATCAATATTTCTTCCCCCAACTTTATTTTCAGATATTCGTTATCAGGAATATCGAGAGACAACTAGTAATTAGCGACAATTGAAAGACATCTGCAAAAAAATATGAGGAATTTTGAAAGTATTTGCATCTGTTTTTTTGGTGAACTTCTAATTAGAATAGAAAAGAGAGAGAGTAACGGGACACCAGACTTCCATAAGCAAAAAATCCATTTCCCCCCTAATTTTTTAACGCAAAATGATGGGTTTTTTATGCAAAGTTCAACACTATTAACCCAGAACAACTACTGTATTATATCCTTTAGGGAGCAGAAAGTGCCATTCTGTACCTTCTCAATTGGATAGACAGTTTTCTTGCAAGCAATACATTTGTCTTGAGTTCCACCAAAAAATCTTGATGCTTTGCTGTTTGTTTGGCCCTGTACAATTTTGAGTCCCAATAAGCATAACAAGAAAGGATATATACATAAAGCTTCTATTAAGAGTTACAACTCCAAAACAAAAGGGATTTTTTTAACTCAGCACTATTTAGAGGTTGTTTGTGATAGCTATGCGAACAAGTTTTAGATTGTAGCTTTAAATTTCACTTTATGTTATGGATTTGGATTCTAGTAACTAGTATCTTATAGCAATGAAATTATAATCAATCTAAAGCAAAAGTTGGTATTATTTACTTTTAAAAGCTGGATAACTTGTAAATTACTTAGAATACAAAATCTGGTCCAAAAAACAACCCAAACTCATCTTTTCTAACATTATAGAGCATTTTTCAACTGGTAAGAATTCCCAGAATTTCTGTTGATGGGATATTTTGACAACACCAACAACTTCTTTTTAAAGGTTAAAATTCCGAAATCTGCTCATTAGTACCTGATTTGCTGATCTGTCGAGTCTAACAGTTTTTGGACCACCTACAAGGAAAAAAATGAAGAGGGAACCATTGTCTTGTTAATGAAGAGTAAAAATGAATGACAGAAATCAGAAAGGAAAGAAGCTAATCACTCATTACCTTCAAAACTTTTGTCCAAGCTTCCAGTCATCTTAAGCAGTTGGTCAAAGTGAGGCTTACAATATAGGACACCCTCAAAGGAACTATAGTTACTCAGCTGCAAAGCAGAAAATAAGACTTATTAAGGGTAAGAAGAATAACTAGTAGAGAAAAGAATGTAGATACGAGTCTCACTGGAAAACAAGAAACATATTGTATTTTCTTTAGGGCATTATCTAATAACCTAGCGGCGAAAATCATCAGATTCACTAACGTACGAAAATCATACAGAAAGTGAAGCATTAAGTTTACAACCAATCACCACTTAGTCGCAGATTCATATCTTACCACTTAGTTAGGGAAGTTATATCTTCTTGTAAGAAAGGCAAAAAGATGTAAGGTTAGGAAGTACACAAGTCATATATCCTTGGGACTAGTTGGGGAAAAGGTTAGGTATGACACAGGCTAGACATCTTGGAACCTAAACTGAAGAAAGTTAAAAGACACTTGCACTAAACTCGGAGAAAATTTGCCAATTCGTCCCTGGTAACTGGTTCAATTGGTCAGATCTGTAGCCGAATCTCTAACTACAACGAGAGATAGGAGTGGCCACCGCCAGATTAAGGCATCTGTCTGCATCTTGAAAATCTCCAAAAGCAAGCCCAACATGTCTTGACAGGTAAGTAAAACTTACAACAGCTGATCTTCTCAGCTTTTTTTGAGGTTCTGTATCTAGATTGGAGCAAAGTTGCATTTCGATTCAATGGAACCACAATTCATACAGCAATCCATAAGAAGTTACGAAGCTGATAGTAAGATAATCACCAATACACATGACACTGGCGTTAATGCCTTTTCAATGTAACGCACAATTATGATAGAACAGACCGTAGGTCAGATATGATCTGTCACTTGTGAAGAACTGGATTATGGTGTTCGAAAGTTCAACATTGCTTGATGTATATGAGCGAACTCCTTGTGAATTTACAATTTAAGATCGCACCATAGAACACCTATGAATCATCCGATCGCCCAGTTTCTCCGTAGAACTCCTATGAATCATCCAATTGCCCAGATCAACCTTTTTGCATGATTTAATTTAGCCAATAATAATACTAAATTTGCAAGTCTCAGATTGCGAACCCGGGTTTAAAAGGTTAACATAGGGAAATTCAGGATCCAAAAAAATCAAGATAAGACCATTATAATATCCATCGGAATCCATTCTAGCCGAAGATGCAAGTCTACGTACCCATCATCAAGCAAACTGAATTGATGACCATCTTTAAACAAACCCATATCAGAACTTTACTTGTAACAAAACCTCCAACTCTACCCATTTTCAATTAACACAATTATGAAATATACAAATCCCATAACAAAAGAAACCAAGAAACCAAGTGGGTATTAGAAAACAATAAGTGTTTCTCCTCCATGAGGTATGCATTTTCGAATTCTACAGAAGCCAAACAATTCGTACCTTTGGGCCACTAGGGCCCCTAGAGGGTTTGCTCGGTCATTAGCTTCGGGACCTCAAAATTATTCTAGGTGCGCACAAGCTGGCCGGACATCCCGTTTTAAAAATAAAAGTAAAAAACTGAAAACCCAAGAAAAATGATCCATATATGCTAGTCCTGATCATCTTTAATCAAACCCATATCAGAATCTCAATCACTAATATGACAAAATCCATAAACATCATATATGCAGCTACATACATATATGATTTCATGAAAAGCAAAGCAGAGGATTTATCAATTTCAAAGATCAGGGAGGATTGATTCACCTTGAGGGTTCCTTTGCAGTGGTGGCACCTAAAGCAAGACTTGTGGAAGACCTTGTCATCAGCTGTGAGCTGCTCTACCAAATACACTTTCTTGTCACATGCCTTACACTTCTGGGTTGTCCCTCCATAAGTTGCCATTATTTTCTCTCCTGATCTTATAGCAAGCACAGCTTCACAAAATCAATGAAAACCCAGAAAATTTCTTGCAAAATAAGAGGAGAATTGAATCTGTTCTTTCTCTTTGTGTGCAAGTACTCCTCTCTCTTGAATCAGAGTTTTCACAGGCAAGTTTGTCAGAGAGGCAGCATATATGCGTTACCACCTGCAAATAATGGGTCTTATGAAGAAAATATAATAATGAAAGAAGACATATGGTGTAGCTGTCAGAATTTGGGGTAATTACGTAATTTTAAACAATAAAATTAGGGTGCCATTCCACTAACAAAAAATCAACTTATTTAAAAAATCAAGACATGTCATTTTCTCATAATGCATCATATAAAAAATTGTGAAAAACCAAAAAAACAATAATTTTTTGTTAGGGGTATTTACATAATTTTAATATAAAAATGAATTGAGCAGTAAGAACATATAAGTATCTGAATTATATTACAGTAAGTCAATCCCTTGGGATAGGATTAACAATACCAACCCCCCCTTGGGTTGGTGAATCCTACCAATTGGGGGGTTTCAAAGTCCCAAGGGATTATCAATCCCATACCTAAAAAACAAACCAAACAACAATTTAAAGGGCCCACCACCTTAACAATCCTAATCCCACCCCCGAAACCTGGTAACAAACAGGGCCTTAGGGAGAAGAAATAAGTAAACAAAGAATACACATTCATGGAAATAAATAATTAATGTTTGCTTTGGCGAAAATTAAGGAAGATTTGTACAAAAGGACCAGGTTAATTTTGGAACAAATATTATCATTTGTAGAATTCCGTTTCGTAATTTGCTTATTGAACAAATCTACCTTAAAATAATGATATTGGCGAAGAATATGACTAATACGACTTAGGAAGAGCGTCTATTGATTTGACAACACAATTATAGTTCAAATTTCAAAATTTGAGTGGAGGGCAATTGCATGAAAAGTGGGCCAATTCATAATCATTTTTCTAAGTTTGTAGTCAATGTTGCGACTTGCAACCAAATGTAATAAGATTGTGCAATTTAATTAATTGTGGGGTGAAGGACACAATAAATTTCTACTTTGTTTGGATGAATTAAAAAAATATGAAGTGGATAAAAAGAAATTACTCCAAAATATGACATATCTTGGTATTTCAACATGGCGTCCAGTTATGAGTATTAAGCTCCTCAGAAAGAAATATTAGCAATGCAAAACTAATACATCTCTCGATTGTGAGTGGGAAATTTTATATACTGGTTGTGATTATTACAATAAAAAGAACTGATAAATATTGTGAGAGCCATTGGAGAAGTTGCCATAAAATTACTCGATATTAAAGAGATTGTTGCCATCGACACATAAAATCACAGGGAATTGTCAAAATAATTTTTTCTATTGCGTTTGACGATATGTCGTGACATTATGACATATCTCAATATTTTGACATGACGTCTAGCTACGAGTATTACACTCATAAAATGCAATCAAATACGTCTCTCTTAATTATGTGGGAGTTTTTGTACACTGGTTGTTATTATTTTAATAAAAAATTGGTAAAAATAAATCTAAAATAAAATAAAATTGCCGAACACATTTGGGTCGTCCAAAACATGATCAGACTGTCAAAGGGTGCAAAGCACCCGAGTGCACAGCACCCCGGGCCGACAAGAGTATCAACTGTGCATATTCTTACCTAGCATAAGACAATCCCAAATATACCATGTTTGCATAATAATTTCACTGGAAATACTTATATTCCAAGTTCACAAGAAAATTGTAGATCGAAGCCTTTGACTGAAAACCCAGACACCCCCACCTTCCTCTATTAAATTCAACAAGACAAATCCATGGTCTCGGTTGGCTGGCATTGAACACAATATATACTTGCAATTGAATCCTCTTCGGTACTTAATTTGGAATGAAGGAGACAGTCCATATTTAGACCAGTCATTTGCTGCAATTAATGATTTGAATTTGTTCAAAAACTCTTACCCGTAAAAGCAAATCCACACCATTAATTATGCAAATTTAGTCCAGATTTGGGCTCTCCCATCCAGTCCAAAACTTAAATCGGAAAGGATCTGAACTATATATTACAAAAAGGCACCGTCCGAAAACAAGTAAATATGCACTTGACGTCCTAAACAACATATAACTTTATGTATCTTTTTCCTCATTGGAGGGGCGCACCTGTTGTGCACAACAACAAAATTCCAACCAACTTTTGTGTCGTTAATTTTTATTTTTTTTTAATGTAATGATTAGATAAAGAAGGCATGTGTCGTTGTCAAACAACTTCAATTTGGATGGCTTAAGAAAAGCATGTCAATAAAGTGGATCTGACCTGCTCTTTAGTTCACATGCTAAAGCTCATCCAAATCGCATGGTGTCCCTCTGGGGACAGCATGCATGTTGTCTGATCTGGGTCGTCCGTGCTCGGCGATGGACGGTTCGGATCACATCTTGTTCAAACACATCCGAACCATCTGTTACCAAACAAATCCGAGTTGTCCATTGCCGAGCACGGACAGCCCAAATTGGAGACAACATGGATGCTGTCGCTAAAGGGACAGCACCATCCCCAATTCATCCAAATCACCAATTCAGCTAATTAGAAATTCAAATTAAGACCTAAAACTCGTTTCTTTTTCTTTCCCTAGAATACAATTGAAGCCATTCGGAGTTGATAAGCCTCTCTCTCTCTCTCTTTGTTTTTTTTTTTTTTTTCTCCCTGACATCACTGAATTTAGGTTATCATTTAAATACAAAATTGCAATCAGGATCCCGACATCGCATACTTTACTGTGATAAAACTGATCCGAACACCTAGTTCTGTTACTTCTGTACTCTATTTTTGTTACAAACTTCACTGTTATTTTCTTCAAAAAGTGGCTATGTGAGTCCTTTGATTTATATTTTTTGTCTTATGGGCGCCATTTCCACTGGGTCATCCTCCATAACCCGACAAGGTACTTAACCAACTCAACCGATGTCTACAAATAAGTATACCAAGCACTTCCTCCCATGCTGCCATGCTGGGGTAGGTCCACACTTTGGGGTACCAAACTACCACACTTTGGGGTACCCCATGTGAGAGGGTGCGGGTGGGAGTGGCTCCCAGGGAGTATGTATCATTTTTCTTTTTCTTGATAACCAGGTGTTCGAATCAGTTTTGCCACCTCGACTAATTTTGAGAGATCAATCTTACTGTCAACAAGCAGGGGCCCCATTGCAACCAAAAGCAAATCTCCATATGAACTAGCTCCAAATGAGTTGATAAAACCGAGAGGTTTCTAACGCAAGACTTTAGAATGCTTATATCAAAATCTTTATAGGCAAACGAACTATTGGACTCCCACACACTCAAGTGAAATGATACATTAAGTTTTGTGGGACAGTAGAATTGCTGATATATGACACTTTTGCAGACAGACAATCATCATTCCGAAATTGGAGAAAAACCAACATCATCAGCATACAAACATTATATAACAGCAATTCTTGAGATGGAAATCTACCACCACAAGCCAAATGCACAAAGTTTAAGCACTTCCCGCTTATTTAAAGTACAACAAAATCCCAAGAGAACTAACTGTCACTGCAAACAGAACCAGAAATGCTGCAGAAATAAACTTCATTATGCACTCTCACTTGCTTGTTTCCGGGCTTCTTCTCGCATTACTGCTTTGACATAAATCTCATAGCAACACCCTAAAGCCAACAAAAATCACAAGAACTTAAAAATTTATATCGCAACAAGCAAAGCAAGGAGTGCAAGTTATTTTTGCGATGCAGGAAACAATAGATACTTCTCACCAATCTAGGCAGTGATTTAAAATACCCAAATCGGTTGTACAAGAGTGCAAATGAAATAACAAGCAAGATTAATCACACGGGAAGTTGGAAGATACTTATCGCTTAAAAGGCCTTGGTATGTGGATACAGGACACAGAAACAAACAAATCACAATTCATCTGACTGTAAGGCACAACAAAGGTGGAAAACTGGAAATGTAAGAATATCCACCCTTTTGATAACAGTCAGCAGTTTTACGGGCAGGCATTGTATTAGTGCATTTTTGGCAAGAAAGCAATATACAAAACACTTCCAATAGCACAATCAAGCAAAAGCCAAAAAACTGATATACCAAACAGTTCCAAACCAAATGTGCAGATTGCAGACCGCCAGGAATGATGCACCAAGAGCCCTTATCAAACACATGTAAACTTCTTTTGGATTAATAAGAATTAATAAACTCCCAGTTGATGAAGCTGGGGCACTGGTTCCAACCCATTTTCATGCCTTCTATCACATATGACGATGCACATGTGTGTGTGTCAAGATGATGTTGGATACAAAGGAGAACACATACATAAAATCAGATCCACTGCTTAACATTATTTGTTAGTCTTGGTCACTGATCAGCACTTACCGGTATTCCACAATTCAGAGCAACAGCAGAAGATGCCATTTTGTGATTACAGATATTGAACTAGAAAAAGAACAGTAAGTGCTGACTCGGTATGGGAGTTGGGTGAGAGTTGAGTGTACAAGTGTTGAATTAACCTAGTTCTCATGCCCAAGGATTATGGGACACAGAAAAACAACTAATCTCTATTCACTTAATATGTGATAATGATATAATCGTTCAGTTCTGTTATGATAAGTGGTGTTTGCAATGTGGCTTCCACGTGTAATATGGCAGCTTTATGCATAGTTACATGCTAAACTAGTAAAAACAGTGTATGCAAGTCACAGTTAATTCATTAGCTTACCAGCTACAACAACAATTGTGAGAACATCCCCAATTCTTTTGAGCCGCCACACACTTTTCTTATGAGATTTGAAAGGCTTTAATGATGGATCTTCTGCTAGTAGCTGCAAGATGATAAGTTCAGTTCAAGTGATTCTAAACCCAAATTTTCAAATTCAGGAAACAAGAATACAGCTTGCATAAATAATCCGAAGGTCAAGATTTCAACAGTTTCTCCAAAAGTCAGATATTAATTCATTAAAAAGTTGTGTATTTTGTTTGTGTCGGCTCAATTTCCCCTTGATGCCCTTTCTACATGTTTATAGTTTCAATAAATAAATAAAAAGTTTGTGTAGGCTCAGTATCCCCGACTACTCTTGTCAATAATTTAAGCATTATGGAACAACATGCAAGAAACACCAAAGATCAGTATTCCCCTAAAAATAACCATGTATTTCCCGGTCGGATTGAGACCCTACTGATGTGGTTTACAAAATTCAAGGCCATCATCTCGGAAGAGGATTAGATAACTTAAGTTTCGTAACACAATATAGATGCACCGTGTCAGTATGAAGAGATAAAAGAGGAAATGGAAGGAAAATACAAATTTTGATGCGGAAACTACGTTATATACGAAATGTTGCTCATATAAGAAGTTAGAAAGAGCATAGAAGAAAACTATCTTCAAATTTAGCTACTCAAGGGCACTGCCATTAGTATCTTCATTCATGACATCATTTGGCACACTTATGTTAAATATAACTCAGAATACACTTTGGACATATAATGTGCATATTTCACCAGAATTATCAATGTTCAAGTTGACTACATAACTCTGAAAAACTATAAACAACAAAAGAAAAAGAAAAATAGCTAGGACACTTTGTCGGAGTCCACATGCCGGTATCGGACACAGACACTCTTCGGACTCTTTCAGGACACATTTCTGACGCTGGAATCCAAAATGTCATTTTTTTTTTCTCAATATTTTTTTGTTTGGACACTTGGGGTACACGCAAAAAAATGCTGCGTATACTCTCAGAACTCTCTCACAACACTAGGCACCTCAGGGGTGTTGAAAGAAATAGTTAAGACTTAAGACCCTTGTTAAAGCTCTAAAAAGTCTTTCTTCTTATGCGATAGTTATTGATTATAAACACATAGATGACAAGACGCTTTTTGTTGGAATATATTTACTATTGATGTGATGATATACAAGATTTAAGTTATATGAGATGTTACTTACACATTTAGAATTAGAGCCTTCTTTATTCATATAATTAAATACATAAATAACATGTAAAATGTGTCCCCAATATGTCGTGTCCTTTTTCTTAGCCGATAAAAAAGAGTGTCGTGTCCCCCATTTTTTTTATTTTATATTTTCATGTCAGAGTGTCCTTGTCGTGTCGCATGTCTGTGTCTGTGCTACTTAGTAGTAAATTATCCCAAACTGTAACCAAAGATGCACATATAGTGTATCAAACTCGGTGCTGCTGTTTTATAGTTCACATAGAGAGATTTAATAAAGCTGATGATCTTGTAATTCCTCGCGGAAATTATGCCCCTAATTTGAGATAACCAAGGGCTAACAAACGTGCTTCCAGGCTTGGTCTAAAAACTTGATGAGCTTTAAATATATGTTCAAGGTTGGCTTGTTTACGAGGTGAATGCTCTCAAACGAACTTTAATCGAGCTGAGCCAATCACGAGCGGATCTTGAGTAGCTTAAATTGTTTCACACTATGAAGCCGAGTAGTAGTTATTCAAGCATAGTTTGAAAGTTTAACGAGCTCTAACAAATGTTCATCCTTATATCGTTTATGTAACAATTAACAAACCGATCTCGAACAAGCTATTAACAAGAAGGAGCAAGAGCTCAAACTTGAGTGGCTTGGTTAGTTTACCAGTGCTCTGATCACCATAAATTTTAGAGAAATTAGGAAAGTGAAGCAACAGTAAGCTGTTTCTCTCTTACGTAACTTTTCTTTCTTTTATCTTTTTTCTTTTGCCTCTTTCGTACGGTGACACAAAATCAACAACAAAGAAATTCCAAAAAGATGAATCGGTAGAACAGCCTTCAGAAAGGTCCGACCATGATTTGAGTTTAAATACGCATGCAATGAGATATACACAACCTTCAATTACAAACTCCATTTTCCATTTTCAAAAGCCCTATTTGGTACAGTATTTACCATTGCATCGTGCAGCTTCACATACGGATCCCAACTACTTTGACCTAATCTCTTGATTTAACAACATACGATTCAGATGAATCAACTTGTATTGAATTAGGGTTTTAAGAAGTACCAAAATAGAAGCCAACACTCACCGCCTTCTCCCGAGGGCCTGGTTCAACGTGGAATCCACGGCGTGATAGCGAGTTGTCCGTCCTCTGCTCGTAATTTAACCAATCAAGGTTTAGAGAGAGAAAGGACGGGAGAGATTAGAATGGGGTAAAGAAACAAATGATCAAGTAAAACTCTTTTAAGCTAAAGAAGAGATCCATGGATTTTATACAGGATATGTAGATATAGAGAAAGAGAAGAGATACCTGAGGATTAGACCGTAAATGAGAGAGAATATTGGTTTTGTTGAGCACGAACGCCATTGCTGCCGACGAACGGAATTTGCAGAGAGAGAGAGAGAGAGAGAGAGAGAGAGAGAGAGAGAAGCACCTGGCTATGGAGTATGGAGCTACCGAGAAATTGCTCCGAGGGAGAAGAAGAATTGGAAAAAGGAAAATACAGGCAACCCCTTATAATTTTCCAAATATCAAGATAGACCCGGATTGCTGGTGTCTAATATCTCAGCTATGATAGTCCCATGCTAAAAGTCGTAGTGCAATTTTCGGAAAAATAATTAAAGTTTTGTTCATAAATTTTAAAAAAAATTTCATATCAAATTAAATTAGAGGCAATTAAATAATCATCCGTTTTTTGGACACTATTTATATTTTCATCCCCTTGTTTTTCGGAGTTATGTTTTCAACCTTTTCTATTGTAAAATACCTTTTCTACCCTTTTACTATGATATTAACATATACATGATTATATTTTTTCCTAATTTTGTGGGATTCAATAATATCCTAATTTTGTGGGATTCAATAAGTTCCTAATTTTGTGGAATTCAATAACTTCCTAATTTAGTGGGATTTAACCATTTTTTTTAATTTAATGAGATTCAATCACATCCATTAAGAGAGATAACAAAGGAAATTTCAAATTTAAAATTTTGTTACTAATGTGTGGTGAAATTATAGATAACCAAGAAAAAAAAATTAAATTTACACCAGCAAATATGGTAAAAATGGCATACATGACAAGGATGAAATTTTGATGCACTTATTTTTACCATAATAATTTCTGTAATGCACTTGTTTTAACCATATTTTTTTAATGCATACAAATCGGTCACGAGTCATGGTAAATTTAAATGTTTTGAACTTAGTTAGCATTTTTACCATGATCCTTGGAAATAGAAAACCGTCTGAATTGATTTTCATGGTAAACTTGAATACTGTATTAACACATTTCATGGTAAACTTGAAGACCATCTGAAATCATTTCATGGTAAACTTGAATACCATATTAACTAATTTCATGGTAAACATTTGAATTGTATAAGAATTATGGTAAAAAAAATTACAATTAACCCATCTCCAATCATCCAAAATCCAAAACATAATTCATGATAAATTAGTGAACAAAAATTTGAATTGTGTAAGAATCATGGTAAAAAAAAATTACAATTGACCCGTCTCTGTAGGGATCTAAAAACGTAAAGAATGAACCAAAAAGAAAAAAGAAAAAAAAGATACAAATATTTATAATCTCACTAACAAATGGGATCTAAAAGGCTCTTGGATGGTCCACTGCCACACAAATCAAAATTTGTTGGAAACCCAAGGACAAAGAAAATCCAATAAAAAGACGGGAGAGATAAAGAGAGAAGGTGAGGCTCAGATTCGCCTTTCTTCATGCAAACGTGACCCCCCATCATGGCTGCAAGAGCCCCATGAGAGACTCACTGAGTTACCTTGCCACAACACGAGTAGTCCTCAAGTGCCTAACTTTTGTTCGAAAACATCATCACAGCCTCATTCAAATTGTTCCATAGGGAGAAAGAGAAAAGGGCTTTTTATGCATTTGTTTTCGGTTTGCTAGTTGTGGTACCATCTTATTGATGGCAAAACAATTGAAGGCTTTTCCTCCTCATGCATGTGTTTTCGGTGTGTGTGCGTAGAAAGGCAGTTTTTTCACTGCAATATATAATGGATTTCAAAACAGAAAGAATAGAGAAGAGAGAGAGATTTTAGGGATTGGGTTTTATCCCCAATCCCGTAATTACAGCAGAGGACCTCATAATTTTGAAAATGGTCCAATTCCAACCGCCTCATATATGCAACTTTTAATTTAGTCCTCGATCCCTTAATATGATTGTAATGACCACGATTTTAGGAAGTAAATTTATATTTGTAATTATATCAATTAATTATTATATTATATTATGTGTCTAATTAAACATATATATAGATATATGTATATATATTTTTTCCTTGATACATATGAATTAATTTCCCTAGTCAACTTTCTATATTTGTTTATTTCCTAAACTAAGATAGGAAACTAAATCAATAATCTTTTTAGGAAATATCAATTTACATTTTGTTAGTCATTTGCCTTCCATAAATTCTTTCTAAATCTCCCTAAATTTCCCTCCTAAATCCCACAAATTGATTTATGCCATAATCCCTCACCTAATCACCCAAATTGACTTTCCTTCCTTACCAAAATCTTCCCACTAGGATTTTTCTTCCTTTTCCTATTCTAACTCCCTCCTTTGCCTATAACTCCTCACCTCCTTTGTTCCTTATTCCCTTCTTCCCTCAATACATCAAAATCCCGGCAGTGGAAATTTTCCCACTTCAATTGTCCGTCCACATCAACTCTCTCTCTCTCTCGGGTCCTAGTTCTCGGTTTGTCTCTTCTCGTGCTGTAAATATTTTCCCTTCGCTACCGTTTAGTTTTCATAATTCTCTCTCGTAAATAATATCGTTTCTTTCACAGATTTATATTTTGAGAACTCAACCGTTCAACAACATTAAATCTTATCACGTTTGTAGCGCGCTATAACTTCGGATGAAAGGTAGGATATCAAAACTTACTTTTTACTTAAGTATATTATTTTTTGTGTTTCCGTGTATCCGCGTATATCTAAATATAGTGGTGGTATGAATATGATGTGAAATTATTCGTTGCGATTGTGTTTTCAACCGTTAAGGTTTTGTAAGTCAAAAATGGAACCAAAGAGACGAAATTTCTTTTTCTTGCGCGCTGTTCTGTTCTGCTGATTTTAGGGTATTTCTGTTTGGTTTCAGAGAAAACGTAAATCATTGAAGTTGTAGATCTCGAAAAGTTAAGCAACTTTCATATAGAACTTGTTCCAATCCGAGGTTCGTAGAATTAACTGTGATTTTTCGAAGTTGGATGAACTAAACAGTTTTGGGACAGATTCACTGTCTAGCTTAAAACACTATTTCGCTTCGTTTAGGACTGGATTTAGGCTTCGATTAAAACAGTGAACTTGTGTCAAATTTGATGAAATATTTTACTGTACAATTTCGTGATTTTTGGAAAGCGTTTGCTATTTTTAGTGGCTGGAATTATAACTGACACGTGTGGGCTCGAGATAGCCGATCTTCATTAAATTTTCTTTTCATGCTATAATTGGACGCATGTGTTTGTTTACTAGCATTACGGGCGTTTTGTTAAACCATTAAATTTGTGTAAATAATTATTGTGGTTAAATTAATAAACTAAAAAGATGAGTGTTCCATTTATCGGATTTGGGGGAATGGGACGTGTCCGGTATGGGTCTTGAGCCATGCGCAGTTTATACTTTTAGGTAGCTTTGTTGTTGGATCGGGCGCCAAAAGTATACTGTGGGTGGGAATCGATGCCGGATAGAGATTGATCAATGGGTGATCAATCGTGAGCCGTGCACAGTATACCCCGAGGTGACTTTGCTGTGTGATCGAGCACCTGAGGTATATTGTGGGTGGAAGCCGTTGATGAAAATTATTTATTCGAAGTGGGAACGAAAAATGGTGAAACCTTGAGTTGATGACGGAGTATTAAATCTACCGAATTTATTATGTTGTGAAATGTTGTTCTGTGTCTTAAATTAATGTCTCATGTGTTTTAACTGCTGCATGAGTATATTTTCGTAAAAGGATAGTTTTGGTGTCCTATTGAGTGTAATTTTACCACTCATTGTGCTACTTTTGTGGCCTTAGCGTCCCCAATGCCAAGTATAGAAGGAGAAGAGGAGTTGCTTGCTGAGTTCAAGGGAATGGAGCAGCAAGAAGTTATGAAGTGTCGGAGCCGTGGTTGTACCAGTAGATCTCTAGTTAGATGGCTCTGTTCTTTCCTTTCAGTTGAATATTTAATAAATGTTTAAGTTTTTCAGACATTGTTAAAGTTATATATATATATATATACGAAAAACTTCTAGTCCACACCTCCCGAAAATAAGAAAAAATTGATTTTTTTTGTGTTGCAAATTATTTTTGGAAAATCCGAGCCGTCCAATGTGTTCAGAAGGTGTTTTCAAGGGTCCATGCGGGAAATCTTCAAAAAAAAAAAATACCGGGAAGGGCTTGATCCAAGCAATTTTCGCAAAAACTGTAAATATAAAATTTTTGCGAAAACTGCTTGGATCAAGCCCTTCCCGGTATTTTTTTTTTGAAGATTTCCAGCGTGGATCCTTGAAAACACCTTCTGAACACATTGGACGGCTCGAATCGTCAAAAAAATATTTGGATCATGGAGGTCCGGAAACGGGAATCCCGTTTTAGAAGGCCTCCATATATATATATATAGGTAAAGCTTCTTATCCGGACTTTTAATTTCCGGACCTCATGATCCAAACATTTTTTTGACGATCCGATCCGTCCAATGTGTTCAGAAGGTGTTTTCAAGGGCCCTCGCGAAAAATCTTCAAAAAAAAAAATACCGAGAAGGGCTTGATCCAAGCAGTTTTCGCAAAAAATATATATTTACATTTTTTGCGAAAACTGCTTGGATCAAGTCCTTCCCGGTATTTTTTTTTGAAGATTTTCCGCGTGGACCCTTGAAAACACCTTCTGAACACATTGGACGGATCGGATTTTCCAAAAATAATTTGCAACACAAAAAAACCCCATTTTTTCCTTATTTCCGGGAGTGTGGATAAGAAGTTTTCCGTATATATATATATACATCAACTTCTAATGAGGGATCCCTCATTTTAAATAAAGTGAGGACTAAGCAATTTTTTCACTTTCCGAACTGAATTTTGACGATCCGAACCGTTAGATGTTTTTAAAATGTGTTTTTAAGGTCCACCGCGAGGATTCGTCCAAAAAAAATACCCGGAAGGGCTTCATCCGATCAATTTTTGTTAAAAACGCTTCGGATCGTCGAAATTTAGTCGAGAAGCATGAGGTCCTCACTTTATTTAAAATGTGGGATCCCTCATTAGAAGTTGATCCTATATATATATATATATATATACTAGTCCGGTCTTCTCGTTTCTGGACCTCCGTGATCCAAATTTTTTTTTTGACGATCCGAGCCGTCCAATGTGTTCAGAAGGTGTTTTCAAGGGTCCCTCGCGGAAAATTTTCAAAAAAAAATACCGGGAAGGGCTTGATCCAAGTAGTTTTCGCAAAAATTGTAAATATACAATTTTTGCGCCGCGTGGACCTTGGAAAACACCTTCTGAACACATTGGACGGCTCGGATTTTGTTAAAACAATTTGCAACACAAAAAAAAAAATCAAAAAAGCTCTAATCCGGGGGTCCGGATTAGAAGCTATGCCTATATATATATTCCCCTTAAAACTACTTGAAATCTTTGATTTGGTGCGAAAAAGACTATTAAAATGGGACAGATATCAGGGCTCATAAAATTATTGAGTCAATTAAATATTCATCCACTTTTTGGACACCTAATAGATTTCCATCCCCTTACTTTACGGGGTTATATTTTCATCATCTTTTAATGTGATTTATCATTATTACCATTTCTTGATTATATAGTTACTTCTTTTTAAAATGAATGTTAGTTACGGATCTGGATCCTCTGTGAGGATTTCCCTGTGAGGATCTTGTGAGGGTTTTATTGTGGGTTTGACAACACACCAAAAAGAAAATCCAATGGCTCACAATCCCCTTTCTTATTTTTAAATCAAAACGACGTCGTTTCGATTTAAAAAAAAAACCTAACAGAGTTAAAGCCATAGGAATCTGACGTTAACTTATTTCTTCTTCATTTGTAAACTTCTTTTCTTCTTCGTTTCTTTTTTCTTCCTTAACCTGCTCTCCTTCTCCATTTTATCATAGCAAAGGAAAAAACCTTCTTCTTTTCTTCATTGTTTCTTTTTTTTTTTTTTTTCCCTTAAACTGTTCTACCCACAACTTTTGTGTGGACTAAAATCAAGCATTATCCATATTCCAACACATATCATATTATGGGTTTGACAACACATATCATAAAAATGCAAAATCCTAACATTTAGATCTCAATAACTTAACAGAAAGCAATCTGAGATGGTTAGATCGACCTCGCTTTTTTTGGTGCAAAAAAAAAAAAGAAGAATTTTTCACTGTTGGCAATGGCTTCAAGAATTTGTTCGGCGTTTGAAGAGAAAGAAGAAGGGTTTTTTTCTTTGCTATGATGAAATGGAGAAGGAGAGCAGGTTAAGGAGAAAAAAGAAACGAAGAAGAAAAGAAAGTTAACAAATGAAGAAGAAAAGAAGTTAACATCATATTCAATGGCTTTAACTCTGTTAGGTTTTTTTTAAAAATCGAAACGACGTCGTTTTGATTTAAAAATAAGAAAGGGGATTGTGACCCATTGGATTTTCTTTTTGGTGTGTTGTCAAACCCACAATAAAACCCTCACAAGATCCTCACAAGGAAATCCTCACAGAGGATCCGGATCCGTTAGTTACTTCTTTTTAGGGATTGCCAATATTTTGTTTGATCCTCTTGCCTAAAATTAAGAAATTTTTGGAAATGGTGAATGATTCTCTTTCCTAAAATCAATGAAAATTCAAAATGGTGGAG
The DNA here is from genome assembly GCA_963854785.1 of Vaccinium vitis-idaea. Classification (NCBI taxonomy): domain Eukaryota; kingdom Viridiplantae; phylum Streptophyta; class Magnoliopsida; order Ericales; family Ericaceae; genus Vaccinium; species Vaccinium vitis-idaea. The sequence goes on from OY978225.1 coordinate 29,548,475, forward strand.
ATTCAAAATTAGGAATGATATTATTTCCAAATTTTGGTCCTCCGATCACATATCACAATTTTTATGGTAAAAAAAATTAATCATTCGTAAACATGGTAATAATTGTTAAATTAAAAACTTGAATCAATGCAAAACATATCAACCACATAATCAACATTTCATAGTAAAAAAAAAATTATGGTAAAAATATCAAAACAAATTCCAGTTTTAGGGTAAAAAACAATTAATAACTTGTAAACATGGTAATAATTATTGGATTAATATCTTGAATCAGGATTTTAAAAAAAAATGACAAAAACCATGGTAAACAAGGAAGCCTTACTTAATCTGCATGGTTAAAATTCTAGGATACTATAGCCGCTGCGCGGGCCTTTATAGAGAAGGAAGGAGTATGTATGCTCTCCCTGTAGATATTGCTTATCTATGTAGGCCCGCGCAGCGGCTCTATTATAGAAGGCATGGTAAAAAAAAAAAATCATCGCATAAGGTTCTGATAAAAAACAGAAAAGAAACATGGTAAAAAACAAAAGAAACATGATTGTTGGGGTATATTTACGAATTATGGTAAAACTTTTATTTTACTTCCTTTTATAAATTGGCCGCGCATGCGGCTCCCTTAATTTTTTTTGGATGAAACATAAATAACTATGGCAAAAATCATTTATGTTTTCATCCCAAAAATCTTTACCCTATAGGCAAAGAAATTTGGGATGAAAACATAAAGAATTTTGGATGGAAACATAAAACAAAACTTTTACCTCTAAAAGTTGTTTTTTTTATATGTTTTCATCCAAAAAAATCTTTACCCTATAGGCAAAGAATTTTGGGATGAAAATATAAATAATTTTGGATGAAAACTTAAAGAAGAATCTTTGCCCTTTAGTAAAAGTTTTTTTTTTATGTTTACATCCAAAATTCTACGTTTTCATCCAAAAAATCTTTACCCTATAGGGAAAAGATTTTAGATGAAAACATAAAGAATTTTGGATGGACACATAAAAAAAACTTTTACCTATATGCAACATTTGTTTTAGTCCTTAATCTCCTAATATATAATAAAAGGCAAAAGTGGGTTTATTTGAATTTCGGGATGGAAACATAACTCCAAAAAGAGCACATGATAAAACTCTAATTTGAAGGTGGTTGGAGGATGATTATTTAAGTGGTCCTAAATTATTCAGAAAACAAACCATGTTATATTCTTTGCTTCATCGGCTTATTTCATTATTTAAACACGTAATAAATAAGCAACTTTTGTTTATTTGCTGCTTGTTTAAAAGATTAACAGGAGCAATTTCAATTTAGAGCAGTACTCCATTATTCAAGCTGAGAGTAAACTTGCAATTAGTTCATTTTGGTGTCAAAATTAATCACCCCTAGAGTGGGTCCCAAAACAAGAACCAATGAGTGCTTTACACTTGAGTCGGTTTCCGAAAATCACTTTTCCAATTATTACTTGTTTCTCTCTAATCATACTCCAAAAAACTATTTCCAAAGCCTAAACAAAACAATATCTGAAAATATATCTCCAAATTTAATTTTTTTTTCCTCAAAATTGACAACCAAACACAATATTTATTACAGGGCATTGATCTTCTTTACAATACCGTGTGAATAAGTGTGGAGCTATGTGATGGAAACTGGGGTTACTTAACTTTGCTGAGTTGGGAAAAATCTCTCGAGTAGGTTGTAGACACCCCAATTTGAGCCTACGAAAATCCATAGCGTTCCCGATGATGAAAACGGACTTTCAAACACGTTTTAGAGCTTAAAAGGGATGATTGAAATATATCCAAAACCCTACCAAAACACTTCCAAACCAAAAACCAAAAGAAGCCGTTGAATCTATTCCATACACCTGAAGCGCATTTGCATGTGCCTGAAGCACTTTCCTTCAGGTGTCTACACCTTTTTCATGCACCTGAACCGTTCCCCCTTTAGGCGCCTGAACCTTCCCCATGCACCTGAAGCATCACCTTTAGGCGCCTGAACCCTCCCCATGCACCTGAAGCCTTCCCTTTAGGCACATGAAGAGGCCTTTTAGACGCCTGAAGGGCTTCTTTAGGCGTCTGAAACTCTTTTTCCAGAATTTCAAAATTTTGAGCAAGAAAATCTGGATGTCATGATTATGATGTGATTCGGCAAGGGAGGAGCGTCTTAACCTAAATCAGTCCCTAAAATGACCCCTAAGGCACCTAAACTACCCTTTGGAGCTCCATATAAACCCCCCACACCCCTCATTTGAGAGGGTTCCATGATCTTTTCTGAAAAAAATAGCCAAACCAGCCATTTCTCTCTCAAGAAAACACCCAAAATCAGTGTATAACCTCATTCAAACCTCCATTATCCATCCAAAAACCCTTCCCCATTGTTCAATCATCCATTTCAAGCTCCACAAAGGTAGTGAATCTACCCAATAAGTGTAGCAAAGTTCTTGTTGAGGGAAGTCAGTAGGCTCATGTTGGTTCTTGATACCAATAATGGGCTCACAATGACTCAAATATATCAAAAGAACATTTTTTGCTCGACACCTGAAGCAGCAGCTTCAGGCCCAGTTCATTTTCATCTCTTTCTATCTTAAAATGCTTTATCTTGGTCTATAGTTATGATGATGATGGTTTAAATCTCAGGAACAAACTGTTTACTTTCTGTTTTTCACTCCAAAAGGTGAAAATCATACTTTTTAAGGAGGAAAATGACCATCAATGTAGTCAAGATCATTTATTCATCATAAAATCTCTATTCAAGGTCAATTTATTTGCATGCAAGAGTGAAAAGTTTCTGTTTTGCTATTTGAATGGATGAAAAACATTTTTTATGAGATATAAATGGTGTTTTATGGTACGAATGAGTTGTTAGATGAAGCTTTCCAATTTGTTTGCCTCTCAACAGAGTGTTACCACCATTATTTTACCTGTTCCAGTAGCAAAACAGAGGTGAAAGTGGGTTTGAGTAAGCACCTGAAGTAGTAGTTTCTGGCACCTGAAGCAGCAGCTTCAAGCGCCTAGTGTCCCCCTTCAGGCGCCTGAAGCATCCTTGCAGGTGCTTGTAGGAAAACAGAAGGGTTAGATTTGATGTTACCAAAAGGGTTCCTAAAAGCTTCTGTTCCACTGTATTTACAGTTTGTAATTGTTGTTATTCTTATTCATGTTGCTCCATCATCTACAGGATCACAAGCATCCACTGTCACATGTCCGTCATGTTAATCTCTACTTATTTGTCTCCCTTTCCTTTTATGTGGATCAAGTTCAAGGAATAAATATTTTATTATCCCTTAAGCACTTAGTAGAGACCGGTTTTCATAACTAGGCGAGGGGGGTGCCTTAAAAACCTTCCCCCCTCGTACCTTAGCTCCCGAACCCGAGAAATCTTGGTAACGATGTGCCGGTAATAGCTTTTTCCAAAACAAGGGCAAAAGAGTCATTTTCAAACTGGTTTCTCGGGTACGGTCCTTAAACCTGGGTGGCGACTCCCATCCAAACCGTTTTCGTGAATTTCCGCGGGGTGTTCACATAGGTATAATTTTTACTGTTATTTTAAACAATTGATCCCAAAAATATTAAAAATCCCTAAGACCTTCTCAAAACTGAAAACACCCATCCTTGCCCTTTGTTTTTTTTTTTTTTTGGGAAAATTGAGAGAATGGCATTGAACAACCAAACGACTGTCCAAGATCAACAGTACTAGATACAACCAGGAAAATAAGAAAAGAAAAACGCAACATCAAGCTAAACAATAAACGCTAATTGATAAAGGACTCGTAGGGGTTGTCATCTCCTGTATTTGGGTGACGCACAAAAGAGAAAATGGCTAGTTGGACAAGATCATGAGCCCGAACGACTACTTTACGATCCACTTTGGAGATCCTGCAAAACATCAACTTTGAAATAGGTGTTTTGATGTTGCATATCAAAAAAGAGTCAATGAAATGACACTCTCTCCTCCCTGCAATCTGTACAACAGCATTAAAGCAATCAGATGTATAGACAGTATTTTACTTATGCGAGTGAACCCATTTAAGTGCTTCATGGATTGCCAGCAATTCCGAGTGTAAGGGGGAGGAGCCGTAAGCTGAGATGGCTTTTTGGGTAAGCAAAGAACCATCTGGCGACATGGCCGTGAATCCTAATCGACACCATTGACAACCTTCTCTCCATGCTCCATCAACATGAAGGATACATGTTCTCAATGAAATGCAGTCACGGGGATATGGCATGATAATAAATGAGGGATGTTTACCGGCTGGAGACTGATCAAGATTGGGTGGTTTGTGCCAAGTGGAAGCCCTCTTAAACCAATGAGCATTATCCTTTGCCATCGCCAAAAAAGCTTCTTTGTTGAAAGCCACATTAGAAAAAACAAATTGGTTCCTTTGTTTCCAAATCGACCAAAGAATAGCTAGGAAGAGAAAAAGCTTGTCTTTATCTATTTCTGTCTATCGCAGAAATATTTTACTAGTATTTAGTTATTTATTATTGATAACCGAATGTCCGGGCCAGCTTACGGGGCCCTAAAAATAACGACCAGGCATAACCCTCAGTGGCCCCAAGGTTTGGAATGGTTGGCATCCATAGGATTCAAACATGTGACCTTATGATCAAGCACTTATTGTTTTCTCATGCCCATTTTGTCAACCCCTTAGGGTTAATCTGTCTGAAATATTGGAAAACACTTGCTGCTTCTGCTACTGATTTCCCCCCCGGCCCTCTGCAATATTTGGAGCATCTTGGGGGTCAATATTTGGAGAACCCCTTGTTTCAGAAACTCTCTTTTCCAAGCTACAAATGGATTTGTTACACAAAAATCAAAGCGAATCGAACTAAAAATTAGTTACATATAACCAAAAGTGAATTGAACTTCAATAGGTAGTTGCATTGCAGAAGCTAAAAGAACTTTCAAGTATCTACGACCCTTAAATTTACAACTGCACAGAGTCTTCAACTCGGCAGCACTTCCTAGAAATACAAACGCACATAACAACTAACAGTTTCCTACACTTCAGTACATTCTTGGCCTCTTTGAAGCAGGGACCGCTTCTGAAGAACCGATCATCGATGTGGCAATAATCTTTTTCCAATTACTCTGAACTTTAGAAATATTAGCAGCACGGGCTGAACAAAACTCACCGATAATAGAATCGCCCAGAACATCTTCAATGGAATGATTAGTATCAACCACAGAGCCTTCATTGAAAGGATCAACCAAAAAGTCTTCCTTCAAATCGCTTTCATTTCCACGAAATGGATCATTGGGTAAGCGGAAAGCAACTACTTGATTGTTGTGGGAAGAATTACTGAGAATATTTTGCAAATAGTTTTCAATTCCAAAATTTGGATCAAGTGACATGTTTCCCAGAGAATCGATGCTTGGAATGTTTGAAGGGTTAGCAGCATTGGGTACGTGCAAAGGAAATGTTTGATTGTCAAGGGAAGAAGTACTTGGAATATTTTGCAAAACCTGTTCGTTCAAACAGCTTTCATTTCCAAAAGATGGATCAACTGACATTATACCCAGAGAAAGGGTGCTTGGAATGTTTGAAGGGTTAGCAGCACCGGGTAAGTAGAAAGCACCATTGACTAACTGCAAATGGGAATGCAAACTAGTGTCATCATCAAAAGTCATTACATCACCCATGTGTTCAAGTGCAGATACCACCAATTTGTTGGCGTCAGCCTGCTATCAGAAGTCAATCAGAAAATAAGATGGAAATGACCGAGAGAGAAAACACTTCAACTGTATTTGGATCAATGATTTGGAACCGTTGTGAGCCGTTACAGCCTTCACTTATCTGTTTCCATTTTTTCTTTGCCATATCCAAATCCTTGAACCAAATACAGCCTTAAGGAATGAGGATTTAAATCGGTAGAGAAAAGCATGCCTTTTGATCTTCAGAGAAATCGTCAAGTGGAACATAACAGCATTCAGAAATCAGCCCCATCACTTGCCCCACGGCATTGAAAACCACACCGGATTTTTTTCCAGAGCCGATCGGATAATAGAGTCGCAAGATCTTACATGTTTGAGCATGGGCGACTGTGGATTTCCATATTTTACCAGCCCCAAGGATCTGGTGATCAAGTCCCAACAGACAAAATACGTTAGCATGTTAAGTACTGGCAAAGTTCTTACAAGTTTATTCAAGCAATATTAGCATATCGGAGGTCAAGGTGGTATAATGACAACAATATTCTTTGCAATCAAACCTTGAGTAAACTACTAAGCTTACATTTTGGAGGCTTTTAGGATTTATACAGTACTGAGTGAGAAAATCCTTCACAGTTTTGATGTTTTCACGAACCAAACGGTTATGGAAAGGACCATCTTTGGCGATATTTGTCAATCGCCAAACCTCATCATTTGGAGATGGCGGGTAGTGCTTCTCAGTATCTGCAAACAGAAAGCTGAAATTATTTTTGAGTTTCCATTATTCTTCTTCTATTTATTCAGATAACTTGCTCTCTCTATCTAACTTTGGGGTTTTCTGACTCATAAGCTTCGACAGTTAACATAATCATGCCAATAGTAATAGCTTATAGCCATTATTCATGTTTCATCTACTTTTGGGAAATCAACATATTGAGGAAGTACTTTATATTTCATTCGTTCATGCACAACATATGACTCAGGAAAATATTCTATGATCAGCAGTTGGTGATTCCATAAGAGCAAATCAAATTTGTCATGAAAGAGAAATTTCTCTGTGGCATGACCATAACAAAGTGTGCCATGCATCACGAAAACTTGAAAAGTTCGGTGTATTTCAGCCAATCAGAAGATATTAATCTGGATCTTCCCTTGCAAAAACACAAAAACTAGATACAAACCGTATCCAAAATGAAATTATCTAATACAGTAATACCCTAAAGGCCAAATCCAAAATCCACTTTTCAGCATTCTACTTTTCCCAGCAATTTTACACCCAAGTAACATGACATTTTTTTGCCAAATATCAAATGATTTTATGCTAACCACAGAGGATTTGTGCAGCATTATCATAATCTTCTTTGATACTCATACTGAAGATGTTATTTAAATAGTCAGATTAAAAATATATAGACCAATAATTACAAGACAGAAGAACTTACAGGTTTTCCGATAATCCTCAAGGAGAAAGGGTTCCGTCACTGCTTCTCTTACTCTAGTCCCATTAAGATTACCCACAACTTTTGCGCCTAGACGAAGCACACGGGCCCTCGTCCAATGGCGATTATGTATGAAAGAAATCTCACGTACAAAAGCGACTCCAGCTTCCAGATTCAGATGCACGTTTCCAGTAAGAAGAGATGTTCTCCCTTCCTTTCCTCTGACAATCTTATTGTTAAATTCTTCAAGTGTCCAATTGTCACCATCAAAATCTCTCTCGACAACAACAATGTCAACCCCTGCAGATGCTTCACGCCCAGAGGTAACAACTTGCTTTGTAGTTGCATCGACTAAAGCTACTCTGAAGGGAGTACTTCCTTCTCCTTTAATGGTTAAATTAGTCTTTACTGGGAGGCAGAGCTTGTCCATGAACACTAGTTGGAGGGTTTTCGATTCCGAAGATTGTACTCCAATCCCAGAATGACTGAATGAGAAGTACAAGGACACATGAGCTGCAAAATTCTGATCTATAGTGGCTGTATGCCTGTAAACTTAAACTATTACGTTATGATATCTTACTGGTTCAATCTAGTCAAAGGCTTTTCGATTGCCAATTCAACTTGTTGTTTGACCTGTAAAACCTGGAAGCGTTACTGCAAAGCTTATGCATAAAATAGCTCATGTGTAATATCAAGGGAACAATTTATGATAAAAACAATCATCCACCCATGCATGGGTTTTGATTGATTTTGACAAAGGTGCAGAGTTTTCGGAACTACATCGATCCCTGAAAATCCTTTTAAAGGATTAGAACTACATTCTGGATAAATATCTCACACAAATACTACACGGCAACAGAACTCAGGTGCCCCAATGTGGAGACGGATGGACCATAAAGACACTGGGTTAATCTGGATATAACATTCTACTATCATGGCAGGACTGAAACGAATGGTGGCCAAAAGATAAAATTTTATGGCTATAAAAGACCAAGAAATAAGCCTCAATTTTGGTTTAGTAAGGGGAAAATAACGATTGGGCAGACAACCGCCCTTGTTGTATAACTCGAACCTTGCCGGTAATCCAACTCCCATAAACTACATGGGACAATGGTCGATCTATGCAGTATTTATTTGGGAGGGCATTCTATGGACTTTATTACAGTAAAGGAGATAATTTCATGAGTTACGCCCGTAATAACATATGAATGTGTGTATTCTGCCTTCTCAAATAGGTGGCTCTGATGACCTAAAGGGGGGGGGGGGGGGGGAACAAGGCACTAAACAATGAGGTAGACTAGCAAATAAAATTTCAACCTCCATTTTTAATCACAATGAACAACGTACAAAGAGTAGGATTCACGAAGAAATTAGTACAAAGCAAAACCACGTAATGCACAAATCAGCCTCAATTCTTCTGTAACTCAAACTTTTGAGAATCTCAGGGTATTAACACAGATGCATGCATCAATTGTCCATGAAAAATACAAGTTTTTATGTGTTGTGAGAAAATGAGCACAAATACAAATATTTTAGCCTTCACATCCACAGGCACGTTTACACGTGTTCACGCGGTATGTGCAAGTAGTTAGTTATACTTTGGGCCAGTTTGTTTCATGGGAGTCAGTACGGGACTAATAGTGAAAGCGTGTATAATCCACCAGATATACAATCCCACAGGATTAATAGCTATCTGATTGATAATACCACACCTCCATTGTAATTTGTGTCCCACAATCTGTGAGAATACATATCCGAGAAATGATTAATCTGGATTCTAGATATTTTAACCAAACACCGGATATTTAGTCATCTTGGATAGTCATATATGATCAAACAGAAAGCCCAATATTGATATATGTATATGCTCATACACAAATGAAAGCATATTGAATTCAATACATCCACAGACATGCGTACAGCCACACATGAAAAATCACTTAATAGACAACTGTATATGTGTGTGTAATCAATGGAGAATATAATGAAACCAAACTGCACTCACAATTGCAGAAATCTTAGGCCAAATTGTTTGCTCCATAACTTGTTGGATATTGTGAGTAATCTTAGGCAAAACTGTTTGCTCCAAAACTTGTTGGACGGTTCGGATCACAATAACCTCCAGCTCCTTCCTGACAAATGAAGAACAATCGCTAGAAATAAAAATAAAAGCGTACTGAAAGTTTTCACAAGAGAGTGACAATTCCATTCCAACTAAACAACTTTCAGAAGTAAGCAAAACCCAGCTCAGTTCTCATCCGATTATCCAATTGCAGCTTAGCAATGCATAGAATTCCAAGAGAAGAAGACCAAAAAGAATGGATCGAAAGTTCACAAAATTAGAACAAATCCAAAAAAAAAAAAAAAAAAAACATAAGAAGAAGAAAAAGTAGATGTTATTTACCAAAAAAAAAAAGAAAAAGAAAAAGTAGATTTCTCACTTCCTTATAGAAACCCTTGTTTCCTCATCTTCTGAACTGCCATCTTCTAACGTCTGAATCTGAGTCTGAGCCATTTTCTTTTCTTTTTGGGACCCAAATGCACAATGGAAATAAGATTCTGAAACAAAAATTCTGAATCAGATAATCTAAATCATGATTACTGAATCTGAGGAGGGACATATTAAAGACTTGTGATGAGTTGACTATAAAGACGCGGTGGAACATTAAAAAACTAAGATTAAACTAAAATGACGCCTACCCTCGGACCAACACCCGGGTCTTCAGTTGTCTGTTTTTTTGGGGCTCTACTCTAGTGTGTCACTTTTTTGCTTACTTTATTTGTGAGTTGTTGTCATCAGTTACTCGTTTTAGGTTGTGTTTGGTTTGAATTTTGAGTTTTAGTTTTTGTAATGATTAGAGAGAGAAATAGAGATAATAATTAAAAAATAGGTATTAATGATTGGAGAGAGATAGAGAGTAAAATAAAAATAATATTTAAAAATAGGGGTAATAATTGAATAATAATTGAGAAAACCGGTACTTGAAAACTAAAACGAACAAAGCTTAGTTTCGTGTTGGGATTTCCTACCTAAAAAGAACATACAAAAGTACTAATGAACATAACATAATAGGAGTACTCTCTTATGCGTTAGCATAGAAATCTCTCATTTTTATTTATTTATTTATTTATCGTAATTCAACTTGAAATGAAAAAGGGGTTAATCGAATATGCAACTTATAAGAGACATATCCAAAAGGAATAAAAATAAAAAGAAGAAAAAGAGAAAAGCAGGAAAGAAAAGAAATGTAAAATGCCCAAGTGGCTAAAAAAAGTAGATCACTGCCTTCATACTGGGTTTTGGGCAGACCATATATAGTTAAACACTTCATTGGGCTCCATTGGGAGTTAGATACCACTTCAACTATACTTCCCGAATTGATTCATATTTGCTAATTCACACTGTGGCTGTGTTTGAATGACCAAAATTTTAGGTAAGAACAAGAATATGCTTACCGAGATTTCTTGGGTAGGAATAGAAATATGATTACTGAGAATTAAATTCTCAGAAATTTAATATCTGGAGGAATTGCATTTTGGTGTTTGGATTAATTTAGTAATCTTACTCTATAAATAATTATTTTGGAAAATTATTAAAGTCAACATTTCCTTTTCTTAATGAATGAGCCAGGAATCTGAGATTCTCATGGGTAAGGGAGAGATTCGATTCCCACTCAGTCTGGGAATGTGATTCCTGGTTGAATATGTCATCAAAAATCACATTTCTGTCTCTGCCAAACATCGGAATCAGAAAAGCCTGACATCAAATTCCAATTCTTGTCTCTTCCAAACATTAGAATCATGGATAGAAAATATCACATTCTCATTCCCCCTTGAAATTACTAACATCCAAACTGAGGTCAAGTTTGATTTGGATTGGCAGATGGCTAGGTTGATCTGTAGACTTTGGGCTTCAAACTTGGGATATAGACTGGGCACCCGGACAGAAAATGCCAGTGAACGGTAACAGTTGACATGGGCTGAATTTCCCCTTGGGCTGGACCCAATTGGCGCTCGGACAGGGAATGGGGTAAACCACCTGAAGGATATCCTGATATCACCTGAGCAATCACACCTAAATTTGTAGGGAATGAACTGAAAATGCATTCATACCAGGATATCCCCCATGCTTAGGCAATGATGAAATATAATTGAAGGAACCGAAGTCAGATCCATACTATGGGGGTTACATAATTAAAAATACTAATAATTCAAAACACCTAGATATCATCAAGATTCTCGAACAGTTGAACCTCTGAGGAGCCCCTTAGATTAGAATATTTCTATGGTGCCCCAATGTGGTATTGGAGCATCGGTGCCCCACTGAATCTAAGTCACTAGATGAAAAAATAGATAAATCTGAGCAATTAGATGAAAACCATTACAAGAATAGGGTTATTTTACTCTTTTCCCGCGCAATTATACTTACTATAACCACATGCTTTGTTTACTACAAAGACAGGCTTTTACTTACTACACGTATAGGCCATAAATTGTTGTAAGTAAATCTTGTATTTATGGTAAATGTGATATGTTTTTCTAGTTTGTAAACCCAGTGTTTGTGGTAAGTAAAATTGGGGCACCACGGCCAGACCCGATTGGATTAGGCAAACCCAACGCAGTGGGTAGATCAATAAACCAACCAATGAGCAACAACAATGAAGCTGAAGTTACAGAACTTGTGAGAAGTGTAACTTGTTTTAGACAAATTGACTCTGCTGAGTTGACTCTGAAAATTTTCGTATGCGATGGAAGGTCGGGTCACTTGACTCTGCTGAGTTGGAAAAAATCTCTTGAGCAGGTGTAAATTTTACTGTTATTTTAAGCAATCGATCCCATCTGACTCTGCTGAGTTGACTCTGAAAATTTTCGTATGCGATGGAAGGTCGGGTCACTTGACTCTGCTGAGTTGGAAAAAATCTCTTGAGCAGGTGTAATTTTTACTGTTATTTTAAGCAATCGATCCCATCTGACTCTGCTGAGTTGACTCTGAAAGTTTTCGTATGCGATGGAAGATCGGGTCACTTGACTCTGCTGAATTGGAAAAAATCTCTTGAGCAGGTGTAATTTTTACTATTATTTTAAGCAATCGATCCCAAAAATATAAGTGTCCCCAAGACCTCAAAACTGAAAACACCCATCCTTGCCCTTCGTCTCTAGAAAACCCTATATGGCCTTGGATTGCACCTCGATTGATTCCAGAATCTGAAGGTAACAACCAGACATAATCCCAAGGTTTGGGATGGTTGGCCTCCATAGAATTCGAACATGCGACCTCATGATTAAGCACTTATTGCTTTCTCGTAACCACTTTGCCAACCCCTTCGGGTTAGTCTGTCTGAAATATTGGAAAACACTTGCTGCTGATTTTCCCCTCGGCCCTCTGCAATCTCGTGATTTTTCTATCCCACTTCCGAGCATCTTGGGCGTCAATATTTGGAGAACCCCTTGTTTCAGAAATTCTCTTTTCCCAAGCTACAAATGGATTTGTTACACAAAAATCAAAAGCGAATCGAACTAAAAATTAGTTACATATAACCAAAAGTGAATTGAACTTCATTAGGTAGTTGAATTGCAGAAGCTTAAAGAACTTTCAAGTAGCTACGACCCCTAAATTTACAACAAACAGTAAAGCGTATCTCAAACTAAAACGCGAACTTATCCTACTTTACAACAGCACACGCAGAGTCTTCAACTGGGCAGCCCTTCCTAGAAATACAAACGTACATAACAACAGTTTTCTACACTTCAGCGGATTCTTGGCCTCTTCGAAGCAGGGACCGCTTCTGAAGAAATGATCTTCGATGCGGCAAACTTCCTTATAGACCTCATCACATTGGATAACTTTGACCATCTTCTCTGAGCTTCAGCAGCAGGGGATGACAAAAAGTCATCGATGATAAAACTGCTCAGATCATCTTGTGCTTCAGAACTCGGGTACTGATATTGAAAGGAATGATCAGTATCAACCATGGGCTCTGTACAACACATAGAGGGGCTAAAAGAACTTCCAGAAAACAACACAGAGCCTTCATTGATACGATAATCCAAAACGTATTCGTTCAAATAGCTTTCCTTTCCAAAAGATGGATCAACATCAACTGACATGATACCCAGAGAATTGGTGTTTGGAATGTTTGAAGGGTTTGCAGCGTCAGGTAAGTGGAGAGGAGCTACTTGATTGATGTGGAAAGAAGTACTTGTAATAGTTTGCAAAATGTGTTTGTTCAAATAGCTTTCATTTCCTAAAGATGGATCAATATCAAATGACATGATACCCAGAGAATCGGTGCTTGGAACATTTGAAGGGTTAGCAGCATCGGTTAAGTGGAAAGGAGCTACTTGATTGTTGTGGGAAGAAGAACTTGGTTGTGTATGGTCATGTCCATAATGGGTGTGTAAAGGTTCACAGTTGTAGTGGCTAGGACGCTCCAGTATCGGCGAGGATGATTGGTAAGCATCTCTGAGTATCTGCAAATGGGAATGCAGACTAGTCTCATCATCAAAAGTCATTATGTCACCCATGTGTTCAAGTGCAGATACCACTAATTTGTTGGCGTCAGCCTGATATCAGAAGTCAATCAGAAAATAAGATAGAAATGACCGAGAGATAAAAACACTTCAACTGTATTTGGATCAATGATTTGGAACCGTTGTGAGCCGTTATAGCCTTCACTTATCTGTTTCCATTTTTTTCTTTGCCTTATCCAAATCCTTGAACCAAATACAGCCTCAAGGAATGAGGATTTAAATCGGTAGAGAAAAAGCATGCCTTTTGATCTTCAGAGAGCTCATCACGCGAAACATAACGGCATTCAGAAATCAGCCCCATCACTTGCTCCATGGCATTGAAAACCACACCGGATACTTTTCCAGAGCCGATCGGAAAATAGAGTCGCCAGATCTTACATGTTTGAGCATGGGCGACTGTGGATTTCCACAATTTACCAGCCCCATGGATCTGGTGATCAAGTTCCAATAGACAAAATAAGTTGGCATATTAAGTACTGGAAAAAGTTCTTAGAAGTTTATTCAATCAATACTAGCATATAGGACGTCAAGCTGGTATAATGACAACAATATTCTTTGCAATCAAACCTTGAGTAAACCACCATGCTTACATTTTGGAGGCTTTTAGGATTTATCCAGTACCGAGTGAGAAAATCCTTCACAGTGTTGATGTTTTCACTAACCAAATGGTTATGGGAAGGACCATCTTTGCCGATCTTTTCCAATCGCCAAACCTCATCATTTGGAGATGGCGGATAGTGCTTCTCATTATCTGCAAACAGAAAGCTGAAATTAGTTTTGATTTTCCATTATTCTTCGTCTATTTATTCAGATAGCTTGCTATCTCTATCCAACTTTGGGGTTTTCTGACTCGAAGTTTCTACGCATGCAAGAAAGAACGTAATTAGACAAGTTGTTCATAACACTAGAACACAGTTTACATGATCATGCCAATAGTTATAGCCTACAGCCATTACTCACGTTTTATCTACTTTTGGAAAATCAACATATTGAGGAAGTACTTTAGATTTCATTTTGTTCACGCTCAACATACAACTCAGGACAATATTCTATGATCAGCAGTTAGTGTTTCCATAGAAGCAAATCAGCTTTGTCTTGAAAGAGGAATTTCACTGCGGCATAACCATGACAAAAGCGTGCCATGCATCACAAAAACTTGGAAAGTTTGGTGTAATTCAGCCAATCAGAAGATATTAGAGCCTGAGCCGAATGAATCACCTTTATTTTATATACGCCATTAATCTGGATCTTCCCTAGAAAAAACACAAAAACTAGATACAAACCCTATCGAAAATGAAATTATCTAATACCTAAAGGCCAAATCCAAAATCCACTTTTCAGCATTCTACTTTCATTTTACCCCCAAGTAAAAAAACAAAAATTCTTGCCAAATATCAAATGATCGTATGCTAACCACAGAGGATTTGTGCAGCATTTTCATAGTCTTCTTTGATACTCGAGATGTTATTTAAATAGTCAGATTAAAAAAATATATATAGCCGTGTAATAACAAGACTGAAGAACTTACAGGTTTTCCGATAATCCTTAAGGAGAAAGGGTTCTGTCACTGCTTCTCTCACTCTAGTCCCATTAAGATTACCCACAACTTTTGCTCCTAGACGAAGCTCACAGGCCTTCATCCAATGCGAATTATGTGTGAAAGAAATCTCACGTACAAAAGCGACACCACCTTCCAGATTCAGATGCACATTTCCAGTAAGAAGAGATTTTTTCCCTTCCTTTCCTCTGACAATCTTATTGTTAAATTCTTCACGTGTCCAATTGTCACCATTGAAATCTCTCTCGACAACGACAATCTCAACCTTTGCAGATGCTTCAAGCCCAGAGGTAACAACTTGCTTTGTAGTTGCATCGACTAAAGCTATTCTGAAGGGAGTAGGTCCTTCTCCTTTAATCGGTGAATTAGTTAATACTGGCAGGGAAAGCTTGTCTCTGAACTCTAGTTGGAGGGTTCTCGATTCTGAAGATTGTCCACTCCCAGAATGACTGAATGAGGAGTAAAAGGATACGTGAGCTGCAAAATTCTGATCTATAGTGGCTGTATGCCTGTAAACTTAAACTATTACGGTTTGATATCTTACTGGTTCAATCTAGTCAAATGCTTTTCGATTGCCAGTTCAACTTCTCGTTTGACCTGTAAAATCTTGAAGCGTTACTGCAAAGCTTATAAATAAAATAGCTCGTGTGTAATATCAAGGCAACAATTTATGATAAAAACAATCATCCACCCATGCATGGGTTTTGATTGATTTCTACAAAGGTGCAGAGTTTTCGGAACCATAACACCTTGAAAATCCTTTTATAGGATTAGAACTACATTCTGGACAAATATCTTACACAAATTGTCGGACCGCTTTTCCACCAACTCTCCTAAAACCAATTGGTGTTAGGAAGGATTTCAATTAAGTCGTTTATGGCATTCGACATCGCACCCGCAAGTCTGTTTTTAGAGCGGTCGCAGGGAGTGGCATTGTGTAACCAAATCCATGGGGGCACTCCGGGCCCAACAATCCCTCCCTCACGATGACGCTCCCGCGACTCGAACCCATGACCTCCTGGCTCTGATACCACTTGTCGGACCGCTTTTCCACCAACTCTCCTAAAACCAATTCTTGTCGGACCGCTTTTCCACCAACTCTCCTAAAACCAATTGGTGTTAGGAAGGGTTTCAATTAAGTCTTTTATGGCATTCGACATCGCACCCGCAAGTCTGTTTTTAGAGCGGTCGCAGGGAGTGGCATTGTGTAACCAAATCCATGGGGGCACTCCGGGCCCAACACAAATACAACACGGCAACAGAACTCAGATGCCCAAATGTTGAGACGGATGGACACAAAAACACTGGGTTAATCTGGATATAACATTCTACTATCATGGCAGGACTGAAATGAATGATGGCCAAAAGATAAAATTTCATGGCTATAAAAGAACAAGAAATGAGCCTCAATTTCAGTTTAGTAAGGGGAAAATAATGATTGGGCCGACAACCGCCCTTGTTGTATTACTCGAACCTTGCCACTAAAAGGAAATCCAACTCCCATAAACTACATGGGACAATGGCCAAGCTATGCAGCATTTATTTGGGAGGGCATTTTATGGACTTTATTACAGTAAAGGAGATAATTTCACGAGTTGCGCCCATAATAACATATGAATGTATGTATTCTGCCTTCTCAAATAGGTGGCTCTGATGACCAAAGGAGGGGAAAAAAAAAAAAAAAGGCACTAAACAATGAGGTAGACTAGTAAACAAAATTTCAATCTCCATTTTTAATCACAATGAACGACGTACACAAAGTAGGATTCATGAAGAGATTAGTACAAAGCAAAATCAAGTAATGCACTAATCAGCCCCAATTCTTCTGAAACTCAAACTTTTGAGAATCTCACAATATTAACACACATGCATGCATGCAATCGCCTATGAAAAATACAAGTTTTTATGTGTTGTGAGAAAATGAGCACAAATACAAATATCTAAGCCTTCACATCCACAGGCACGTTTACACTCGTCCACGCTGATATGTATGTGCAAAAGTAGTTATACATTGGGCCAGTTTTGCTTCCCGGGAGTCAGTACGGGAATAAAATTGAAAGCATGTATAATCCACCAGATATACAATCCCACAGGATTAATAGCTATCTGATTTATAATACCACACCTCCATAGTATTTTATGCTCCACAATCAGTGAGAATACATATCCAAGAAATGATTAATCTGGATTCTAGATATTTTAACCAAACAACAGATATTTAGTCATCTTGGATACTCGTATCTGATCAAACAAAAAGCCCAATATTGATATATATATGTATATGCTCATACACAAATGAAAGCATGTTGAATTCATAACATCTACAAACATTCGTACAGCCACACATGAATAATCCCTTAATAGACAACTGTATATGTGTATGTGTAATCAATGGAGTGTAATAAGTGTATAATGAAACCAAGCTGCACTCACAATTGCAGAAATCTTAGGCAAAATTGTTTGCTCCATAACTTGGTGGATGGTTCGGATCACAATCACCTCCAGCCCCTCCCTGACAAATGAAGAACAATTGCCAGAAAAAAAACAAAAAAAAACAAAAGGGTACTCAGAAAATTTTCACAAGATGGTAACAAATCCAACTGAACAACGTTCAGAAATAAGCAAAACCCAGCTCAGTTCTCATGTGATTATCCAATTTTAGCTTAGCAGTGCATAGAATTCCAAGAGAAGAAGACCAAAAAGAATAACAAAATTAAATGAATTCCAAAATAATAATAATAATAATAATAATAATAATAATAAATTTGGAAAGTCCCACAGAACAAGCAGTACCCAATAACCCAGTTCAGCTCTCATTCGATTTTCTAATTACAGCTTAGTAATGGGTAATATTTCCAAAGAAGAAGAAGAAAAAGTACTAGATGTTTCACCTTCTTAGAGAAACCCTTGTTTCCTCATCTTCTGAACTGCCATCTTCTAATGTCTGAATCTGAGTCTGAGCCATTTTCTTCTCTTTTTGGGACCCAAATGCAGAATGGAAACACTAAGATTCTGAAACAAAAATTTTTTTTTTTTTTTTTTTTTTTTTAAGAAACAAAAATTCTGTTTGTGGTTTGAAGATGGGGTTTGGTGGTTGCAAAACTGAATTGATCCATAATCTAAATGATGATTACTGAACCTGAGGAGGGACATTTTGAAGACTTGTCAAGAATTGACTAAAAAAACGCGGTGGAACATTAAAAACTAAGATAGAATTAAAAGGAAGCCAACACTCAGACCAACACCCCTGTTGTAGTGGTCTTCTGATCTCCTCAGTTGTTACTGTGACTTTTTTTCCTACTCTACTAGTGTGTGGTGACCGTTTTGCTTACTTTATTTGTGAGTTGTCAAGTTTCGTTTTTAGTTTCGTGTGGGAATGTTCTTCCTAAAAAGAACATGCAAAATCATACTGAAAATAGTATACTAGGAGTAGAATTTTTTGTAGGTCAAAAAGTCTCTTTTAGATTAGCGGAATTTCAATGTTAATTCAAAACAGTGTTAATTTTTAAAGAAAGATACCTTATCAAATGCAAAATTAAAAACTCATTTTTGTTTGGTGGGTATCAGTTGACGCTATTAACAAAGAGAGAAAGGGTAAATTTCACTGTCACCCTTTACTTTTTAAACTAATTGTCACTTACTTTGCTTGCCATTACTTTAAGGCTAACAGTATTAACTTTTTTGCTTAAAATGACCATAGTACACTTAGTATATATTCTCCACCGTAAAAAAAACCTTTTTTTAATTTTAAAAAGAAAACTAGAGTTAAAAAAATTTCAAAAAAATTAAACCGTTTTTCATTTAAAATATAGTTTTTTTGTAGAAAAAAAACTAGTTTTGAAAATAATTTTTTAAACAGTTTTTTTATCGAATTTTATTTTCATATTTTTTTTAAAAAATTCTATTTACAAAACTTTATTTCTTAAAATAACGGTTTACCAAAAACTAGTTTTTTTATCTAGAAAAAATATTTTCAAAACTTTCGTATATCAAAAAAATAGTTTCAAAAAAAACTTTATTCAAAATTAGTTTTTATTTTCCCTCGAAAAACTATTTTCAACAAAAAAATTTCAAAAGGTAGTTTTTTTGAAATTATTTTTTCTTCGATACTTTTTGTTTGTAAGCTATTTTTAAAAAATGAAGAATGGTTTAATTTACCATGGGTACTACGGTCATTTCACACAAAAAGTTAACACCGTTGGCCTTAAAGTAACGACAAGGGTGATAAGTGATAATTAGTTTAAAATGTAAGGAAGGACAGTAGAATTTCAAAAAGTATAGGGGAGGTTTCTATATTTGTCAGAAACCTCAGGGGAGGTAAGTGAAATTTACCCAAGAGAGAAAAGTCATGGTTTGAGGGTCGAGGGAATTACCTTTCTAACTTTTTAAGGTAATTAAATCATATATACTTCCTCAGTCCCTTTTTTACAATCGTCTATTTTATTTTAGAATGTCCTTTAAAATATGTGTATTTTGAAAAGTTAACAGGAAAAAGTTTTTACAATTATTATTTTGCCCTTTTGAAAAGTTAGTGGGTAAAAAGTTTATTTTTTCTTTTATCAGAAAAAAGTTTATTAAGAAAACTTGGTACATTAAGTTGTAGGGAGAGGGGAGGAGAATCCAACCAATGGTTGGATAAAATAAAATACCTGATGGGTCAAAGCCCAATAAACATACAATGGGCCAAGCCCAACCAAAAAACCTAAACAAGCAACAGTGTCACATCCACTAGAAACCTCCGGCAACCTCCACCGCCGCATCCACAAGAAGAAAATGCCACCTCTAGAACCTGCAAGAAGCATCCAACAACTCTGATCATAACTCTAAGAAGGCGTCCGACATTCATCGGCAGCAACGCACCTCGACAAAGAAAAGGTGAGAACCACCGATGTGGTTTCCAATGACGACCACCATCAGCAGACCGGCCACCCCTTGCCCTTAAGCACCAAGATCAGTAACAACCAACAATGAAACTGGTAGGTGAACCAAGCCGCCAACGGAGATAGATAAAGGAAAGGCAAAACGACAAGGAGAAAAGGGTACCACAACCACCGCGACACCACCACCACAAGACGGAGTTGAAGAACATAACATCGTCATTAGCCCCGTTGTGAATCCCACACATGGTCTGACTCCAAGAATGACCGCTAAGCTCCGTCACTTCGGACACCACAAACGGCCATGAAATCATACCACAGAGATCCCATCCGTCGCTGCCCACTACTCCAAAAACAACCAACACACATCATAAAAAAATAAAAAGGAGAAAATGTACAAAAAGAAAAAGAAATGGCTGTGTAGGTTTTTTAGAGAGAAGGAAGAGAGCTAGGGTTGCGCAAACCAAATGGAAGCTTGCATGGGTAAAAAGTTAACGAGTAAAAATTGAAGATAATTTTGGAAAGTGGAGATAAAAGTTGATTTGAGAGATGTAAAGTAGATGTAAAAGTTGACGTGAAACATGTGATGGTGAGGTTTTTTTAATAAATTGAATTAACTCATTTGTTTGGCTCCACTATCATTGGGAGTACAGTTTATGGACTAAAATGCACCCACAACTTCCTCAATAGATTTAATAAAAGGGTCTTATTAGGGCAATTTGTTCAAAAGTCCTGGGCAAAGAATTTGTAACCCCGTTAATCCACCAAACAAGTTTATAACCTATCTAGTCCTAACGCTGGCATCTTTTTTTTTTTTTTTTTTTAACCTTAACAAAAAAAAATTTGTACCCTAAGAAAGTGCCAAAAAAGTTGGTACCCTATGAAAGTGCCTAAAACCCTAGGGTACCCTACAAAAGTGCCTAAAACCTTAGGGTACCCTATGAAAGTGCCTAAACCACTAAAACCCTATAATAGGAAAGTGCACCCAAAAACCTAAACCCAAGGGTACCCTATGAAAGTGCCTAAAATCCTAGGGTACCCTATAAAAGTGCCTAAATCCTAGGGTACCCTATGAAAGTGCCTAAAACCCTAGGGTACCTAAACCACTAAAACCCTATAATAGGAAAGTGCACCCAAAAACCTAAACCCTAAGGTACCCTATGAAAGTGCCTAAAACCCTAGGGTACCCTATAAAAGTGCCTAAATCCTAGGGTACCCATTAAACTTGTCCCATGCGTGTGAGAGAGAGAGAAGTTACGGGCTGATGATGGTCAGGTCGCTATCATAGGGGCTTCGCAGGTCGCTATCAAGAGTCGGAGCATTGGCTCGCGCGTGCGTGCTGGAAATGTCCTTTTCTGGACCTTAGACGGTACTAGCTTTTAATCAGTGGACACGACAAATTGTTGAATCCTTGACTGGACTAAATGAAGCAACATGCCCTTACCTTTGGACTTTTGACCAATTTGCCGGTCTTATTAATGTGTGTCCATAAGACATATGATAGAAATGCATTAACTCATTTGTTTGGCTCCACTATCATTGGGAATGTAAAACTAAAGGGCAGTCATAAATTACAATTAAACTATTCTAAGTATTGGACGAATATACCCTAGCTTGAAATTGTATTGTCTAGAAATTAAAAGCCCACCAATGCACCTGGATCATTATATTTGACAAAATTATCTCCCTTTGTTAGATACGTAAGAATTAGGTTAAAAATTTACTACCAATTATGGTTCTATTTGACAAAATTATCTCCCTTTGTCATATACCTAAGAATTAGGTTAAAAGTTTACTACCAATTATGGTTCTATTACCCTAAATGCCCTGTTATGTTGTTTTATCTTTATTTTTGTTCTATTACCATCGTTACTGTTCTATTACTCTTGTTGCCAAAAAATAAATAAAAATACGTAGCAAGAGTTCCTATTGTTTCTTCCCCACTGATGATTATTTTAGAAAAGAAAATTAACAAAAAGAAATAAGATTGGAAGAGTTCCTATTGTTCTATTACTATTGTTTCCATTCTTTTTCTTTTTATCGGCAAAAGTAACTTCTTATCGGCAAAAGTAACTTCTTATCGGCAAAAGTAACATTTTATCAGGGATATGTTTCCGTTCTTTCTATGTGTGTGTGTGTGTTTTTTTTTTAAGATCCCCCTTTTATTTTCTTCATTCTTTATTATAGGAGTTCTGCTTGTCACTTTTTTTTTTTTTCTTTTCTCATTCTAAACTTCCACTTGTGGGAGTTAAAAAAATGGGGAGAATGAAAATGTCAAAGGGCGTTTTGGTTTCACAAGAATAAATTCTTCTCCTACTCTAAACTTGACTAATATAATTACTACTGGTACAGGCTCCGATACAACTGGGTGCAGTACTTGTATTTAATGGGAAAAGCTACAATACACATCCTTTATTTGGGTGTGTATCATATGCATCCCTAAAAATGTTACGAATTGATTCTCTCATGAATAAAAAGTTACGATTTTTATAAAAGTTACGAAACACAAAAATGTTACAAATCATTGAGAAAATGTTATGAATCCTATTATTGAAAAGTTACGAAACACTAAAATTGTTACAATTGGTCATGATGTGGCACAATACAGACCATACAATAAGTGCATATAATACACACCTTTAATAGGTGTGTATTGTAGACATTCCCTTTATTAAATGATCACTAGCATATGCCCTAGAGCACATATTAACAAAAGCCTTGAAAATTTTCTCTAATGCCATTGTTCTCATCTTCTTCTTTTTCAACCATCTAAGCAATTAATGTTTGAGTTAATTATGTTCTTAAAACAAGCCACTATTTATGTGCACATTTATGATAACATCATGATTTATGTGTAGATTCTTTAACAGTCGGAATAGTCGATCTTTACCCTTATCCTTTAATGCTAACCTTCACCTTTAATGCTAACCTTCATGTTTAATTCAAATAAAATTAGGGTCAAATCATCATTTTTGCTCCTTGTTTAAATTGAGCAAACAAGATGACGAGCCAAACAAATCCTTAGTGCTCAGGGGCATGCTCCAACCAAATTTAAGAAATGCACATTGTCTGAATTTTGCCTATTTGATGCTAAATCCCACATAAAGGTGTAATCATCGAGTGCTATTGAGATTATCTCCTTGGAACAATGCATAATTTTCTCAAAAACTCAAAGCTTGATGTATTCTTCCATTTCGTTTCTATTTTCACACAAATCACCCCTAGAGACTAGAGAGGGTCCCAAATCACCGACCAATTAGTGCTTTACACATGAGTCGATTACTAATATCACTTTGTCACGGGCATTCATCATCGTGTGAACAAGCGCGGAGCTACATGATGGCAGGTGGGGTTACTTGACTCCACTGAGATGGATAAAATATCGAGCAGGAATAATTTCTAATGTTATTCTAATCAGTTGATCCCAGTGTCCCACAAGTCTCCCAAAGACCTCAAAACTGAAGACACGCATCCTTTGCCCTTTGTCATTAGAAAACCCTACATGGCCCTAGATTCTTGACTACATTGTGAGTTCCATAAATCTGTCTGAAATATTTGAAAACATTTCCTGCTTCTGCTGCTGATTTTCCTATACCACTTCTGAAGCATCTAGGGCGTCAAAATTTGGAGAAGCATTGTTTCAGAAACTCCCTTTTTCCTATCTACGAATGGCTTTGTTACATATACACCAAAAGTGAATCGGACTAAAAATTAGGTAAAGCGAATCGAACTATCTACAAATTAGGGTCGTTTTACACGACTTCCAAGTTGCTATAACCATTAAATCTACAACAAACAGATAAGCTTATCTCAAACAAGAACTGAACTTATCTTACTTTACAAATGCAGAGTCTTCAACTTAAGCAGTGCTTCCTAGAAATACAAGCGCACATAACAACTAACAGTTTTCTACAGTTCAGCAGATTCTTGGCCTCTTTGAAGCAAGGACAGCCTCTGAAGAAACAAGCTTTGATGCGGCACTCTTCCTTATAATCCTCAGCACATAGGATAACCTTGACCATCGTCTCTGAGCTATATGAGCAGCAGCAGCACGGGATGACAAAAAGGCATTCACAATACTGCCCAGATCTTGTGCTTCAGAACTCGAGTATTGATATTGAAAGGAATGACCATTATCAACTAACTGAAAATCCTGACTCTCACGGAAGGTCTGACAAGTGGACTCTGTATAACAGACCGGGGGGTTAAAGAAATTTCCCGGAAATGTCGAATAGTCTTCATTGAAAAGATCCACCGCTGCAATTCTTGGCAAGTCCAAATCGTTCAAACGGCTTGCATTTCCAAACGATGAAGCAAATGGCATGATAACCAGAGAATCGGTGCTCGGAATGTTTGGAGGGTTAGCAGCATCGGATAAGGTGAAAGGTACTACTTGATTGTTGTGGGAAGAAGTACTTGTTTGTGTATGCTCATGTCCATAGTAGCTATCAGAAGGTTCACAGTTATAGTGGCTAAGACTCTCTAGCCTGGGTGAGTTTGGGGGGTAAGCATCATTGTGCAACTGCAACTGGGAATGCAAATGAGTCTCATCGGCAAAAGACATAACTTCCTCCATGTGTTCAAGTGCGGATACCACCAAGTTGTTGGCGACACCCTAATTGGAAATCAATCAGAAAATGAGATGGAAATGATCATGAGAGAACATTTGGCTGTCTTTGGATCAAGGATTTGGTACAATTGTGAGACGTTAAAGCCTTTTCTGTTTCCTTATTTCTTTTCCATTCTCAATCCTTGAACCAAATACAGCCATAAGGGATGAGAATTTACATAGAGCAAAGCCTGCCTTTTGATCTTCAGAGAGCTTATCAAGTGGAACATAACAGCAATCTGAAATTAGTCCCATAACTTGCCCCACGACATTAAAAACCACACCGTATTTTTTCTCAGAACCAATGGGAAAATAGAGGTGCAAGCTCTTGTCAAGTATACATGTTCGAGAATGGTCCACTATGGCTTCCCGCATTTGGGAAGTCCCGAGGATCTGTCAACAAAGTCTCAACAGACAAATACTGTAAGCATATTTTGTACTGGCTAAGTTCAAACTAGTAAGCTTCTCTCAGTGTACACAAACAATTTTGTTTAAGCAATATTAGCATATCTTTGCAATCAAACCTTGAGTAAACCACTATGCTTACATTTTGGAGGCTTTGGGGATCTAAAAAGAACCGAGTAAGATGATCCTTCATGGCGCTTGGAATGGTTGAAGGGTTAGCAGCTTCGGGTAAGTGGAAAGGAACTACTTGGTGGTTGTGGGAAGAAGAACTTGGTTGTGTATGGTCATGTCCATAATGGGTGTGTAAAGGTTCACAGTTATAGTGGCTAGGACGCTCCAGCATTGGTGAGTATGATGGGCAAGCATCATTGAGTAACTGCAAATGGGAATGCAGACTAGTCTCATCATCAAAAGTCATTACATCACCCATGTGTTCAAGTGCAGATACGACCAATTTGTTGGCATCAGCCTGATATCAGAAGTCAATCAGTAACTAAGGTGGAAATGACCGGGAGAGAAAACACTTCAACTGTATTTGGATCAATGATTTGGAACCGTTGTGAGCCGTTATAGCCTTCACTTATCTGTTTCCATTTTTTTCTTTGCCTTGTCCAAATCCTTGAACCAAATACAGCCTTAAGGAATAAGGATTTATATCTGTAGAGAAAAAAGCATGCCTTTTGATCTTCAGAGAGCTCATCAAGTGGAACATAACAGCATTCAGAAATTAGACCCATCACTTGCCCTGCGGCATTGAAAACCACACCAAATTTTTTTCCAGAGCCAATCGGAAAATATAGTCGCATGATCTTACATGTTTGAGCATGGGCGACTGTGGATTTCCATATTTTACCAGGCCCAAGGATCTGGTGATCAAGTCCCAACAGACAAAACAAGTTAGCATATTAAGTAATGGCAAAGTTCTTACAAGTTTATTCAAGCAATATTAGCATATTGGAGGTCAAGGCCGTATAATGACAACAATATTCTTTGCAATCAAACCTTGAGTAAACCACTAAGCTTACATTTTGGAGGCTTTTAGGATTTATACAGCACCGAGTGAGAAAATCCTTCACAGTTTTGATGTTTTCACTAACCAAACGGTTATGGAAAGGACCATCTTTGGCTATATTAGTCAATCGCCAAACCTCATCATTTGGAGATGGCGGGTAGTGCTTCTCAGTATCTGCAAATAGAAAGCTGAAATTATTTTTGAGTTTCCATTATTCTTCTTCTATTTAATCTCTAACTAACTTTGGGTTTTTCTTACTCATAAGCTTCTACACGTGTAAGATAGAACACAATTAGACAAGTTTTTCATAACATTAGAATACAGTCATAACAACAATACAATAATAACAGAAACCATTTAGTCACTAATCATTGGGGGTATGGGCGGGAGATAGGGACAGAGCCAGGATTCCAACTCGGAGGTGGCACCCAAAATCAATATTGTCCCTCTTCCGTCCCAAAAAGATAGTCATGTTATAAAACGATGTACAATTTTTGGATAAAAATCTCAATTTGTTCTTTAATTTTGTATCAAGAAATGTAACAACTCTTGCACGGAAGTGTTTTGTTTTTTTATCCGAAAATTGGAGGTTTTTTGGTAGTGGATTATCGTTATGGGCGGAAGGAGTAGTTAGTATAAGATAAAGTATAATTGTTCTACGATTAATTATTTCTAATACCTGAAAGGATATACATTTTTATAAGTTAATCATTCATAAAATATTTAATGCCCAAAAATTAAACACTTTCATCGACTAATCACTCGTCAATATGCTGAACACCAAAAATAATACACACGATTTGAAGAATAACACTGCTCTTCCAATAAAAATTAGTTTTTTTTTTTTTTTTTGCCCGGGGTGGTGGCACGTGCCACCTCCCCCCACTTGAAGGCACTGTCCCTGGAGGGATGATTGGAGATAGACCTAACCTTTGGCAATATGCACAAAGTGGTTGCTCTCTGGACACCACTGAAACAGTGGCTCCCTAAACCTCCAAGAACCAAAGAGCTACAAGGACGTTTTGCTGTAGAACCATGCCCTTAAATCAAAGCCGGAAGACATCGGGAGGACGTGCCTAGAGACCCAAATCAATTTATGTGCTCATTACCATGCATCCTTCATTCATGGTCCAGAACATCTCACTAATGAGCACAAGAACACAGTTTATATAATCATGCCAATAGTTGTAGCTTATAGCCATTACTCACGTTTTACCTACTTTTGGGAAATCGACATATTGAGGAAGTCCTTTAGATTACATTTTGTTCTTGCTCAACATATGACTCAGGACAATATTCTACAATCAGCAGTTAGTAATTCCGTAGAAGCAAATCAACTTCGTCTTGAAAGAGGAATTTCATTGTGGCAAGACCATAACAAAACAATGCCATGCATCACGAAAATTTGAAAAGTTCGGTGTAATTCAGCCAATCAGAAGATACTATATTAGAGCCTGAGCCGAATGAATCACTTTTATTTTGTATACACCATAAATCTGGATCTTCCCCAGCAAAAACACAAAAACTAGATACAAACCCTATCAAAAATAAAATTATCTAATACCTAAAGGCCAAATCCAAAATCCACTTTTCAGCATTCTACTTCTCCCAGCAATTTTATCCCCAAGTAAAAAGACAAAAATTCTTGCCAAATATCAAATGATTTTGTGCCAACCACAGAGGATTTGTGCAGCATTATCATAGTATTCTTTGATACTCAGATGCTATTTAAATAGTCAGATTAAAACATATGTAGCCGAATAATGGCAAGACAGAAGAACTTACAGGTTTTCCGATAATCCTCAAGGAGAAAGGGTTCTGTTACTGCTTCTCTTACTCTAGTCCCATTAAGATTACCCACCACTTTTGCGCCTAGACGAAGCTCACAGTTCTTCATCCAATGCGAATTATGCGTGAAAGAAATCTCACGTACAAAAGCAACACCACCTTCCAGATTCAGACACACATTTCCAGTAAGGAGAGATTTTTTCCCTTCCTTTCCTCTGACAATCTTATTGTTAAATTCATCAAGTGTCCAATTGTCACCATCAAAATCTCCCTCAACAACGACTATCTCAACCTTTGCACATGCTTCAAGCCCAGAGGAAACAACTTGTTTTGTAGTAGCATCGACTAAAGCTACTCTGAAGGGAGTAGTTCCTTCTCCTTTAATGGGTAAATTAGTCATTACTGGCAAGGAGAGCTTGTCCATGAACACTAGTTGGAGGGTTCTTGATTCTGAAGATTGTACTCCATTCCCAGAATGACTGAATGAGAAGTAAAAGGATACGTGAGCTGCAAAATCGTGATTAGTAGTGGCTATAAACTTAAACTAAAACGGAATGATCTCTTACCAGTTCAATCTAGTCAAAAGCTTTTCTGCTGCCAATTCAAATTCTTGTTTGGCCTGTAATACCCTGAAGTATTACCGCAATGCTATAGGTTGCTTATAAGGATGTCTAATATCGAAAACATGGATAAGATTTTATAGACTTACAAGTCTTAGTCTCTATCGTGATTACAGTCCATATATGCAGTTAGTTTCCACACAAAACAAAGGAAACAATTTATTTGATAACAACAATCATCCACCCATCCACAGGTTTTGATTGATTACTACAAAGGAGCAGAGTTTTTGAAACCGGATCGGACCCTGAAAATCCTTTTTACAACTTCGAACCACATTCTGGATAAATACCTGACAAAAATACTGCATGTCTTTTTAAGGGAATCTAACGAAGGTCAATAGAATTCAAGCACCCAAATGTGGAGACTGATGGCCAAAAAAAATAACACAATCTGGGTATGGCATTTACGTTCTACTATTTTGGTGGGACTGAAATGAATGACAGCCAAGGTAAAATTTTATGGTTATAAAAGATCTTGAAACAAACCTCACTTCAGTTTAGTAGGCAAAACTAATAATAGAGCAGACATCCGCCTTCGTAAAATAAGCTGATTCTTGCCACCAAAAGGTAATCCAACACCCAAAAACTACATGGGAGAATGACCGAGATATGCAGTATTAATTTGGTAGGGCATTTCAAGCACTTTATTGTTGAAGGACCTAAATTCATGAGTTAAGCCCCTAATGACATGAATGTGTGAATTCCACCTTATCAAATAGTCGGCTCTCTCTGATGACCACAAGGGGAAAAGAAAACTTGGTTGCACTAACCAAGGAGGTCGACTAGTTAATATAGTCAAATGCTCTAGGGACCATGAATGAAGGAAACATGGTAATGAGCGCAGAAATTGATTTGACTCTTCAGGCCTGTTCTCCCTATGCCTTTCGGCTTTGATTTGGAGGCATGGTTCTGCAACAAAACGTCCCTATAGCTCCTCGGTTCTTGGAGGTCTAGGGGGGGCACTGTTTTAGTGGTATTCTCAGAGCACCCACTTGGTGCATATTGTCAAAGGTTAGGTCTGTCTCCAATCATCCCCGCCCATACCCCAAATGACTGGGGACTAGATAGGTTCTGTTATTGTTGTTTTGAACTGGTACACAAAGTATAATTCATGAAGAAATTAGCACAAAGAAAAATCATGTAATGCACGATTAGCCTCAATTCTTCTCGAACTTGAACTTTTGAGAGACTCATAATATTACCACACATTCATGGATTCCGTAGTCTACAATGTGTTATCTGTAAACGAGAACAAATACGTACATGGATAGTCAAGCCTTTGCATTCACAGTCACGTTTACAGGCGTTCACACAGGCATGTATGTGCAAGTATTATATTGTAATGAGCCAGTTTGTTTCACGGGACCAATAGTGAAGGCGTGTGCAATCACCAGATAGCAGATATACAATCCCACCGGATTAATGGTGCTTGGATGAATTTAATAAAACCACACCCCAATAATGTTGTATATCCCACCCTTTGTGGGAATATACATCCGAGATATGTTTAATCTGCATATATTAACCTAACACTGAATATTTAGCCATCTTGGATAGTCATTATCCGGTCAAATAAACGGCCAGTATTCATATATGTATATGCTCATACACACAATCGAAAGCATATTGAACCCATCACATATACAGAGGTGCGTGCAGCCACACATGATGACATGAATAATCCCTTAATAGACACTTGTACATATGTAGCCGTTCAAAAAAAAAAAAAAACACTTGTATATACGCAGGTGTATTCATTGGAGTGCATAGTTAAAAACACTCACAATTCTATAAATCATAGGTCCAATGTTTTGCTCTATAACTTGGTGGATCCTTCGGTCCATGATTCGGATCACAAAAACCTCCAGCTCCTTCCTGACAAACGAAGAACAATTGCCAGAAATAAAAATAAAATGGTACTGAAAAATTTCACAAGATAATGACAATTCCAACAAAACAACTTTCAGAAATAAGCAAAACCCAGCTCAGTTCTCATCTGATTATCCAATTGCAGCTTAGCAGTGCATAGAATTCCAAGGGAAGAAGACCAAAAAGAATGGATCGAAAGTTCACAAAATTAGCAGTGGGTAATAATCCCAAAGAAGAAGAAGAAGTAGATGTCTCACTTTCTTATAGAAACCCTTGTCTCCTCATCTTCTGAATTGCCATCTTCCGATATCTGAAGCTGAGCCATTTACTTTTTCTTTTGGGACCCAAAAGCAGAAAGCAAATATCTGAGATTCTGAATCAGAATTTCTGTTTGTTTTTACTAGTATTAGGGAAGAGGAGGAGGTTTTGGTGGTTGGCAAACTGAAATTGTAATCTAAAAGAGTACTGGATCTTGAATATATAAAGACTTTTCA
Source organism: Vaccinium vitis-idaea (assembly GCA_963854785.1). Taxonomy (NCBI): domain Eukaryota; kingdom Viridiplantae; phylum Streptophyta; class Magnoliopsida; order Ericales; family Ericaceae; genus Vaccinium; species Vaccinium vitis-idaea. The sequence continues at coordinate 29,579,320 of OY978225.1, forward strand.
ATGTAGTATTTGACTACAAAAACGCGGTCGGGATATTAGTAAAAAACTAAAATTAAAAATAAGGGCGCCAACACTCCTCTTGTAGTGGTCGTCTGTTGCCACGAAGACAAGTATCACTTGAGAGAGATTTTGTTTTGGTTACTTATATTTTACTTGTGTTGGAGTTATAGTTTCGTGTTGGAATATTCTTCTTAAGAACGTATTAGGCTACTTGTTCCGCACGTAACCATGTGCTCATTAGTGTTAACATGAACGGTCAAATGAATTTTTTTTTTTTGATAACCGGATGTCTGGGTCAGTTTACACGCGCTTTAACTAATTCCGGGGCTTTTTGAGATAACGATCGGGCATAAACTCCAGTACCTAAGATCTTAGGTGAAAACAAACCCTAAGTCTCCAGGCAAAACCACTTATGTTGTTTGATTTGGTAATGTTAAATAGTTCTGGTGGCGTAATTTTTTTATATTGAACACCAAAGAAGATATTTTATTAGTCTTTGCAAAATGAATTACAAAGATTAAAAAGAACCGAGGCAAATGCATCACGACGTAATCCACCGGAGGCAGCCTTCTCACTAGCCCCTGCATTCCAGGAACTACTCAAATTTCATATTGTTATTTCAACCTAGTGTGATTTTTTATATTCTATGAATAAATATTACTACAAATACAAGAATAGATGACCGCTGACTTATTTAAAATAATGAAGAGCATATTTGTTAGCAATTGCGGATAGTTATTTACTGTAAATAAGAGTACTAATGAAGAGTATTTTACCTTTTCACCTTTCATTTATTTGACTAACAAAGTGAGATAATCCAATTTGTAATTTTTTTAACTTATTTAAAACTAACAACTTATGGCTGATCGAAGAACTCCTTAATTTCAATGTACCTATATATAAGTAGGAATTGGTAAGAACAATTTATGGCATTCATCTTGATCCGATTATATCCGATTATAAATTTACAACGTTTTTAACCAAACAATTTGGACTTAAAGCAACATCAAATATATTTACAAAGTACTTATTGTTATTGGACATTTTTTCTTTGTGCAAAGAAAACATCATCACATAGATAAACAGAAGAGTTCCAAAACAGCTCGAAAACGGTGTGCTCTAAACCACTCTAAAGTCTAAACCACTGGTATTGACCCTTCTTAGGAACAAAAGTAACTTTCCCTAATCCCACTATTTGGACTAAGGGCATGTTCTTCCTTGTTTTTTTTTTTTAACAAACATCAATCTCATATCAAATGCCCGAAGACAATACAATGACTCCAACGAAAAATAAAAGAATCAACCAAAATCTAGACTTTTCGAGATATATTGCAAACGCAAATCGACAAGTATTCTGTCGAGTTACGGCCAAACGAAATTTTGGTAATAGAGAATCCCTAAGGAAACCCAGCTCAAACCAGAGAAAGCACGAATGAAATCATCAAGCAAAACACCCATCGAAACGTCCCAACGAAATAAAAGCATCTTCACTCCTTGCCCTTTCACACTTAAACTCAAAATTTTAGTAAAAACATCTCAAAATCAACTCTTCAAACCTATACCAAATTAACTTTTACTCAAATCAAGGAAAACTCAAACTTTCACTCAAATTTGCAAGAGTATTTTCTTATGCTCAAATTTACAATTATGCCATTAATGAGACTTCCACTCAAATTTATGTTTAGATTTAAATTTTTCCATTAGAGTGGTTCATCACAAATAAAGCTTTTACTCAAAATTTCAGTAAAAATATGAGTAGAAGGATGGAGATGCTCTAATAGGGAGCAGATAAACCCAGGTGACTCTCTCTCTCTCTCTCTCTCTCTCTCTCTCTCTCTCTCTCTCTCTCTCTCTCTCTCTCTCTCTCTCTCTCTCTCAAATATATACACCGGTCCATTTTTCTTACCCGCTCTCTTATTTCTTGGTTCTATTTTGATCACTCCTCTCCTCTCAGTAAATCTTTAGGGTTGTATTTATTGATGGTTGAGAGGGATTCCACTGGGAAGATCTATAATAAAAATTTGGATATGGTTGTGGATCTTTTGTAAATTTTTCATCTTCAGCTGTAGACAAAAGTAAGGTTATTTATTTTATTGCGAACTTTTGAACTACCAAGTTGTACTCCAAGTTTAATTTGGTTCTTTTATACTACATTAAGGGCTAATCCATTCATTTTTTGACATTTCATCCAACAACATGAAACTCTTTTTTTTTTCTTCTTCTTGTTTTGAACAAGCGGCAATTTCATTTCAATAGCCCGAAGACATTACAAAGATTCTATCACAAGATAAAGGAATGAACCAAAACTACCAAAATCTAGACATGAGCATATGTATTAGCAGGCTTAATGACACATAATGCGAAAGCAGACCAACAACGAGGCTAGGGCCAGTCAAAGATTTGGTAGTAGAGGATCCCTAAGGAAAACCCAGCCTAAACCATATAGAAAAGAAGAACAGATTGCATCATCGACTACCCTTAATTGCTATTGCTAAATTGGCCTTCTATTCAGAATAGTGAAAGAAGATACCAACGTTGACTGATATAATTTCAGCCAAGACACAATCAAGATAGCCAATATGATCTCAAGTCATCAGTAATTACACAAACATACTAACCTTCTGATCTAAGCTCCCACCTCTTCTAACTGCTCTCCTAGCATGTTCCCTCCACATGGCTACATTGCTTCTAATCCCTAAACTTATTTTCCTACCATCACCTCCTTTATGCACCTCTCAAGCTCTGCTCTTCTTACAATGCTTTCTTCATCTTTGTCTGTTCTCACTGCCACCTTCCTAAACCTCGTCCACCTACTATGCTTTCGTCGGCTGGTCACTACTCAGCGGCACCACCACCACAGGCATGCTACGGCTCAGCCCTTCCAATGTTGAGTTCCACCCAAATTCAGTTACAAATCATAAGTACCTCTAGTTTGTCACACCATGTGATAGCCGTTCCTGTTTCATCTATTGAGTTTGATAATTCAATTGGCAACTTGTGATTTGCAGACTCTTTCAGTGCCCACAACAAGTGCTTGTTGGCCATTTTAAGTCCCCTGAGATTTCTTCAACCTGCTCGGCTGCAATTTCTACCATGCTTTCACATGAGACGTGAACGATGGATTTGGACGGTTTTGTGTCTAGCCATTTTAAGCCTTGGCCACCAGTTGGCTGCTAAAGACTGGTTTCATAGCATAGCTTGTGTCTCCCTTAATTTGTTGCTCCAAGAACATTGATAGAACAATTGGACCAACCATCTGAACTGACCCAGAGTCCCAGCGTGGCCTTGGCTAGCTTTCAAGGGACAAAGAAACAACAGCAACCAAAAAAAAAACTGAAGAATCAGTCAACATGAAAATTAAAGATGCAGTAGCCTTGAAGCAAAAGGGAAAAGTGACAAAATTTCAAGTACCTCTCTAGCCTTTCCAGTCGTCTGAGTCATTAGAACTCTTAACCTCGTTTTATAGTACTATTATCCAATCTAACCATGTTTTTCTCTTGAGTTTAATGTACTAGAATTTACTGTATTATTTTGCACACCATTGTGCTTGCTTTCCACTTTGTCTAATAGCTTATCAATTCTGATTTACGGCTAGGCTAATATGAATAATCCAATATATGATGTTAACCATAGTGTTCATCTCCCCTCTTATCCTTGTGCAAGTTGTGCTGCACTCATTTCCTCTATCAATTCAGCCTCTTTTATTTTTATTTCCTATCAGCAACAAATTCTACCAATCCCAGTTCCATGTCCAAGTGTTTTTCTTACAGCTGAGTCTTTCGGGAAAATATGAGAATCAAATGGTCAATAGTTGTAGCTCTGAGCATGGAATATCCTGAAGTTATCACTTTGACTAATAACTTCCTATTTATGAATTCCAGCTAAAATAAATAATGCAAGAATACGATGTCCTCCATAAAGCTATCTTACCTAAGTATCTAATGTGCTAACCCAATTACTCGATTAACCCATGGCTGAATTCACAGTTGCTCCTCGTTAAAGCGGTATATTCCCCCCAAAATGGAATCATATGTTTACCAAAAAAATCGTCTCGGAGAAATAAAGTTACCTCACTTTCCAAATCATCAAATGGTTTCCCAAACTCCCAGTCATTCCGTTCCAAATGACAATATCCAAAACTTCTGGTTTCCCAAACTCCCAGTCATTCCGTTCCAAATGACAATATCCAAAACTTCTCCGCAATAGCTGTGATGGAAGTAAGCAGAGTGACTAGCGGCAGGCTGTGCAAGAAACTAGGCATATGAGAGAAGCCAAGACCACATAGAATCAGAGAGCTGAGTTCGAGATCCAGTGATTCTAAATGCAAGTGGGCTCCTAGATTTGGGGCAAGGAAAACCATACTCATCACAGCCATCAGTTTTGGGCTCAATGGCACTACGGATTCTGTATGGAAGGAGTTGCTTTATAATGGGTAATTGAAAAGTATCTTTGAGCCTTCGGAGGCCAAGTGTTTTGCAAACTGAAGGAATTGGTGGACCTTGACACCATGACATTACCCTTCCTCTTCTGCTTCTCCATTTTCATTTCCTGTTCACCATCCGTTTGTCAAAACAAAGCTTACATGTACAAAAGGGCGAAAATTTTGAAGTGCCAAGTTAGAACTCGTACTGTGTAACTGTTCGCAAAAGTAATAGTAAATGATTGAACAGCAGAAAGTCCACACAACTAATGATTTCTGATGTTGCCTTCAATTGTTTCACAGTAAGTCAGAGAAGTCCAAAACACGTTTACTCACAGGAAGGAAATTTAAGGAGCACCCAGTTTGTAGCAAACCCGCGCAAGTCTCTAGTTCTACATAATGATAATGCATGGTTAGGCAATATGATAATAGCACCATGACATTACAAATTTATGGACAAGAGGTCGAACATACCTGGGCTAAAAAACACCAACTTTTAAGCAGGAGGAGATTTTCAAAGATTTTCTAGTATATGTCCAATAGAGAGTGCAGAAGCAGAAGAAACACACAGTTCTAGAGAAGTTACGTCATGTCCATACAATCAAATTAAAAAGGAAAGGCAATCGAGAATTTGAGAAGATAAATATTTTCTATATAATGACAATCAGGCAGACAATCAGGCAGATAGCTACTAAGCTTCATGCAGTCCCTCCGAAGCCAGATGAAGGCTTATTATGCTACTAGGTTAGCCAGCACCTATCAACCTTAAAATTTATAATGTAACAGTACAAATGCAGAATACATAGTATTAAAAGAACGAAAAGAGAGGCAGCTATTGTCTTCCATCCAGCAGAGGTGTACACATAACTACTGGTTCTGCAGACATCTTATTTGGACAGTGATACTTATCTTACTCCACAAGTGCAAACCACGTCAAATCAAGCAGCAGCTTGTCATAGACAGCCCAATTAGCAGAATTATGGCATATCTATAGCATGGTTTCTTCTGGCCGCATTCCTTCTCACAAAGAACCACCGTACCAAACTGAATAGCATTCTCCATCTTCTCTGAGCTTTATTTCATCTTGACAAGTATCTTCTCTGAGCTTTATTGGTAGCAACTGCGCTAGAATGAGCCAATAGCATGTCATTGATAGCGTCGTGTAGACTGGCCTGCAATTCTGGATTTGAGTTCTGTGACTGAAGGGAACCATTAGTACCAAAGATTTGTACATTTCCATCATCGCAGAATCCTTGAGTCGTAGATTTCATGTCACAGATCAGGGAGTTGGTGATTTGACCCGCCGTAGATTCTTCAGAACTACAATTTGTGCTGTGAGTACTTTGCAAACTACCAACATTATCCAACCCATTCATTGTAAATGGGGTTTCTTCAGTGGAGGTTTTTATGGCCACATTCCTCTTCACTGAAAACCATCTCGCTATGCTGAATAACATCCTCCATCGTCTCTTTGCTTTGTCTTTTTTCGATAAGTATCTTCTCTTAGCCTTGTTGCTGGAGAAAAAAATGTCATTGACAGCACTTTGTACGTTGGCCTGTGAAGAAGCATTTGGATCATTATGCAACTCTTCCAAAAATGTTTCTCTGGCCACATTCCTCCTTACTGAGAACCACCTCATTAAGCTAAACAACATCTTCCATCTTCTCTGAGCATTTTTTCTAGACAAGTTCCTTCTCTGAGCTTTATACTTCGCAACATCCGAAGAACCAGCCAAAATAAGGTCAGTAACAGCTCCGTGTGGGCCACTTGTTAATTCAGGATTTGTGTCCTGAGATTGAAGGGAACAGTGGCTATCAGAAATCTGCTGATGGCCGCGCATGCTGAAGGCCTGACTCAAGGACTCAGTATCACAGAGCGCGGAGCTGGCAACTGGGATTGCGAAAGTCAAAGTTTGTTCATACCTATAGCTGATATCATCTATACTTTGCCAATCATAGTCACCAAGGAAATTGACACCCCATGGGGAATAGAAGGGTGGCACGACATCCAGCTGTGGATTTTCCAATTGGGGAAGGTTGTGAGAAGTTAAAATTGTATTGCCATCAGAAATCTCCGTAATTACGGGGTTTGACAGGTAAAGACCATTGGGAAGGTCGTTAATATTATTAAGGTTCAGATACTCATCAGTGATATCTTGTCCAACATATTCCAAGTCAACGCCACTACTATTATCCTGGTTTTCAAAACCAAGCGAGCAGAAGTCATCCAAAGTACTTGCACCCCCAGGTGAACTGACATCGGTAGAATGGTTATCAAACATGTCAGAAGTGTCAAAGCTACACACATTAGGACTTTCGAGTGTGGTCAAGGTTGAAGGGTAATGAGCATTAGTCAACTGTTGCGAGCGCACCAGAAGAGATGACACATCATCAACTGGTACTAATTGCTCCCACTGTTGAAACGCTGATACTACCAACTTGTTGATGTTAGCCTGATATCAAAATCAATTAAAGTATAGTTAGAAATGAACAAAATGGGCAGCAATAAAGAGAAGGAATCAGAAGTACCTTTTCTGTCTCAGACAGCTTCTCCACAGGAATGAACTCATGTTCCATAAGTAACCCCATTAATTGTCCCACAACATTGAAAACGACAGCAGTTTTTTGTTGAGAGGTGGGAGAATAGTATAAATACGCCCTCTTGTCAAGTACACACGTCTTGGCATGGTCCACAGTGATGTCCCACACCTTAGCAGGCATACCGAGGATCTGCAGACATTCCCAGAAACCAAAATTATTGTTACTTCAAGACACCATTGGTTAACTACTAGTCATATCATCATATCATGAAAACCTTAATGTGCCAGAAATTCACAGGGTGGAAAAGAAGAACCCCATTCCCGTCTGGAATGGTGTCCTGAGAAAGCTAAAACTCATAAGTAACAACAGTCCTGTCAATAGTCACTGAGCGCAAGGGGGTTCTTCTGTATCTTAGTCGCACAAAATAATAACCTAGAAGTACTGTCCGGTCATTAGTAACAGAAGTTCATGTTCAAACCTATTGTTTTGTGCAACAAATAACAAACATGGCCTCTTGAGGAAACGGAAGAGCAACAATTTATCATAGTATAGATGCAATGTAAAAAAGCAGCAAAGCAAAATGGATAACAGGCTTATCAATAAATCAAGAAACATTTGGTATGGAAGAAGGGGAGCTGTATTAGGCTCAAAATGTTCCACAGATGGAGCAACAAGTAAACCATACTACTAGCAAGGTAAAAATCAAGAAATGTCCAGCAACTATTACCTGTTTTAGCCTTTGAGGGTTTATGTTGAGTAGAGTCACAAAATCCTTCACTGTATTAATGTTTTCCTTGCTTAAACGGTCATGGGAAGCACCATCTTTGCCAATCTTTTCTAATCTCCAGACTGCATCAGATAGAGACGGAGGATGGTTCTTCTGGTACACTGCAAACAGAAACAATAAGTGTCAATGGAGTTTCTTCTTTTACTTAATAGCTATAACATATTCAGAACTTGGTATCTTACGCGTAACGATATTACGTTCTCTGGAAACACCTATTGGAAAAAATTTGATCTCTTTCCACCCCTAGCATAATCGACTTCAACACACACTATACTACTAAAACTGTCACCATTGAACGAAGATATGCAAAAAAACAGAAACCACATTAATCAAGAAATACTCACATTTTGCACGGCGATCCTCAACAATGAAAGACTCTGTCTTTGCTCCTCTTACTCTGAGTCCAAGAGCACCATCCACAGTTCTTGCACCAAGCCTGAATTCAGTCCTTTTCATCCAGCATTTGGTATGCCTAAAGTAAACATCACCAATGAAGCCAATACCTTCCTTAAGATTCACGTGAACATCTCCAGTAAGAAGAGTTTTTCCTCCTTCCCTTTCCCTGACAATCTTACTATTGAACTCTTCAAGTGACCAATTATCTCCCTCATAACCAGTAAAATCTTTCTCGAGAACTACTATTTCCACCATTGCTGAGGCTTCAGGGCCAGAGTCAACAATTTGTCCTGTGAGAACATCATATAAAGCTATTCCAACAGAGGTACTTTTCTCTCCTCTAATTTTCGTTCCAGTTAGTACTGGAAGAGAGAGTCTATGCAGGAACTGTAGTTGTAAGCTTCTTGCTTTAGAGATATATGTCTCATTCCCAGAATTCCTGAACAAGAATTTAAGGATTTCGTATCGATACAATAAAATAAAGCTTTATTAGATGGAACAACCTTAAAATTAAGTTCTCACCATTTCACATCATACATATGCATTTGTTTCTCAAGTGGCAATTCAACTTCTTTATATCCCTGGAGACACCAGTTAACATCAGGAAAATGGTACTACACGCATTACAAACCAACGAAATCAGAAGAAGCATAGGCGACAGTAGAATATGGATGCCAGACATTAGTTAGAAATAGCACTTAATGCTTAGATTAAAGATGGTAGGGGGAAGGGATAAAAAATTTCGATAAAAACTCAACATATCTGTAAATAGGTAAAAAATGTTCCCTGAGTAACATGAAAGCATAAAGGCTACTCCAGTGCTATCCAACATCTAGAGTAAGAAAACAAGGGGGGGGGCATTCATGATAACAAACTTTACGTACTACAAAAAAGGCCAACTACGTCTTTGAGATGGAGAATAATAAAGGAAAATTTTGTTTAAGTTCAAGAATGCCTACAGAAACAATGAGCTAAGAAAGCTTAACTCCGCGAATAAAATAAATCATCACATCTAGACGAATTACGATTGTGTAATATGGTATGTAAATTGGTCGTCGGATTTTAGCAACACGACCATTTATCCCCGCATTATTATTTCTATAGAACTTCAGAATTTGTTGAACAGTTCAACTGATTATGAACTCTTTCCCTCACTCGCTGTCCTTATCTCTTAAGATGAACTTGACAATTACAGGATTGGCACCATTTAGTCACAACATAGTCAATGTGTAGACACCAAGAAATACAATTTTTTGGAACTACAACACATCCAAGAGATCGTCCCCTTCAACTGTAAAGGAAACATGATGATAATACTTTTCGGTTGTGCTTGAATCAAGGATTTGTGGAGGGGATGGTCGAGGGAAAAGAAAAGGTGAAGGGGAACACACCTTTGATTGGTGAAGGGAATCCCCTACCTTTTCTTTTCCATCCCAAATCTGTCCACAAATCCTTGAGGACAATACAGCTTAAAGAACACATGTTACGCAATTAAAGTTTTGAGCGCCTTAGCTCAAAAATAATAAAAATAAATAAGAGATATAACTTGGATGCCAAGGAAGTGCCTCCTGGAAGTAACTTTAGTTGTCGTGGAAAGGAAATGTGCTTCAAAGTTCAAACCACCATAGGAAATCAGAAAATGAAACATTTTTGAAGAGCCAAATTCAAGTGACAAAATTCTAACGACAAAGCCGTTCACAACTTCAGAATGCATATAATATCATCGGAGGAATAAACCGCAAGATATTATATGAAAAGGGACTCCTGTAGTCAAATACAAGCTTTGATGTGTAGGAGCAGTGGCGTAGACATAAAATCGTATCAGTGTGGGCACTATTCTGTTATGTAACAAAAAAAAAAAAAAAGATCTAGTATTTTTTAAGAATCTAACATGTCTTGATTTTCATTTGACTTTCATTCAAGAGTCTTGTATTTTATAATAATATAGTAATTATAATACCATAAACACGTAATAGTTTTGAGGGAAAAAATCAATGGATTGAGGTTGGTTTGTGAGTAATTAGTTATTCAATGATCCTGAGGCACGCCACTTGGTGCCCTAACATCCTTCTCCATCACTTTCTCTTTTATCGGCATTCATCATCACATATTATTAGTCTTGAGTCCCACATAAATATGTGCAGGAGAATGGCGTTAATACATGTGGTGGTACCCTAAGAGCCCTCAATAATTTTTTGTATAAAAAAGTGATGTACCAAATGAAACTTAAATATATTTTTCTACAAAAAAAAAAAAAAAAATCTCAAAATCCAGTGCGGAGAGAATCCACTGCTAGACCAAAGTTAGGTGCTAAATGAACCAGCTTCCAAAACTTAACAATTCAATAAAGCAAGTGACGTATAGCACATACCCAAAAAAATGCACCAAGATAATTAGCCACTTTGTTCATAACCAACCTAGTTTGGCTCCCAAGTCTAACCATATTGTCACAAAAAGCCACTCACTACATAACCAAACAACACAAAGCTGAACAAACAATTCGGGACCCACTTCAGTTTGAAACTAGGCCAACCCCCCCCCCCCCCCCCCCCCACATCATTTAACCACCACTTCATGTATATAACCAACCCCACTATGATTCACACCGTCGGCTCTTGACTCCAGCCCTTGCTCTTTTTCTTCGTCAGATTGGTTGATGCAGAATTGTAAGAATATAACGGCCCTTTTCGGTTTATAGTTTTGTTTTAGTTTTGGTTTTGGTTTTGGTTTTGATGACATCATCATTTCCCTCATTTCTCTCTCTATCTCTCTCCACTCATTACACCTGCTTACATTATCAAAACTAAACTAAAACTCTAAACCAAACACATCCAACAAGAACCATTTTAACGAGCAACTACAAAAAATGTAACCTCCAAACATTTTTTCTGTGGGGCACACAGAATTACCCATTCCAGAACACCAGTTTCAGATTCAGCAGGCAAGGAAAAACGAAATATAGAGCATAAATAAAAAAGTACAAAATTTGATTAGGATCATATTAAACGCAGATTTTCAAGTAACAACAAAACAATTGAGGGGCGTGCACTTACAACCCCACAAATCAAGCCCTCTAATTCTGGCTGCACAGAACCCACCTCCGGTTGCAATTTCATTATATCAGATAATACACTGAAAGATCATCAAAAAGAAGGGTTAAGAAACCAAAACTAAACTCACCCCTGTCAAAATGTCATTTTGATCAAAACCCATTGAAATTCTAAGAATCTAAAGACTACCCAACTCATTTAGAGTTTAGACATTGACCCATCAAAATTCTCAAGATACCCAGCTTGTTTCTCATCCAATTTTTCCATTTCTTCACCCAACAGTGACAGTAACAACATTGGACGATACCTAAGTACTGACCAAAATAAGGGTACCAAAGAAGAAGAAGAATTAGAAAGATGGAAAAATAGTTCACCTTCCCAAAGCAGGCTTCCTTCTTTGCCGATCTTTTGGGCTGTTGTTTCCTTCCTCCGACTGAGCATTGACTATTTCTTCCCTCTCTTATTTCTGCGGCATTTTCTCGCTCTACTAACTTTTTTTTTTGGGGATAAGTAAAGGAAAAAACCTTCGACTCACGGTAGGATTTTATTTTAATTTTTGGCGTGCAATTGACGTAGAATTTAGAACCGTCAATGGGCTCGTTCCATTAACGGTGAACGAAGAGGTCACAGTCACCGTACATACACCCCACCCCACACCCACACTTCCGACACCAATATCTTTTACTCACTGATCTTTCAGCAGACTTTTTGAATAAAGTCGGCCGGCCCTTGGCTTTTTGACCCTGAGCAGCAGTGGGACCCATTAAATTGGCTTCTCGTACTGTACTGGACCACGTTGTTTTACCGGCTAACAAACAAAATGGGAAAATTTTCAACAGTCTTGCCGATCAAATATATATATATAGGTTCCACTTCTGTGGCAATAGCAGAAGTGAAACATATATATACACTTTTATATTTTCTTTGGATAATTTGACGTTTGATTACTATTCTCTATTTGATTACTATTCTCTATATTTGATTATTCGTTCATCTCTATATTTGAATGTTGCGAGGGTTTGTGTGCAATCTGTGCCCATTGGTCAGAAATCGTCATTTTAAAAGGTCTAGAAGGACACATAGATTAAATAAATGAAGTACGTACGAAGGATATATGCTCACACAGGATTTTCAACTATTTGTGGGGTTAGGCTGTGACTGGAACTTGTGGAATAGAAGAGAAAATAGAAAAGGACAAATGAGGAAAAAAAGGGCAAGGAAAACTTCTTCGTTTCTTTTGTTTGCTTTTGTGGAATAAAAAGGAAAATATGCACTCATGAGAGAGATAGAAAGAAATGGTAAAGGAACCTTCTTTGTTTCTTTTGTTTGATTTATGAAAGGTGAGTGTTTTTCACACCCCCAAATTGTTATTCACACCCCCTTTTTATCTTCTAATTTTAGAAGACCAAAAAGGGGTGTGGATAACAATTTAGGGGGTGTAAATATTAATTACCTTTGTAAAACAAAAAGGAAATTATGCACTCATGAGAGAGAGAGAAGATTAAAAAGTTGTTGATTTTGACTTTTTTCTCCTTCCTCCTTTTTTTTTCCCTCCTCCTTCTACTTAAAAACCAAACAAATGAGAGTAATTTGATCAAAAGTGATAGGTGTACAACAATTATCTCTGTAAGGTCCATAGCCTGCGGTCTCTCTTTGTTGGCACTTCCACGAGAAAACACATATTTGGGTGTATCCCCGTTTATTAAGTTGTAATTTATTTTTCTTTTATTTTTAAAATGTCTGTGTAAGAAGTAGAAGGAAATCAATGTGTCTTGTAACGAGGGACCGTGAGTGTGTAGTACATTAGAGTGCACGACATCAATTTGCCCGGCATCAAAGTGCTCGGTATATTTGGAAGGATTAGCACGGTATATGGGCTTAATCATATTGGAATGTTGGAGTGATTTGGGGCCAATCAAATTGGAAAGATTTTATTACTACAAGAGTAATCCTCCTTAACAAGGAAAGTTTCTTCGCAATCTCATTTTATAAAACGAAAAATTAATAGCAAAAGATTTGGACGTAGAAGACATGTGAGAGGGCTGCAAATTTGGATCAATGGTTATATATTAACTTGAGCAGCCTCTTTTGACGTAAAGAAAAGGCGAGAGCAGCATATCTTTGTTTTTGGGGTTTGGGTCTTGGAGTTCTTACATGAAGGATTGAGTCACACAATCAAATACTCCAAGAACTTTCTTCAACATTTGATTCAACCAAATGAATCGCTCTTCCAGTGGATTTCTGGAAGTATCTTGGAAGGCTTGAGAATTCAAGGCGTGCAGCAATCAAACACATGGTGCGATGAACGAGGAGTCGGCAATCGGTTCTTGGGTCAATTGAGAGGATTTTCAATTGTAAGTATACGTCGATTGTAATCGCGCAACGTTATTTTTAGTGTTTTGATTCCTTCCCGTGGTTTTTACCCTATTCGGGGTTTTCCACGTATATCGCGTGCTCATAGATTATTTTTTAATTCCTATTATTGCTTGATTATTCAATTGCTAGCAAAATAGGATTTTTCGGTCTCAAACATGACTCTAACATACTCACACAATGTGTAGAGCCCACACACACTTGAGTGTGAACGGTGTGTGGAATCCACACACCATGTGAGTATGTTGGAGCCATATTGGAAACTACTTGTTGTACCTCTATCATCACTCAAATTTGTGTAGGCTCTACACACCATTTGAGTGTGTTGGAACAATATTGAAGACTAATTGTTGTATCTCTATCATTTTTGTTTTTTTTAATGTTCTCTTCTTTTCGACTTATTTTCCTAATTTCCAAACATAGCATAATATTTGTGCTATGCTGGCTGAAGAGACCCGCTTATTTGAATTGTCAGCTATGTAACTATGGTTGGGACTTTAAGACCAGAAATATAGAGCCATGTGTGACCAAATAGCTAGGTTTATACTATATTAGGAAATGCATGAAGCCCATTTTTTTATTTTGACTTTTGAAATATTTTCTCCTATGGATTTGTTATTCTATTTTGGGAGTTCGTTCCACTTTTCAAATTGTTATATCTTATAATTTATAATATTTTATGTAATTTTAAAAACAGTATCTTATAGAATAACAAGAATCATATTGGATATATAATTACTTACCAATTTAAAGATAAAAATGTTATAGGTACACTATTTATACACACCAAATACACACTAAATTGGCTTCTCATACTGGACCATGTTGTTATTGCTAACAAACAAAATGGGAAAGTTTTCAGAAACGCCCCCTAAAATAAAAGGTCTAGAAGGACACAGAGGGGTGTTCCACTAACAAAAAACTGTTTTTTCCAAACATCGAGACATGTCGTTCTTTCACAACACATCACATAAAAAACAGTAAAAAAACCAATTTTTTTGAAAAACTGAGTTAGTGGAACACCCCTGATGGAGTAATTTTATGTGAATGGAGTAAGTACAAGGCATATATCATGCTCACCATAGGATTTTCTATGTCTGGGGCAAGGATGTGTTTGGAACTTGTGGAATGGAAGAGAAAATAAAAAAGGACAAATGAGAAGGAAATGACAAAGAAACCCCCTTTGTTTCTTTTGTTTGATTTTGTGAAATAAAAAAGGAAAATATGTACCCATGAGAGAGAGAGAGAGCAGAAGATAAAAAGAGTTGTTGATTTTCATTTTTTTCTCCTTCCTCCATTTTTTTCCCCTTCTACTTGGAAACCAAACAAATGAGAGGAATTTGAACAAAATTAATAGGTGTACAACAATTGTCTCAAACATGACTTCAACACACTGTGTGTGGACTCCAACACATTAACATGGTCTGTTGGAGAAATGTTGAAGACTAATTGTTGTACATTTATCATTTTTATTTTTTTTAATGTTCTCTTCTTTTCCACTTCTTTCCCGAACTTCCAAACATAGCATAATATTTTTGCTATGCTGGCCAAACAGACCCGCTTATTTGAATTGTCAAATGTGTAACTATGGTTGGGACTTTAAGGGGGTGTTCCACTAAAACTTTGTTTTTTTGGTATTTTAGATCTTTAGTTTTAGGAAAAACCTCATAATGATACCAATTGGTTTTTTTTAAAGTTTAGTGGAATTGGTTGATTTTGATTTTTTCTTTTTTTTGGGGTGGGGGAGTAGTTTTTGACTTTTTGGGTTTAAACTAAACTAGACTTTTCTTAGTGGAACACCCCTAGGACGTGAAATATAGAGCTATGTGTGGCCAAATAGCTAGGTTTATACTATACTACATGAGGCCCATTTTTTTTATTTTAACTTTTGAACTACTCCCTCTATCCGGATATGTTATTTAATTTTGGGAGTTCGTGTCACTTTTCAAATAGTTATATCTTATAATTTATAATGTTTTATGTAAATTTAAAAATATTGTCTTATAGAACTAATCGAGATCTATCAAACAAGAATCATATTGGATATATAATTACTTACCAATTTAAAGATGGAAAATATTATAGGTACACCACTTATGCACACCAAAAACACAATAAGCTGATGTGGCGGATGAAGATAAGTCCAATGTGAGATCCACCCAAAAAATAGATTTTCCATAATCTGCCACATAAGCTTGGTGTGTATTTGGTGTACATTTGTGGTGTACCCATAGCATTGTTCGTTGTTTAAAGATAGTATTTTTTATCCGGTTGTAATAGAACAATGAATAAACAAATTTGGACAGGTCCGGCGTTGACCATTTTCAAATACGTATTGTGGATTTGCTGTTTTATGAAAAGTGCATTGTCACTTTCATATTTTCACCCTATTTTCATTCATAGGTTGCTTAGTTTCCTACTCCGAATTCATTTCATCCTTAAAATAGCTATAAAAAAAAAAGAGTAATGATATACTGGACGTTCTTAAAAAAACATTCCACGTTATAGTTTTTCCAGGAACTGACCATATAAATGTGTGTAACTGTTTGTGCGTGGGGGACTAAGGGGGCCTGCTGTCCCTTTTGAGAGACAGCACTTACTGGTTCCGGTGAATCCAGACATCTTTGGTCTCATTTCGATGATCGGAAACGTTCACTCGAAGAGCTCGTCGAATGGAACAAGTGCATCAAAAATTGGCTCAATCAAATATCATTAAGTGCCAGACATTTTATCTTGAAAAGAATGTATCTGAAACACTAACATTATTGTCAAGTCATATGTGTACCGATTAGGTATTTAATAATATCCAATCGGGTTGATTTTTGATACACTTTTTCTAATCTACAAGTTCTACGAAGTGAACGTTTTTCAATCATTGAAACAAGACCAAAGCGGACCGAAATCACCAGAAACAGCAGGCCCCTTATTACGTGTTTATGTGTGTGAATTTGGAATTTTTGGTGAATTTAATCTATATTACAACAGAGAGCGGTTTTTGCCCCAGTCATATTCTTTGTCCCAGTCATCATATTACATTTTTTCCATCTCTTTGCCAACTCACTCCCTCTCCCTTTTTACCATTTTCCTCCACCAGCCCACCACACCCAAATATCAAACCATATTCTCTCTCCCCCCTTTTTGAAATTCAAACCACATTTTATCTCACTACCTCCTCTCTTCCCCTTCTCTGAAATTTGAAGGACCGAATGGCACGGGTACGGGCACGTGTGTCGATTGCTCAAGTCGTGTCTTCAAGAACGGACATGAGCATGCACTAGTGCGCATACAATTCTTAGTGGGAGACATTTCTCGTAACGGGAAATTCTAGATGAAGTAAAACTCCGGAGGTATTAATTCGTGAAAGTTCAAAGGGTCCGTTTGTGGGAAGGACATAGTAAAGGGGTGTTCACTTCAATAAAGACATCAACTTATTTTTTAATGCCAAGAGGACAAATCACACACACATTCCAAAAATGCCCCCATTAGCCAATGAAAGTGTCTAAACCCCCAAACCTAATGAAAGTGCCTAAACCTAAACTCTAGGGTACCCTATGAAAGTGCCTAAAATCCTAGGGTACCCTAAGAAAATATCTAAACCATTAAAACCCTATAATTGGAAAGTGCACCCTACACCTAAACCCTAGGGTACCCTATGAAAGTGCATAAACAACTAAAACCCTATAATTGGAAAGTGCACCCTAAGTGCCTAAACCGTAGGGTACCCTATGAAAGTGCCTAAAACACTAGGGTACCCTATGAAAGCGCCTAAACCACTAAAGCCCTATAATTGGAAGGTGTACCCTAAGTGCCTAAACTCAAAATGCCTAAACTCACTATACCCTACCCCAAAGAGCCTAAACCCCCTAAAATTGAATCCCAAAATTGAACCCACCCCCCAAAATTGAAGAGAGAGAAATTAATTTTGTCACATTCCATCAATTTTGTCCCACACATATGTGAGAGAGAGAGAGAGAGAGAGAGAGACGGGAAAGTCTGGCACTGGAAGTCACTTTCGTTGTTTCATTGGTCAGAGCATGTGCATGCCTCACGGGTCAGAGTACTTGTGATGTCGCTTTCAAGGCCTTACGCGTCAGAGCATGTGCACTGCCCAGTTTTCCTTTTGTAATTTGTTTTTATCATTAAGGGTATTTTTGTCTAGTTTTGTCCTTGAACCCACAAAATTTTTATATTAATGTATTAGAGGCATTAAAATAAGTTAAGCTGGACTAAACACCATTTAAAGCCTCAAACTTGGCCTTTATACCAATTTTCAAAAGTTCAAAAGAGGTTGTTGTCTAGTCATAACAGTTCAAACAAAGGAAATTTTCTCCGTATTTCAAATCACAATTAGGGTCGGCCTTGAGGGAAGACTGGGTAGGCTTGGGTTTGGGGCTCACAAAAAATAACCCATTTTTAGGGTCCTCAAAATAGAGGGATATATTAAATATTAAGTATGTCAAATATCTAGCAAATAGCTTTGTATGGCGCAGTGGAAGGAAGGGTGTTATATATTTAAGAGGTTGTGTGTTTGATTCCCTCCTCTTACAGTTTTAAAACAAGAGGGTAGCGAGGCAAGGACATTTTGCTTCTCAACTCGAAAAAGTAAATTATATAGAAAAATTGAGAGGCCCCATTTTAAAAACTTGATTGGGGCCTCATAAATCTCAAGGCCAGGCCTGATCACAGTAGTGTGATTTTCTTTTCATGGCGATAAATGGGTTGATTTAAAAAGAATATATATGAATGTATAAAAAACGTAGTCAAGCATGATTTATTTATCAAGCTGAGATGAGTTGATATCTAACAAGCATTAATCTAACTAATAACAAGCTCAATATAAATAAATATTTTTTTTTGTAGAAATCTGTAACGACCCAATCCAAAGGGTTAGAAATCATGACCGGCCAGTGATACTTAATCACCCCAGGCCTCTTTCAAAAAAATATATTTGTAGGACTTTTCTAAATAATTGAGTTTAATTATTGAAGAAGCGAAAGTATTAAATAAATACATTCAGAGCTGACTACAAGCATACATATTCGCTCATCGGCGTTACATTACCATTCCTTGTGGCCCACTACTATTGGTACCGCCAAATAAAAAATAATTACTCCCCTCGTCCCTTTTTAAGTGATACCTTTGGGAAACGTGTATTTTTGTGAACGTTAAAAAATGTACTTCCGTAGAAGTTTTTAAATTTTTTTTTGCACCATGAGCACTTTAATTTGGTAAAAAAAAAATTTAAAAATTATATTAAGAAATATGTTTTTTAGGGATTTGAAATTGCACGTATTCCGACAGGGGTCACTTAAAAAGGGACGGAGGGAGTACAATTTAGGAGCACCACAATTATTCAAAATGAATATGAATTACGTACAATAGCAACAATAAAAACCATTTATCAGTAACCACGCCATATCCATAGAGCCTTCTTTTACTCCTTGTTTCATGAAATGGGTTCATAAAAATAAAACCATTCTGGTGAGCATTACGATATACAAAGGTTCTATAATTAACATGGGAAATAGTTTAACAAAAATTATTTACAAGTTTTCAGGCTTGAGATTGCAATTCGTAAAATAATCAATAATGCAGTTGTTCAAGCTCAAAACTGCCAAACTGTAAATTAATCAATAATGCAGTTATTCAAGCTCAAAACTGCCAAATCATATAACATCTTTTATGGGCGGACACCGGCAATGTTTAGGGGAGCGACCCCACCATTGGGAAATGATATCAAGTCCATAGGATACCGGAATATATCCTGTCATTAGGCGCCATAACTCAACGCCAAGATGTTTTACCAAAACAAACAATATAGACCGTTCTCTTTTTCTTTTACAATCAATCCCATGTTTATCTTTAAAATTTCATTTCCAATTGTGCCCATTATGCTCCGTACAAGACATCTATTTCCAACGTATTATATCGATTCAATTTGCAACTCATAATTCACAAAACATTTAAAAATAAATTATGCAGCCAATGTATATTCGTAACTCACCTCTGTAGCGTGAACCAAAGCACAACAGTGTGCATGTAATTTGAAAGTCAGCCCATGTATATTCGTAACTCACCTCTTCGTAACTCACCTCTGTAGCGTGAACCAAAGCATGCACAACAGTGTGCATGTAATTTGAAAGTCAGCCCTGAACCACTATAGTGGGAGAAGATCGTTGGGGTTTTGCCGGAGTGGTATTCGTCGGATCGGGTGATGGTTGGAGAATGAGTTTTCGTGAGGCAAAGAGAGAGAAATAGGCTGTGTTTGGTTCACATTTCCAAAAAGATTCCTTCCCCATCTCTCATCTCTCCAATCATTAATCACTTTTCTCTCTCTACTCATACCCCTTTCTACAATCATTAATTCTCATTTCTCTCTCTATCTCTCTCCAATCATTACACCTCTCTCTAATTATTACTTTTTCCAAAAACTCATCCAAACACTATCTCAAAAAATTTCTCAAAAAATTTCTTCTCAAAATTCTAAACCAAACACAGTGAATAGTTTTGGGTTATCTCAATGGGTTGAAAGGTGGGATATATGTACAACGAGATAGATTATTTATGGGTGGAATAGCATAGTGTCAGACAGGTTTCTAAAATAAGTTGTATTCGACATGCAATTCAATGTTCGGACCTCTAGCTTATACATATTCATCCGTTTTTCTCTACCCATCAATTATACAGATAACAGGATTAAAGAAAATTATCAGAACGGAAGAAATTAAAGAAAATCCCATCGATAATGTGTAATGGCCGGTCCCTGACTAGTTGCACTGTCCGGGGACCAGGATTCGTTCTCAGAAGAAACCCAAAAATATATATACCGCTAGCTATAAAAATCATTTTTAAGATCGACGGCGATGATGGAATTTTGATGCAGAAAATTAAATACTGACACAAAATTTTATTTATGAAAAATCGGGTTATCACAAAATCATATGTTTGTCACGTTGAATATATAGCAGGTTCTTCAAAACTTGACTAAATGAGAAATGCCATGGGTACACCCATGGGTAGAGGGTGTAAGAGACAAAGGGGGGTCACTTGACCCCTCTCATTTAATTTCTCACAAAGATTTTTTATAGTTTTTGGAGCTAAATTTTTGGAATTTTAAGCTCTCAAAAATTCCATAAATTGGCTTAACTTGCTTAAAATTCATAGAATTCTCAAGTTTTTTTTTCTTCTTTTCGATAGTTGATAGTATTACAAATGAGACTATCGTACATTATTTTCAAAATATAATAAGTCATTAGAACCAATTATAAAACAACAATACATGTATCATTGTAAATCTACGTTATATATAGTTAACATTTTAATTTAGTTATTTCCTTACATAAGCAAATAGAATAAATAACTCGCATATAGATATAATTTCTTACCCTACTAACTTAAAATCCTGGCTCCGCCCTTAGGTACACCACTCATCCTCACTAAATGCACAACGAGCTGATATGGCGGATGAGAAGAAACCCACTATGGTGCCCATCCAAAAAAAAAAAAAAAGTTTATCTTCGTCTGCCACATCAGCTTTTAGTATACATTTAATGTGCATATGAGTGGTGTACCCATAGTTTTTTCCCCATAATTTAATGTGCTTAAAAAACAAATTCTGGTGCACCCATAGTTTTTTTTTTCATAAATTAATGTGCCTAAAAAACAAATTCAAATGTATGTTGCGTCATTCTTTTGTTAAAGCTTTAGTGACAGTTGGGAAAAGAATTTTTTTCTGCCCGCTCTTTCTTATTCACACAGAGTGGATCCAACTGTCATGCATGATTTTCATTCTTTGCTGCGGAATGAAGTGATGTCACGTGTGCTGAGCTATGATGGTGCGTAAGGTCGGTGATTTTAGGAATGGTAGTCAAAAGGAATCTAGAAGCTTCTCATGCATGCATGACCTCAAATTTGGGGTCCGGGGAAGTTGTAGCCGGGGCGGCCGGAGGATTTTAACTTAACGGTGTCAAGAATATACACAAAAATTTTGTATACAAGACATTGTATGTATTTTGGTTGAAAATTTGTCGGGCCTAGTTTATTTTATTATATTAACCTATATGATCTGGAGAGTTTACTTATAAATTTAAGTGGATTTTCATTTGCTGTGGCTTTGTATAATTAATTCAGTGCAAACAAAATGAAACAAATATCAAATTATACGCATGAATATATAATTTTAATTGCATTTTTTTTCAACTCAGGGGATTTGCTAATGCACAAAATGCAAACAAAAAAAATCAATTATATGCAAAATATACAAAGTTTTAAAACATTTTTCGAACTCAGGGGTAGGCTTGAACCCCTGGAAGCCCTAATGAGCCGCTCCTATGCTGTAGTATGCCAAAATGACGAACTGTCCAAATTTAAAGCAGATTTAATTTGGTACTAACAACCTTAGGCTTTGTTTGGTTGTTGGGGAAAGAAATGGAAAGGAAGGGAGAATCAAAAAAAATTCTCTTCCTTTGTTTGGTTCTTAAAGAAGAGAAAGAAAAATAATCAAATTCCTGTATAACTTTCCTCTCATTTTCTCTTCAATTTTCTCTCTAATTTCCTTCTTAATTATTTTCTCTTCTTTTCTCTTTCTTTCCCTAACTTCCAAACAAAGCATTAAACTTGGGCAAAATTATGTCTTTTTATCGCACTACGTTGTTGTAGTGCATGGGTGCACTATAATATCTCCGATCCCAAAATTTGTGTTGATATTTTGGTGTATTCTCCACTATCGTCTATGGGGTTAGGTGACAAATTTTCTCATTTCTTAGGATTCTTAGATGATCTCATAGTTGAAAGCTAGGCCTAATGTAGAAAAGCATCCCTGCTAACTCCACATGGCCATAAAACATCGTCGTTTTGATGTCTTCAAAGACAACAAGTAAGTAGCTTGGGCAGGGGCGGAGCCAGGATTTTGGTTCAGGGGGGGCAAGAATTAGACGCGTTCAGGGGGGTGCAAGGATTTTGGTTAGGGGGGCAAAAAAAATAATCAAAGAGGGGTCAATTAGCAATTTTGTGAGGTATATACTAGTAAAATCCCTATAGAAATTTGGGGGTTAGGGGGGTCAAATGACCCCTCTTGTCTCCATGTGGCTCCGCCCTTGCTTGGGCACACAGTGACCGAACAAATAATAACAAGGTTAAAATTGTCATTGGCAGGAGACGAAAAGGAAGGCCAAAAGCTTATGAACAGTGTCAAGTGAAGTCGCTTTATATGTATGGATAATATGGATATGGATATGGATATGAATATGAATCCACCGATAGATTAATAAGAAAATTTGGGTATAGCGATTAGCGAATTTAAAGGATAGGTAAACTTGCTCTCCCAATCAATTAAGACCAAAAAATATGAAGAGATTAAGATTCTATTTTGCGTTAGAAATTCTGTCAAATTGAAAATGGATATGCAATTGAATCATCGCGTATGACTTCACTGCCGTGCCTATGCAATTTTTATGTACTTTTAATGTGTTACAAATATTTATATACATTAACTATTATTCAACAAACAGTTGTTTGTATGAAAAGGAAGTTAAGAGAAACCGTATATTGCTCACTTCTCTGTGCTATTTCGTGGTCTTAAAATTTACAATCTTTAGAATATGTGGAGTGAAGTCATAATCGGACCGAAACATCCTCATCAAACAAAAAAAAAACCTACCATCAAAAGACGGAACCAGTAAAGGGCTATGGGGGGTCAAGGCCCCCGCATCGCTTTGGGATTCTTTTAAAAAAAATTATTATTATTAATACTTCAAGTTTACATGACCAATTGGAAACTACTTTTAAGAATTGGAAAGTTCAAACAACATTTTCAAGAATGGAGCTTAATCACTTTGAGTATAATATTGTTCGCCATCCAGAATTCGAACAATTAAAAGTATTTTCGGGTTATATTAACGGTTGATTGAGACTAGAAGATCAACAACCTACTTAGTTGTTTACATAATGGTGGTATTTGTGCTTACTCTTCATAGTTCGGCCCCTAGTTCACGAAATCCTGGTTCCGTCCCTACCTACCATATATATTGTCATTGATGCATTACAACTTGATGATGCACCAATTACTTTTGAATGGTCCTTAATTAAACATGTGTTCTGTAGCATAAAGAAATGAAAAAGGAGAAGCTTTCTTCCGTAAGAAGGGCTCAAAGTTCTCAAAGTCAAATACATCCACGTTATCTTAATAAACTTCTCTTTGGCTATAGTATAGATTAATAAACTTTGTTTGTTTCTTGTTGTCTTAGGTAAAGAGTGATAAACTACAATAATCATTGTTGGTGAATGAGAATGAAACCAACCAAAACTGTGTCACATGGAACAAGAATAGTAAATTGTTCGATGCATTAACATAAGGGTTTGTCGGGAGTCTGATCCACCTTGAGGTTCGTCCTCTATGCGTGTAGGCCTATTTTGTTGGGAAGTATTCATGGATTGGGCACCTATGCACTCCACTCAACCGTATAAGCACAAGTCCCTAGTTCAACTCCTACGGCGGAGCCAGCCAAAAAACGAAGGAAAAACGGCTGAGCCAGCCGAAAAACAACGGAGCAGGCCGAAACATGCTTATAAATCAACTAAAAAAAAGACGCACGAAATCCTTTTTGAGTCAGTCATCAAACGAGTGAAATGTGGTGCAAAGTACTTGTAAAAGGGAGCTCTGATTCGCGGCGCGAAAATACAACCTAAAGTTAAGGTTGATCGGTTCCGGAGTAAAAACCAAAAAAAGAAGAAAAAAGGGTAGAGACCAGAATGGGGGTAAGGCTACACTTAAAAGAATCCAGTCTTGCTCTGTCCTGGGCTCACCTTGAACCATCAGACTGTGGACCTACCTAGGCCCATAGCAGTAGAAGCCCTTAATGAAACCAACCAAAACTCTGTCACATGGCACAAGAATAGTAAATCGTTCGATGCATTAACATAAGGGTTTGTCGGGGTCTGATCCACCTTGAGGTTTGTCCCTTGTGCGTGTAGACTCAATTTGTTGGGAGTATCTATGGATTGAGCACATATGCACTCCACTCGACCGTATAAGAACAAGTCCCTAGTTCGACTCTTACGGCGGAGCCAGCCGGAAAAAAAAATCGGAAAAACGGCTGAGCCGGTTGAAAAACGACGGAGCAAGCCGAAACATGCTCATAAATCAACTAAAAAAAACACGCATGAAATCCTTTTGAGTCAGTCATCAAAAGTGAAATGTGGTGCAAAGTACTTGTAAAAGGGAGCTCAGATTTGCGGCGCGAAAATACAACCTAAAGTTAAGGTTGATCGGATCTGTTCTGGAGTAAAAACCCAAAAAAAAAAGAAAAAGAAAAAAAAAAGGGCAGAGACCAGAATGGGGGTAAGGCTGCACTTAAAATTAGGGGCGAAAGAAAAACCGAAAAAAAAACCGACCGACCGGTTCGGTTTTCGGTTGGGGAAAAGCTGTGTCAGCTGACTTCGGTTTGGACCGAACCGAACCGAACCGAAAAATTATCGATTCGGTCTCGGTTTCCTGGAAATTGGTTTGGACCGAACCGAACTGAAATCATGCCAATTTGGACCGAATTACCCCGAAACCACCCCTATTTGGACTGAAAACCCCAAAAAACGATCTTGACCCCCCAAAATAACAAATCCTAGCTGTCCATCTCAATCTTAACGCCGGACCGAAAAAACAAAAAAAAAGCGGAACCACCCCGAACCGATCGGTCCATTATTTTTTTCGGTCGGGATCGGTTCCCAGCAAAACCACCCCGAACCGATCGGTTCGGTCCCGGACACCCCAAAAACCGAACCGAACTGACCGATTTTCACCCCTACTTAAAAGAATCCAGTCTTGCTCTGTCCTGGGCTCACCTTGAACCATCAGACTGTGGACCTACCTAGGCCCATAACAGTAGAAGCCCTTAATGAAACCAACCAAAACTCTGTCACATGGCACAAGAATAGTAAATCATTCGATGCATTAACATAAGGTTTGTCGGGGTCTGATTCACCTTGAGGTTCGTCCCTTGTGCGTGTAGGGCCAATTTGTTGGGAGTATCCATGGATTGGGCACCTATGCACTCCATTCGACCGTATAAGCACAAGTCCCTAGTTCGACTCCCACGGCGGAGCCGGCCAAAAAAAGACGGAAAAACGGCTGAGCCAACTGAAAAACAACGGAGCAAGCCAAAACATGCTCATAAATCAACTAAAAAAACACGCACGAAATCCTTTTGAGTCAGTCATCAAACGAGTGAAATGTGGTGCAAAGTACTTGTAAAAGGGAGCTCCAATTCGCGGCGCGAAAATACAACCTAAAGTTACGGTTGATGGGATCGGTTCCGGAGTAAAAACCAAAAAAACAAAAAACAAAAGAGCAGAGGCCAGAATGGGGGTAAGCTTACCCCTAAAAGAATCCAGTTTTTTTATCCGTCCTGGGCTGACCTTGAACCTTCAGACTGTGGACTTACCTTGGCCCATAACGGTATAAGCCCTAAATGAAGAAGCGCCCATTCACTTTGGATCATCAAATACAGTACTATAATAAGTTAGATCAATTACGTATTTTCCAAAGCTTATATTTAGTTTGATTTTGAAAATCAAGAAAATTGATAGTTTTCATTGTGAACAACACACCCTAAGAAAGCTGTAACTGGAATTGACTAGTTTAGTTAAGTCCATTTTCAGTGGCTCTAGATTTCTCGTCTCCCCTCAAGCACCAACACACATCCTCTCTTGTCCAATCCGATCTTAATCCCATTTGAAAACACGGCACTATGAGAAAAGGGAGAACATGCGTTTATCTCCCCACTAATCGGACTAATGTGACCAAGCCCAGACTCCTAGTGCTTATTGTAGGACTTAAATTCCGAAGTCGTGCACAAAAAAATCCATCCAGTTTTGCTAATTTCGTGATACATTTCTAATTTGCAGATGATACATTAGTCAACGTGCGGCCGACGTACCCCTATTAGGGAATGTCGAAAAATCTGTTATCCAACCACAAGAAGACAAGTAATTTGATACAACATTTAAATTGTACAACGATCATGGATTTGTCAAAATAAAAGCAGGAAAAGAAAAATACAGTTGAAAACAAAGCAGAATGGTTCAATCTTAAAAAAAAATCTTATAAAACTGTAATATATACTCAGAAGCAATATTTTCTTATTGGGAAATTTAAAAAAAGAAAAGAAAAAGAAGAATAAAACGTTACCTCCCATCGCGATGATTTAAACGCTGAACATTAGCACGAGGGTATTTGAATCTTGAATTCAACTTAACGAAGGGAATCTATTTGTTTGGTCTTTCCTGGATGTTGTCGGGTTGTTTAGTGCTACTTATTGTGTAGGGCTGTTTGTGGGTTTGTATTAAGTGCATTGTCCTGTTTATTTTTCATATTATATAGGAAAAAGCTATAATACATATCCCTTATTTGAGTGTATATGATACACACCCCTATAAAAGTTACGAATTTTTTACAAAAGTTACGAATTTTTTTATAAAAGTTACGAGACTAACCAAAATGTTAAGAATCATATAAAATGTTACAAATCATATCGCTGAAAAGTTACGAAAAATTAAAAAATGTTACGATTGCCAATGAGGTGACACAATCTGGATCATACAATAGGTGCATATGGTACAAACCTTTAATGGGTGTTTATTGTAGCCATTTCCTATTATATAATGTATATGATATGTTTATGTTTTTTCAAAAAAATTTAAAAACCTTAAAGAAGGGAAAAAATGTCATTGTGATGATTTCTGCTAAACATATTTTGGAAAATTCTAAAATCAGTCCATTGGGCTGACATTAAGACTTAAAAAATGTATTGAGATATGTAAAAAGAGTATAAGAATGTGTGAAAGTGTATAAAAAAGTGAAAAAAATACATTGGAACTTGTGTTTTTTTTTGTTTTCTTGTTGCCTGGGCTGACAATAGAAAAACCCAACATATTTTTCCCTTCAACTTAAAATATGGACTAAAGCTACCGAGCTTACATGTAGATGTTACAGCCTCAATCGTCAAGCATAAAACCATTCACATTCAAAACCAACAGAAAAAAAAGTGCCTTCAACTACTAGTTGTACAGCATACCATATACACAGGTAGCGGAGAACTCTCATCCCCTTCTAAAACTGCACACGAATTCGGGCAGCACATACTACAAATTTTTTAAAAAAAATATTTCATTTTCCAGGTTGCGACAAATCAAAAAATTCTCTGCTTTCTTCTGACATTGGTTTTCTTGGCCACAATCTTCCGTATGGAGAACCACTTCAGCACACTGAATACCATCGTCCATCTCCTCTGAGCAAAAGCTGCAGAACGAGGCAGTAGAAATCCATTGACAGCGCTATGTAAATCAGACTCAAAACGGGAATTCCCAGATTGAAAGGAACAATCAGCACCAAAATATTGTAGACGATCATCCTCGGGTTCACAGAATAGGGAGTTCGTGACTTGGCCATTGAAATTTATAGTTTCATCATAGCTAAGGTCCAAATGGTCGATATCATGCAATCCAAAATCATCCAAGATATTTAAGTGTCCCATGGAATAAACAGATGGCATGGTATCTGGGGAACAAAGACTTGTTTGGGGATAATTGAATTCGTCAATCTTTTGTGAAGTTAAAACCTTAATGTCAGCTGGCATGGTATCTGGGGAACAAAGACTTGTTTGGGGATAATCAAATTCACCAATCTTTTGTGAAGTTAAAACCTTAATGTCAGCTGAGTTGGCGCATGGAGTGTAACTGAACAAGCGTCCCGAGGCATTGATAAGAGAGGCCTCGTCATCAAAAGAGACAACTTTCTCCCAGTTTGTAAATGCAGCAATTACCATGTTATGGGCTTCCTCCTGAATAGAAAAGATGGAAATAAGGAACAGGAAGAGAATGATACAATGGAATAACCAAAGAAAGTTATTCAAGTGCTTAAAAAAAATATACCTTTTCATTTTCCGACAGCTTATCAAGAGGGATATATTGGCAATCCGAAAGAAGTCCCATCACTTGTCCCACAACACTGAAGACCACACCAGTTTTCTGCTGAGATCCAGGACAGTAGAAGTACAACCTTTGATCAAGTATGCACGTCTGAGCATGTTCTACGGTAAACTCCCACATCTTGGTAGACATACCGATGCCAAGAATCTACAGAAACCCAAAGAAATAATTCTTGTTAGAAATGGACATTTTGAGGGAGAGGGAAATAGAACTTACTTACGTCTGATCATAAAGTTTCAATGTTTCATGAATATATTACAGAAACCCAAAGAATCTACTTGAATAACTTCCTACCGAAACCCAAAGAAAATATTTCTGAGCCTTGTGGAAGCAGCTATAAGGGACAGTGTGCATTACATTTCTGAGCCTTGTGGGGTCTAGATTCAGTAGAATCAGAAAATCCTTCACAGAGTTGACTTTTTCCCGATTCAAACGCTTGTGGAATGCTCCATCTTTGCCAATCTTTTCCAGCCGCCATACTTCATCATGCAGAGATGGGGGATGATGTTTCTTATACACTGCAACAAAAACAATTAAAGATGCAACGGATTAGGACTTGAGAGTCCATTTTGGTAACCTACAATTCTGCGTTGTTATCATTCTTCAGACATGCATAACACTACACCAGAATTAGCTTTCTACAATTTTAGTTTCTCAGGCATGCATGGAAGACAGTAGGGCAAGAAGAATAGCATGCCTTCTTTCAAAAAGAAAAGAAGAAGAAGAAGAATGGCATGCAAACAAAAATCACTAAAAAAAATGACAAACACCAAAACAAAGAATAGGAAAATGAAGACATGACATGGGTATGCTGGGAAATGCAAAAATCAACTAGACCTACTGTAATGTCCAAAATGGAAGGCAACCTGAATAATTTAACAGAAAGAACCCAAGTATAGAACTATAATTGAGTCCACAACCAAGAAAATTAGTGAAACTCAACCAATGGTCGCACACAGAGTTAGACAGGGATTATCAATATTTGGTCACAATATAGTCGAAGTTACTAAAAGCTATGATGAACCAGGAAAAAACCGAACTAGAATAAACAAACACCACTTAGTCCACTGTTGCCCAAGCTGCCCCTGCGGGAGCCTCCCATAGACCTTGCACGTAGGTTTTCCAATCATAGAACATATCAGGCAATACATTATCGGATGATCGGTTTCGCTAACCACCGGTTATAAACTAGACACAAAAATTCAGAAAAGTTAGAATCTCAATACATATATCACGGATATCAATACATATTCACAAGTTTTTATACACTTTTCACAGGTATCAATGCAATTTTTACACGTTAACCACTGGCCCTAGGGCAATAGCATTTTCCTTTGATCTTTGATCCAAACAATACCATTGACAGCACCAAATCGGTAATAATAGACCAAATAACACAAAATCAATGCAAGTACTTACATTCTCCACGGTGGTCCCTTACAATAAATGATTCGGTCTTTGCTTCTCTTACTCTGACTCCCTCGAAACTATCCACAACTCTTGCCCCCAGCCTAAATTTACGGCTCCTTGTCCAGCTTGAATTATCTGTAAAATAAATCTCCCCCACTAAACCGATGCCCTCTTCAAGAGCAAATAATAAATCCCCAGTAAGAAGGGGTTTCTTTCCGACCCTTTCTCTAACAATATTATTATTGAACTCTTCAAGTGTCCAATTTCCTCCTTCATCACCATCAAAATCTCCCTCAAGAACAACAATTTCCACCTTTGCTGAGGATTCAAGCCCAGAGTAAACAATTTGTCCAGTAAGATTGTCAACTAAAGCCACTTTTAAGGTGTTACAATCTTCTCCTTCAATACGGGATCCAGTGAATATAGGAAGAGAGATTTTTGGTAAGAATTGCAACTGTAAGCTTCTTGATTCAGAAGACTCTCTCTCTTTCCCAATACTCCTAAACAACAAAAGCAACGATGCATCAACCAAGATTGATGACGGCAGTCAACATAACCAACTTATGAAGCATAATGTAGGGTCCAACAACTTACCACTTCATATTACTCAAATATTTTCTTAGAGCCAATTCAACTTCTTCTTTAACCTGTCATTCAAGGTTAGGATAAAGGACTTTAAAAAAAAAGAAATATAAAGGAAGCTGCAACAATCAAGCCCCTATGGAGTGACAGTGAATGCCATATTAAGTTAGTACATGCAGATCTAAATCTACATAAAATGCTTCAGATGAAAACTATACAAGGAGCTATCATACAGCATGAGTTCACACTCCGGGATATATTGCACCATACACCTCAAGTCACCTATTATGGTAGTATCCCTACATAATTTGAATAGCGTTCTGAAGAGAAATTTAGACCCCAAAAAAGGCTGTTGCTTCATAGAATGAATCAGTTAGATGCGTCACACCTAATAACAGTAGAGCTAAAGCTTCAACATGGATAATGAGGAAGGAACCACTTCAGAAAAAGCTTTGATCATATCAGCATATCACACAAAAGAAAAAAACGTGTATTCCTGTTCCACTTGAAACGAGTCCGATTTTGTTCACCTCTATTAAAGAGGGTGAACATTACCCTCACCCTATTGGTGGGAAAAGTGTGGGTCCCACTACAAACTAACCCATTATTATCAAAAAGTGTATTGATCCCGTGGACCCTACACAATTCCCACCAATCAGAGTGAGGGTAACGTTCACCCTCTTTTAAAGAGGGTGAACAAAATCGGACTCGCTTGAAACTGTGAATACTTGGATACAACAACTAACACTATTTACAAGACAAATTCATCCCCATGGAAGGTTCTAAAACTCGCCAGGCGATCCCATGGTGGCCGGGCACCTTCTAGCCTCCAGGGTCGAGTACTTGACGCCTAGTCGGCGAGAGGCCTTCTAGCGCCTAGGCGGCAAGTACTCAGCCTTCCAGACCTTCTTTTAGAACACTGTCCCCACGTTAAGAACAAATCGCCATTTATTAAGTAATGACAATTGGCAAGTCCTATTTCTATTCACAAAGGCCTAACCTTGCTAGATGAAGCTCAAAGTTTCATGAAAAGATTCCTAGATGATGAGGACAACAAGAAGTAGTAAAGTGCTCAATGAGGGAATTTCGGTAATTGCAATGATCCTAACCAAAGGGCAGCATGGGTCGTTCAAGGATTGGTCATTCAGAGGGTCATCCATGGTAGTTGGTAGGGTTAGGCCAAGGGTCGTCATAAATCTAGTACTTGCATTGATTTTCATCTAGTTACATTAAACACATAATGGTAATTCATTGCATGTAGTCTTTGTTAGATTATATGTATGCATTTATATCTAGGTTCATTCACATGTCTCAATACCTTGTATGCATTTAGTTAAGTTTAATCACATGCAATTAATTAGGTTCATTTCACTTCTAGGAATTCAAAGGGTATTGTCTAGCCTATAAATACGGATGTAATCTTTCTTTCGAATATAGAGTTGATTTATGAATTGAGTTTACAAGGCTGAGGCCATTGTGATTGGGGTTTGGGCTGCGGTTCTTCCTTGCAGAAACCGCCCAACCCTTGCAAGGGTGAATCGCATCTATCTCTCTTTCCCTCTCTTCTTCCTCTCATTCTTTCCTCTCTTCTTCTTTACGCACTTTCTCCGAAGTACTATTCTTATTTCCCACCAAAAACCACCACGATTCCCAGTGTTTTAAAAAGCGCGCTTAAGCGCAAGGCGAGGCGAGGGTGTAGCGCTTCACATGGGTATGATTAAGCGCAGAACACTAAAGCGCAGGTTAAAAAAAAAGCCATAAACCGTCCTCCAACACTAGACTGTCATTTAATAATGTTCTCTCTTCTATTCAATTTTTACGCCTTGCCAATCTACACCACAAAATTAATATAAGGTTTTATACTCTAGAAATCCTCCTTTAAAAAGCCTTCTACTTTGTTAAGACACTCAAAGAAACACCCAAAGCTAATACAAATAAAACCACTTGAAAGACTTGTGTAGCTCCAGAATAACCCATACTATAATTCACCTAGCTATGACCCGATACTATACATGGGCAATGCTACATTAGAACTGCAGGAGCTCCAAACATGATCTTATAAGAATGAACTACAGAGTCCATCCAGAGTTTTTGTCACCACGCAAACATAGAAGTGTATAACAGCTACATGTTGGAAAGCCAAAAGACTGTTCCATTGGAGGTTAGAATCGCTGAGGAGCACGGGAGAGTATCATCCCCATGTGTCTTGTCAAGAATTCCAGAGTTAAGAAAACACAACTCTATACAAGTGGTGTTTCTGAGAAGAAAAGATTCTCAAATTTTGAAAAATTAAGGCTGGATGGCACTGTGAAAGAAATATGCTGGATTTCATCATAACTGTGAAGCATGAGATCATGCACTTACAACTTTACGAATTAAAGGCTCGAGGACCGGCTCCATGCAAAGCTGAACCTTTCTCAAACTCATCACCTCCAGAATTACACTACAAATTTCAAACAAACAGTCAGAAACCAAGAAAGTAAAACTCCCGTTTGCATAGCAACTTTATTGAAGACGCAAACTCATTCTAAATGATCCAATCCAACTTCCAAAAGTAACGCCAAGCCAATCAGCATAGACCACATAATACCCTTTGGCCAACCAGTAAACTACTTATTCTTAGTTCTTCATGCCAAATTATTCAACTTTTCGACATCAATAGTATGCCCACTAATAAAAGCAGTTTCCTGCAACTGTTCCAGCTTCTAGAATCTGTTTCCGTTTCTTATTTTTCAGAAACACACACAAGAATTGGTTAATGGTCATAAAAACCTGTTTTCTAGGACTTTTATTGGAAACGGACCCACTTATGAGGCACAACAAAGAGATACTTTCTATATTCTTGAAAATCGTAAAATCAATGAGAGATGAAAACAATTAAGTGTTCATATCATTCAGAAAAATTATTTCTGAAAAGGGTTCTGCACCACTAATTCAGGGAAAATTGCAACCAAACAGGACTCTCCAATTCGCTTGAGACCTAGTTCCTTCCATTTCCATCTTTCCCCACTAAATTAAGAAACCCCGTAGAACCCTTCTAATAAATAAGAACATTTTATCTAATTTCTACCTCGAAATCAAGCACAACGAAACCTAATTTCAATTGGCAAACTTCCATCATCAATTTTGGTATACAAACAACCCCAATCCTGTTTCTATGCTCAAATGCCATGTAAACCTAATTGAACACACACACACACACAAAAACCCAATACAAGTGTCCATATGTGGGGAGTGTTTAATGAGCATCACAGAGAGAGAGAGAGAGAGAGAGAGAGAGAGAGAGTCTGACTTTTTGAGAGAAGGGAGTTTTCGACGCTTGTCATGGGAAGGATTGGCCTTGAAATCGTCTGGCTGTCGCTTGTGAGACATTACCGATGACAGCAGAAACAAACCCTAATGGCGGCGGCGGCGGCTGTGGAATTGGGAACGGTGGGTGGAATCATGTAGAAGTGGTTGAGGAGGGGAAGAAGAGACCACCATACGGTATCGGATGGATAGAGAGAACGAGCTAGGAACTGCTAGTACTTTTTTATTTATAAGCAGCCGCAACTATATATATAAAATTATAGTAATGTCGATGCACGTCTCCTATGCTTCAATCTGAAAATTGGCTGCTCCAGCAAAGATACAGAGGCTGTAAAAACAGTTCACAGGTGGTGACTGGTGGTGAGAGAGAGAGAGAGAGAGAGAGAGAGAGAGACTGTTCTGTGGGTAGGATTGCCTGTGACAGACCCGGGGACCATGTATGTGTAGTGCCCAATCTGAATCGTTCAAATTTCAAATACTTATTCCACGGGTACGATTAGTATCTTACCTTTAGAGCATCTCCACTCTTGGACCAAATTTTTACTCAAATTTGAGGAAAAATTTGGTCAAAAACTTGATTCGATACCAAACCTTCCAATGGGAAACCACCATTTTTACCAAATTCTAGTTAAAATTTTGTCAAAAACAGTTTTTTTTTTTCATTTTGGCTCCAAAACTTTCCCACCATTTTGTAAAAACAGTTTTTTTTTTTTTCATTTTGCCTCCAGTGAAAACAGTGAACAAATTTCTCATCTTCCTCACCTTCCTCATCTGCCGAAACAATGAAACAAGAGCAAATAGTACACTGATTCGAACAAAAAGAGGGGTTGCAAATTTGGTGAAGGATTTGGTGTTGAGCAAATTTGGTGAAAAATTTGAGCAAATTTGGTGTTGAGCAAATTTGGTGAAGGATTTGGTGAAGGAGTGGAGTAGGTTTTTGGGTGATTTTTACTCAAATTTAAATTTGGTGAAATATTTGGTCCAAGAGTGGAGATGCTCTAATACTATCTTTTAGCAAATCTGCACTATTAATAAAAATGCTTTCCGACAGTTTAGATTGTGGGGTGCACTAAAGGTCCCCGGAACCGTCTAAGACGGAAGTTATTATTCAAGACTACATTGTGCTTCAACATCCTTATTTAGAGGTGTAAATATATCCATTATCCATTCATGTTCAAACACACTGAGGCAAATGATTGTGTTTCTATCCGTGGTGTACTATCAGTACTACTATATACCTAGAATATACACTCAAAATTTATCCAGAATTTGAAAATTAATGGCTCAAATTCACTTCAATGGCTCAGATTCTGGATATATTCAATGGCTCAAATTCACACACTGAGGCAATGAACTCCTGATTTCTTGAGATGTAGGAGTCCTAACCAACTTAGCTAGAATCACTTTTTATAACTTCTAATGGGAGGGATTGAGAAATGTCTCCCTTGATACATGTTCAAGGTTGAAGAAGATTGGCAGTAAAGAAGAAGTTAGAGATTCAATGGGATTGATAGTGATAAGGAATTAAGGTGAGTTTCCATCACGGTATTTTCGGTATTTTTGAACTACAAAATTGTCAAATCAGTTGATATATGTAAGGAGAATGACTCGTCGATTTAACAATTCGTACTCTAAGAATATTAAAAATACCTTAGTGGAAACTCCGCCTAAATCTAAAGTTGGTTGTTTAATTGAAGGTAAGAATTGAATCCAAATGTGAAGTTCATCTGATGGGTTCCCCAATTAATACGCAAGTAGTTTTTAAGATCAATGAATCGTTTCCCAAACGGGCTAGGGAAGAATGAAATTGTTTTTTGCCTCCTTCTTTTTTTCTCTTTAAATATAATACGTATTCGTACTAATTCACATGCACCTCGTCTTATTCTCTCTCTGATAGGATCAATGGCAGGTCATCCAGTTGGACGGTGAGATAAAAAAATTCAAGAGAGGAACTCTGGTAGCCTAAACCAAAGGACTATGTTTGCCAGGCAATTTTAGTTTCAGCAGTTGAGCTAACCCTTTTGGTGTTCACGTCTTGTGCCCTATCAAATAGTTATATTGTTACTTGTACGGAGGACCAGTTTGGTTCATCTAAACCTATTTGCTAATTGCTTAAACAAGCCATAAAAGAATAAACAAATTGTTCTGGCACCTACTTCGATTGTTTGGAAGAGAAAATAACCATGACTATTAAGCAACTTTGCTTAGCAAAACAAGTTCTAATAGTACTTGTTTTACGTAAATATTACAACCAAAAATGCCTAGAGTATCATACTTTTGCGGACAACGCTCATGTGCCTCTTTGAATGAGCACGTAATGACGCAATAGCTAACTCTTCCTCTGCAGCTTCTTAAAGTAGACGAAAAATTTGTCCAAGATAGATAGTTTTATTTTCTCTTTTTTCGACTTTTTAAATATTAGATTCAGGATAAAAACCAAATATTAGGTGTTGAAGAGCAACAAATTAACAATAGGAAAATCACTTCTCAATAAATTACATCATATTTTCATTGATTAACAGCCGTCCAAAACTACCTAACTCTAGATCTTTATTAGTAGTACCTAACATTAGTTTTCCCTCTTTGATAGTATAATTTAGGTGTTTTAAGCCTACACCTCAACTGGTAATTCTTTATTTAGATCGATCCCATCGTCCGCAAGCGAGAGTCTAATTAAAGTCGGGTAAAATCCCATATGGATTTAACCACGTACGAAATTTGATAGTACCTAAAAAATTTTGAGACTAAAGAAAAACAAACGCTCAAGTCTGAAGTCTTCATGCCGATTAAAAAAAATGGTCTTTAAGTCTTGATCATCAACCCAAGCCTTGGCAATTATAGTACCTAACATTACAGTAGATTACATCAGGAGAAACATTATTGCAGTAGATTAATTAGATCAATTTTATAGCAACCTAACGAGTTTGGTCTCGTTGTAGTCGGTAGGAGAAAGCAACAAGTGATTGTACTTCATAAGTCCACGCTTGTTTGAATTCCACGTAGGTTAAACATTCCAAACATTGGGGCTACTGAAAAGTCTATCAGGTCGGTAACTTTACGAACCAAAATTAGTCGAGCTACGCGCAAAATGACCCGACATCTGATAATAAAAAAAGAAGCAATTTGATATATAGCACTGTCCATATCCATGTATAGAGGCGTATTTATTCCTACTCTCTGTGGTTGTCCAAGTTCTCGACTACTCTTTGTCTCTTTCCAATTTTGGAAAATGATGTGTACACCACACTTGGGTACCCCAAGTGTACACCAGCCCATCTCAATCGTCCAAAAGCATTTTGGACGTTCTAGATTTTTTACAAACTATTCGCGCTAATAGTTTAAATTCTTTGCGCGAATAGTTTGTAAAAAATCCGAAACGTTCAAAACGCTTTTGGACGGTTGAAATAGACTGGTGTACACTTAGAGTAGCCAAGTGTGGTGTACCCATAGACGGGTTGTCCATTTTTATAACATTACTTTTAAGTTTGGATCCCTCAAGAGTGACATCAACATTTCCTTTCCACTTACAAACATACTACAACTTGGCAACTAGAGGACATGTTACTGGAGATTTGACAGTATATGTTAAATTTCCACTTAGTTTCCGAGAACATGCGTCGCTTGAGATAGGGACTTACGACCTAGTATAGTAAATAAACATCATAATTCATAAGTCCTTGGCAACTGACACACTACATAGTTAAGTAGCAAAAAATAAAATTCGGAAACTACTTTGAACCTTCTCACAACAGTTTGGTACTGCACATTTTAGGGTTTGTTTGGAAGTTAGAGAAAAGAAAAAAAAAGAAGCGAAAGTTTAAAAGTTAGAGAAAAGAAAGAAAAAGAAGGGAAAGTTTAAAAGTTACAGAAAAGAAAGAAAAAGAAGGGAAAGTTTAAAAAAATTCCTCTTCTTTGTTCGGTTTGAGAGGAAAAAGAAGAGAAAAATGAGTAAATAAAGTGTTAGAAATAGTGAAATTTTCTCCTTATTTTCCTCACACTTTCCGTCTTTATTTTTCTTTCCTTTCTCTTATTTGTACAAGTTATAAACAGAGCCTTTAGTCTCGAAAGTTATCAGCCGGGCAAGAAGCTGACGCCTTGTGAGACAAACAAAGTGGATCTAACTGAAGTCAGTTATTCACATTCAAGATAGGGGGTGCAATTTTATATTAGAGATGCTCTAAGTGCTCTTGGACATCCCCTCAATGGATAAATAAGAGTCCTCAGGAAGACCGATGTCTTAACACACTCAATAATTACTAATTCATATGAGATTCGCAATTTTTTTGATAAACAGAAAATTTATTAATCTTTGAAAACAAATTACGAAGATTAAAAGGGGTTGAGACTGAAGACACCGAGAATCCGAAAGGGGAAATAACAAGACACAATATGGATGGTAAGATACCAGCCAAACTACTGAAACAGAAAAACACCCAAAACGACCAAGACTCCTGACCCAGAAAACACATCAGAGAAGGCCACGAAAACACTCCAAAAGCTACAACAAAAAAAGGAAAACCCTATGCGCTCCTCCCCTGCTCGCCATGAGCAAGCAAAACCAGAAGCAAAAACCCCCCAAAAAAGGCTGAAACGTCCAACCAACAATACAACCAACACCGGGAACAGCTAGAAAGCTCCCACCAACATTGACAGCTAAATCAGAACTCTATTGAAATGAAGGTACCTTCCTCCAATTCATCAAGAGCTATAATTTCCTGTTTAGAAATTTCAACTCCCTGCAATTCTAAATATTTCTTTATATTGTACCTCTCTCTTCCAAAAAAATTTACAGCATACGAAGCACTCATCTCCATATTCTTACGGGCTTCCTTAATTAATATCGAATTCCTCTTACGAGAGTCGCTACTAGCTACCTCTTGAGTCGATAGAGTGGGCCCATCAAAACTGTCTTTCTTCAAACCCAACTTTAAAGACTTCGACTTCTCTATTTGATCCCAGCTAAACATCCTAGAAAAGATGGCGGCTTTGTTCAGTTTAGGTTTTGAGGGAGGGTTTTTGGGGTAATGAGTAGAGAGGGATAGAAAGAAAATTTTATTGGAGACCATCCAGGGCGGGTCTTGAGACCCAAACCGAACAAGGTGGGCAGCTTTCAAAGGATTTTTAGTTCATACAAGATTCCTTCGATAACCTTTTTTGATCCGGGCTTTTTCTTTTTTTTTTTTCAACGCTTGTAGTCCACATAATTACACGTATGAGATTCACAATTACGCGTATCAACCGTACAAGAATGCGGTTGTAATGGGCGTAAAGACAACGTAGCGGTATCCAAGACTCCTTCACAACCACAAATTCTTTGAGATCCAAAATTGTACATATGAACCGTACATGAATGCGCGGTTGTAATGGGTGTTAGGACAACTTAGCAGTATCATTGAACAATTGCATTCTCAATGAGCCTCTACATCACACATTTGTGTGAACCTTGTCATGCTTCAAGGCCAGGGCAGCCACTCAACCAGCTTTCATCATTGGGAAGATGAGTGGTTGGTGATATATCGTACCATGGTCCATGTTGTAGTCATAATTCAGACAAGTCCAAGGCTTTTTACACCTCATAATGTGCATGATACTCGGCCCACATGCCAGTGTACCTTCCTTTTTTGGTTCTAACCCATGCAAGCAATAATTCAGTAGTCTTGGTACCCCGTGACATGATTTTTCAACACTCCGCAATATCAGACAATACGGGGTGAAGTCCGTAGAAATGCATAGGGCTGCAAAAGAATCGAGCTGCTCGCGAGCAGTTCGTGGCTCGGGTCGGCTTGTTAAGTTATCGAGCCATGCTCGAGCTCGATTTTTAAGCTCGTTTAGTTAATGAGCTCGCGAAAGCTCGGCTTGATTGTATAGACTTGACTCGGTTAAGGAGGCTTGTTAAGTAAAATACACCGGCTCGGCTAGTTAAGGGCTTGGATCGTTTATGACCGAGCCGATTTCAATTTTTCGGCTCGTTAAGTTAACGAGCCGAGCTTGAACATTATAAAGCTCGGCTTGACTCGACTCGTTTGCACCCCTACATGCAATGCATGGTAAACAAAGTCTCTAACAAATTACGTGGTGGTGCTATAAGAGCACTTCATAATTCATCCTCAATTGAGTAGTTTATGGGGTTATTGGATGTTGCTAAAGCTCAGCTTGATTGTATAGACTCGACTCGTTTAAGGAGGCTCGTTAAGTAAAATACCCTGGCTCGGCTCGTTAAGGGCTCGAATCGTTTATGACCAAGCCAAGCTCGAGTTCGATTTTTTGACTCGTTAAGTTAACAAGCCGAACTCGAACACTACAAAGCTCGGCTCGGCTCGGCTCGTTTGCACCCCTAAAGGCAATGCATGGTAAAAAAAAGTCCCTAACAAATTACATGGTGGTGCTATAAGAGCACTTGATAATTCATCCTCACCTGTGTAGTTTATGGGATTATCGGGTGTTATCAGTGGCGGATCTACAATTTTGGCCCAAGGACGGCCGATTTTAGAGAAATATTTACATGTGAAAATATACTCAATATAATGTATAACTTTGGAGTACAATAATATATTCTATGAGATTTTTTTTGTCGACAATAGGAACACCATGTGTGCTTATTTTCGTCTATATGAAAGTAATTGATAAACTCTTTCATGACTGAAAAAATAACATTAGTTTCTAACTAGATTAACTCAACATTATTTAAATTTTCAAATATTGCTATACCAATTATCTATTTATAATCATATTACAAGTAATATTAGTCAAATCCTTAAACAGATTCTCGTAAAGGAGCTACAATTTCTGTCCTCTTGACTCATATCTAGTAAATGAGCTACAATTTATGGAAATTAGAATTTACTACTTCGGACCATCACGTTGTATTTTGTTGTGAAGAGTATATTTGAATCTCATCTCACACTGGTCTCTTATTCAAAGAGACTACATATCTTATAAGATTATGACCGTGCACTATTAGTCCTATCAAACAAACGAGACTTCCAGAATAACGAGCCTTGAATATTTGATTCTTCTTAACGCAAACATCATTCAACTTGTATCATCATTTTGAAAACAAAAGAACAAGTACAAATCAGTCATTTTCTCTTCTTTTTTTTTTTTTTTTTTGATCGGCAAAATTAAATTTATTAGGAAACTTGAAAGGGTACATCAAGTAAGGGGAAGGGGAAGGGAAACCAACCAAGGTTGGCTCACCTAAGGGACAAAGCCCAAACACCAAAAGGCCTAAAATGCCCGA
Source organism: Vaccinium vitis-idaea (assembly GCA_963854785.1). Taxonomy (NCBI): domain Eukaryota; kingdom Viridiplantae; phylum Streptophyta; class Magnoliopsida; order Ericales; family Ericaceae; genus Vaccinium; species Vaccinium vitis-idaea. Next base: position 29,620,407 of record OY978225.1, read on the forward strand.
ATATTACAATACAAAACATAAACCCCAAAAGGCCCAAAAGTCCAGGTACAACAATGAAGCCCAAACAGAGAAAACACTAAACCAAACCCTAAATTGCTGAGAAGCTTCAACCGCCGCCGCACCGCCATTGGGAAACACCATCAGACAGGGCCAAACCACCACCAAAGGACTATCTCCAACGGCGAACCACTACGCTGCCGCCAGCCACACCACCCAGGAGAATAGACCGGAACCTGAAAACACCAACCACCTGCCACAGATGCTCAACCCGAGCCGTTAAGCGAAACCAAGGATACCCAGCAGTACACCCCGGCGGGAGACCACGTCGGCCAGCCAATACCCACGCCGTTAGGCTAAACATCGGAGAAACCCAGGAGAAAATCCAAACGGTGAAACACCCCGGAGTAAAAGGCCGACTGAGATGAGGCAACCAAACAGCAAACGGCGAGGAGGAGAAGAATCAAAGCAAATCTAAGGTAGGGGGTCAGAAAAAAGAGAGAGGAGAGAGACAAGGAGAAACCGAAAGCCATACCGAACGCCAATCTCATTGCCGACGCAAGACCCCTACAACAATCGCCAAGTACTGACAGATCGGCACTCATAAATGATCAGGAAGCTTGAGAAGTCGAGATCCATAACACCCGGAACCAAACCACCACCAGCCGTCGCCTCCATCCGCCCGAAACTTTACCGATCAATTTTGAATAAAAGAAGTGTGGATGTCGAAGAAGAGGTAGAAGGTGAAGGGGAGAGAGAGCGAGAGCGAGAGCCACACAAACACAAATTGAAACACAAAATCCAGAGCTAAAGAAATCCAATTGCTGGTAAATTGACCCCAAAATCAGGGCCAATAATGAATTGCACAACATCAATATTTCCAGAACAAACCTTAAACAGATTCTCACTTTTCTAATCTAAGCAGAATGCCAAGTAACACAATTTACAAACCCTTTTTAGAAAAGGGGAAAAAAACTGTTTCCTATACTATCTAGCCAAATCAAGTAAAAAAGTGCACATTAAATAACGGGGATTTGTGTGACAAGTCTATTCTTTCTCCCTTTCCTATCTAACAGAATTGTGTCAAAATACACACCCGCAAAGTCTCTGACCTCAGAATTGGCATTCATTTCCTTCATGCAAAAAGAATATCAGGTTTTACGGTTTTTCATATGGACAACCATAGGCCACAGTATCCAGCCATGCTGCAAGATCTTCGCCTACAAGTGATTGCATCGACCCCGCAATCCTCATCAACCAAACACCTGTGATCGTTGCGTATGTCAGTGACATGGCAAGCACTCTGAACCTGTTGTTCAATTCCATGCCCATATTCCAATGCTGTTGCTGGACAGACTTGCCTAGACATTGCACTTGTTCTTTTTGCTTGTCGTTCACTCTGCAAGGAAATAAAAACCCTAGTTCTTAAAAACCTGAAAAATGATGGGCAACATTACATCCTCATTGTATCGCTGGAAAACTGGGGGCACGGTGTAAGAGGCAATTAAAAAAAAAACCGAACAAAGCAGGCAGAAATTGAACATTCAGTTTTTTTTATGCCGGTTAGGTAACTTTTCCTGTTTTATGTACCATAGAAACTTGGTCAACAAACTGCTATTCAAATTGAAAATTACTTGCAACGAAATTTTCTTAACAACACCCACTTTTAGAGAATTTCATTCAATTGATGCCTGAATAGGCCAAACCAGCTAACTAGAGCCATATCTTCCCACTCGTCGTTTTTTTTTTTATGGGCTGGAGAACTATGAGTGTTTTCTGAACTTTTCATGGTTTCTGTTACCAAAAACACAAATATAAGAAAAATAGTAATAAACAAAAACATTGTCAAACAGAGCCAACAAGCAGATCAATTGTCAAATAAAATGGCAATCCAACTGTCCACGAGTATTCCACAGAAAAGACCAAAAGGAGTTTTGTGAATCTTCCCCCGAAACATAAGTTTTTTCTATTTAGACATGTCCAAGTGTGATTTCAGCTAATGGGTAAACCCACCATATATTGTTGAATAACTGTCAATGATGACATGATGGTCACGGAGAAAGCCAAGACAAAAATAGAGAATTTCTCAAAAAGCAATTTATAACCTTTATATTTGCTACCATCAAACAACACAACAGACAAAAGAAGACAGGTCACCTTGACAAAAGTCCAGTTGCTTGGGATGTAGGCCTCGGGGAGCCTCTCGTGCCAATCACTCAACACCGGAAGAGGATGGCCCTCCGTAGTGAAAATATAATTGCCATCCACCAAAAATGAATCATCAAAGAGAAGATATAGATACTTGCACCTACAAAAGCATCGCAGACATTATGTCAAATGCAAGTTAGACATGAACATTCAACATAGTTCTTTTACAGAATGCTTACGTTTCAGCAAGGAAGAAACTGTGTTGATGATCTTCTAATTGCATGGTAGTTACATCTCTAATGCTTGCAAACCCGCCTTCTACTTTGGTGTATAAATTAAGGGAGTCTACGATTGATTCACCCACTTCAAGGAACCATGGATCTGAGATGTGAGAACAAGGAAGATGCTATTTATTAAAGGTCATAACCAAAGAAGTGGAAATAAAAGTGAGACGACTTCAAGGCATGATTCCAGAGATCCTATCAAACAAAAAAATCACCAAGGTTTAACAGCCAATTAACAGAACAGGCCACCATCTGATTCTCTAAATCCCGACTTGCAAGCATGCATTTGGATTGTATAAATGGCACAGAGAAAAGGGCAGGTCTCCCGTAATCAAACTTCTTAGTCATGACATCATCATCGCTGAACTTGTTTTGAGTGTCCCCAATCGAGAGAACAAAAACTTCCTAAGTCGATCATCCAATTTATTAAGAAACTGTTTTGTCGTACTTTTCAGATTCCTGGATTCATTTCCTTTAATAATTAGAGGACTTGTTTGCTTGACAGTTTTTGAAACTCATTTTTGAGAATCTTACGGAAAAAACCAGAAGTTAGAGAACATCAATGTCTCCATAATTCTCAGAATTCATTTCCCTCAAAATGGACAACATATGAAAACATGTGTTTTCAGAAACAGTTTTCTGAAAACGCTTGAGAATCATTTCCCTCAAAATGGACAACATATGAAAACAATGTGTGTTTTCAAAAGCAGTTTTCTGAAAACGCTGTGAATTTGATTTTTATCCAGTAGGCGGCAATGGGCATGGCCATCTTGGCTTTCAATAGAGTTGGGTTTTTTTTGGAACATATTGAGTAGTTAATAGTTATACATAAGAAGAAGGAATTAGTGGCGAGAGAAGCTGTAGAAGTCCTATGCTTGACAATTTAAGTGATTCTCATGGTCCACAATGGCCTGAATTGCAGAGAGTATGCACTACACAGCCATAGTATTGAGTTAAAGTGTAGAGCATCATCAAGAGATAATTGGAGGGACCGGTGATGTCCTTGAGCTGGGATGGGGTACGTTGAATGGTGGCATAGGGTCACGAAAGATGGCCTCAAGGAGGTCGTTTCGGCAGAGACTGGCGGCCAGAAGCAATTTCAGGTTCAAGAGAAAGTATCATTAGGGTCCAGAGACAGAAAGCACAAGAAAGAGGAAGGAAGTGCATTCAGAACCTCCTTTTTTATAGAGCAATGTGTGTAATCGAAATTGGAGAGAGAGGAAATCATGACACTGGTTACAGGGAAGAAAGGGGATAATAGAAACCATCAGAATAGGAAATGAGCTTACCTTTGGTTGCATGATAAAGATAAAATGTGGACTCCGCTAATTCAGGGCGCAGAGGATAATACTTTTCTGTAGGGTGCAACATCTGACGATCCAGCAAATACCTATAATTTTCAAGGGTCTTATTACTACATTTGAAATGGCAACCATCATAAGCTAATCGAAGTTAGCACTCTCTATATACAGAAGGGAGATAACTTCATAAGGACAACAAGCCAGACACCTTTCTGGTAATACTCCAAACCTCTCCCATAGAGAAAAGAACTCACGGTGCGATGAGTTAGCAGCTGTAATATCTCCAACAAGTACCTAATTACCATGCGGAAGATCAAAATGGACTCCACCTTTAAGTTATCCACGAACAAGTAATGGTTTTCGTTTACTCACCTGTAGACCAGGCCAAAATGCTTGAAGGCTTGTTAGTTGCCAATAAGTTGCATGTCCCGTTCTCATATCAGCTTCATGGTACCTAATTACAATGAAATGATCCACATCCACTCCTAAAATAGTCCGCCCAGTGGATCAATTTGACATTTGCCATAACAGCAATCATTTTTTTCTGAGGATGAGCCGAGCCTTGTACTATGGATACGGAATACTAGATACTTTAGTGAGTTACTATCTCAAACATACAAAACACATTTTTAATTCGAAAATGTTAAGTAAGAGGCCAACCACAAAACTTGAATCGGAGAGTTGAGGACATCAAGCACTGCTGGTCTGGATAATCATAAATTTCATATAGGTGCAGAAAATATACCTTCTACAGCAAATAATCCTAAACTTGCCAGATAGGGTTTTTGTTTCGGCCAATTCATATAATGAATAAGAGATTTTTCCCCCTCGCTCCAAAAATACTGGAAAGTCAAGAAACACTCAAGCTAGTGGCGAGGACTTTCATTTTGAGACTCAAACAACTCATCAATCTAACACGCGGGCTTACACTAACAACAGGAATTCTTTGAAAATACCATAAAAGATTTTAAAAAAATCAGAATTTGAATGCTCTTCAAAGTTGGACAGATTCCACAAATTAGACTTGTGAAAAAAAATTGGATGATAAACAAGAAGGTATAAAATTCATGCATCAACCAACAGGAAAAGAAATTCTTTTGCCTAGACTAGAAGCTTTGAAGAGGACAAATGTAATTACTAAAAATCATGCATCAACCAACAGGAAAACAAATGTCCTCTGGATGGCGGATGATCCAGGTTTGTAAACATGGATTTAGCTCAGTAAAACTCTACACACACAAAAATTAACATGTATAGATAAACATACATTTCGAAATTGATGTATTTTAAGGGGGGAGAACTGGACACTGTAAGTGGAAATATTAGTGGTACTGTACCATGGCCCATGTCTAAAATATTTCTGCACACCAAGATAAGCAGATTGAAACATCCTCCAAAACTCATCCCTTCCAAAAAGAATGTGAGCTTTTATTAGATACTCATAGAACGAATCAACCCCTGAAGAAAACACAAGGAAATGGGTATCAGAAACAGAAAAGGAATGCTATAACGCACATGCAACAGTAAGTAGTGTCTCATGTTAACTAAGAGAGACTATGTCCTCAACACCAGACTAACAGGCACAACTGAAGAAAGATGATCGGTCTGTACTGTTGGTAGAACTGCGCCCATATCAATTTGAGAAATGTTAACAAAATTGTTTGGTTAATGGATTTCGATATTTATTTTCAAGGGTTTTTTCAAAACAAAATTCATATTTCATGGAAGGCTTTCGAAAATTGTTTTCACAAAAACATAAATACAATATAAAAATGACAAGTGCTTATATTTTAGATATAACATTTTAAAAAATTCTGAAAAATGCATTCTGAAATGCTGAAGCTCCTAAAAACTTCCATGAACTTTATGCATAAAATATATATCACGAGGAAGGAATCAAAGCTGAGACACATACCAGCACCTATGCCAGATGAGTACTCTAACCATTCTCCAGTTTCTACATCCAAAGTAGTTCCTAGAAGATTCAAAGAACTCCGCATGCTCCATAACTTACGAAGAGCACGCAATGCTGCAGATTCAAATCTAGGGTCACCAGTTAATCGAGACAATGCTCCCATTTCAAGAATCAGTGAACCTGAACCCGGCAACAGAAAGTTAGCCTATTTGGGGACATTCTTTAAAGGATTCACTCAAACTGCAAAAAGTGCTCCTCACCACACCCTGACGTGCTTGTTTCAGTTGTCTCATTCTCCATCACCCCATACTGTCCACAGAATTTTGCATTGATGTGGTATCATAAATCCTTCTTAAAACAAAACCAAACAAACCATATTCATCCTTTCCGAACTATTGGAAGGTCTATATGGCAAAAGATTAAAAATATTTCCAACAGAAGCATGTAGTCTAAAATAGGTTCTGAAAAGCAACACACAACCACGAAAAAATACATATGGATGACAATTTGGAAGATTCTTGTCACAAGTCTGAAATTTTTTAACAGTAGCTGTTCGTGATAATGGGTTTCAAATAGCATCAAATTGTACAAAACCAAACTCCAGTACTCATATCAATGTTGTGATCATAAAGCCATATTTTAGCCTACAAGTCCCCAGCATTAAAGCACAAATAACGGCATTTCATTGCATATGGTTGATCTGACATGCGGTCCATATGGTACACAAGCTTAAGTCAACCTCACACAGTTTTCCACAACAGCAACAAATCAAATTTCCAAACCAATGGCAAATGCTTCAACAGGTTGATCGTGTTCATTTCTGCGACCTCGTGTAAATAAGATAAGAGGATCCCGCCAAATGGTATTCCTTTTCCATTGTGAAAATGATCTCATAAAACAAAATGAGTTCTAGCCTGACTGCATTTTGCGATGGGTCATAGCCTTCCTTCTATCTCTTGTACCTCATCATCTCTACTTGAACGTGGGTTCATTGATTACATATCTTTTCTAACTGAATTTTGTCTATTGCTGATTATGTTCTCTAATATCTACTTCTCAAACTATCTTGGTATCAGGCAATTACTGCACATATGTTTTATCCAGAACCCATGCTTCAATTAAAAAAATTTGTATGCCAATGAGGGATTTTTCGATGGGAACATTAAAAACCACACAGATGCAACAAGCACAAACTGCTATCCAGATGAAGGAAGCGAGAAATTCAAAGTTACTTTAAAGAATGAAACACCTTGAATACCTCGAAATATCTAGAATAAGAATCACGACAGTTTCTTTAAACTAAGCATGACGTGGGAAGTACCTTCAAATTAAGCCATGCATATGGCATGCCTGTGGGGGTGTCAAAAGCAGGTAGAAAGCGCCGCCCCAAATCATGAGCCAGAATAAGGAGTTGATTCTTGTAATTTCCTTGGACCAACCTGTTCGTAGAATCAGTTGCAAGAATATGAGCAGAAACAAGTCCTCCAAGAACTCTTATGTTGCACTACACAATAGCAAAACACCATTAAACACAACTCAAGCACATCAAATTCAAGTTGGTTTACCATAAGCATTACTCTTTCAAAGGAAGAAATAAGAGAAAGAAAAAACTAAGTGCAATGGACTCTAGCTTTCATCCAGTAGCGGTGTAGCCATGCTAGATGAAGCATTGAGTCAAACAAGTTCATGGAATCTAAAGTTTACATTAAATTTCACATGTTCATACCTCAAAAAGATTTATCCTTGCATCAACATCAAATGTCAAATTATCAGAAAGCCAAAGAACAGCCCTTTCAAATTCTGTGTTGTTCCTCATGATAACGAGGCTGTGAGAAAGGAGGAATAGAGACAGTGTTAGAGTGATCTATGCTACAATACGTTAATGTCATAATAATATGAAAATCCTAACATATAAGTTCTTTTGGCAGAGCATAAAAATGTACACAAAAAAATACAACGTTGTTGTGTCCATGAACTTATCTGTAACAAAAACTATAGAGTACCTGGACAGTGATTCTATAAGTGTAAGGGCTGATCCATTATACTCTTGCGGCAAACGTTCGAGCTAAATTTGAGACAGTAAGCAAGTAAACAATCCATTAAAGTTGAATAGTGAAAATGATATTTGTGATGGATGGGTTACCTTCAAATTTCCAAGCTCGACAAGGGAGTCAGTGTGTGTTCTGGTGAGAGGCTTTAGTTCATCGTGCTACAAACAAGTAGGATAGAACTTGCATTATTTTCGTAAAGAGAGAACATTTAGCTTTTGAATGGAACAGTCGGAGGGATCTCAAACTGACCGGAAAAGCATAAGTCATATAGTTGTCATAAGCATGGTAAAACCTGAAAAGGGTGGAAGCACTATACTGTTAGTTTGCCACATTGATCAGTTAAGAGATATCTTAAACAACCAGATGCTTCATTAGTCTTCCATTTTGTTATTTGGCTTTTGCTCTTGTTTTTCTCATTTACTTCGATAAATCCATACTAAGGGCATCTCAAATGCTTTGCTAACGTCTTCACTCAATCTGAGTAAAAACCACCCAAAGCCATATCCACTCCTCCACTCAACCTCATAGCAAAATAAGTTTCTCATTTTTTTTTTTGTGTCTCAAATCAAGGGGTATGCTTCTTCTACCCAAGTTTTTAGAGGCTAGTTTGTGGCTTCCAAATTTACTGAGTAATGAAGCTTCTCACATTTATGCTTATATCCGTCCAGCAGAGTACTTCAAATCAAATGAAGTTTCTACTCATCTTTGTACTCAATTAGAATAAAAGTATAACAAGGAGGCCAGAGTGGGACCAATGGCCTAATAAAAATAGAAAATGACTACCAGTATGACCCCAAAGCTCAATTTAGTTATCAAGTCCAGTTTGGTTCTTGAGAAAATAAAAACCTAACTATACTGCCCACCACGAGTGAAAGACATAGTAGACTAGTTTTCATACTAAGACAACAATAATAAATAATTATTACACTCCTTTCCTCTAGTTCCAAGCAACGATATGAAAAACAATGACCCCTTTGACACCCTTAACATGCTATTCTGTCAGCTGGCTTCCATCATGCTGTTTACAGGGAGGTCTATATTTCCTTTGATCGCTAGGAACTCAATACAACTGATAATTAAGTCAAGGTTCGATGCGTATAATACCCAGCAATCAAGTAGGGGTTGAAAATAACGAAACCCAAAATTCTTGGCTGAAAAAGTTTGTATTTAGAAGAAGCCCAGAAACAAAACTCAAAATGACTCAAGCTAATATCCTTTAATTCCCAACTGTTTAATTTGGTATTGAGAATTCAAAAAACCAATATACTCCCAAGTCCCAACTACAATCTGAGTCTCTTCTAGAATTCACTCCTTTTTAAGACAAAAAATTTGTTTGAGTTTTGAACATAAATTACATAATGCACAGTGAACCTATAACGAGATGTAACCCTAAGAAAGAAAAAAAGAAACAATTCAGCTGTAATAGCAAAATGGTGATGGTGTTTCAACTTTATCTTACAAATCATCAGTCAATACCCATTATAAATTTGCAAAGAATTGAGAAAATAAAAATAAAAAAGAAATTGTGAAGCAAGTCCAACAGAGGAAGGGGAGAATTGACTCACATATTGCGAACTTTCTCACTCATGCGTCTCTTCTTAGCTGCCCAACGAGGATCGGGCGCCGACATAGATTTGCAGAAGATGGTGGGAGAGATCACCAGAAAGATAAGAACCCATGTCCCTGATTTGCGAAGGAACATCTCTGGGACAGAGTAATGGTTTTACAGAGAGAGAGAGCGCGCGATGGGGATGGAGAGATGTTGGGTGGATGAAGACCCCAAAGATACTCGGTGATATGGTGAGTGGGTGATTAGCTGCCAATCAGGATTTTTTGTTTCCTGTTTCTCATGTAAATATCAAAACACAGATTCATGAAACATGGTCGTCGGAGTTACTGTTTAGATGGCTCTGCTGTTGTTGTTTTTTTTTTTTTTGGGTAAATTTCACTTACCTCCCCTGAGGTTTCTGACAAATACAGAGACCTCCCCTGAGGTTTCTGAAATTTCACTTCCCTCCCCTACTTTACAAAGTAATTGGCAGATACCTCCCCTGCTGTTAAAAAATGCCTAATGACGTTAACTTTGCTGGTAAAATGACTTTAATGCCCTTGAACTTGACTTTTTTTTCTTATTTAACTTTATATTGCATAAAAATTTTAAATGACGTGAAAAAGTGACTTAATTATTTATTTTTTTCTTGAAACTTTCTTTTCTTTGACTCAAATTATTATTTTTAATTTTTTTTTTACTTCCCATAAGATATATTTTTACATTTTGATAATAAAAATAAGAGTATCAATAATCAACTAAGCTCACTGCTTGAATTGGATTTTTTTTTATTTTTTTTTTTGCATTAGAGGTAATAATGGTCTTTAAAAAATAATATGAAAACCCTTTTAGGAGAAACAAGCATTTCACACCAAAAAAAAAAAAAAACTACTCCCTCCGTCCCCTTTTAAGTGTGTAGCCTCGTAATTCTAACTTATTTTCTCTCACATCAACTTTTACAATTTTACATCTACTTTTCACTACTTACCCTAATCAATGTAATAATATCCACTAACTTTTAAAAAAGGAAGCTATTTTTAATGATAAAATTGGAAATGTACCCACTAACTTTTCAAAACACACACTTATTAAGGAACAACCAAAAATGAAAAGTTAAACACTATAAAAGGGACAGAGTGAATATTAGCATGAAATTTTTCGGATAATTTTTTCACACAAATTCATGGATCCCATTGAGAAAAATTAGTCTACAAAAATTATCCAAAAAATTTCATGCTCATAGTTTTTTTTTTTTTTTATAGATATTACCTCTAATACCAAAAAAATAGAGCGCGGATAGGTAAAATATCTAAAAATATAGAGAAGGAAAAAGAGTCTAGTTAGAACTTTAAATTTAGAGAAAGAAAAGAAACATAAAAAAGTAAAAAAATAAATAAAACTACCAATGCAAGCAGTGGGTTTAAGTGATTATTAATACTCTTGTTTTTATTATCAAAATAAAATATATCCTATGGGAACTAAAAGTTTAAAAAAATAATAAGTTTGAGCCAAAGAAAAGAAAGTTTTAAGAAAAAAGTAAATAATTTAGTGGGTTTAAGTGATTATTAATACTCTTGTTCCTTAATAAGTGTGTGTTTTGAAAAGTTAGTGGGTACATTTACTATTTTGTCATTAAAAGTAGCTTCCTTTTTTAAAAGTTAGTGGATATTATTACATTGATTAGGGTAAGTAGTGAAAAGTAGATGTAAAATTGTAAAAGTTGATGTGAGAGAAAATAAGTTAGAATTACGAGGCTACACACTTAAAAAGGGACGGACGGAGTAGTTTTTTTTTTTTCTGGTGTGAAATTCTTGTTTCTCCTAAAAGGGTTTTCATATTATTTTTTAAAGACCATTATTACCTCTAATGCAAAAAAAAAATAAAAAATCCAATTCAAGCAGTGAGTTTAGTTGATTATTGATACTCTTATTTTTATTATCAAAATGTAAAAATATATCTTATGGGAAGTAAAAAAAAATTAAAAATTATAATTTGAGTCAAAGAAAAGAAAGTTTCAAGAAAAAAATAAATAATTAAGTCACTTTTTCACGTCATTTAAAATTTTTATGCAATATAAAGTTAAATAAGAAAAAAAAGTCAAGTTCAAGGGCATTAAAGTCATTTTACCAGCAAAGTTAACGCCAGTAGGCATTTTTTAACGGCAGGGGAGGTATCTGCCAATTACTTTGTAAAGTAGGGGAGGGCAGTGAAATTTCAGAAACCTCAGGGGAGGTCTCTGTATTTGTCAAAAACCTCAGGGGAGGTAAGTGAAATTTACCCTTTTTTTTTTTTAAGTTGGGACACATTAATTTTTATTTTTAGACAAGATTTTTATTTGACAGTTTGGGTTTGCAATAGACTAGTGCAATGCCGGTGCCTAAAGGCACTTTTCGACATCGTCAATTTTCCCACTAACCCGTATGCCATGTTTTTGAGACCACAAATCCAACTCGACACCTTGCAAAATCTATTTGTTGATAAAAATATAATAATATACAACATTGATTTACCAACTTCATATAATGATATAAGTGGGGAGAAAAACACATAACACTCATCGTGACAGCATAGTAGCTCCTTTCTCTTACTATGCATTTTGAAATTTTTATTTCAACTTCAAACTTTGTTATCAAACTATATATGATCCTCAAAAGCAATCCAAACAGGTGAAGAATTCCACTCGAAGGTTATGCAGTGCAAATGTTGAAAAGCTACCCATACAATCTAGTCACAAAGAAACTATGTTGGAATATACTTATGTTGAGTGAGAAGAAATAGAGACTAGAGAGAGGGAGAAAAAGAGAGAGTGAGAGAAAAATTAAATGAATGCCTAATTTTTATTTTTTTTTTTGGAAAGTGGAGTGATCTCAATTTTTTTTTGGAATTGATTTGAGTCACTGTGGAAGGAAACTCTTGATATGGCATTTTGAGTTTTGAAAAGAAGATATGGTAACTACTCTAGCCGTTGGATGAAACTCTATTTTTGAACTTAATTGCAGCCCTACATATTGCCACGGAGGACAATTGTGAGAGGGACAAAATGTAAAACCGCTCTCTGTTGTAATACAGATGACTGAGGCAAAAAAAATATGATTGGGACAAAAATCGCTCTGTATTGTAATATAGACTAGTAGACTTCCTTTTTATCGTTGGCATTTAAAATTAGGATTTTTTACTAATAAATGAAGACTGTATTTTCTTAAGTAAATTGTAAATTTGATTATTAACGTACCTAATTTGGGAGACGTTACATCCACTATACTTTGAGCAAAGTGTACTACATTTCGCAAGCAAGATCATTCCACATGTATTTTACTTAATTTGATTTAATAATTATTGATTTAGCAGATATAATGAATAGTTAGTTTTTATACAATTAAATCAAGCATCTCATGATTTACTATGGATTTTCATTTGAAATGCATAATATGATGCTTTCATGCATGGCATGGATTTTTCACTAGTACTATATATTAAGGGTCCGGCTAGTAACCACCCAATAGGTGGTCCGGGAAAAACCATAAAGTAGTGTTGATTTGACATATTGACTCGGGTTATACATAGCTCTGGTTATGCACGGATCCCCATGGGCGAATAGTGCAGTCAGTCTCTCTTATTTCTTTCTCTGCCCAGTCTTGTCCCATCACTCTCTATTCTGTCTCCTATCACTCTCTCTCTCCCTCTTTGACTTTCCTCTCTCTCATTTCGTTCTCTGCTCTACTCCCCCTCTACTCAACTCACTTATTTCTCACAATTTATTTTTTACAATTAAAATGTTTATAACTTTTATTTTATATGTCTAAAAATAAAAAAAAAATTATATATTTAAAATCTACTCGACGACATCTATTAAACAAGACCAATATTGAATATTATGTATAAAAAAAAATCTTTTGGGTATAGGCTCATTTTTTGCGCGAAAAATGATTGCTGTGTCCAAACAGCCATAAATTGTGAGAGTTTCCTTCAACCTTTTTTTTTGTCCTTTTTGTTTTCTGGCTTCAACTCTAGAGTTATGGTTCACAAAAGTAACCGTAATATTTTCTTTTCTAACTCAGGTATCTGGTCTAGTTTATACATAAATTGATTAATTTCATGATACTAAAGTTAATAGCAACCTGCGAGCTTCCAAAGGATAAATTTGTTTATTGTTTATGAGGGTTACTATGGGTACACTATTTGGGTGCACACCTAATGCAAAATGCATTGTGTGGAACCTATTTCAAAATTTCACACAAATGATTGGAGCCGCTCAACTTATTCAAAATATGTTTTTAAGGATTTCTATAAAAAAATCAGCTTAGTCGGATATCGGTAAGAAGTTGATCTATTCTTCGCTGAATTTTCTAACTCTGTTAGAAAATTGAGTAAAGAACTGATCAAGCTTCTACCAATATCTGATCGAGCTGATTTTTTTACAAGGATCCCTAAAAAAATATTTTAAACAAATTGAGCAGCTTCAATCATTTGTGAGGAATCCCGAAATGGACTCTGCACTATGCGGTGTGGATTTGGTGCATACTAAATGATGTACCCATAGTTTTATTGTTTATTAATTATTGCTCATACTCCCTTGGGTATTGCATACAAAAGAATTACTGTGCACCAATTTTATAGTAATCGTAGAGATCAGATTGACCGGAACAGACCTCGAATCAGTCCATTTAAGCCCATTGGGCTAGCATGCGATCTTCTCCTTAGGCCCATTTGGTATTACAGACACAGGCAATTTGAGTCTTACAAGAAACCAGCGGGCTTTTGAAAACTGGGCTAAGGCCCATGTTATGAGCTCGGGCCACATTTATTTATCAGAAAATTACGGGCCGGTACAAGTTTATGGGGGTTTAGGCAAGCCCACTTTTTTAAATTACCATTAAGGTAAGCTCATTTTTTTAATTACCATTAATGTAAGTCACTCTTTTGGGGGTTTAGGCACTTAAACTATGATACAGTTTCGTAGGGTTTTAGAAGTTTAGGCACTTTCGTATGGTTTTAAGGGTTTAGGCACTTTCATTAAGATATCCTAGGGTTTAGATTTAGGCACCTTCATAGGGTAGCCTAAGGTTTAAGTTTATGGTGCACTTTCCTATTATAGAGTTTTAGTGGTTTAGATACTTTCAAAGGGTACCCTAGGGTATTATACACTTTCATAGGGTAGGTTTATGGACTTTTATAGGGTACTCTAGGATTTATGCACTTTTATAGGGTACTTTAGGGTTTAGATTTTAGGGTGCAATTTCTTATAACAGGGTTTAACTGGTTTATACACTTTCACAAGGTACCTAAGATTTTAGTGATTTAGGTATTTTCATAGGGTACCCTAGGGGATTTAGGCACTTTCATACGGTTTTTTTTTTGGGGGGAGAGAGAGAGAGAGAGAGATTGTGTCCATGTGGAGTGGATGCCAGTTTTCTCTGTGCCTCTGTTCCCATACACTTTCAACCGTTAGATGCATGTTAATTTTTTAGACACTGAAATTTTATAACACAATCCAACGACTCAAAACAATTTTAGTAGTTACCTTGCACGTAAATCCCCCTGTATTTATCCCAAGTCAAGACTTCAGACGCCAAGAAGCAATGAGGAAAAGGGCAATAAGCAAATAACTCTCCACCAGTTAGCATGTTCCATCAGTGCCTTAATAGTATTTGCTTTATCTATACAAAGAAAAGTAGAGTAGTTTCCATCATCATTTGCGGTTGATTTCCAATTGAATTTCAACCTCGTAAATGTAAAAGTATACCAAATTAAATAGGATTAATGAAGTGGACCTAGTGAGACCTGTAATAATAAATCATGTACTAATATTTTATATCGACAGCTGCTGACTTGACAAAAAGTTATACTTAGTTAATTATTAGTTAAATTCCTTCCATGTAAATGAAAATTTATGTTAAAACAAAATCTTAATTTCATGGATGAAGTGGGCTTATGGGACCCAGAACAATAAATAATGCAATATTATACAATTTGTTAGTATTTGCGGACTTAAAAAAAGGTTAAATTTAATTAATTTATTAAAACAAATTCCGACTGCATAAATAGAAAAATACTATTATTAGAAAAGCCTAAAACATCAATGAAATGGGCCCAGCGGGGCCAGCTACGATGAATAAAATGCAATCACTTATTGTATGACACACGAACCCATAAATTATACTCCCTCCGTCCGGATTTGTTAGTCCACAAACATATTTTTTCAAGTCCGAAAATGTTTGTCCATTTTCAAAAGTTAAAGGCTAAAATATGAAAAAGTTACACAAAAAGTAGTGGACAAAAAGTAATGGAAAAAAAGTTGGAATCCCCAAAACGGACCAACAAATCCGAACGGAGGGAGTAATTATTGTTTGAACAATAGAGGTTTTTGGAACCAACGGCATCAAAGTATGAAAGCAATAATATTGGACCTGCTATAAATTACATATAATTTTAGGGGTTTGTGTGGAAAGAAATGGAAAGGAAGAGAAAATTTTGCAAACATTTCTTCCATTATTTGGTTTTTAGAGAAAGGTAAGGGGAAATTTTAAAGTCAAGTTCAATTTTTTCTCAATTTCCTTCTTAATTTTCCCTCTAATTTTCCTCTTCTTTATTATCTCGCTCCTTTTCCTTTCTATCCCCAATTTACTTTTGAATTTGTCATGCACATTTTGTTGAAAAATAAGTCAACCCAACAATTACCCGAAGGGCGAAGAACAATCAAGCAAGGAAATAAAAACAAAAAAAACAAAACAGATTTTTATGTGATTCCTCAATCGTGTAATTGAGTAAGCCAACGACTCACATCAGTTTTCATTATGTATCGAATAGAGAAAGGAGTATAAGTTACGTCGACTGGGTAAAACACACACATATATATAACAAAAATTAGCTCACTTTTTGAATCTTATGTGAATAAATCCAACAGCTGAAATTCCTCCCTCAAAAATCTTACGGCTGAGATTGTGTTTAATGAAGTTAAAGTGTCAGCAAACTCTCTTTTTACCGCTTGGATTACACCAGGAAAAGTTGAGAATTCCTTAAAGCTTGCTGTTTGGAATGTGATGGCTTGCTGCTTGGCTTGTGATGGCTTGGCTTGGAAAAGTTGACTTTGGAGATTCAAGTTTCTGAAACGACCTATTATTCTATTAAATTCGAATAAAAAAAAGCAAGAATACGAAAGATAGAATTCTTTCCAGGAGCAATTTGTCCGCCATTATGACCAAACAAAGACCAACTTGCTTACTTCTTGAGCGAGAGTTCCACGAGTCCCTCCGTTGAATAGATAGCCGAAGGAAAAAGGCTGACCAACTTACTTACTTCTAGATGGAAGACTGACGGAAGAGGTCTTGGGGTAAGTTTTGGAAGATATAGAGGGTCTGGTAACAAAAATTTGTGCAGGGGGTGTCCGAGTAAAACTGGAAACTTAGATGGGGTGTCCGGGTGATTAACCCTTAATAATAAGGTTAAAGAATATAGCTCTGCCAATCATATGATTGGTAGGCATATTATCAATGGACTACTTTAACCACTAACTGAATTCAGACTAAAAAGATTACACTCACTCAGCTAGCTCTTATGACTTTCTTAAAGTTAGTTTAGTCATTATTACTTCCTTTAGTAGGTAAGAAAGGAAGCTCATTAATCCTAGTCCTAATCGCTAATATAATACTAATAGTCAAACAAAGCAGCAGACAGGCAAGGAAATAAGCTCAAACATGTTATTAGTGTAACAGAGCAAGTAATAAGATCGTGAACAATGGATGTGGATGTGGATGTTGATGTTGATGCTATGTTGCATTTAATTATCTTTTGGTTGTGCAATCATTATTTTAGGTCATCTTAATCGCTAATATAATACGAATTCTTATTTAATGATTTGTGTTAGTTGTATTTATTGGTTGATTTATGCAGACCGTCTTTACACTCTCTTATACTCGTTTGTGGGAAATCATTTAAATATCCTGACATGGTTTTCATGTAGCTAATTTCGATTTCTTTTTGCGTAGCTTTAAAAGAGAAATTTGAACTAGTTGATTAGGATTTGATAACTGATGTCAATTGAGGCTGTATTATATTTGTCTTTGTTTGAACTCGTGCTTTTAAGTACATGCATTAACTAGTGTATTTATATTATAGGTTTGCATAATCAATTACCGCAATATCCTTTTTAGGTTTGGGGGGTGCTGTCCTTGGACACCAAAAACCTGACTGGAACCTCGGATAATTAGCGACGTGCAACGTAAATCAGGCTTCACAAACCCAACACGTTTAAGTTTTTGTTTTTGTTATTTTTTAATTGTTGACGATTTTACCCAACCACATAGAAAAACATTACCAATCTGCCGTTGCTTTGGTTCAATGCTGACCATTTTGCCCCTGTAAAAGAGTGAGAATTTCACAGTACGGAAGTGTTAGTTGATGGGAATACCATAAAGGAAAAGAAAATGGTGAACAAAAGTGCTTATGTGGAAATTTTACTCATTTGAGCTGGACCTGGACATAACTCTTAACAATTGTAGCATTGAATGAGCTTACCTGAGTCGAATAGTGACTTGATTTTTACTTTTCAAGAATTTTGAATTAATGATCTTTTCTAAGCAGACAACATTACGAAGTGAGTGAAAAAACTTAACAAACTTCAAAAAAACGCGAAATTCAATTCTGTTTATGCGGCAAGCCGACGTTAAACAAATTTTCAATCAATCGAACACTTCTCGACTTAAGGAAGTTTGGCGGGTTTGAATATTCTAACCACAAATTTTCATTTCCCTCATGGTTTTCAATTTCTTCATAAGCAAGTTCCACATTAATTTCTTCAATTTCCCTCGTGGTTGATTCACTTTTTGTTGTAGTCCCAAAACTTCTTTTTCCAAAATTACAAGTCCTCTTTTTCCTTTTCTCTTTTACCTAAAGTCCCACCACAATCTTTTCAAATCTTGGTCATATGCCCTTTTTGTAGGTGTAACGCACCCTCCGCAGTCCCCAAATATATTCCATCCTTCACACTAAAGTAACCTTTATCCGCCGTGTTCTTTCAATCGGGCTTATACTTTTATTTAGTACTCCATACTTTAATTCATGAGGCTTTTTAGGTACGTTACATAATTTAATTATGCGAAGCTGCAACTTGTTTTGCATTTTTTTTTAATACAGTTGCCACCCCCACAACTTTTCCTAATAAACTTCCCTCAGTTCCGAAAAATTATTAAATAAGCGCCACGTGGTGCTCCAGGCCCCTTCTCCACCACACATTGTGGCGGTCTCACTATAATGTGTGGGAGAGAAGGGGCCCGAGACACCACTTGGCGGTGCCCTAGGCCCTAATCTTGAAGGCCTTCATATGTTTCACATATTAGCTGAGTTTCTCATTTGATAAAATCAACATTTGCTAAAATTAACGGTTAATTTTAGCAAATGGCTTAGCAAATGAGGAAGTCATTTGCTAAAATTAAAGATTTCAGCAATGCAAAAATCATAACAATGCTAAAATTATGATTTTAGCAATTGTTACGATTTGATTTTAACAAATGTTGATTTTAAATATTTAACAATTAAATTAAATTTCTAAAACCACCATTGGTTTCATGTGAGAATATTGTCTTTGCTCCCTACCTGCTAATTGATTAACAAATTAAAGATTGGATATTTTTATTTGGTTCTGCTGATATGACTAACCCATTATTTCTCACCAGAAAAAGTGGGGAAAAAATGTCGATATTAACTATTCTGTTGAAAAAAGAATAGAACATTGTTGCTTCTGGTTTTTGTGGTCCTTCCTCATATGGACTACTCATCATTATAGGGGACTAGATGTTAAACTGTTTCGTAAATGCTTGAAAAAGGATTGCCTATGTTAATCTCAGTAGACAACAATGAAATAAATGTCACAAATTTCAAATTTCAAAGAAAAATGCTAGCTAAAATTAGTCAATTGGGTGGGTTGTCGTTAAGGTTTAAAAAATACACTGAACGTGTGAAAAATCTATCGGATATGTGGAAAAAAAACACCGTAATGTGTATTTTTTTTTGTCTACTTATTTATTTGTTGTGAATAGAAGACCCTTGAACAAATTGTGTAATAAGAATTTGAGATAAGGGTTCGAATCCTTTCTGGTCCAACATTTGAATTGAACGATTCAGTCCTTATCTACACCTTACATTAATAAAATTAAATAGACGGCAATAAAATTAAATAGACGGCGTAGACGAGGACAATATCCTCCTGTCCAAAAGTTGGATAGGAGCGCTGGATCCATTTCCTTGAAACAAATTATGTTCATTAACCAGGTGTCTATTAGACATTGCCCATCAAAGGAAAACCAGACCTTGTTCGTTTTGGTTTTTAAGAACCGGTTTTCTCAATTATTATTCAATTATTACCCCTATTTTTTAATATTATTTTTATTTTTCTTTCTATCTCTCTCCAATCATTAATACCTATTTTTTTATTATTATCCATATTTCTCTATCTAATCATTACAAAAATCAAAACTCAAAACTCAAACCAAACACAACCCAGGTGTCTATTACGTTCACTTGCTTTATTTTCTCACCTGGTCCTCGCCTTTAAATAACTTGCTTTATTTTCTCACCTGGTCCTCGCCTTTAAATAACTTTCCTAAAAGTCCCAATGAAAAGGAGAAAGAATAAACCAATACACACCCACTTTTGCCCAGGGCGAGTGCCCGACTTTAGGAGTAATTCTTTGGTCAAGAGTTTGATTTTCTGTAGGGTGAGTACTCATCTTAAGTGGGGACCGTGACTGGTGTAAGTTGCACCAGCTCTATCTGATGTTTGGATTGTCCAGTGGATCCAATGGTCTATTATAGGACTGTTTCTCGGTTATAAAAAGAAAAAAAGAAAACGTAAAGAATACTGTAACCAATAGTAAAAGGAAATAAAATCTGAGCAGAGTTCACTTCTTTTCTTATGGTGGAGAATGAGTGTGACTAGGAAAGAGTTGGGGGTGACCCAATTTGGCCTTTGTCGTTTTACCCACGTGTCCGGCATCCCGTCAACTTCGGCTCTTGTTTGTCAAGAAAAGCTTTTTCTCCAATTTCAGACCAGTACTATACTAGTATATACAACATGTGTATATATATGTATTTAACAAATTATATACAACACACATTCCATATCATCATCATCAGCTCTCTCTCTCTCTCTCTTACAGAAAAGAAATAGAAACCTGACGGCCAGAGAAAGATTGAAGGGTTTAGAAATGGAGGTGGACTTGTGGGCTTCAAGAGTTCATTCAGCTAAGCACCTCTCTGCTCTACAAGCTGCTCGTCTCAACCACCACTCAGGTCTACAACATTTCATCACACCCTTCTTCTTGCAATTTCTTTACCCTTTTTGCTTTATATATTTGTGAAGTAATTTTGTTATGTTGTGTGACTATTAAGAGTTCTTCCTGAGAGAGTTCATTATCTGGGTTTGAAGATTTCAGGGTCAAATATTCGTGTTGTTTGTGGGTTTGATTTGACCCAAACCAACAAGCAAGAAAGATTTTACACCAAGAACAATCAAGCAAGAAAGAAAACACTTACACAGAGATTTCATGCAGTTACCCAATTGGGTAATTAGGCATCACGCATCAAATTAAAAGAGGGTACTGGTTAATCGGCTGCGTATAGCACATTATATATCTAAGGGTTCTTTTGTTACCAATTAGTACCGTGGTACTTGTTTGGGTTGAACTCGTCATAGCCAGCGAAGTGGTAAACCAAGTCCGAGTCAGATTTCACAAACCCAACAAGTGGAATTCGGTTTAGGTTTTGGACCTGTATTGCCTTGTTTGAATATTGTTGGTATCAATTCTCAACAGAGTAATCCAACTTATTGTTCCTTTTGTTATTTAGTATTACGTACTGAGTCTTTGACTTGATTAGGATTTTAATCTTGAGAAGTTTGGGTGCAAGTGACTCAAATTTTGATCTTGTCTTGTTGTGTTCTCAATACAGTTTCACTTGTGACTATGAGATATTTTTTGTCTTGATAGAGTTGGGAATTTATGTTGTCATTTATCAGTTTGCACTTGAGTTTCCTTGTGTTTCGCGGCCCAAGGTTTTTTGCAGCCCAGGCAAAACATTATATAAAGGGTAGGGAGGTTGGATGATTGGGGGCCCTTTATAAAAGAATGATTTTTTTGGTGAGCCTTAAGCAATAGGCTAAGAGGCCTAATAGTTGAGCCATCTCGGGCTGGCTTTTTGTTGTAAGATCCTAGTTATAGCTCTTCTTATCGGAATATTCCTCTCCTGTATCACTGTTCTGTGATTCATGTAGGTTATAAATCTTATATATTCACGTCTATCTCAGACTTTTTCTTGTTTGAAACAGATAATCATTTAAACATGGATGGTTCAGAAGGAGATGACGATTCAGGAGCTTACTTTCTGTGTCCTTTCTGTTATGTCGAAATTGAACTTCGCGCTCTGTGCAGTCATTTGCAGGAAGAGCACTGCTTTGACTTAAAAAACGCGGTACTGCATTTATTCATGTTGACTACTCTAAACTCGGTATTTCCGTCTTTTGTTTTGTTTTCAACATATGGCATTAGTTAGTTTTTTTTGTTTTACATCCACCACTGACAAACACCAGTCATTGTGCCAGTCGTATCTTCATCGAGTTATTGATTGGCTCACGTTATGGTGCAGAAAACATGTCATTCGACTTCTTTTTTTAATCTGATTATTTTAATCACTTTGGTGTTTCTGTTTCAGGTTTGTCCTTTATGTGCTGCAAATCTAGGGAAAGATGCAATTGGACATTTTACGGTGCAGCATTCTCATTTAGTCAAGGTGTTATTTACAAAATTTTGATCTTTGTAGAATTCTAGCAAAAATTCAACTTTGCCTTTAACACTGCTATGTTTTTTGCAGAGGCGGAAAAAGACTCAAAAGTCGGGCTATTGGAGTAATAGTTCCATGATGCAGGGAAAGGACTTGCGAGAACTAAGTTCATTTCTTGGTTCAAATTCAATGAATGGGAGGGAAAGTGTGCATGGCTCTGCACCTGATCCACTCCTCTCACCATTTATATGCAATATACCACTGTCAGACCCTAAAGGTAACCAGGAAGATGAACGTTCTAGTACTACTGCCTCAACTGCTCCTGATGTGCCAAGGTACTTTCCTTTTGAAGCAAAATAATTTCTCTTACCAGTATAAGTATTGCTAAATAGTTGCCAATGTGCTATGTTACATGGACTTTCTAAACATATAAAGTATCCATGTCAGGCCCTCCACTTGGGTGAGGATATTAGATAACATTTTAGTTGGACATTCATCTTCGAATCATGTTTAGTAGTAATTCAAGATACCATCTAAGTATGCATTGAACTACCATATGTCCCATGATATGCTATAAAGAACCTTATCTATTACATAGAAGGTATGCGTTTGGAAACATGAATATTTTGACGTATCTATGAGTACTTGACATGGTGGTTAAATGAACTCTACACTTAGACAAATACCTTCGCCTGACATCCATGTTAGAGTCCATGCAACATAGCTCAAATTATTAACTACGGAAGAACTAAAGCTTGAAATTACTGTTTGTCAAATGTTGCTGGTATGTGAGTTCTTGAATTAACCGAAATAGTATTGACCTGAGAACCAAGAAGCCATGAGAGGGAAGGTCAATCATGATTTGTTTGTATTTGTTGAAGGTGGGACATAAGAAATGAAAGGCCAAGCTAGTAAATATCTTCGTTTACTTTATCAGCTTGTAAAAACCTTATGTAAACCATGTGGATAACTTGTTACTTGTGACTGAACAGGCTTGAGGACTCTAGGGAGGAATGATATGATATCATCTGTCGTAGTCTTGAACCACAGATAATTGTATATTTGTACCCAACCATGTTGTAGTTATTTAACATTTGGGTTACTGGATAGATTCACCCTACGTTGCATCTTATTATTTGATTTGTAATTTCTGAATAGGTGACTTTTATAGGTCTTCTGGCTTTACATAGGAAACTTGAGATTGCTTGAAAATTGTGTATCTAGAATGGCTAAGAAATTGATGTTTTATAAAGCCAAAGGTGATTCAGGATGTGACTGATAATTGCAGCCGTCACAGATAATCGATTTTACCTTCTTTGTAACAGCCATATTTAGTTCAAATATCAGTCATCCAATCACATTCATTAACAGTGTAGATTGCCCATTTTAACAATATGATCAAATCGTTCATGAGATCTCTATTTATGTATGTGATTCACACCACATGATCTAGTTGATATTATCAACTGTCTGATTATCGATCGCGATTGATAAACATCAATGGTCTTGATCAATCACCACACAAGCACGTGGCATGTGTCCAAGTGCCAAGTGCACCACTCTCATAGCGCCACAGTGCTCAAAGCACACATGCATTTGCATGGTTGATAGTGTTTACCCTCATCCGCCGAAGCATAGTGCCTAACCCATGCTTAGTCTAACTAATCTTATAGGTTGTTTCTAATAAATCTATCCATATTATTCTCTCTTTCCAATGTAAGACTCAAGTCATATGGCAAGTCAAAACTTTATCATGGCAAGTCAAAGCTTTATCAACACCATTTGGAAATCCCCAAGTTAAATGGCAGTTAGAATGACTGGTAAAACAGTTATATATAATTGAAGGAATAAGTTAGAGAAGTGGGGTGGGAGTAACATTTTTTCAGAGAAGTGGCTTTGGGCTCCGGCCTGATTCCATTTTGGAGGCAAGTTGGGAGAAGCTTTCTGTCTGACCCTATGGTTGGGATTCACAGGACTACTGTTGTTGCCTGAATCTCATGACTGTTTATAAACGTCGTAGGAATCTGCTACTGTATTGCTTATAAGATTAGGATTTCTGGCCGGAGCAAAAGTTACTTATTGAAAATGCTTCATTGCATTTTATGAATATTACGAATTCGACATTCTCTTTTTCTTTCCTTTTCTAGGATTGATCTGGGAATGTAAGATTACCATGGGCATGGAGCATGGGATTACATGCATCATATTTCTTGCGATGGTAATTCTGGGTTGGTTAGATAGCCAATAATCACTTTCCTATTCACATTCCTGTTGGGATTTATCAAAATAAATTGGGTTTGTTTTGGGTGTTTTATCAAAATATTCCTTGTGCCTTGAGAAAGCTTCTTTATTTTAGGGTTTGTTCCACATTGTCTATTTGGGAAAATGTTGAATGGTATATATATATAGGAGCACATCTATTAAGTTCACCTTGTTATTATGTGGCTTTGCACTTAACTAGCGAAGCCGGTGCTTCGCACCCATGAACGCTCACCTGCGCGCCGCACGCGGGTGTGAGCGTGGCAGTGGGTTGTGTGGCTGCAATGTGGCGCTTCGATGGCGCACTTTGCAACTTGGCAGGAGGGTGGCGCTGACATGGATCTCGCATGGCACACGTGTGACAGTTCGGGAATCAGAGTTTAGGTACCAGTACCCCCAGTTCCGTACGGAAATGTTGCAGGCTGTTCAGGCACTGTTTCGGATAGGTTGTGACCCTATTTGGAATGGTTATGACTAACCAAAGGCCATTTGACAAATAGGTGCAACTCCATGCAAAAAAGTGTGTTTGGGGTCTATAAATAAATCCTAAATCACATCCAGTCAACATACATTCATGATCCGAAACTCTGCCGAAATTTCTTTTGAGTTGCTTTCTTGTTTTGTTACACCGTTACTTTGCAGAAACAGTGTTAACAAACCCCTTGGTTCTTTCGATCACTTTTTAGGCTTGGTATTCTGTTCGCCCTTCGTTTGTGCAAACGTAGGCAAAAGGTCTTTAGATCGGGTTTCGTTGTATCCTCTAACAGATTCGCTATCAACCCGGTGCACACCAAACGGTGGGGGCGAATACTGTTTTCGGAATAGAACATTTTCCATCGAGGAGTTCATATTTCCGAAGTACCCAGTTTCTGCACCAACAATTCCCACCTCCCTCAAGATTCCTATCCAACTCGAGTCTGAGGAGTAAAATTTTAGTCGTATGGTTGGGAAATGAATGCAATGGTAAAACAAGAGCGAGTTAATGCATAAAAATGCAACGGCAGCGCTGATACAAACATTTTCTTTTTATGCAGCACTATTGCAGTTAAGCCGGATGAGTTTCGAGAAGAAGAATATGAAGAGAGAAGGCAAAGAGCCGAGTTCTCTCAACAATTGATCCTCTCAACCATTTTCTAGGAGCTGAATCACAACTTTCTGGACAGAGGTTGGTTGCTAACTCAGAAGACGAGATTGTAGTCCTGATGGATTAGAGCAGTAGGATACCAACTAGCATATTATGTAGTTCTGCAATAGAACTCCAGAAAGTATACGTGTCGAGAGTACTGGTAGTGGCGAAGTATAGGCTACATGCATATCTTCCATTCTTCCCCTGTATGCCTGCTTGTTGCGATGGATAGCCTCTATGTATATCTGTGATCAGCCAATCTGTCTGAAGTTCCCGTTATGTATGTATGGTTTATGTATTTATCTCGGTATTATTGTGTATCTGAGGCCTTTAAGGAACTGCAACAAACCTTGTTCAACTATTTTGTATTGATTACGGGAGTTAAAACTTGTGCCCATTTGTGCGCGTGTGATGTAGTAGATCGTCGTCCATTTACATGACAAAAAAATGCAACTGGACTGACTTGTGTGGACTGAAATGTTGAATATCACACACTTGTCCAGTTTAGCAAGCAGGCATAAGATAGGTGCAAAATCTAAGGGACCGATCCCAAAATCCGCAGTGCTATGACACTTCTACAAATACAGTACGTTGTATATAGCAGCAACCCGAGCGATGCACAGGGTTTATAATGTTCTTTTGTGTCATTGACTACATTGACAAACCCACTAAGGGCTCAATTCTTCGTCACATTTTTCTACCTTGAATTTGCAACACTGAGAAATTCCAAGTCGTCGGACCTTTTAAACGCAAATCCTTCTTTTTTTCCTCTCCAGTCCCACTCGCGAATCCTTCTTTGTATGATTATACTGCTCTTATTGGTTGAGTCCGATTTTGTTCACCCACCTAAAAATGGGGTAAACTGGTTGATATTCACAAGATATGTAACCTTATACTACTTGCCTCTTATCCTTAACCAATGTTACTAAACTATATTTAGTTGTCAGATAGATATAAAAAAAATACCATACTAAAATACTGATTTATTAGGGGGAGGAGTTTCAAGCCTAGCTTTTCTCTTAACTCTCTTTGCAGCGTGGAAGGAGAAATCAAGCACTGTGTTTTGATTTGTAAACAATGTAATTGAAATTTAAGGTAAATATTGATTGCTCTAAACGTCTTAGGACTTAGGAGTATTTTCAAAGGAAAAACAATTTTTATTTGCTTGACTAAATTTATGCATCGTTTTATTAATTGTTCAAGAATTTGTGTTTTGGGTATATTTTTAAGTTTTGTTAGAATAACACAAGCTTTATGGTTCGCTTGTCTCTTCCGTGGAACTAAAAAGTAAAATAATATTGACCTAAATCGGATAACACAGAGGAAAGACTTATTTACGAATGTGTTGGACTTCTTTCAAAATTGTTGTATTCTTGTTTACTTTGTCGATTTAAAGTAGTTATGGACATCAAAACAAAACAAAAAAGGCGCATACTCTAATTAATCGATAATGATTTTCTTTTTTCAAAATGTGATTTGAAGATACTCAAAAGAGGCACTACAAAAGCATGACTTTAAGATTTGTGGACAAAGTACTGGAGGGCTCAACTTAAAAAAAGAAAAAGAAAAATCGTTGGAGTCTTAAAAATTTTGGTTGGAATTCCTGTCAAAATTATTACAATAAAAAGTAAGTAGGTTATGAATTCTAATTAAATACTCTCTCCGTCCCTTTTTAAATGATCCATATGGGAATACGTGTAATTTCAAACCCCTAAAAAACATATTTCTCTATATTACTTTTTAATTTGTTTTACACCAAATTAAAGTGCTCATTGAGTACTTTTAATTTGGTGCAAAATAAATTTAAAAACATTATACGAAAGTACATTTTTAAACGTCCGCAAAAATACACGTTTTCAATGGATCACTTAAAAAGGGACGGAGGGAGTAGATAACCTTCCTATCTTAATTTCGTTTGCAATTTGAAATCATAACCATTTTTCAACCATGAGTTATTAAGAACCACTAAGGAGGAGCGTAATGTTCACCTACTTCTTAGGTGGGTGAAAAAAATTGAACTCCTTATTAATAGACTTGATATTTTTTAGTAGCATAAATATATAATGCACATCACTACTAGTATTTTATACAGGCCGGGCTAGGCCAGGCTTGATTTTAATGCATATTTCTAAGGCCATCCCATTAACTAAACGGACTTAAAACTTAACTCAGCCCGACCTTATGAGCCCAAATACATTTCCCAAACTCCTAAAGATACAGGATGGGTTGGATGGGTTGCGGGCTGGTGTGCACCCCTGCATTACAGCATACCAAAGATTACCCCTTCATCACTATTTACATTTGGGTATGATGTATTGGTGAGTAAAAAATGGATCATCAATTTTTTTAAACCCCAAAATCAAAGTCCAAGAACATCTATGGAATTATTTCTCGTACTATAATCCATAATCCATAAAGATAAGAACAGACTACCATTCTATCAAATAAGACAATACCATAATCCATAAGCACAAGACTATAATCCAAAAACACTTAACTAGAATCTCGCCCAAACACGTACTCCATATAAATTCATAAACACTTGGCCCACTTGGGGTGTTTGGGAGCCTCTCTTTTTTGACTTTTTACATTTTTCAATTTGCATTTTTAACTTTTTAGATCATACTCAGAATATATTATTGAACCCGTAAAATGTTTTGAGAGATATGAGTGCAATTATGCATAATGCAATTTGCAACAAAAATAGTATTTGAAAGAAATGTACAAAATACATCCTGTAGGTTTTATGTCAACTAAAATGAGAAAAGTGAAAAATAACAAGTCCAGAAAACTCCTTCCCTACTTCTCTGCCTTTTGCTCTCCTTCAAAAACCAAGAAAAATGGGAAACGAAAATCAGATAAGCAAGCAAGCTTCCAAACGAACTTTGCTACTGGTAAAGATACACTTGCATAGACCATGTACAGATGGGTCTCGGGAACCCACTTGTGGGTCCCACACGACCGATCCGAGCCGTTCAATCATCTTAGAAAAATTTCAGAGGGACCCAATGAGAAATCAGCTTCATTGGACGTGTGTAAATGGTTGATCCAAAAAACCCCCGTTTCATTCAACCACTTACACAAGTCCGATGGAGCTGATTTCTTACCGGGCCCATCGGAGAATTATTTTAAGATGATTGAATAGCTCGGATTGTTCGTGTGGAACCCACAAGTGGGTTCCTGAGACCCATCTGTAGATGGTCTGTACAATGCATTTGTACCCTAGAATCTGCAGCCAATACCAGTACACAGCTAACTCAATACTTCACTACTAAAATCACGCATACTAATAGGATCATAGCACTCGTAAACCATATTCTGCCTACGCCCTTCCCATCCCATTGCCCCACTTGTGTTCACATTTGACCCTGAACAGTGTCGGTATCCACTCATTGGCATGCCTTTTACTCGTGTTGTTTCGGTTAAAGCTAAGAAAAGGAAACATAACAGAAACACTTCCGAAACATTTCGAAGGCATGGCCGGAACAAAATGTAAATGTTAAAAAGGATTTGGGAATATATGAAATGTCGTTGGAGGATTATCTGTTTCGGTATGTTTCAGCACATTTCAGTATGTGTCCGTGGAAAACATTGACATTCTAGGATTCTACCACTGTATCGTTTTGGTCTCCTAGAAAATGAAAGACTGGCATTTTAGATGAATGGAAATGAACTTTCATCCCTAGTGTCCCCAATTGAAGCTGCTGCAACTGCTCATACACAGAAATAGAAATTTCATGAAGCGGCACTTCCTGCTACAGCACAAATGAATTCAAAGGTCAAACCAATACTAAGAGGGGTGTCCAAATTGGGACCTTGTGCAGAGACAGCAAATAGAACGATCAAAGTGCAAAAATGTTAACAGATCCAATGATGAGAGCCTATTACCATAAACATGAAGTAGAATTCAAACAACGTACTGGCTACTTGACAGGCTTAAAGCCTACTAGTCTGGTCTGTAGAACAAGATTGTCCATTGAAGCAATGGGGCAAGCAAAATCAACTATCAGAAGGTAAAGACCAGTAAAATGAATGAATGTACACATGCAGTTAACTTACAGTGCTAAAATCCGTCCTAGGAGTCTAGGACACAAATTCTATTAGTCCACAATATCATCATCATAAGCCCTGATGTCATAATTTCAGCAAACTAGAAAACTTCCACGAAAACTCGTTCTTATATGAGATAATGTTCATCATTCTAGTTTGGTCTAAATTTACAAAGATAAAATCAAGTTTATATAACCTATCTTACTCAAATTTGAAAGCAAGTTTGCTACATTGATTCTTCCCTCTAATTACCCAATAAACCAGTGCGATGGTATGGAATAGAAGTCAAACCAAGTCAACTCCCAAGGAAAGTATGCATTTTAAAGGTTGAATACTGAACTGCAGAGTACTCCTATTCAATATCCTAGGAGGGGTGTGCAAACAGGGACCTCGTGCAGAGATAGAATACAGAGCATGGGATGATCAAGTGCAAGTAGACAAATGTTAACCCTTTCAAAGACAAGAGCTTGTTCTACAATAAATACAAAGTAGAAGCTAAAAAAGAATGCTGGCTTACTTACGAGGCTTAAACTATCTGGTACCTGGTACGAGACAGTTCATTGAAGCAATGGAGCAGGCAAAATCAATCAATAAGATCAAAAACAGCAGAATGAATGACTGCAAAATGCAGTTAACTTCCGTACTAAAATCCAACCTCAGACATAAACTTCTCTATTACAGTTACATAACTCATATCATCATCATAAGTCCTGATGTCATATGTTAAAAAAAAAAATTACCAAACTTGCAAGGAAGCTCTGTCTTATTTGAAATAATTCTTCATATTTACAGTTTCGCCTACATTCCAGTGATAAAACAAGTTTATCTAACCTACCCTTGACTCAAATATTTGAGAGCAAGTTTGCTACACTGGTTCTTCCCTCTAAATTTCACAACCAAGGCAATGGTTTGGAATAGAAGTCAAACCAAGTCAACCTCCCAACGAAAGTTGTGCATTTCATAGCCTGAGCACATAAGTGCACTACCTATCATTATTTCTATTCAGTATAAGCACTGCAAATGATCTTTAAAAACAACAAATTAGCTTTGGGAAAATTACCATGGGCCTCATTCCAACCTATGCTCATCGCTTCAAGCAAGTAAAAATCTAAAATACTTGGTGGTCTGTAACTCACAACATCCTAGTCAATGGGCGGAAAAAGTTAATTAACATTACATCATGATTAAAATCTGTCCAACTAAAACTAGCAAATGGGACATAACAGCCAAAGATGAAAACTTTTGGAAATGTTTATAATATAACATTGGGATTGCATTTAAGGTAATAGAGACATTGGAAAAATGAGACTAACGAAGAAGTGCTCATCTTGGTTTGGGGTTTGTTACTCAATAATGGACTGAATAACACCAGCTCCAACAGTCTTCCCTCCCTCTCTGATAGCAAATCTCATCCCTTGCTCACACGCCACTGGCATTATAAGCTCAACCACCATCTTGACACGGTCACCCGGCATAACCATCTTAGACTCCTCATCCTTATCATTCATGATAGAGGTCACCTTCCCCGTCACATCAGTAGTCCTCATATAGAACTGTGGCCTATACCCTGCGAAAAAGGGTGAATGCCTCCCACCCTCCTCCTTCTTCAACACATAAACAATGGCTGAAAACTTGGTGTGTGGAGTAATACTTCCAGGTTTAGCCAAAACCATCCCTCTCTGAATATCATCCCTCGTTAACCCTCTCAACAGCAACCCAACATTATCCCCAGCCATAGCTTCATCTAGTAGTTTCTGAAACATCTCAACCCCAGTCACAATCGTATTCCTCGTATTCTTCAAACCCACAATATCAACCGTTTCTCCCACCTTAACCGTCCCTCTCTCAACCCTTCCCGTGGCAACGGTCCCACGACCCGTAATCGAGAAAACATCCTCAACAGCTAATAAAAACGGCAACTCAATTTGTCTTTGTGGAATTGGGATATACTCATCAACAGAATCCATTAACTTATAAATCTTGTCAACCCATTCATTTTCACCCCTTTTAATACTAGGGTTTGCCATTAAAGCCTCCAAAGCTAAAAGTGCTGAACCAGAAATGATAGGGACATCATCACCAGGAAACTCATACGAAGACAAAAGTTCACGCACTTCTAATTCCACCAACTCAAGCAATTCTTCGTCATCTACTTGATCTTGCTTATTAAGGAAAACAACCATGTTAGGAACACCCACCTGCAGGGATGGACGCAGAATTTGAGTATCGTGTAGGCAAACTTCACAGAAAAATTAAGAACATACCGATATCAATTATGGTGATACAAATTGCAAACATACCATTTAAAAATATCATATAGTGTTCCATCTCAATATAAAATTAAAACATGCAATCGTGTCCAATGCTGTTTCATGTTGTCAAATGTATTTGTAGTGGAACCTTGCAGGCAGGTGCTAGAATATAAAACAAAACATTGGGTGGGCGACGGTGGCGGATGCAGAATTTGTGTTCAACGGGCCCAAATCACATATATTTCTTCATTGATAACAAAACATATACCACACGTACATCTAGCAACTTGCTAAGCCTGAGAAAGAGGCGAGATTATGTGTGTATACGTAGCCACCAATTAATTTTACATGCGTGACCAAAAAAACGGAATGACAACTTCGAATTTTACGAGGTTTTTTCCCCAGTCATGGAGATTTTTTAATATTTTTTTTTAACCCCAGAACTACCAGAGGCGAAATCTACAGAACTCTTCAAAATTAACCACTACAATTAGTGAAAATATTTGGAGTTGTGCAAGGGCTGGGCACCCCTCACTCCCTTGAGTCCAGCAGGCGAGCCGAAATATTTTTCAAATGACTACGGAAAAAACTACTATAGTTGTAAAGAAGGGCTCATCCGCCAGTCTATTCATTCAATTTCCACTAATAGAACAGCCAAAGAAAACACGAACAAGCTTGA
Source organism: Vaccinium vitis-idaea (assembly GCA_963854785.1). Taxonomy (NCBI): domain Eukaryota; kingdom Viridiplantae; phylum Streptophyta; class Magnoliopsida; order Ericales; family Ericaceae; genus Vaccinium; species Vaccinium vitis-idaea. The sequence continues at coordinate 29,652,788 of OY978225.1, forward strand.
AAAAAAACCCAACAAAAACACCCACCTGTTTGGCAAGGAGAATGTGTTCTTTGGTCTGGGGCATGGGTCCGTCAGCACCCGAAACAACCAAGATTGCGCCGTCCATCTGGGCGGCGCCGGTGATCATGTTCTTGACGTAATCGGCGTGGCCGGGGCAGTCGACGTGCGCGTAGTGTCGGTTCTCGGTCTCGTACTCGACTGTGGCGGTGTTGATGGTGATACCGCGCGCGCGTTCCTCTGGTGCGGCGTCAATCTCATCGTATTTCTTGGGGGCGGAGTTGCCGTTGGCGGCCAGGGCCATGGTGAGGGCGGCGGTGAGGGTGGTCTTGCCGTGGTCCACGTGGCCGATTGTGCCAATGTTCACGTGGGGTTTCTTTCGCTCGAATTTCCCCCTTGCCGCCCGTACGGTGAGGGAGCGGCGGTGGTGGACTAGGGTTTGTGGGGTTGATAGGAAAGAGGTGCAGGAGCTAGAGAGGGTTTTTAAGTTGGTGGGTTTTGAACGGAGAGTGTGAGTTGAGGAGGATTGGGAAGGTGAATAGTGAAGTGGGTATATGAGTTTTGAAGAAGTGGCTGCTGCTGCTGAAATTGCCATGGTTGGTCTGGTTCGCGCAGAGAGAGAGAGAGAGAGAGAGAGAGGATTAGGGATTGGGTGGATGAGGGGAGGAGAAGGAAGAGACAGAGGAGAGAGAGAGAGAGAGAGAGAGAGAGAGAAACGGGGGTTGTGTTATCCCTGCCAATAGTGAAGACAGACCTCAAACGGGTCCTAAATCTATCCACCCATTTCTTCTACCTCCTCGTAGATTACAATGACCAGGGGTTGCATGGAAATATCTGTGCAATCAAGTTGGTTTTTGGGTTTTCACCCCTGGCTCCCTATAGTGCAGTGAAATCTGCGTTTTAACGGTGGTAACACGTGACAATATGAAATGAAGATGTCGGAGATGCAATATTGGAGCGGGATTATATGGTTCGTTAGTGACCAAGTGGATGAAGATTATCCGCCTAATCTCACTATAACTTCTATTAAGTGATATCGTTACGTAAGATCGTGTCACCGCTGCACTCAATATTTCATAGCGGCCTAAAATTTTGTAAGAGTTTCGCTTGTGTAGTTTGACCAATTAGTAGTTATAGTTCCTTCTAAAAAAGACATTTGTTTTTGGTTCACTTGGCAAGAGATTATTATGTTTTTTGGTGTTTGGAAATTAAACCAATTTCCAACCATAAGAAGAAAAAGGGAAAACAACCAGATACGTACTTCCTTGGGGCATCTCCAAGCACAAAGTGCCTCACAAAAAGAGGAGCATCCTCGCACAGCAGGCACACCACGAGGCCTTCCAGTTGTTCTGCTCCTGATCTTTTCAAGTGATCGACACTGTGATTTGCTTGGTGGTATATACGACTGATTGTTGATCCTGTTCGATTGAGGATGAATTTTGAATCTTCAATCATTACTCGACAGGGTTTGCTCGTGTCTGCTCCCTCCTTGCCAAAAGACCAATCGTTCAAACGGATTTGTGCCGGTTTGTGTTCATCAATTTGGAGGAACAAAACTTAGTGCAAAAATACAGTCTCTGTGTCAATTTGATTCGTAAGAGTTACCAAACTTTACACTACCTCAAATTCCAGCTGCTTTCAGGAATCAGTTCATGCTTTTGCTTATTTCTAGCTTTCAAACAAAGGTCCTCTGTCATTCAATTGTACAACGCTTTTGTGGTTCCTATCCAGTTCCAATTGTTCCTGAAACACTCGAGTATCTCAAATCTTAATCATGAGAACCCAACTAAAATTTACTATGATCAGAGCCAGTAATCCTTGGATAATTGTCCAGTTGAATCGATCACTTTCCGACATCCAACTGGTAGTCTCCATAATGTCTCGAGTAGTGTTAAAGACACATATGTCCGGATACAAAACCGGGTAGTTGTGTCCAGAGTCGTTTGATGAGTGTGAGCCTCATACAATGACGCGGGCTCCATATGCATTGGATGTTTCTGGACACAGCGGTGTCCAAAGCATTTGCCTAATATCTCAGTTGTGTCAATCTTGCCACTGTTGAGTCCACAATATTTCCAACAACACAACCATGTGATGATCACAATCTCATGAAAGTTCTACCTCTCTTATCTTGCATTCGTCAATGCAAATCACAGCAGATCTTAGAAATGCATAACAAATTCTCATCAAACACAAAATGTACCTGCTCTGCATTACATTATACTACTATGATATAAGAATGCTCTTATTACATTAAGCAAGATTGTGGAAAGCAAAAGACCAGTCACAAAATCCACAACCATAATTTAATTCAGATTTGCACAAAAAATATAATCTAAATAAGCTTTGCTTTGAGCCTGGAGAAAATATGTAACATTGTATCTGCCCAGCAGAAACAATTTCTCGGAATTGACAGTACAGGTAAGAAATTTTTGGGAATTGCTGTGGGAATTATAAATGATAAAACAGAGACTGAGGCGATATTTAATATGGGAGTTAAAACTCAGCCGGTGAAATTCAACTTTTGCAATCACATAACAATAGCTATGAAAAATCATGCCTGCGGAAAAGAATCAAAGTTCCGCATCAAATGGTTACATTTCTGCAACTGTTTCTGCATCTTCTTAACCATCTTTGCTCCCAGCAGATTCAAATTCATTTATTTCTAGCTCATTCATGTCCCAAGATCGCAAAATGACCTTACGGCAAAAAATACTAAAACCAGTCGAGACTCAAAGCACCCAAGGTTCATTTGCGGGTGTACATACGCACTCTGTGTACAGAAGCATTTATTCTTCTCTAGTGTTGGCTAGACGTGCATGCACATTATGTGTAGACATGTGCAGTACTCGTAAGATGGAATGGACTGGGTGCATATCATCTGTGCAAATAGGTACATATAGTTCTAACATAATGAAGTTGAGTAAGATGCCTAGCAAGAATCAAAACAATGCTCTGCTAAATCAGCTATTCATTTGTCCGGTGAAATGCACCTATATTGTATTGCATATCATCAAATAAAACAATATACTATTGAAAACAATGCGATTATGTGTACGAAGAACAGTAAATTATTCTCTTCATTGGCAGCCGAAACAATTTTATCTGAAGGTTAAAGTCTCTTTCCCATTATGCTGTCCATATGTAAATGCTCTTATTTTGTGTCCATAATTAGAATTACAATCCTGTTTGTGTCCGACACATACTACAAAATGTCCGACACTTCTTGGCGTCCATGATTAAGAGATAAATATGTGATCCACACTTTTTGGACGCGTGCGAACATGTGACTATCAACCATATTGGAATTTGACATCTCAAATGATATAAAAAGTTGAAAAAACAGTAATTCTTATAATTACCATATTAAATTCAATTGGAATTTGTTAAGGATTTTCGAAGATTTCTAACTGCGCCCATGTCTTACGTCTTAAGGATTTCTCGAGTCCCATGTCAACTAGATTCTTCATAATTTATTGTATCTTAAATGAGTATATAATTTGGGACGTAATACCTATAGTGACATACACACAATAATATATTTAGACCCCATTTTGATAGTCTCATTTGAGGATTCCAACTTTTTAAGGGAGCATAATGATTACATAAAAAATTGTTATAGCTTTCTAATTATGCCCTTTCAAAAGATGATTTGATTGATGTAGGTAGAAGTACTTCAATTTAAACATAAGGGTAATAATGGAACTCAAGAAGTTTCTATGGCTGATTTTGGAAAGTGGACATGTATTTTTGGATGTTCCAAAAGGGAATATGGGACTATAAAATGGGACGAAGGGAGTATAACTGAATATATCCTCTACCTGTCTCTGTCCTACGTTTTAAATAAATAATGTATCCGCGTGTGCGTGGCATATACATGTCCGTATCCGTGCTTCTTAGTTTACAGCAATGTAGCAAAATTAGATGTGGGGTTTATGATCAAGAAAGGAAAGGCAGCCAATGATCACTTCTTTGAACATAAACTTCTAGAACCAGTCATGTAAAGAGCAAATATATTTCATTGACGCAACCTATATTTGTCAAAATAAAAGGTGACATTGCCCAAAAGATGTTTACCGCATTGTCCCTCCAATAAATAATAAGTACTAACCATAATTGTTAAAAACCTAAGACACAGGATACTGTGTCTTACGATTCGTATCGTCTCTTTTGGAAAACGATACGTATCACATCTCGTATCCTATTCTCATAGAAATCCTATGATACGTTAGCATATCCAACAATATACACGTGTATCTTCGGTACGTATCCTACAATTACTTATTGGGAAAAAGTTGGACCTTATTTTAAGAAGTGGAACATCAACGCATTAATCTAAGCCGTTTGATCTAATTATAGCGACATTCAAATCATTTGATAGAAAATTCAACCTTAATGTATAACTCTTCTTCTCTTTTGCCGATCAAAAAAAAATAAATGTATAACTCTTCTTTTATTTGCATAACTAAGACAATAGAAAGCCTTAGTATGATAGACCCCTGTTAAGAGACTTGAAATTTTGCATTTTAATTTATGATTTATTTTTTTAAATGCAATCATAGTTTGTTGATGTTATTAGGTATAATTACTTTATAAATGTATATTAATTACTATATGTTTAACATAGTTGAAGCATAAACTAGATTTATTTTTTAACACAAGAAAGTAAAGTTCAAACAAGCCCGAGTGATAAGGCCCACAGATTTAGATATTATTGAAGGTGGTTATAGAAGCTCTAGAATATCTAGTTTCTAGAAGCTCTAGGATATTCTTGTGAAATATAAAGATTTTTTTGTGAGATTTAGTCACATGTGTAGTCCTAGAATCTACCTATTTATCTTTTATGAAAAATATCTTCGGACAAGAGCCTTTCCATGGGGTAATATAAATAGGGATGGATTCTAGCAAATACCCTCATTCCCCAGCCTTATAGTATTTCTCCATTTTCCAAAATCTTGTCCAACTAAACTTTAGAAACTCCTACTCTTCCAACAAACGTATCATAAGATATGCGATGCGTATCCCGATACGATTTATACAATGGAAAAAACGAAATACGATATGTATCCCAATTTGAAAACATTGGTACTAACTGAATTCAATCCCAACGAAAAATGTCCATCATTAGCAGTAAATTCAATAGCAATGGAGAATCAGAGAAAAGATCAAATCTATTAATAATAGACATGGTGCAAAAACTTGATGCAAAGCACAACAAACATTAAATTCCATTCTTACCTATACACACACACACACACTCTACAAAAAAAAAAAACCAGGAAAAAAAAAAAAAACAAAGATTCCATTCCAGGTCGGTACAACCGTGGTTAGTCGGTCCAAAGAATACATGCCCTTTACAAGGAAAACAAATGAAAAACCACAAAGTGGAAAACTTAATTTATGTCTGTAGGCAGAATTTAAAGGCCATTAGTGTTTCCTGTTGCTAATATAAGGACTATGAACCTTATGTACAAGTATAAACTTCTTTAACATTTGATGACTCGTATCAACTAGGGATAAATGTACAAACACATTCTCCTTGTGTAGGGATGACAAGTAAAGATGAATTTGGCATTGGCAAAATGTAGATGAAATCTATGACATCGGGCGAAAACATCTCACCTCAACAGCAGCATACAATTGTCTACGTTTCCACAAAGAAGATCACGCTGGTTCCTTTGAAAGAGATTTATCAAGCAAGATAATCACGACCATAAAATTCCTCCCCAAGCTGCAATTTACATCATGGTACATTCCAAAATTACAGCAATACATTACCCATGCCAACTGCGGTGTCTCTTTACAAACTTTGTCATATTCAGATCCAAATATACAGTTTCCAGCCACCGACTCCTTCTCCCCACTTTGCCACCGTAAAAATACTTAGGGTTTGTGGAACATCTACAAACTTTTTGAGCACGAGTAGGATGATTGCTAGAATCGTATAGTTATCCACAGGTCAAAACTTCCATATTTGAAAAGGAACCTTAATTAGCAGAATTCCCATCAATACAGGGCATCTACCAGCACATCTTTCACTCAGAAATCTTCAGCTTACAAGTTCTTAAGACTTGGTGACGAATTTCTGGAGGATTTCCCTTCAAGAGATCTAATACAGCCAGCTCATGCTTCCTCTTCAGTTCATCTAGCTCTTTTTGCTGTTCACTCAAAAGACGCTGAAGTTTCACCACAGTGATTCTAACATCATCGGATTCAACATCACTTATTGTTTCATTGTTTTCTCCCGATGCAAGTGGACCATTGCTAGATAGAATGTCACTATCCATGTTATTTTCGTCAAATGGTGTATCTCTGGTGGTAGGTGAATATTCAAGAGACAAGTTCAAAGGACCAGACTTAATGGGAGAATTACCGTCTACCCCTTTGGGTGAATCTGACCAGTACTTCCGACCAGAAGGAAGATGTTCCAGCACAAGATTAATAGGAGGGGTAGTACAATCATTTGCCAAAGGAGAAACATCATCCTTAGTTTCAGAGCAAGGCGCGTCAGATGTTGCAACTTGATTACTGACTTCATATGCAGAAAGTTCCGTGGGGGCCCAATCAGGGATATAAGAACGGATTTCTGAGTCAATCATTGCAGCAATAGTTGATACATCTTGATCTGTTAGGTCCAGCTGCTCAACCATTTCACTCGCAACAGTGAGCGCCGTATCAGCCTCAGTATCAAATGGGAAGTGGATATTCCGAAAATGACCTGGGCCCATGTGGAGACGTTAGTAATAAAGTATATTATTGTCTTGAGAGGAAAACAGCAAAGACCAATAAAAAAATAGACAATACTCAACCTGTGAAATCTGCTATTCTTAGTTTCAGAAATATAGTGTTTAGGTCCTTCCTTTGACCCTCTACGCTTAAGTCTCGACTTCCCTCTGGCACAGGGTCCTTCAAATCTAAAAATTTCAGTCCGTCAAAAAACCAAGGAAGAGCAACAGGAAAGGCATCAATTTTAAGTGCTTTCTAAAAGTATACCTGCATTATTAGCATTCGGTGGTAGGGGTTGGCCACTTATTTCACCATCTTCATTGAACAGGAGAAAAGGATCCATCAGAAGTTCCTTTGCAGGCAACCGATCAGACACTTTTGCAATACATTTTTCGATAAAAGCTTTGACTCCAGAATCCTTTACTTTTGACAATGCTGCTGGCTTGATTCCCTTTGAAAGAAAAAAGAGTACTATAATTAAAAGCCACTCTAATAGTAATTTAACACCCCATCATTCAACTCCCTCTTTAATACACACCACGATGTTTAATTTCCAACTATGTGATGGTGGCAGCATAAATATTGAAATTTAAGAAGATAGGGGAAAAGGAGGGAAAAAGAAGAAAAGTTTTTACCTATATGATAAATACTACGCCAAGCTCAAGATTCAAATGAACAAATAAAAAAAATAAAAATCTTTTTCTTCTTTCTTACCATTCTGATGTCCAAAATCCAAGCGGAGTCAACTTTACACTTACAGGTAAATAACAAAGTCAGATATTTTGCTTCAAATCAACCAAAGAGGCAATATACTACACCACACTAGGCTATTTATCCGATATTGGGAACTGATGTTAATCCATCAAACAAACCTTAGACAAAAGTCAGCCCTAAATTTGCGCCTTTTTAGCAATCCTAGGTTGTTCAACCAGCACATATATCCACAGAATTGGATTGGCAAGTTATTTCCACTGCAGTAGCATAAAATGAAATTGGTGCATTCTGATCATCCTTCAACTAGTGGTATTTTTGTGGGCATAAAGTAAAACACTTGCAACATCTAACCACAAGCTGTGGTAAGCACTTGTCGGTCCACTTTCCTATGGTTGGATAATGGGCACACCCTTGGGCCATTCTATAGAAGGTTTGGGCATAGAATAGTCTATAACGTAGGGAGATCTATAAATGCTATAGTGGAGTCCACCATCATTAATGGTAATTGGAAATGGCCTACAAGTAGAAATTCTGTTACCCATAAGAGAATCAGTGAGATTCCAGCCAATTGGGTTCCTTATAGTGCATGCGGATAGAGTAATCTGGGTTCCTAATGCAAATGGTGGATGTAGCTCTAAGTCAATTTGGCATGCCATCAGAAGCAAGCAAACTACTGTTGTATGGCACAAACTGGGTTGGTGCCCTTGTAACACTCCCAGGTGGTCCTTCATTCAGTGGCTGGCCTTTCAAGGGAGGCTATCTACGAAGACCGAAAAAAATGAAGGATGAGTCCTTTGATCAAACGGTGATGAATTCACAACCACATCTTTTTTGAATGCCTGTTCTCTTTTCAAGTTTGGAAGCTGTTTATGAGGAAGTATGGAAATCTTGGTGCTCTGAAGTGGCTACTTGATATCATCTCATGGGCCCTAGTTCACTGCAAGGGGAAAATCTTCAACTGTTGTGCTTAAGTCGGTCTTATCTTTTGCTATGCATCGTATCCTGGGGGGAAAGAAATTGCAGCGTATTCCAAAAGAAAGCATCGATCCTTGTCTTGTGTTTTGTGTGTGTGTGTGTGTGTGTGTGGACTCTCAAGGTTATACCCATGGTCCATGTTTTCTTGATTTGTTTCATAATGAACTAACTTAGCGAAAAAAGAAACATGAAACCAACATTCAAGTTTACCCAAGTTCCAATATAGGATGGTTCTGCTCATTTTCAGAATTCCAATAGCACATTTGTATCCACTCATGCAGCGATCAGTTTGATGAATGACAATCTATCAGGTTTATACATGAATCAAATCAATGAATGAGAAACACATTTCTTCACTTGGTCCAAAAGTAGAATGTCAGTTAGAAAAAAGGGTTGGCTTTTGATGTTTTCCTCTTAATACCAAGTGGAAACTCACATAATGGAAATTGGCATATCCTACTTTCTCACGAAAGGATTTTCTTAGGGACTCTAAACTCCACAAGTTTGCAAGTGTGAAATCTGAATTTCCCAGATGAAGTAGACACGTGTCAAAAGTAATTGAGAAGAAGTCACAAATGCCTTACCGATGTTACTTTCTTGTATATTTGAGCAGCATTTGCGCATTCAACATATGGGTAATCAAAGGTCACCAGTTCCAGCAAGCACATACCAAATGCATAAATATCTACAAGCTCATTGTATTCCTCCTCGTAAAGCTCTGGTGCCATGAACTCAGGAGTACCTAATTTCACATTTACATTACATTATTGTACCTGCCCTGAAATATTCAATCGCAATTCCAATCCCCAAACAATGCAAACTCAACAGAAAATAAGTCCTCACCGATAACACTATGAGCTGAACGAGCCTGGTGAAGAATTGCAGCGAGTCCCAAGTCTCCAATCTTCACCTCACCTTGGTTTCCATTCACAAAAATATTGTCACACTTTAGGTCGCGATGGATAACAGGCGGGTCATGACTATGAAGATAGGAAAGGCCCTCCAAGATCTGCCTCGACCATTTCTTCAATGCCCTCAAATCAACGTGCTTATGTTTTTTCCGATACCTACGCACAACCCAATAAAAATATCAAACAAGAATCCACTAAGAATACAGAATCCACTACGAATACCAGGTTGGAATAAAACAGCTGGAGATATGACAAAAAACATACTGCCGCAATGTCCCAGAAGTGAAAATCTCGGTAATGAAGTTGATAGTTTCACTTTTTGTGTCCACCCATGAGTTGTAAAATTTGATTATATTCTTGTGTTTGAGAGTCTTAAGCAAATGAACCTCTGAATACAATCGCTCCAAGTCCTCAGAATTCCGTAAGAGATCTGCAACCCTAACTTGATTCCAAGCTACTTCAATTCCTTCCCATTCATCAAATGCTCTATATCTAAATTCCCATAACTTTGGTGAAGGATAGCCAACAATTAATGAACTCGATCTCAAATGCACAAATACACTAGACTAGGGGGTTTTTGCTGCAGCTTATGATTTTTTTTTCCCCCTCAGAAGCCATTTCAATTTGTTTGTCACAGGCTCACAGCCTCTGCTTTTAGCTATTGGGCCAAAAACAGCTTAAAACCCTCATATTTTTAGAAGGTAAATTTTGATATTTCAGCAATCACCTTTAACTCTAAAAGTTCAACTCAAGTCTACAACAAACACCCACTACGGCAAAATTTCAACACGAAAATCAACATAAAGGATACACCTTTTTGAAAGCTCCTTTCCCGAGAACCTCTTTATACTGCAAATTGCATCAGAAAATCTCAAATGAGAACAACATTTATGGAAATTAATGCGACAATCCAACCAAACACAAAGCTTAACACTATGATCAAGTATCAAGCAACAAAAAATTATCTTTGAAACACATATTCATATGTGCACGCACACAGGTGTACATATGAACATATAGTGTATAAAAATGCATGTATGTGGACTAACCCGACCATATCGACCAGACGGATCGATATCAACGAACTCGGTATCGGAATCGTCCGGTTCTGGTTCAGACGACGAGTCCTGGGGCATTGTGGGAGCCGAGTAGGGCAAATCAAAGTGTTAGGTAAGCGTAATTGCTGTGTATAACCAGATCAGCTTCAAATTGGGGTTGGTAGTGACGGTGTCACCATTTGGAAGACAAATTCGAGAAGAAACGATCCGAAATTTGCGGATACGGACTAAAAAAGAATAGAATCATTGAGGCGCGTATGTATCGATGGATTCAAAGATGTAGAAAAGGAAAAAAATTACAGAGAGGGAGAGAGAAGAAAGAGAGAAGCAGGAGCGTGCGAGGAAGGGAAGCGTGCGAGAGACAAGGACGGTTGCAGTGCACCAGTTATGGGCCCACTTTGGGTCATATTATTTGATCTGAACCGTTTATTTTGTTTGTCTCATCAAATACTTAGAGCATCTCCACTCCTTCGTCAAATCTTTTACCAAATTTAAATTTGAGTAAAAAACATCAAAAATCACACTCCACTCATTCACCAAATTTGGTTTTACTCAAATATTTCACCAAATTTGTTCATCACCAAATCTATAACCAAATTTTCAAGGCTCTTTTTTTGCACTTTTATTTACCCTTTTGTCATTCAATGGTGTGGGATTAAATCTCCACCGTTCAATTTGAGTAAGGGTTGGAATGAGTCATATCAAATCAAGTTTTTACTCAAATTTGAGTAAAAATTTGGGTAAAGAGTGGAGATGTTCTTAGGGCAAGTGCAACAGACTACCTAAACCTTTCCTTATCTCTATTTTACTCAGTCAAACCCCAAAAACAAGCTCCAAGAGGCTCCCTAAATAGGTGAACAAAGTACCAAATGTTACAGTAACTCCCTAAATCCCTCCCCATAAATGGAGTCACTGTTCACTCTTTTTGGAATTGTTTACTATTTTTTCTCTCTTCCCTCTCCTTCTCTCTCTTTTCTTTAGTACAGTAATATTTAAAATAGGAAAAAAAATAGTATTTTAATAGTAGATAGGTGATATACGTAATATTGTTGGAGTAATGAAAAAGACGTGAGTAGATAAAATACTGTTCACTAATTTTTTTTGCTCAATATTTACTAAGCCTTGTTGGGGATGCTCTTAGTCCACTTAAAATTTCAGAGTCATTGGACGTAGTTAACTATATTTGTTTTCAGAATAGTATATTTTTCTTGGAAAAGAAATAGTTAAAGGAACCGTTGTAGCTTTTTTATAAAAACTGTAAGTTAATGCTCGTTGAGTATGTTTTCAGAACAGTACATTTTTCTTGAAAAAGAAATAGTTAAAGAAACCGGTGTAGCTTTAAAAAAAAAAAAACATAAGTTATATGCTCACCGATCAAATAGTTAACTATGTCCGATCAATCTTAAATTTTACATGTACCAAGTACTCGACGAAACAAACAAAATGAACAATACAGATCAAATAATAGAACCCAAAGTGGACCTCATATCAGGTGCAAAGCACACACCTTCAACTCGCTCACATTAATTGGAATAGAACTTGTCATGTAAATTATTCAAAATAAAAATAAGCTTGATCTAACATCGATTATTATATTATTATATGAACAGAGCAGATTTGTTCCGCCAATTTGTGTTTCGCACATCTTTTTTCCATTTGTTTTTCCTTTCACAACTGAAAATCCTTTTCCGCACACATGAAAATCCTTTTCCGCACACATGAAAATCCTTCCAACTATTATAGGTGCTTTTTTGGCACTAAACTAGAGAAGCAAACATGTGAAATTTGAAGCAAACACGTGAAACTTTTATTAACTACATTTCCATAGGGATCATTAGCATTTCTATTTATTTTTTTGTTAACGAGTGTTAAAGTATGGACGGGCTAATTGGAGTGCACAGATTAAATAGGATGGTTGAGACTCGAGAGGGGGAAAGAGGGGCAATAGGAAAAATTACCAAGTGCTCTTGGGTCAATACGTAACGGTGCTTTAAACTCCTCTACCCAACACATTGATATTGACCCAAGAATAGAGATATGAAATCTCACATCTTGTGGACAAGGTTGGAGCACACGTAGTGTTGTCCCAATAACGTTGAATACATTATTCGTGTTCTTTCATTTTCTTTATGACAAGTGATAGAAGAATACAAATATCTGAATTTTAATTCAAATTGGACACAAGCCGACCATAATAACGCTAACCGATAGTTTTATTGGGGGACAAGTACGTCAATAAGGAACCTCCATTCAAGTGGAGAAATGATCAGTCTTTTCTTTTGGCAATGATTGACACAATATACAGCCTATTTAGGAGTGTATAAAGATGACCAACTGAACTAATCTCTATTTTGTTAGTGTAACTTCAGTGGTGGCCGGAGCCATTTTTGGGGTGTCAAATGTCATTTTTGGCTTCCTACTTTGTTTTTTTGCCATAATTTGGCGAAACTGCTCCACTGGTATCCATGCCAAATTTCGCTACCTTCCTCAACTACCTTCCAACTACTCTTTTCTCAAGTAACTTTTAAATTTCAAACTAATATTTTATATACTTTAACTATTGTTTAACTACCTCCTACTCATGATTTTATTAACTACGTTTTATGAACCAACTAACTTTCTACCACAACAATTTTCTATGCATCTCAACAAATTATTTTGGCGCCACATAAGAGTATTTTTTTTTTTATCTACCTTTGCCTACCTAACTTTATTTGGTTCCACCTAGTTTTTGTTTGTGGCCTTTGGATTGCTCTCAATGATTCTAGACCATTGGATTGGGCTTTGTGGTTTCTAAGAAGCAAAACCAATTCAAAGATAAAAATGGACAATAAAAATGGACAACACAGATCTGAACCCCTTATTATAGCAATCAATGGTGAGGATTTGAAATACTCTTTTACTGGTAGGAAATTACCCCAATCCAGAATATTTAAAACACTTTTGGACGGCGAGAGATGTCTTGTCCACTTTTGGTGTACTTGTAGCATTTTTGTTTCTCCACTTAGGAAGTATCGTCAATCTCTCTCTTCAGAAACCCACCCTGCAAACTCTCTCTCTTAGCCTTTCTTTCTCTCCCACCGTGAATCTCTCTTAGCCGCTTTGCTCCTCTCTCGCCCACCATCACTCTCTCTACTGCCCCCTCTCTCTCCCACCAATCATCCCCACCAATCACACACACATGCTTTCTCACTCTCTCATAACAACTGAGGTCCAATTAATGGAGGTTCGGCGACTGAAAACCAATTTCGACAATTGGACAATTGGAAATTAGATCCTTTATTTATCTATACCTCCTTTGATTTCTAGTATTTGAAATCAGATCCGTACTTTTTAGGATCAAGATTTTTTTTCTACGTATTTTTGGCGTTTAAAATTAGATCTGGAAATTTTGTGTATGTTATTCTTTGGAGAATTATTACTATGTCTTTCTCTAAATTTATGTTGTTCTTGATGTTTTGGTTGTTGAAAAAAGGGGGGAAAAAAATTTGACGTGACACAAACAGCATGGATTGTTTCCCTAGCCAAATTTGGTCGGAAAAATGTCTAGGTCATTTTTGGCCAAGATGAATGGATCCCGTTGGAAGAGGCGGAAAATGACAGGAGAGCCAAAAATGAGTATGTCAGGGCTTTGGCTTCCCGTTAGAAATGCTCTTATATACTCAAAAATACTTCTCCTATGTTGTGACCCCCCCGTGATTCTTGCCCTAGATCTAGCAATAGTGAACCCCTCATGAGTCATGAGTCAAGATCATTGACCCAAAATAAAAACCTTTAAACAGAAATTATAATAAAGACAATAAAAAACTGAAAGCCAGTTGTGGCACGTGGCATAGGGAACATATGCATTTGTTCATTGAGTTGCAGCGAACTTTTCACAATTTTTTAATGCATTGAAAGAAACAAATCTGTATCCAGTTCCAAAAGGGGAAAGAAAAAAAAAGAGAGAAAAAGTAAATGCGAACCAAAGTACTAAAATATAAATCATGTTTATAAAAGCACCTTTCATGATGTTTCCCTACCAGCTAATCTGTTAAAAGTAAGATGCCAATCATGGTACAGGATATAGTTTGACTGATAAGAAGACTAAAAATTGTAAATTCCGTTTTACCGTCTCAGTTAATACAATGAAACAAAGAACGTTAGTATAAGAATTGCTTTTACCGTATAGTGCGTACATGTTTATAGTATTAACTTTAGAAATCACTTTTTATAAGTTCGGTTAGTTGGTAGGTTTGTTTCTCGTATGATTGATCAGATTAATTTCTCGTAAATTCTCTAGTCCCAGCGTAGATGTCTATCTTGGACCAAACTGAAGAGGAGCTTCATCGAACTGCAGAACCTTCTAGAATGACTACGTAGCGAACAATTATTGGTGACGTTATATGCTGATGTGATTACTTAGGATGTCATGTGCCCGTGTCGAGCACACATACTTAGAGCAGCAAGTACATTGTAACCTATGAATACCCTAGGGATAAACCCTAATATGGTACAGACGGAATTCTGGATTCAAAGGGTTCATTGTGATTTTCTCTCCCTCAAGTATTAACTAGAGGGGGTCGAAGTGCCCTCCAGTGAGTGCGGCTGGAGTGACACTAAGTATTTACTCTATTTTGTAGGTACTCAAAACGAAGAGGAGAGTTGAATCTAAACCGAGAAAGACAATCATGATCCACCACTCCATAATTGGATTCTTATCTGTAATCGAACGTCTGAGAATTCGAATCATTCAAAACACTTTTGAATGTTTAGAACTAAAACATTATATGATACAACTCTTTGAGGGCGCCACATATTCCCCTTTAATTTTATAGTCAGGACCCAGAATATGAGCTTCTACAACAAGAAATTGTCTCATCAAAGCAATGCAATCCAGATTCCAGCCCCACCTTTCCGGATTAACAAACCTTTTGGTTTGCCACTAAACAAATGGGTTAGCTGGTATTTCTTACTTAATCGCATCCCTTTTATCCCTCGGATAATAAAGCTTGGCTTCTTGTCCGGCCTTTTCTTTCAGAAATTGGCGAAATGAAGAATTACACAACACGAAGGACAATCAAGTAAAAAATAAATAAAAATGCTAGACAGTCAATTCTAGAGCCAAAAATCGAAGTCCACGGGAGCGAATTATGAAAGAAATTTAGGTATGCAGATTTTTCAAGAATACTTGATTTTTTATGAAACAAATTTGATAACTTGAAAAATTATTTGGTTGCTATCATATTACTCAACAACACATAATATCATTCTCACCGCTGTTTTAATTTCGTTCAAATTTATAATTTTCTTAAAATGGTTTGGCGGAAGGATATGAGAGCTGGATATAGAAATTTGGGTGGAGGAGCATCTGCTGTATGTGTAAATTTTTGGACCCGAAATTGTTTTAGCCCGGATAAAATAATCTCATTGGAGGAGAATAAATTTTGGACAGGTTTTGAGATGTCCAAAACGAGATAAACTTATTTATGGATGTGGCGCAAAACATGGGGTTTGCGTCACCCGTTGTGGGTCGACCCACTGTGCGATCATAGCAATAATTTAAATTGTTCATCGTGTAGGGCCAGCAAAATAATGTATTCACGAAATTAGCTTGATCGGACATCGACAGGTATGTCAAAAGTTGAATTTTGGTTTAAAACGGACGATCGGGATTCTGTCAATAGTTTTTAAGTTAAAATCCAGATCGTCCATATTTTAAACCAAAATTCGACTTTTGACATACTTATCGACGTCTGATCAAACTGATTTTTTGTGTGGATAGATTATTTTACAGGCCTACAAGATGAACGGTTCAGATTATTGCAATGTACGCTCGGTGGGCCCACAAAAGCCAGTGGTGCCAACCCCATGGTTTGCGCAACATTCGTAAATAGGTTTATCTCATCCAAAATATATCTTGGTGCATAGATTACATGGATTTGGGGTGCTACAGTGCATCATCCGCGCTACACTGTGCATCGCATATCATAGCCGTCCATCTTGGAAATCAATGGTCCAGATTCATTGAAGTTTTCTTGCTGGTAATAAAGCACCGTGACCGGTGAGAAAGTGTCTGCGAATCTGAGTCATTAAAAACACTTTTGGATGATTAGGCGTGCACTGCATGGTGCATCGCAAATGATGCGTTGCAGGATCCCCACACCTACAAAACATCCCTTGGGGGACCACTTTTTACTTTTTATCTTTCCTCTCCCAAAATTGGACTTTATTATTATTTTTTGGGTCATTCGTCATTCCTAATCTATTACATGGGGGAGGGGGAATAGGACTCGATCTTAGAATGTATCTTCTAAAAATTTAAAAGATACATACTCCTACTTTACTGATAAAATTAATTACTGATGTAAAAATTAAAAATGACTTTAAAAACATAGACCAAGTAACTTTTCTCACTTACCAGCTAGGCATGCTCTGGTGATTTTTGTTCCTCACCCGGACATAGGTGATGAAATTGCTTATTAGCCCTGTGTTCATTTCTCTTTATGTTTTATTCTGGATGATTTCTCTCTTTTTTGGACTTGTTATTCTGCTTGGACTTGTTATACTGTTTGATGGTTAATGATATTTCCATCTCATTCTCAAAAATCAAGTAACTTATAAATTTTTAATCCCCTTCTAATGTAATTCACCCTTCAATCACAACCACCTCCTTGTCCCTTTCTATTATATCCCATTATACCCTCCAAAAATTTAATTGCTAATGAATTAGCAGTATAAGTTACTACATGATAGGTGGGATGACAATACCATCAGGACGATTTTTAACTAATTTTGATAACGGTTTTTGTTTTAGTTATATGTTTTATTTTTAATTTTACCAATATTTGAACCGAACCGAACCATTTTCATCCCTTCATAGCTAACCACGCCAACGTTTTTGCAGTTTATTAAACTCATTGAAGTTAAGAAAATCAATCCATAATATTCACATAGGAAATCGCATATTAATTTCGTAATTAAACGTTTGACTATTCCTTTTCCTCTCCTACACTTCATGTGCTCTCTCTGTATTCGTGGAAATCTATGCTCCAAATCTAGTGGAAACTCCACTTCTCTGCTTTTTACCAGTCAGGGGGAATGTGTAGTTTAACTGAAAGCACAGAATCAAAGATTCAAAACCCACCTCGGATTCAAAAAGGTTGTTTTGCTAAACATATTAATCTAATGTGATGCAAAACGGAGTTCATCACTATTCTATTTCACGGTTCACATGGTTCTATGTATTATTACGGATGTAATTAACGTTCATACTGAAAATCAAGTTCATCAGATATCGGTAAAAATTTGGACTAATGCTTGGTCTAATGATATTTGTCTGACAAGAAATAAACCGTCAAAGTCTGATTGTCTATTTTTCTTTTGACAAATATAATTCGTTTTAAATGGATACTACCAGTGTCCAATGAGTTTGATTTTTTTGCATGGAAATTAAACGCGTCGAGACTTACAAATTGAACTGTTTGGATCATCAGATGGACTTGGAAACAGTCCTGTTTTGCGTCATATGAGGAATCACGTAGAGATTATCACATGAGAGGATCTTAATTCCGAAAATTGATGCCTCACGAGATTTCTTGTTCAAATCTTAAAAGCAAATGACTAAAATTTATACCTACTAAAGATTAGATTATTTTTATAAGGATAAATTTCACTGACCCCCTGAGGTTTCTGACTAATACACTGACCTTTCCCATGGTTTCTGAAAATGCATTGTCTTCCCTTACTTTTTAAACTATTCTCCAGATTCCCCCCTCCTAACTTCAATTAGTTTTCTAATTAAAAAGCTAGGGAGGGTAATCCAATTTCAAAAACTACAGGGGAGATCGGTGTTTTTATCGGTGTATTTGTCAGAAACCTCAGGGGAGGTCGGTGAAATTTACCCTTTTTTATAATCATCACAGAAAATGTGAATCTGGGGTAGGGACTAGGGAGAGTACATTTACCAGATTAATTTGCGGAGAAAACATGGGTCCTCCACATAAAAAATAAATATAGTAAGATTTGAATTAAAAAATGGGTACTACACTCACACACTCATCTCCATCTCTATGCCAGAAGGTACCACACTCACACTCACTCATCTCCATCTCTATGCCAGATTGGAAAATCCATATTTTTATCTTCCATTAATGCATCCAAGAATACCTCTGTCACCATCTCTTCCTTACTAAATCTCTCTCTCTCTCTCTCTCTCTCAACCCAATTCACTCATCTTCTCCATTACTAGTACTTTCTGCCAAAAGGGTTCAATTTTTTCCTAAAAATGCAAGACCCAATTGCAATCCCAGCTTGTTTCTCGCCAGGTGAAAAACCCATCGATGATCCAACCTCAGTGACAAAATCAGGCCAAAGCGTGTACATATCCGTCTACAAGACCAAAATAGCCGATCAGAGCCGTTCAATCACAATCACATGGTGCAAGAATCTCCTCCTCCACGGCCTCTCCGTTTCGCTCCAAGGCCCCAACGGTGAGCCTCACTACAACACCTGCAAGATCGAGCTCAAACCTTGGTGCTTCTGGCGAAAACAGGGTTCCAAACGGTTCACGGTTGATGGGAAACAAGTGGAAGTCTTCTGGGACCTCAAGTCGGCGAAATTCAACGGCGAAACGGAGCCGTGCTCGGAGTACTACGTGGCTGTCGTTTGCGATGAAGAGGTTGTTTTGCTGATAGGTGATTTGAAGAAAGACGCGTATCGAAAGACGGGGTGCCGGCCGGCTTTGATCGATCCGGTCATGGTGTCGAGGAGAGAACATGTTTTTGCGAAGAAGAAGTTTTTGACAAGGATTAGGTTTCATGAGAAGGGTAGGTTTTATGGGATCTCAATTGAGTGCAAGAATGTTGGGGGGTTGAGTACTAACAATGGGGGTGATCCAGAAATGGAGATTCAGATTGATGGGGGAATGGTGATTCAAGTCAAGCACTTGCAATGGAAATTCAGAGGCAATGAGTGTGTTTATGTGAATAAAGTGAGAGTTGAAGTGTACTGGGATGTTCATGACTGGCTTTTTAGCCCTGGGTTAAGGCATGCCTTGTTTGTTTTCAAGCCTAATTTGTCGTCCAATTGCTCGCCGTCGTCGTCGGCGTTTTCATCGCCGCCGTTCTCATCATTGGCGTCGACGCCGTTGTCGTCTCAGACAGGTAGTTCTGGGTCCGTAGGGGAAGCGTTTAATGGATGCGGGTCTTCTTCGTCGTCGTCGTCATCGGAGTTTTGCTTGTTTCTCTATGCTTGGAAAGTTGAGTGAAGAGACTGTAACAAAATTATATTTATGTAACACATTTTGGGTACTATCTGGTATGCTTGTTTTTTAGTACATAGACATTTCATTGAAATAGAAATGTTGTGATACATGTCATTGTCATTTCTCAGCGAAGTCCAAGGAATAGGTGGACACGGGAAATAGGAGTATGACGGCTCGATTGGATGCCGGATTAGTTTTAGGGGTATTAAATATGGAGGGGTATAAGATAGTTTAGTGTAATATATATGGAGGGTGACCCCACAGTGATGTGACATTTATGGAGGGGAGATTAAGTAGTACTTGGTTTGGATGATTTTGTAAGAAGGGGATTAAATTTGGGTGGATGATGTAAAAAGCTATCAAAAGACTTTTTTGCCCTTGTGTGAATATTCGTATTAGTTATGTGTTTTTTTAATTAGATAAATCTAATAATTAATTAATTTATTATTGAAACTCAATAACTAATTAAGCTATAAGATTTAATTGTAATTAATTTTTATATTAATTTTTTTTTTATAAAAATTAATTTAGATGTTTACTTTTTATTATAAAAATTATTGAATCGGATCATCTTTTAGGAGTTTCCAAAAAGTATGTCAAAAAACTAACGAGATTTTTGGGTAAAGAATGTATACTAACGAGATTTTTGGGTAAATAATTGTTTTATTATAAAAGCTAATTAATTATTATTATTATTATTGGGTAAATAATACTCCTAATTTTTTAGTACATTTTCAAATAATAAAAAAGAAAACACAACACATGCCAATGTCTTGGGAGGGGTATTGGGAGGGGGTATTAAAAGGGGTACAATGGTCATTTTCCAGGGGGTATTAGAGGGTCATAAATATGGACACCCCCTGGGGTGTCCATAAATAACACCCCTGCACTTATTTTTGACAAACCATTCCATAGTCGTGGGCCCGGGCATAAATAAGACCCCCCATATTTATGCCCCCCACTAAGACCCCATCCAATCGGGCCGTGAATGAGTTTCATTTTCAAATGATTAATGGTCCTCCCGGCGTTTTCAATTCTCATTGTCACGATTTTAATAGGTTGGAATACGTTTTTAAGACGCTTTCACTTACTCACACGAGAATTATGCAACTTAGATGGAGTGCGGTGAGGATGGAGATTGGGTTCATGGAGAGATATTTTAGTGCCGAGTGGGCCAAGGCCACGTGGTGTTCGTCAGCACATCTGGGCCATCCATCTGTGTTTTGGACGGTTCAGATTTGTTGGAGTAAATTTACCCCTCAAAATTATAAAAACACCACCAAACAACCCAACATATCTGAATCGTCTAAAATACGGATGGACGGTCCGGATGAACCGACCGACACTACTGGCCTTGCCACCTAGCGGGCACCCGGCACTTAAAAATTTTCCGGGTTCATGGGTTGGGAGGCAAGCACATGGAGATGGATGAGGTGGGGTCAGAGAGAGAGAGTTACAGCTGGGGGTGTGGACATTTTGAATAATCATTAGGTGGACAAATGGGGCATGTTGGACAGGACAGATTGGATCACATTCAAGCCAATGATTTCCAATCTAGAGGCATCTTCTCTATTTTCTATCCAGTTTTTCTTTTCTCTCTCTCTTTGATCTGATCTTGATAACTGAGCAATTGTTTATCATATGTATGCTGTTTTCTTCGTTTATTATTTGTACTTTGAAAATAACAAGGAAGAAAAGGTTGACCATATTTTCAAGGTTCACCGAATGTCTGTGGCAAAACAATGGTGATGTATCTAAGGCGGACTGGTTTACATGTTGATCGATTTGGGCCTGTTGGTCTGATGTATCTTCACCCCACTTGTAGCGAAGAATCTCATACTTTGATTAACGTGTGGGAGTTACCAACTTCTCAATTTTCCGGGACGATTCAAATCGTTCAATGTATTTAAAACGTGCTTTTAAGGCTATATGCAAGAAATCATAAATTTAAAACGTGCTTTTAAGGCTCCATGTGAGGAATCATAAAAAAAAAGATCGGAAAGGGCTTGATCCGAGCAGTTTTCGATAAAAACTATACATATAAGATTTTTATGGAAGCTGCTCAGATCAAGCCTTTCCCGGTCATTTTTTTTTTATGATTCCACGCATAGAACCTTAAAAACATGTTTTAAACACATTGAACGGTTTGGATCATCAAAATTTGATCGGGAAAGGTGAGTTCCACACTTCAGCAAAGTGTGGGATCCCTCATAGGAAGGGGCCTCATCTTATATACATATAATATGTAGAACTGCAAATGAACCGAGCTGCTTATGACTTGGCTCGTTTGGTAATAGAGCCGAGTTTGAGTTTTAGGCTTGTTAAGCAAACGAGCTGTGCTCAAAACTCAAAAGCTTGGCCTGACTCACAAAAACTTGCTCGTTTGTATACAATTGACTCATTTAAAGTGTTTCGTGAAGTAAATTAACCGGGCTTAGCTCGTTTATAACTGAGCTGAGCTTGAACTTGAGTAGCAAAACACTACAAAGTTCATCTCGTTTCCACCCCTAACAATAATACAAATGACTAAAATTTTAGACCACAAGCTCCATGATATGATGTATTTTACGTTTTTGGAGATTTTATATAGATGGACTCATGGACACATCTAATTTGTTTCATAAAAAAATGTTACCTGAATTAGTTCTCTTGAGTACGTAGTTTATCTAATACTCATATTGGTCAAAATATTGTAGGGATACGTCAATTATAAGTTGAAGAGTCATTCTACTGAAAGTTTACTCGGCTGATAAAAGTAAAGAAGACGACAAATTAAAACAAAAAAACACACATTTCAGTGTACTTTTGACATTTTTTAATACAATTTCACACACTTTTATACACTCTCCTCTTATTTCAATAATTTTTTTAAATGTTAACGACTATACGTAGGCTGATTTTAGTATTTTCCTCGGTTAAATTATTGTAAGTTGCCTACTGTTAGCAATTGAAAACTGATCAAGGCTAGTAGGCTACCATAGCCGTTGTGCAATCAATGGAGTGAAACTTCTCCGCAAGAGTAACATGCGAAGTATGATTCTTAACCTACTAAAAAAAGTCCGATTATACCACCAAGAAAGCTCAAATGCTGATGGTGTAAAGTTGAAACCGGACCCGATGTGCCGAGAGGCGAATCTAAGAATTTAGTATAACGGTGACAAAAACGTATAATCAAAATGTTTCTGTACGTAATTTTATAGTAATTATAGATGTTTATTCTGGTTAAAAATCAATCGGGTTTGATTTAAATTATTTTGTTAAGCTATGTAATCGATCTACTGACTACTACACATATATTTAAGTGAATTTTTATTTATTTCGAAAACGTGATTCCAACTATTCACTTCGATCGCTAATGCATAGAACAATTTTGTAAAAATCAAGTTCATGAAAAAGATAAAATCACTGTAATACTATCGATCGATATTTTTGTGTTTTTCATTTTGTAGCATCTCATTCATGACAACCTATTACATACCCTGAATATAAGTTTAATTTCTCGGATCACCCGCAAGAAGACGATGGAGGATGATGGGCTACCCACCAAACAACATTAGCAGTGGAAGTTGAGTTTAGAGCCCCATAAGCATCATGGAAATATTTTCCAAGTGAAGGTGCCCATTTTTTTTTTTTTTTTTGTGTAAAGTTCCAAAAAAGTTGCTTAAAATCCGCGAATATCAACCAGATGAATAGTGAGAGCATATCCAGCCACGTTTCAAATATTTAAATTCATTCTTCAAATCTTCAAAATTAAGAATTGCACCTCTTCAACCATCCTTCATTTTAATTCTTCAAACTGCAGAATCTCGATTTTTTATATATGGAGAGTCCTCAAAATCATGAAGAATGTTCTTCATATCATATGTAGTTATAATGCACGGTATGACTTTTAATATTGTGGTGTATGGTAATAAAATTAGCACCATTAAAAACATATTAACAATATCTTTAAAAAAAATAAATGGTAAATATATTTGGGTGATATTGAAAAATTAACATTCAAAATTTTGGATAGATGATTGAGCTTTGAGTGTGTTATTTGAAAAATGAATATAGAAACGAAGCATTGTGGTTAGAGTTAAAGTTTGAGTGAATAGTATCACTCTTCAAATTCACAAATAGAGTAAAAAATAATATTTTGATTCTTCAAAATAATTTTTTTTTGAAGAATTGGGTTGGGGATGCTATAGGATGGGGATGGTGGCCTTCAATTTAGGACCTTCATGTGGATTCACTAGGCAGTCTAGGCCCATTACAAGAAACTCTATAATGGGCCAGATAGCAGTCCAGTTAGCCGCATGAATTACCCAAACGGGTCATCCGTTACTTGGATGAACGGCCTAGATTTCAAACAAAAGAGAAGAATTGTTTGCGCGAACAATTTGTTTTCAATTCGAACAGTTAAAAACACTTGTAGACGGCTGTGATTGCACGCAACAGCTGTTGTGCACAGACTGCACAACAGCAACCCTGCGTCCTAATTATTGTGATTACCATCAAAGCGTACCAAAAACAAAAATGCATTTTCCAATCCCTTTTCATTTATTTTTATCGGATAAAAAAAAAAAAAATCCCTTTTCATCCGATTGCAGTACCTTTTTTTGGACTATCATCAATCATCATGTTATCCCTTTGTGTGAATTAATAATTAAGAACAATAAAATTGAAAGTTAGTTCCGTACATGAATAAGAACGAAAAAAATGCGAAGATTGCAATTGAATAAAGGGAGCGTGCAAATAGCAATTCCCATAGAAAATGTAATTTATACTCTGAGAATTAAACTACTGCCATAACTCATTTATACTCTGAAAATGTAATTTATACTCAGTGTTCTCACCAACTGCTTCCGGATGGCTTCTCATTTTATGTATGGAGTAGATTTTTCAGTATCGTTAAGAACGTTGTTTCTAGCGATTATCAAACAGCGAAAACAACATAGTTGACGTTCTCATTACAAAAAAATGGTATCTGTTTCTGTCTCTTTTTAAATGCCCAACTTCGTAATCACCCTTTATGAAGATATCATCAGTATATTTTTAACCACTAATTTTTCAAAACAAATTTATTCAGGCGGACAAAATAAAAATGTATCAACTTTTACCAACTAACTTTTTAAAATGGACACTTTGGACGGTCCAAAGTCGAATACTGCACCATGAAAAAATGAGGGAGGGAGGGAGTTATTGAAATACTTCTTCTTCTTTTTTTTTTTCCCCCTTTTATTTGTTTTTTTTTTCCCTATCAAAGAAGAAAAATACGATTAAAATAGTAAGCCAGCAAGTAGGTTATGGGGAGTATAAAATTGACGGCCCACGCCACATGCTTATTATAATAACCTAATATCAAGTGGCCCGATAATTACGTTCTGATTTCATTATCATAGTTAAGAGAGTGTTTGGCCACCTCTTTATTGCATTTTCACCTTCTCATTTTCTCCTTTTGGGTGTTTGGGGGAGAACACCCAAAACTCATTCTCAAAAAACTCATTCTTGATTTTGAACAATCTAGGCAAGAAGTTAAAAAGAGGTTGGAGGCTACTTTTTCATTTCCACTTCTCATTCTCTTGTTGCAAAATGCATTCTGTATATTTCTCCCAAACACTTCTCCTAAATTCAAAACACATTCTGACCTTAATCCAAAAAACTAAAAAGCCAAAAAATTGAAAATGAAAAGCTAAAAAGTAGGCTCCCAAACACCCCCAGGTGGCCAAGCCCTATCGTGAATGAAAAACTATGAAAAGTCAACCCAATATGATCCCAACTGCCAGCAATATTTTCTGAAAAGGAGATCATGACTTGCACAACAAATCTTCCGAACAAAAACAACAACAAAAAACAAAACAAATCGCCAATAATGATTATCGGAATGTTGGAGACCACCGATCTTCCGCTCGTGAATGTATTTGGAGGAAGTTGGGACGAGTCATATCATCGTTAGAGCTCACCGTCCGTTTGTCACATCGCAATCACTAATTGTGTTTGCTTAATCCAAGGACTAGGGGACAAAACAATGCTTAGGAAAAATGAATACCGTTAATCATAATGTAATTAGTGAAGATGAGGAGTCCATAAGTAGTTTTCTACAGAAATTCCTGCTGCCCATACTGCAGGAAATCTTTGTCCAATGTGGCGGTGTTATTAATAA
The DNA here is from genome assembly GCA_963854785.1 of Vaccinium vitis-idaea. NCBI lineage: Eukaryota > Viridiplantae > Streptophyta > Magnoliopsida > Ericales > Ericaceae > Vaccinium > Vaccinium vitis-idaea. The sequence continues at coordinate 29,678,558 of OY978225.1, forward strand.
TATCTCTCTTTATTCATCAAAAAATTACAAATTCCCTCACATCTCAGATTCATGTGTGGAAGTAAATTATAATCTATTGTTGATAATTCAATTTCTCCCTCCGTCCGTATTTGTTGATCTACAAACATACTTTTTTCCGTCCCTTAAAATTTGTCTATGTTTGGAAGCAACGATGGAGATAGAGAGGTGGCCGCCGCCATCACAAGGTTTTTGAAAAATACAAGTTTATAAAACTGATGAACAAGTCTTGGTGTCTCTGACTTTTTCGAGAGAGAGAGAGGAGAGAGAGAGAGAGTGGACCTTTTATGTCACCTCTATGTAAAGGCAAACAAAAGAACAAGTCTTGATTTCATTACCCTGGCCTTTACCGGTGCCTCCCTCCCTAGTCCCTTCCTCATCAGCTTCGCAATATATCATTACTCTTTGCTGATTTTTCTTTTGGAAGTCAAATCCCCCAAAGAAATCAATGGCCTCTAGTTGGTTTCTTTTGGCGGCTTCAATTCTTCTCTCTGGCTTGGCAGAGACTTGCTATGGCGTTACCTTCTCTTCCCTTCAGAGAACCCTTGTGCTCTCTGCTTCTCCCACGCCCGGACAAGGTATCAAACCCCCCCCCCCCCCCCCCCCCCCTCTCTCTCTCTCTCTATATATATATATATGTATGTATGTATCTCTCTCCCTCTCTCTCACATATGTGTGCGTAGATGAAAGTACGAAGGTATATATGATCAGACTAGATTTAGTCAAACCACGAAACTTCGAATTGTCCTCTTAAGCTAATGCAATATCATACAATCCCAATCCAGGTACCTCGAATCTGAAATTCCTTCAACTCTGCTTTCCTCAATTTTTTTCTTCATTTTCTGTGAATAATATAATTTTGAAGTTTTTATTAGTAAAAGTTGGTATTGTTAGAATAGTTAGATTAGTTCCGAGACAAGCAATTCCAAGATGAGTTGACCCTGGCACTTGTTGGGATTTTTTTTGCTCATGTGAAATTCTTTGAAAATTGGAAAAAGAAATAGTTGGAGAATGAAAAACAAAAAGGAAATTTGATTGTTTTGGTGAGGTAATAAATGGGTCTAATGGTGTTTTTTACAAAGTCCAAAAGGTAGTTTTGTGGACATTAATTGGATGCATGGGTAATCTGGAATGGTTGCTGGCTTATGCATGGGAAAGTGATGCTTTGGCAGACAAAGGAAAAGGAGGAGTTAATGGCATGTGGCATTGACAGGGTATCGAGGTGCTTCACGGCATTTGAAGAGTTTCTGGCCGTTGTGGAGTTATTGTGCTTGAGCCAATGTAATGTATATATATTGGGTTTGTGCGGTGAAGTTATGTGAGAGATGAGAAGAGATTGAGAGACAGTTTGAGAACAACCGGAGAAGGGCACAAGGGATGGCAGCCCCGTGGGGGTTGCCGTGCGCTCCGGGGTTGTGAGTTTGAGAAGAGAAAATGTGAGGAAAAATAGAGTGTGGGTGGTGAGTGAAAAACTATGTATAGAGCCAAGTGTTTGGTGCTCTTTGGGTGGGTTTTTTTTTTCACGTCACATTGTATCTCTATTTTTCCAAATATAGTGAAGATATCTCTCTCTCCCGTGGACGTACCCGATTTGGGGAACCACGTAAAATATTGTGTCGTGTGTGATTTGTGCTTATGGTTTATTTTTTATGTGCTTCCGTTGCGGTGGAATTGGGGTGTGAAATCCCCAACAAGTGGTATCAGAGCTTATGGCAAACGATCTTTTGGGCGGACTGGTTTGGATGGGCTTGTGTAGAAGACTCTCGATGGAGCAAAATCCTAAGTGACTCGCGGTGGAGCAAGGTGCATGCGGCATGGTGGCGCGCAGCAAGGTGGCTCCCATTGGAATAAGGTGGCTCTCGATCGATGGAGTGGATGTGGTGGAAGGCCCGGGTTCAATGGCAGTGGGTGAGAGTACGAAGGAAAAAAAAAGGGTTTATGGTGGTGAATAGGCAAGCCGCGGATGGCTAGACGTTCACGCAAAGGAAAGATGGAGTGGTGAATAGGCAAGCCGCGGATGGCTACACTTTCACCCAAAGGCTCCCGGTGGTGGAAATTCTAGCGGATGACGGCATTGATGGCGTGGCCGTGGCTAGTGTCTTCCCACGGTTTTGATTCGTGGTGGCATAGATACCGTGGGAGAGTTGTGGATCTTTTGGATGAGTTCAAGCACAAGAGATGAAGTCACGATTGGCACCCGGTGAGTGGATGCGGTGCACCGGAGAGGGGGTGCGTGGCAAGCGAGTATGGCGGTGCATGTTCACATGCACAAAAAGGGGGTGATTGTTGGGATTTTTTTTGCTCATGTGAAATTCTTTGAAAATTGGAAAAAGAAATAGTTGGAGAATGAAAAACAAAAAGGAAATTTGATTGTTTTGGTGAGGTAATAAATGGGTCTAATGGTGTTTTTTACAAAGTCCAAAAGGTAGTTTTGTGGACATTAATTGGATGCATGGGTAATCTGGAATGGTTGCTGGCTTATGCATGGGAAAGTGATGCTTTGGCAGACAAAGGAAAAGGAGGAGTTAATGGCATGTGGCATTGACAGGGTATCGAGGTGCTTCACGGCATTTGAAGAGTTTCTGGCCGTTGTGGAGTTATTGTGCTTGAGCCAATGTAATGTATATATATTGGGTTTGTGCGGTGAAGTTATGTGAGAGATGAGAAGAGATTGAGAGACAGTTTGAGAACAACCGGAGAAGGGCACAAGGGATGGCAGCCCCGTGGGGGTTGCCGTGCGCTCCGGGGTTGTGAGTTTGAGAAGAGAAAATGTGAGGAAAAATAGAGTGTGGGTGGTGAGTGAAAAACTATGTATAGAGCCAAGTGTTTGGTGCTCTTTGGGTGGGTTTTTTTTTTCACGTCACATTGTATCTCTATTTTTCCAAATATAGTGAAGATATCTCTCTCTCCCGTGGACGTACCCGATTTGGGGAACCACGTAAAATATTGTGTGTTCTTTGTGCTTGCATGTTGTTGTTATTTTTATTGTGCTTCCGTTGCGGTGGGATTGGGGTGTTGAAATCCCCAACAGCACTAAGCGTACTTCGTTGGGCCAAAGGCGTCTTTGCAATATTATAATTTTGAAATCTTTGTGGTGAAATTTGTAATTTACCGCCCGTGGGCTTGTCCGGGCTTGTCCCAGAGGAAGGAGTCAGCCCTTGCTTACAAGTGGGCAGGGTTTGATACTTTGATTACTCTTCAGGGCAGGTACCGCGATTTACCTGGTGGGTCGGCGCGGTGGTTGCTTCGGCTCATCCATCCAGAGGTTTACACTCTTAGGCGGGTCTAATTAGTGGCCCTCCAATAGGGTGGTTCCTTCATCAATTGTTAGTTTGTTACACCATTCGTGCAGGTACGCTAATTAGGGGACGGGAAATTTCGCTACCTTAGAACAGTAGGAATTTGTTCATTTCAAATCATTCCAATGTAAATGTTGCTATTAAAATTTTTATGTGAGTGAAATGGAACTTTTGCAGTGCTGAAAGCTGGGGAAGACAAAATGACAGTGACATGGTCATATAACCAAACCTTCCCAACAGGCACAGACTCAACCTACAAAAGCGTTACGGTCAAGCTCTGCTTCGCACCCGTAAGTCAAGTAGACCGCAAATGGAGGAAGACGGTGGACGACTTAGCAAAGGACAAGACTTGCCAATTCAAGGTGGTGTCCGGACCTTATACCCCAGACTCCTCTTCCTCCACTTGGATCATAGAGAATGACGTGCCTACCGCGACTTACTTTGTGAGGGCATATGCTTATGGCTCGGATGGTGTAGAGGTTGCCTATGGCCAAACCACTGATGCTCATAAGACTCAGAACTTGTTTGAGATCAAGGGGATAACTGGCCGCCATGCCTCAATTGATGTTGCATCGGCATGTTTCTCTGCTTTCTCCATTGCTTCCTTGGTTTGCTTCTTTTACATTGAGAAGAGGAAGGAGAAAATGTCACAGCAGAAATGAAAAGGAGGTGATTTTAAATTTGGATTACATATGTGGTCTTTCATTTGTCTTATTTACCGTTATGGCTGCTTCACAGTGCTATTTTAGCTAGAATCTGTTTGTGTGTTTGAGAATGTAAGAGAGAAATGCTCTATGATAGTTGATGACCAAACTGGTTTATCCACAATGCTACTTTGCTGTAATGGATCAATGCCACTGACCTTTCACTGCTTTGAGGATGAATGATCTGGTAGACGAGTTTCTCTGGAAGTTTTTTGGTTGCCTGCACACAAAAGTCTTATTGAGAAAAGATAAAATACCGCATATCAATTGCATAGAAGAATGCCAGAATTCAAAGAAAATAACCTGAAAGTATCTCTTGCGCAGTAATGGCTCACAACCAACATCTGCAATTGATTTTCCCAGTTGGGTATGCGAATTGAATCCTCCGGCTTCATAGGCTAAGAAGCTGTGTTTTTCGTCAGGCAATTGGTGGCACACTTTGGAGCGACCCAAGAGAATTCATCTGACTCAAATAAGCAGATCCAAAATGAGAAGCACAGCTTTCTGATGAAAAAAACTCAATCGCTACAAACATTTGTGTCTGTCTACAGTATTATCAATTTTAGTTCACCATCTGATGTGGCAACTGTCATCTCTGGTTAAACTCCGGGGGATTGAATTATGGGCAGGTTGAGAAGCGCCCAAGATCGCAAAGAAAAACAAGAGCAAAAGACGGTATCTGCAAAAGTATGGACTAGTAGCAACTTTTCAACACGGATGCTAAGAATTTGAAATGCCTTGAATCCATAGAATATTACGCAGAAATTCGTAACATTTGCATAAAAGTTCATGCTATTTGGTTAGAATTCCATATCGTCAAGACAAAAACTCTTTAACATATGAATTTAATTTATGAGCTAATGTTATCAATCATTATACGAAAATTATGAGTTCAAGACTTGTAGTGGGCTGAATTAGCAAAGGTCCACTGGGCTCAACTAGCCCTTTGGCCGTACAAGAGCCATGAGAGGGATCAGCACCGCCGAGCGAGATAGGGGCTTGGCGAATTTCGTATCAGCAGTCAACACAAGGAAGATATCAGACGTGTCGCACGGTTGTTACCAAGCCGGTGGTTTAGTTGCATGTCGCGTCGGAACAAGCGCCTCGGAAGAACGTTGAAGCGACCTTGGGATCGCCTCTTGGTCCTGCCAAGCCGCGCCTACCAAACTGGTGGGTTCTGGGGCTTCAGGCTCGCCACCAGTTATGACGACCGTTGCAAAGTCGAGTCCACCGAACCATTGGGTATCGCTGGACCTCGGCTTGTGCTGGTCGCTTTAATACTAGGGGCTCGGCATTGCGCATACTGACGGCGACTACATGACCACGTGATAGACCGGAGAGTATTCCCAAACCCATTGACTTATCAGGTGTGTCAAGTGTGACGTCCCCCGAAGCGGCGGGTCTACCCGAGACGTTCCGACTCGACCATGTGCTATGTCAGGTACGGGCTATGCGCGTGAGGGACACTAGCAGCTTGGTGAGTAAGTAAGCCTTTGCCTATAAAAGGCCCACTCATCGAGACCTCATTCGGGATCTCTCTCTCTCTCGCTGAAACTCTACCCCTCTCTCTCTTGAATTCCGGCTTTCCTTCTCCTTCTTCGATCACTTACTAGACCGTCAAAGTGCCTTCCCGGACTCCCAACGGTCCGAGCTCGGCACTAACGTGGGTGCTCAGTGTGCAGGTCGTCTTCTCAGCCCAACTCTCAAGACTTAGGTGAGGTTCAACCAACTCACCACCTCTCCGTACAGAACTAGAAGCTTAAAGGGATAACTTCGGTGAAGCGCATTCTACAAGACTAATATTACATTTTTTTTATGCAAAATATTATGAATTCAACAGATTCGAGGGAATGCCTACCCTGCACACCTGTATCGTAACATTTCCCTCTTTTGATAATTGTCACTTGTGAAACTATAGAAAGTTTCATTTGTTTGCTATTGTTGACTTTTATTTCATATGCAGCAACATGTAACATGTTAATTAATACCCTAATATCACCTTCCTGAATAAAAAAATTTCCTCTTCCTTTACTTAACTTTTTTTTCTCCTAGTCTACCACACAGAAATCAGTAGTTAATAAGTATGTAGTTAAGGTTCCTTGAAAAGTCTAAATTCAACTACAACAAAATGCAATTAATTGAGCATGCATTTGGCCTAAGCATCTTTGACATTGAGAAGATCAGAAGGAAAGCTTGAAAGATTTAAAATCTGATGTGATTTCAACTTTGGAGTTGTTTTCAGAGATGAGTAATGGATAATGATTAGGGCAGGTCAAAGTCTTAGGGTCCTTCAGTAACAAATCACAAAAATGGCCAAGAAATCAACTAGCAACTCCATAGGAAGATGCTTAATTTTGGGCATATTGTGCAAGTAAAGTTACATCAACCTAAACAGATCATCTCCAATCGATAACAGTATATTAATTCAATGATTGATAAAAATTGCGTGCAGGTCTTGATGTTATTGGTGAAACTAAGAGGCTCCTTAACCCTAACGTCTACCGAATGAACAAGAGGGAAGTGCACTAAATACGTGTCGTAGGAACTTGATGCATTTTAGATACATAAGTACCAACTAGCATGCTCAGTTTATTTCTAGTTTTGCTAGTGAATCTCTATGGAAGGAACTCTTCTCGCCTTTCCCATAAGTTGGGATCTCTTTGAACTGCCCATGCATTGATGAACACTCTTGTTCTTGGAGGAATATCATAACCTCCCAATTTAGCACTCTCACTTAATACCCTAGGAGCTAAAAAAGGAGCTCGAGGATGCAATCTAAGAGCCTTGTTGACAACACATTTTAAGTAGTCCATTTAACCAATTTCATCTCGATCAAACTCGGATTTCTTCGCAATCGCTCTTCTTGCACTTTCCTATCTTAGTTGAATTTTTCATCAACATTGTCATTGTTAATTGCCCAACATGGTTGCTGAAATACTATGGGTTCCTCCTCGAAACATGTCATGTAATTTGAAAGCACGAACGATTATCAGAACTAATAAAGTAGACATGGAAGGGCAGAAGGGGGAGGAAGAGAGATAAACCAGTAAAATTGTTTTAAGACGGTTTTGACTGATATCCATTCCAATCATGCATTTCTTTTGAAATTGGAACAAATTTTCAACAAATCAAATCTTATCAGACAAGTCATCATTTCCTTTGGAACTCCTATGTTCTTCAATGAAATCATTAAGGAAAACTTCTAATCCATCTTAAGTGTGTCTGAGTCTCTCAACAAAACCAGTTAAAACATTTATCCACCCAAGAGAAGGGAAAAAAATCCTGGAGGCGGAATTCTTCCAGATGCTCCGTTGTAGTCCAAGATTACTCAAAGATTATTTTTCCTATTATCTTCTCATTTGCACTTTCTACGTAGAACGCATCTGGATATCTTCTCAATCAACATTGCAACTTCTTCTTCTCTAACTGAATGGATTGACTGCACCCTATTGAGGCGCAAAAGCTGACAAATCTTTCTTATTTTCTTCCAATAGTCACCATGCATAGCAAATCCTACGTCAGATATTCCTACGCTATGTGTTCAGCAGCCCTTGTTTGAGGTCTATTTGAGAAAATAACGTCATGGGTTGCCATCATGTCTTTGGCTATCTCTGCAGATGCGACAATAGGAGTGGGAGCACGACCCAAGTGTCACAAACATTATAGGGCCACTAGTGTAAGGCGACGTGCGTTGCACGTTGCCGCGTGCTCAATGATAAGATTTCGATCAAATGAAGTAGGAAACTTTTTTATTGTATAGACATTGGTATCGATGCATGTCATAGACATTGATTCATTTCATTACAGGGGTGATCTCAAAGAAAATAACATAACCAAACAATATGTAGCCATGTTTTGAAACACAACTAAAACCCCTTCTTTCACCACATATGTAGTATCTATTTCCTTGCTCAACTTTGGCTAGCTCCATGATATTTACACCATTTATTGACATGCCGCTAGAAAAAACAAATTCTTTCAGCGCATCGCATAAATCCAAATCCTAGAACAACACAAAGAAAAAAGACATTTAATAGGATCAGAGAACAAACAGATGCAAATTTTTGGTAGGAAGAACAAACAAATCATGACAAAGACACTAACACGGGGTTTTGAGCACCATTGACGATTCAAACCCAACTCTAGATGATATATGAATTTATCCATTCAATGAGAGCACACGAAAATGTCACCAAATGGAGCATTAAATCTAATCAAGCTAAAAATGAAACCTTTGTGAAAAAGTTAACCCACTCTCCTTCCAAAAGAAACATTTTTGACACAGTCCACCCATCTTGGAGACATTTTCGGTGCTCTCATTGATTCCTCATAAACTGGTCATTAGTGCAGCTACTTTATACATAGTTTGAAGCTACCTATTTGAGCTTTGAGTTCCCCAAAGGCCAAAAGGATGCATGTCAAATTTTTATGATGACTATGAGTATGGACTCCTAAACCGATTTCTCAAAGGTTGCACATATAAAAGATCACCAATGTCCATCCTAAAAACTACCATTGGGTCTCCAAATTAAAATTCCAGAAAAGCAGTCATCAATAATCTAATAATCAAACATACACATGGGTTCAGTTAACATATGAATAATTCAAATTCAATGGGTATCTGTGTGAATGTGTACGCCAAATTAATAGCATGATGCTCTAGTTATGAGGACCGCCACTTACTCCTCGAGTTTCTTGGTTAGTATTTTGCGGATCAAAACAACAAAAATGATCAAATAGGCTACTTTTTAATTGAAAATCAAAGCATTCCAACTAATATGACCGAGTAGATAAACAGCGTGACTGTATAAAGAATTGATGAACAACAAAAATGAAAAAGAAGAGAAGGAAGTACCTGTGATTTCTTTAACATTGACAAACACTAAAAGAAGAGAGCAGATAGAGTACTGATTAACCTGCAACAACAAAAAGTGTAAAAAATAGTAATAAGTTTAGGCGAAGAAATAAAATAGAAAAAAACGTAAACGATCTTCGTGAAGCAGCCAAAAAAAGTGATTATCCGTTGCCATACGCGCATGCTTCAGTCTTCAGTTTTGGGTGAGACAAAGAGATCGACATGGATGTATCTTGTCAACAAAAAAACTATCTGGGTGAGAGAGAAAACAGGATTAAGAAAAAAGTAAATCTGAATTTGCATTGAAGAACTAAACTACTAAAGAAAAAACCAAGTCTTTCCTTACTTGTATATTGAAATGAAGGTTGTAATCCATTTGAGACCATTGGCGTCCACCATTATTAGCAGTAGCACCACCATCACTGCGGCAACCAGCACCTTGAGATCCCATTGTCTTAGTTCCCATTCATCAACCCTCTAAACCACCATAAATCAGTTCGCCCACAAAATAATCTCAAACCCTTTATCGATCCAACATTAAAAAAAAAAAAATCAGTTTCCCAATAAATCGATCTAAAACCCTTCACTAATTTTATAAACAAAGAGTAACTAAAACCTCAAATCAACAATCTGAAAATCCCCTACCGTCGACTCATAGAAAAGACTTCAACAAAAATTATACATCATCAGAACATCCACAAACAAACCACTCGTAAACAGAAAAATTGAGAGGAATTAGAAATAAGCCCAGATCAAATCAAAACAAATAAGCATAGAATTTATTGATCAAAACTACTTGTTTAAAATAGGAATTTAAGTAGTGGAACTCACCTGAATAAGAAGTTATAAATCCCAGAGAGAAAATTCAGAAATGGATTAGCTTGCATGCAACCCAACATTCTCCATAATCCAAGGGAACCCAAAAGCCATTCTTCTGTTTGTAAAAACCAGTTCCCTCAATCTAATCTGAGACGAATTTATAGTTATATGAGGATACAAAAACAGATCCACATTCTATTTTCTGATTTTGTAGAAGAAGTTGGGTTTTCTTTGGTCTTACCGTGAGAGAGAGAGAGAGGGGAGGATTTTCATTCTTGAGAAGCCTCTCTTTCTAAAAACCAGGCAATTGATAGGGATTTTTTCTTCCTTGTTAAGAGATGATTCATTCACTGTACCAGAGAGGGACAGAGAAGGACGAGGCAAGGATGGTCTACTTTGCATCTCACGGCTATAGGTATAGGATGTCATAATAGAGGTGGAATTCAGTATTTGTTTCTTACTAACTGGATGCCCAAAACCAATTTTTATTGTACCCTGTTATTATCCTTTCACTGCCCGCCGTGTCCCTCCCAAGACATTCAATAGAAAAGATAGATTTTGTGTACTTTCATCCCTTAAATTAGGGAAAAAGAGAGACTTTTGTTCAATTGTTAAGCATAAAACAGGGAAAAAGCCGAAAATAGGGTGTAGTACAAAAGCTTTTCGAGTACTAAGGGGGTGAAATTTGGCTAAATTCAAAAAATTGTTTTTTTGGTTTTGTCCTTATTAAAAAAAAATTGCATTTGTTAGTTTTCGGTTGATTTTTTGTGGTTTCTTGGCTTGTCTCGACGAGAGAAATCTATAAAGTATAAAATTATTAGCCAAACTTAAAGTTTTGTGAATAAAGACGAAAAAATTATGGCAAAAAATTGGTTTTTTGGATTATTTTTCGTCTTTATTCACAAAACTTTAAGTTTGGCTAATAATTTTATACTTTTTATACTAACAAATCAAATTTTATGGGAAACCAGTTTTATGGATGTTTTGGATTTAACCAAAAAATCAAATTTTACCCGTTTAATGTATTTTCTAGGTGATTTTATGGGAAATTTTTCTGGGTGATACTGTACCGGACCTCAAAAGAAAAAGAAGGGCTTTACTTGTTCTTGTTGTAGAAGCAATCTCAGAATTTCTTGAGACACACAATGCGAAAATCCAGGGACATCTGTGCACGGTACTCTCATCCCACTTTTATATATAGGTCATTAGGTCTTTAAATGGTTCTTAGAGTGTTGAAAAACTATCCTAACATGGCAATGAAATTACAAAAATACCAAAGGTGGCAAGCAACCACACTTGTCTTTCCTTTATATACAAGTGTGTTGATAGGTTTGAGAAAGGGTGTGGAGAGACTCTTGATAAGGTGAGCCTAGACGGTGCAGGTGCCCAATTATAGGAAGCCTTGGCGGCAATCATGGAAAGTTGATTATTTTTCCACCCTTGAAGAATAAGAGCTTGCAGAGGAGGGATGATCAACGTCCATATTTTTTGAGTCTTTGACATAATCCAACGAATAATCAAATTGATACGACCAACTTCTTAGCGACTACCTTTTTTTTTTTGGGTGCAATGGAAAATGAGTCACTACTTTTGACATTTTATGAGTCAGGCTTATTTGCTCTTACAATTCACTCATAGTTCACATTTAGAAACAAACACCAAATTGAACCATGCATATATGATCATATGGGGATTTTTTTTTTCAAAATAGTAATAACTTCATTGATAAGAAACACGGGTACACAAGAAAATCATTTAGAAATAGCGTCCATCCATAATCAAATGATTATAAAGCAACAAAAGAGGCTAGTGTTCCCAGGTACAGGCACCCAGTCCGCTACTATCTCTCCTAGCCAAAGAATGGGCCACCCCATTCGCACTCTTACACACATGCAAAAGAGAACTCACACAAATTAAAAACCTTAACACCGGTAGCAGCGATGAAGGGGATAACATTGTTGGAATCGAAACCGGCACCATATTCACACGCCTATGAAGGGGACCGCCACCATCATTGCCTTCCATCGTCAAAGGACCATTGTTGGAATCTAAACCGAAAGAAAGAAACAAAGCGGATAACACTAAAAAACTCTCAAATTTGATATTGGGAGAGAAAACCCTCACTTATAAAGGAGGGGTTATTGAAAGTGAGAAAAAGCCATCATGGAGGAAGGAAACAACCATCAAGGGTAGATTCTTTCTTCCTACCGCCTCATAAGGGTGGTGAAAACCCTAGGAGGAGGGAGGGGATTATATGGGAATCGGATCTCCAAATACTGCGAGAACGAGATCTTTGACCTTTTTTGATTGAGTATACCCATCACCATTCTTGTAAAACGCATCATGGACGCGTGCTATATTGAGACCTCTCATGAGGAGATCTTTGGATACCACAGTTGGATTTATCATCTCTTCATTGATGTCCTTCCATGAATTCTCAACTCTTTTATACAACTCACAGATGGCCTCCGACTTTGATACTCCGTGTTGTTTCATGTAGCACTCCACTCCTGTAGCCACGTTGCCTTTCTTTTCTTGAGAAAATTGGTCTAAAGGCCAAGTTTGGGGCTTTAAATGGTATTTAGTCCAGCTTAACTTATTTTAATGCCTCTAATACAATGATAGAAAATTTTTGAGGGCTCAAGGACAAAACTAGACAAAAATACCCTTAATGAAGCTCATCACTCACGCGCACCATGTCTGTCTTCTTGGTGTTGACCGGCTAAAGCCCATCACTTTTCTCGTCACTTTCCCGACAATGACCCATCACTTCCCATCATAGTCAGACCCTCTCTCTCTCTCTCTCTCTCTCTCTCTCTCTCTCTCTCTCATGCGTGACATTGCGGTGGAAATTGTGTGGGAAACTAGGAATTGGTTTGAGAGATGAGAGAGAAACTGATGGGCATTGGTATTAATTGATGGGACAAGTGAGGACATCTCTCTCTCTCTCACAGCGTGTGTAGTAATTGATAGGGTGAGACAAAATTAATTTCTCTCTCTTCAATTTTGGGGTTCAATTTTAGGGGGTTTAGGCTCTTTGGGGTAGGGTATAGTGGGTTTAGGCATTTTGGGTTTAGGCACTTAGGATGCACTTTCCAATTATAGGGTTTTAGTTGTTTAGACACTTTCATAGGGTACCCTAGTGTTTTAGGCACTTTCATAGGGTATCCTAGGGTTTAGGGTGCACTTTCCAATTATAGGGTTTTAGTGGTTTATACACTTTTTTAGGGTACCCTAGGGTTTTAGGCACTTTCATATGGTACCCTAGGGTTTAGGTTTAGGCATTTTCATTAGGTTTGGGGGTTTAGGCACTTTCATTGGCTAGTGGGGGCATTTTTGGAATGTGTAGGTGATTTGTCCTCTTGGCATTAAGGAAAAAATTGATGTCCTTGTTGCATTAAAGACCCCTTTACTATGTCCTCCCAAAAAACGGACCCTCTTTTCTTCTACCCAAAATTACAAGAATCAATTGTTAGACTAGAATTTTGACTTGGAACTTGGAAGGGAACTATAAGGGGAACGGGGTCCCCTGTAGCGAGGGCCCCTCGGTGCCAATTTCAGAGCACAAACTGATGCCGTTGGGGGCGGGCAACTTAGGCTCTGTTTGGTTGTTAGGGAAGAGAAAGGAAAAGAAAAGAAAGGAAGAAAAGAAAGAAGGATTGAGGAAAGTTAGGAGGAAAATTTTTAGTTAAAATGATTTAGCTTAGTTATGTTTCCTTTCTTTTTTTCTCTCAACCAATCAAAGGAAGAGGAATTTTTTATATTTAATTTCCTTTCCTTTCCTTTATTTTCCTTGGGTTCGAAACCAAGCCTTACACAACCTTTCAGCTTTTGCTCCTTTATCTCTCACATAGAGTAAGGGATGGTTCCATCGGGGTTCCACACAAACGATCCAATCATTTCATAATTTTAAAATAATTATTCCAATGGTCTTGGAGAAAATAAATCCCATTGGATATTTGTACATACTTAATTGATCTAATTTGTTCAACTAACTTATTTAAAATTGGGTTAATGACCTAGACACCCCCTGTAGGTATACGTTTTCCACCATACACCCCCTGCAAGAAAAAAACCTACGACAACACCCCCTCTATCTTTCAAACTTTACCCCAAGACCCCTTCCGTCTCGAATGTCAAAGTTCCGGGTCATGTTTTGATGATCCAACCCATTCAAGTTGTTTAAAACATGGTTTTAAGGGTGCTCGCGAGAAATCGGCTCAAAATATGATACATGAAAAATTGTTTGGATCAAGCACTTTCCGATCATATTTTGAGCCGATTTCTCCACGGGTACACTTAAAAGCATGTTTTAAACAAATTGAACGGTTTGGATCATTAAAAAAACTGATAGTTCAAGACGATTTTAGACGAAAGGGTGACGGAAGGGGTCTTGGGGTAAAGTTTGGAAGATAGAGGGGGTGTCGTCGTAGGTTTTTTTTTCTTGCAGGGGGTGTTTGGTGGAAAACGTATACTTACAGGGGGTGTCCAGGTATATAACCCTTTAAAATTCAGGACGCTATAATCAGAAAGAATCTTGAAAAAAAAATTATACAATTGTGCAGTCGGTAACCACTTGATCTGAACCGTAAGTGTCGCATGGCTCGTTGAGAAGAACATTCAGTGAAAAAATCATCTTGACTAGACATTAATAGGTATCAAAAAACTAAGAATATGAATGTTTTGATAACTATGGATGTCCGATCAGGATAACTTTTTTTACTGAATGCTCTTCTCAACGAGCTGGTTCAAAGGGAGAAGTTCGAGTGTTGCTTGGACTTGCTCCATGTTCTTCATTGTTGATTGAGGACTTGAGGGTAGAGCACTCATACTCGTAAAGGGAGTGCAGTTGGGGTTACATCAAGCTTTTCTTTAGGATGGTTCAGTTTGAAGCCAATGTGGAGATTTGTTGAGTGTGGCTTTAAAATGGCGTTCGCAGCATCTCTGGATCTGACCAAGGTAATGGTGGTCCGGACCAGCACTCGCAATACAATTCTAGAGGTCCCAACAGTGCTCGTCCGGAGTTGGTCAGGACTTGGCCGGACGAAGGGTCCTGGAACACTTCTATAGGTCTCAGCAACCTTGGTCCGGACCAAGGTGACGTACAACAGCTTATATTGACAACACATGAAGAAAATCTACATGATCTTGAAGACCTAATATGAGATCTTTCTAAACGCAGAAAATGAGAAATGCTTTCATTGAACGTAAAGATGTAACCAACTCTCTAACTAACTACACTATAAACACCAGTAGGAGCAGCACACGTGGCAATAGATTTGTCAACAGACTTAACTCCTTCTTGGCTAGTTAACACTCCCCCACAAACTGATGCTAGGAGGCAATCAAGCTTCAGTTTGTCTTTGAGAAACAGAAAACGTGCAACAATAAGTTGCTTAGTCATAATGTCAGCAAGTTGAAACTATGAAGGTACATGACGCACTTGAAGTTGCTTTTGAGCTATCTTTTCACGAACAAAATGAAAATCCACCTCAATGTGTTTAGACCTAGCATGAAACACATGATTTGTGGCCAAAGAAATGGCAGAATTGTTGTCACACCATAAGACTGGAGCAGAGGAAAAAACCAGAGCATGAAGGTCCTGAAACAATTGTAATAACCATACTAACTCAGAAGCAGCATTAGCTAAAGCCTTGTACTTAGCCTCAGTGGAGGATCTAGCAACTGTAGCCTACTTCTTGGTGGACCAAGATACCAAATTAGGACCAAAATGGACACAATAACCTCCAGTAGAACATCTATCACTAGCATCCCCTGGCCAATCTGCATCAGAATAGGCTGACAAAGAGAGAGACCATTTGCAAAAGACTAAACCCTGGTTCAAAGTACCCTTAACATAACGCAGTATACGCTTAACAACAGTGAAATGGGAATCAAGAGGCATATGCATGTGTTGGCATACACTATTAACAGCATATGATAGGTCTGGTCTAGTTATGATAAGATATTGCAGTGATCCAACAAGAGATCTATAAAATTCTGGATTAGGCATAAGAGAGGAAGCAGATTCTGGATCAAGTCTAAGGGAAGAAGGTGTGGAACATGGTCTATAATCAGTCATTCCAGCTTTGGCAAGAAGGTCAAGAGCATATTTTTGTTGGAAACCAAACCAGTAGTAGTTTTAACTACTTCTATGCCTAAGAAGTAATGAAGAGGACCCAGGTTCTTGAGGGCAAAGGCAACGCTCAGTTTAGTAACAAGATGATTAATCAAGTCCTGATTATTACCAGTAAATAACAAGTCATCCACATATACCAAGACATAAACCAGATCTGAATGTTGATGGAAAATAAATAATGATGAATCTGCCTGACTGTTTTGAAAGCCAAGAGTCATAAGTTGCTTGGATAACATATCATACCAGGCCCGTGGTGCTTGCTTGAGGCCATACAAAGCCTTGTGTAAACGACATACATGATTAGGAAATTCAGCATGCACATAGCCTTGAGGTTGTCTTAGAAATACCTGTTCTTGAAGTTGACCATGGAGAAAGGCATTGGAAACGTCCAACTGCCTAATAGGCCAATAAAAATGAAGAGCCAAAGAGAGAACAACTCTAATGGTTGGCTGCTTAACAACAGGACTGAAAGTTTCAGAGTAGTCCACTCCCTCAGTTTGTTGAAAACCCTGAGCTACAAGCCTAGCTTTGTAGCGAGCAATCGTATCATCTGAGTTCCTTTTAATCCTAAAAACTCATTTACACCCAATTATAGGAGCTCCATGAGGTGGTTCTACAAGACTCCAGGTGCCTTGAGACATGAGTGCAGTATACTCATCAGTCTTAGCCTGCCTCCACTCAAGGAAGGCCATAGCTTCTTTAAAAGACACAGGTTCAGTAACTGGTGGAGATTGAACTAAAAGAGAAAAGGGGATTTTGGGAACAGATATGCCACTCTTGGACCTAGTAATCATAGGATGAGATGGTCTATTAGAAAGAGAGATAACAGGAGAAGAAGTTGACACTGCAGGGTGAGAAAATGAACTTGGTACCACTGGAGAGGAAGTAGGGAGAGGAGAGGAGGAAGGATTAAAGGAAGGGAAGGAGAAACAGAGGGAGTTATAGGAGAGACAGAAGCTATAGGAAAAGAAAGAGAAGAAGAAGGAATAACAAATGATGGCATACTAGAAGAAGATGAAGACTTTGGTAATGCAGAAGAAATGGTTAATGAATGGTAAGGGAAGTCATGTTCAAGAAACTTAACATGCCTAGACAGATACACTTTCTTGGTAACAGGTTCTAAACATCGAAACCCTTTTGTACCTGAAGAATACCCAAGGAAAATACATGGTTGGGATCTTGGTTCAAGTTTATTTGAGGTGTATGGTTCAAGATAAGGAAAACAACAACAACCAAAGAGCTTTAGGTGTTGATAGTCTGGTGGATGGTTGTATAGTTTGTGATAGGAAACTTCAAAATTCAAAGCTGAGTGAGGTAAACGATTGATTAGATATAAGGCAGTAGTGATGGCTTCAAGACAAAATTGAATTGGCATGTTAGCTTGTTGGAGCAAAGTGATTGTTGTCTCTATTATGTGAGCATGCTTTCTCTCTACTAAGCCATTTTTCTGTGGAGTATAAGGACAAGAAGTTTCTTGAAGTATACCAAATTTGGTAAAAAAGGCTGTCATGAGTTTATTTAGAAATTCTCCCCCACAATCTGACCTAATGGTCTTGATAGAGGAACTAAAGTGATTGAAAACAAAAGCATTAAAAGCTTGAATATGAGCAGACACATCACTTTTAAAATGTAACGGAAACAACCAACTATATCTAGTGAAGTCATCAACAAGTAAAAGATAGTATTTATAGCCTGAAAAGGAAGCAATAGGGGCAGGACCCCATACATCTGGATGAATGAGTTCAAAAGGAGATAAAGTGTTTGTAACAGATGCAGGAAATGAGAGTCTATGACTCTTTCCTTTATTACAAGCATAGCAATTGAGAGTATTAAAAGAGGAAGGTATAACCAAACTGTATTTAGTAGACAAGTGTTGTAGAAGAGCACCATATGGATGGCCCAATCGTCTATGCCACAACTCAGCAGATGATGACAAACTAAGAAGTGCAGTGGCAATAGAGGAGAACTTAGAAGAAGGCAGAAGGGGATAGAGACCTTGGTGGCAGGGCCCCTTGCGTAGAACCTGATTGGTGGTCATGTCCTGAATGACATAACCACAAGAGTAAAAAATGATACGACAATTATTATTCAAAGCAAAATTGTGAACAGACAACAAGTTATGAGATATTTGGGGAACATGTAAAACATGGTTAAGATGAAAGTTTTGTGTGGGTAGAGGATTAAGACCTTTACCTGAAGTAGAGACTGGGATGGATTGGCCATTACCAACAATGACAGTAGTAGGAGCATTGTATGAAGGCGCAAAGATATGAGCTGGATTATTTGTAACATGGGCTATTGCTCCAGAGTCAAAGTACCAAGGTGTCTGTGAAGAAGCTATTGCAGTTCCCGTAACATGTGGTGGATGAGCAGGTTGTTGTGAACCAATGGACTGAAGTATAGGTGAATAAGGCATGTATGGAGGTGGTGCTGAATATGAACCCTGAAATGCAGAATATGAGCCATCTGTGTTAACCATAAAGACTTGTGGTCTTGGTGAAGGGAAGCCAGCATGATAAACTGGTTGACCAGGCATATTCTGAGTAAGAAGGTACTGGGAATAGACAAGTGGACTTGCACCAAATGAAGCTCCATAGTAAGAGGATGGAGGTTGTGAGGATGGAGGTCTAGAGTTGAGATCTTGCCTGTAATAACACCTATTACCTTGATGATTGTTTTTGCCACAGATTTGGCAACTGTCAGAAGAAGAGTTGTTGTTGTTCCAATTGTTCCTTGACCCTCTAAACTTATTTCCCTTAGAGCATCTCCAATGCATTGTTTTTCCTTCAAAATGAAGACCCGAAGTGACATATCCAGGGGAGATTTTGTAATTTATGTCCTCTTTTGCTCAAAAAGTTATACTTTTTGGAGGGACCCATCCTCCTTTTTAGAGAATTGGTTCTTCAAATCTATTTTGGTTCTTCAAATTTGAAGAACCAAGAGTAGATTTGAATAGCCACCCAATGATCCATTTTGTCCCATTTGACCAGTCTGAGCAAACTAAGGTCCTTGTTGACCAAACTGTACTGGAAACTGAAAAACTGAGCCTGAACTAGCAGTAGGTGCAGTTGTGGTGATTGGATGACCAGAAGAAGAATGAGCTGTGTTGTTTGAAGATCTAGAGGTATGTTGTGCTACTAGCAATGTAGAAGTGTCAACTGTATCCTGGCACAGATCCTCAACCATAAGCATAGAGTATAGAGCACTGAAAGTAAGAGGTGTTACTTCTGCCTTGGTTCAAATGGCTTGTTTAAACGTATGATAGGTTTCATATGGTAAACCATTCAGAGTATGGAAAACCACATCCTCAACATCCATATGTGTTCCAGAAGCTTCAAGCTTTTGTAATAGTCCTTTAATAGTATCTAGATACTGTTCCATAGGTGTGGTTTTCTTGATAGTATACAATCGTCTCTTTAAATCCATAACATGAGTGTGAGACAGAGAGGTAAACTTTTCTTCTAATTTTGACCGCACCTCACAAGTATGGTGAGTTCCAACGATATGTGAAAGGATTGAAGGTGTTAGGGTTGCGATTAGACAAGATAGAAGCATGCGATCTACTATATCGCATTTTACATAGTCAGGATTAGGTATTTTATTTCCTGAAGAATCTAGGGTTTTAGCAGAGCAGCTTCAACTTGAGGTTTCCAGGAAAAATAATTAGTTGAATCTAACTTGATAGTGATAAATGACTGGAAATTTGTGATAAGAAACGTGAGAGATTGGGGCAAATACTCAGTAGAAGACGAAGATGAAGCTGCCATTCTTGATCTTGAATGCATGAACTGTGATGATGAACTGTATGAGTACGATTAAGATTATGCGCAGACTTGTGGATCTTTGGATCGAATTGGTTAATGACTTTCGTCTTGTAATTGCTCTGATACCATGACAACAAATGAAGAAAATCAACATGATCTTGAAGACCCAATCTGAGATCTTTCTAAACGCATAAAATGAGAAATGCTTTAATTGAATTGTAACTGATACATGTGAAATATATTTATACAAGAGAAGAAGAAGATAGAACTAACAACTAGAGATACAAAACTGTACGTAAAGATGTAACCAACTCTCTAACTAACTACACTATTAACACCAGTAGGAGCAGCACAAGTGGCAATAGACTTGTCAACAGACTTAACTCCTTCTTGGTTAGTTAACATATATAAGTGCGTTTTAATCAGTTTTAGGGTTAGTCAAAGCTTGTTTTGGAGAGAGAAACCCAGAGAGACCGATAGAAACATTGAGAGGAGATTGGAGATTGTAATCCTTATTGATTATAGTGGATTGATTCGTCCCTTTGCCCGTGGATTAGCTACACAGCCTGTGTAGTGAACCACGTAAATCTCTAGTGTTCTTGTGTGCTTGGTTTTCTTGATTTCCTAGCGTTCTTTACCTTTGTTGTTGCTTTTGTTTCTAGATTGATTGTGTTTGCTAGAATCGTTGTGACTTCCGCAGTATCACAAAACAAAATGAAATACCAGGACAACCCGTTCGCCCTGCCCCAAAATGAATGAATTGAAAGTCTGGCCTCTAAAGTCAATCGGGTCGTTAGCGAATCTCTCTGGAGATGTTCTAGCCTGTCCCGTGAGTTGGGGTCTCTTTGAATTGCCCATGCATTGATGATCACTCTTGTTTTTGGAGGAATATCATAACCTCCCATCTTAGCACTCTCACTCAATTCCCTAGGAACCAAAAGAGAAGCAGGAGGATGCAATTTAAGAGGTTATTTGGCAAAGTAGTCCATTTACCAATATCATCTTCATCGACCTTGGATTTCTTTCCAACCACTCCTGTTACCCAGCAGAGCCGGCTCATAGATTTCGGAGGCCTAAATCAAACTTATTAAATGAGGCCCACCTTATATTTTGCATACAAAAATTGGCCAATAAAGAGTCTTTATAAAAACTATTACAAAAGATTTACCATTACAAATGCAAACCTATAGTTATCCAAAAATATACAACCGCTACAATATTTCAAAATCTATCATTTGAACATTTGTCGTCTCGCACTTTTAGCGGCAAACGTACTAATTAAGTCTTCATAAATTCGAATTGGGCCCTAAATTCGAATTGGGCCATTTTTTGTATAGGAGGGTTACACAAAAATTATATTGGGCCTAGCATATATATATGTAGGGTTCCTAACTAATTGGGGGCCCTAAAATTTTGGCTTTTTTGGTGGGCCTAAAGCCTAGGGTTCTTTGGATTTGTGGGTAAGCCGGCTCTGTCAGTGCCGGCTCATTAGTTTTGGAGGCTTAAAACGGACTCATGAGATGAGGCCCTCTATGTATTTTGCATGATAAAATTTTTGAACACATATCTTCATAACAAACCATTAGAAAATATTTATCATTGTACAAACTTAAACATATAGTCATCCAAAAATAAATAACCATTACAATATATAAGAACCTGCATGTTTGAGGACCCCTATTTTTAACATTTTTGAGGGGGGCCGAAGCGGTGGCTTCATTTTACTTATGCCATGAGCCGGCTCTGCATGTTGTCATCCTATATAATATATATACAATCCCATTCTACTAAGGACTCCCTCAAACTCCCAATTTGCGAACCTCATGGATCGGGGTCGAATCTCAACGATCCGAACCGGTCAATGTGTTTAAAACGTGTTTTTAAGGGTCCCTGCGAGGATTCGTCCCAAAAAAAATACCCGGAAGGGCTTCATTCGAGCTTTTTTCGATAAACTATATATGTACGGTTATTATGAAAAACTATTCGGATGAAGCCCTTTCGGGTAATTTTTTTTTTTTTGTGATTCCTTGCGTTGGCCATGGAAAACATGTTTTAAACACATTGAGCCAGCTCTGCATGTTGTCGTCCTATATATATATATATATGAAGCTGATCTACTAAGGACTCCCTCACGGATCTCCTGTGTGAGGACCACCCCTTTTTTGATTTTCCGGACCAAATTTCGACGATCCGAACCGCTCAATGTGTTTAAAACATGTTTTCCATGGCCAACACGTGGAATCACAAAAAAAAAAAAAAAAACCTAAAGGGCTTCATCCGAGCAGTTTTTCATTATAACTGTACATATATAGTTTATCGAAAAAAGTTCGAATGAAGCCCTTCCAGGTATTTTTTTTGGGCGAATCCTCGCGGTGACCCTTAAAAACACGTTTTAAACACATTGAGCGGTTCAGATTGTCAAGATTCGACTCCGATCCATGAGGTCCTCACGGAATTTTAATGAGGGAGTCCTCATTAAAAATTCGGGAGCCCTTACTGGAAGTGAACTGTATATATATACAGTTCACTTCCAGTAAGGGCTCCCGGATTTTTAAAAAATCCGGACCTCCACTTTTCGGATTGAATTTCGACGATCCAAACCGTCCAATGTGTTTAAAAGGTTTTTAAGGGTCCCCGCGAGAAATCAGCAAAAAAAAATACCGGGAAGGGTTGATCCAAGCAAATTTACATAAAAACGAACATATATAGTTTTTGTGAAAAATTGCTCGGATCAAGCCCTTCTAAACACATTGGACGGTTCGGATCGTCGAAATTCGATCGAGATCTATGAGGCGGGAATTTTTTTAAAATTCAGGATCTTGGACTGGAAGTAAATTGTGTGTGTGTGTCTATATATATATACCCCACGGTTCCAGTCAGGGATCCCTGACTGGAGCCTTTGGGGTGTTTTTTTTGTGTTGCAAATTGTTTTGAGAAAATCCGATCCGTTCAATGTGTTCAAAAGGTGTTTTTCAAGGTCCACGCGGGAAATCTTCAAAAAAAAAATACCGGGAAGGGCTTGATCCAAGCAGTTTTTCGCAAAAACTGTATCGCGTGGACCCTTGAAAACGCCTTCTGAACACATTGGACGGCTCGGATCGTCAAAAAAATGTTCGGATCATGGAGGTCCGGATCCCGGACTAGAACCGGCTTCTATATATATATATATATATATATACGCCAATGATCTCATAAGGACTCCCTTAGGAGATTTTGGTGCGGACCTCACCTTTCCGCACCAAATTTTGACGATCCGAACCGCTCAATGTTTTTAAAATGCATTTTCCAAGGTCCACGCGGAAAATCTTCAAAAAAAAATACCCGGAAGGGCTTGATCCAAACAGTTTTCGATAAAACTGTTCGGATCGTCAAAATTTGATCTGGAAAGTTGAAAAAGGGCTTGGTCCGCACCAAATTTTGCGTATGGGAGCCCTTAGGAGATCGGCTTCATATATATATATATATATATAGAGTCCCGATCTAATCCGGGATTCCCGGATCCGGGACTCCACCTTCCCGATATTTTTTTGAAAATCCGAGCCGTCCAATGTGTTCAAAAGGTGTTTTCAAGGGTCCACGTGGGAAATCTTCAAAAAAAAAAAATACCGGGAAGGGCTTGATCCGAGCAGTTTTTCGCAAAATTGTAAATATACAGTTTTTGCGAAAAACTGCTTGGATCAAGCCCTTCCTGGTATTTTTTTTTGAAGATTTCTCGCGTGGACCCTTGAAAACACCTTTTGAACACATTGGACGGCTCGGATTTCCCAAAAACAATTTTTAAAAGCATCAAAACACCAAAAAACCTCCCATCCGGGATCCTTGATTGGATAATTGCCGTATATATATATATATATATATATATATATATACACACACACACACAAGTATTAGCTGGCCAGTTGGGACTTTATACAAGTAGTGGACTTTAGGATGTGACCACTTACGAAATTCCATCAACCCAATCCGTTGTCATCCCACATCACTTCTATATAAACACATATGATTTTAATGTGATTGGGTTTCGTATCCCTCCAATTGACAGGACTTTCCAACTAAAGATTTGCAGGTTTCCTCACCGTGATTTTCATTGCGAAAGAACTCTACTATTCAATTCAAATGGCGTAGTCAAGTGCATCCACATCATGTGTAATATCCTTGTAGGAAAGGTAAAAGAAAAACAAAATTTAAAATAAGGAATATGAATCCATGTGAGTATTAGCCTACATCCATTGATAACAACAGCAAAGATTTCTTCACAATGAAGTCTTGAATAACAATCAAATAGTACAACCATCGCCCTTATTTGCACATGCTTACACAGTTAACCACAAAGTGAATAAATTTTTAAGAAACAAATGAAGAAAATCACATATACTGATACAGAGATACTATTGGTTACTTGAAAAATTAAGGAGAGGGCATAACCGGAACAAGTTGCAGTTCAATTTTCTTGTGAAGAGCTATTCCAAAAACATCACTCATCTCCAAGTCCTCGAGCTCTACACCTACTGGTAACTTCCAGTCAAACCAGTACAAGAGGTTGGCAAGTACATGTTCGACTTCCATGACACCAAATGAAATGCCAGGACAACCCCTTCGCCCTGCTCCAAATGGAATGAATTGGAAGTCTTGGCCTCTATAATCAACCAGGCTGTTAGCAAATCTCTCTGGGAGGAATTCTTCTGGCATGTCCCAGTATTTGGAATCTCTTTGAATTGCCCATGCATTAATGAATACTCTTGTTTTTGGAGGAATATCATAGCCTCCCAATTTAGTACTCTGAGTCAATTCTCTAGGAATCAAAAAAGGAGCGGGAGGATGTATTCTAAGAGTTTCTTTGACAACACATTTTAAGTAGTCCATTTGATCAATATCATCTTGATTGACCGTGGATTTCTTCCCAACCACTCTTCGTACCTCTTCTTGAACTTTCTTCATCCGAGTTGGACTTTTCATCAACTCTGCCATTGCCCACTCCATGGTTGCTGAAGTTGAATCAATTCCGGCCACAAACATGTCCTATAATTTGGAAGGACAAAAAGATTAAGTGAATTAATAAAAGATAGGGAGGGAAAGGAAAATGGTAAAATTTTGGGAGACTAGTGTGAGATACCAGTAAAATTGCTTTGAAATTGTCTTGAGTGAAAGCCATCCCCATTATGTCTTCTTTATGAAGTTCAAGCAGGATTTCAATAAAACAATTTTTGTCAGACTGATCATAATTTCCTTTGGCCCTCCTATGTCCTTCAAGAACGTCATCAAGGAAAGCATCTAATCCCTCTGAAGTGTTTTTCAGTCTCTTTTCAAATCCAGTTAAGACATCCATCCAGCCAAGAGAAGGGAAAAAATCTCGAAAGCAAAACTCTCCCATAAGGTCCACTGCAGACCTTGCTAATACTCCGAATTTTTTCATATCATCTTCTCCTTCGTTCTTTTTACCTAGACTACATCGAGATATTATGTTGCTGGATATAAGAACAAACAACTCTCTAAGGTTTATTGGAACTCCATCAAGACTTGCGCCACGTATCTTCTCAATCGACCTTGCAACTTCTTCTTCTCTTAGTGATTCAAATGAGCGCACCCTATTGAGGGTCAAGAACTGCAAAACACATATCTTTCTCATTTGCCTCCAATACTCTCCATGGGGAGAAAATATTAGATCACGGCATCCATATGACATGATTTTAGCAGCCCTTGTCTGGACTCTATTGGAGAATGTAGCGTCTTGGGTTTTCATGATTTCTTTGGCCATCTCTGTTGATGTGACAACAAGAGTTGGGGCGCAACCCAATTGTAGCAAAAATATAGGGCCATATGTTTGAGACAGGATGCAAGAAGACTTGTGAGGGAGCGTGCCTAGAAGGTGCAGGTGTCCAATTATAGGAAGCCTCGGTGGCGAAGGTGGCAAGTTGAGTTTTGTTCCACCTTTGAAGAAATTGAGTGCAAATAGGAGCAATAAGAGGAGGGATGAGAAGAGAAAGGGACTGATAAATAGTGTTTTACAGAGCTCTTGGCACCATTGTTGTAATGGTAGTGTTAGCACCATTCTAACAACAATTTTGTATGAATGAATCACCTAGTCTCTTCAATTTATAAAGTAGTTTCAGTTTGCCTTCTTCCTTTGATGAAAACAAGGTATGATACACCCCTATTTGGGTTGTACAGTTCGCACCTATCAAACGACTTGATTTCATTGAATTTTAAATAGAAATTGTAACATAAAATATAAAAATTCATAATGGTAGCTTAAAATTTCATACTCAATTCAAAAAGTCAATCTTTGTAAAGAAAGTTGGGAATTCAAGACTAACGTTATAAGCTTTCTTCCAAAATATTGTATGAATTCAAGAGATTCAAGGAATTGCCTACTGTAATCACCAATTCTGTGTAAGTTTCTTTTGTTCTTCAATTTTGTGTAATATGTTGTACACGGTAACTGATATACTAAGACTCTAACACCACCATAACTGATTAACCAAGACCCTCATATGACCTTCCCTAGTGAAAAATTCCTCTTTTTTGGCTTCACTTTCTTTTCTCCAAGTCTGCCTCACAAAATTTGTTTGTTGAATGAGTATGCAATTAAGACCCCTCTACGATAATCTATTCGGGGTTCTGCAAAGAATAAATTAAAGTACAATATATCTTACTTTTGAGGAAGATTTGGAGAAAAGGGGAAAGATTTGAGATACAACGTCAAGGTCAGTTTCTCCTTGTGGACATAGTCTAGAACTAATAGTAGTAAAAAGCTCATTCTAATTTCAACTTAGGAGTTCTTTTCAGATATCTGTCATGAATACGGATTAGGGTGGGTCAAATTATTAGGGTCCTGCAATAGCAAAACACGAAATGGCTACTCTTTCAGCATATTGCGTAAGAATATCTGCATCAAACTGAACGTATCGTATCCAAATGAATAACAGAAGATTAACACAATGATTGGCAGAAATAGTTTACACATCTGACGTTACTGGTGAAATCTAAGAGACTGCAATCTTAATATCTACCGAGTAAGAAAATGGCATTGCACTAAACCTAGTCAACCTACACATCAGATGATAAGACTTCACGAGTATTTATCTATTATATATAGGCGAGTAGGTGATGACTGCATATCCAAATTATAATCAAGCTAAACCATCAAATTCAATCATGTCAAGTTCTCCCCTCCTTCACCAAGTGGTAACTTCAACTCAAATCGGTACAAGAAGTTCGAAAGCACTTGTTAAATTTTTGCGACTACAAATGAAATGCCAGGACAGCCCCTTTGTTCTGGTCCAAAATGAATGAAATGAAAGTCTTGGCCTCTGAAGTCAATCAGGATGTTAACGAATCGCTTTGGAAGGCACTCGATTTTCTGGCCTGTCCCATAAGTTGGGGTCACTTTGAATTGCCTGTGTATTGATGAACACTCTTGTTTTAGGAGGAATATCATAACCTCCCAATGTACTACTGTCACTTAACCCAAAAAGGAGCTGGAGGATGCAATCTAAGAGCCTCTTGCACAACCCATTTTAAGTAGTCCATTTGATAAATATCATCTTCATCAAACTTGGATTAATTTCTTCCCAACCGCTTGCCCAACATGGTTGCTGAAATAGTATGGGTTCGTCCAAGAAACATGTCCTGTGATTCGAAAGGACAAATGATTATCTGAATTAATAAAATAGACATGGGGGGACAAAGGGAAAAAGTTGTGGAGAGGAGAGGGAGGAAGACAGATTAACCAGTAAAATTGCTTTGAGACAGTCTTGAGTTATCCATTTCAATCATGCCTTTATTCTGAAATTGGAGCAAATTCTCAACAAACCAAATCTTATTATGCAGGCATCTTTCCTTTGGAATTCCTATGTTCTTCAACAACATCATTAAGAAAAACATGTAGTCTCTCTGAAGTGTTTCTGACTCTGTTAAAAAAACCAAATTAAAACATCTATCCATCCAAGACAAGGAAAAAAAACGTGGAAGCTAAATTCTCCCAAATGCTCCGTTGTAGTCCTTGACAAGTTTAGGATTTTTTTTCCTGTTGTCTTCTCCTTTGTACTTTCTGCCTAGAACACATCTAGATATTATGTTGCAGCATTATCAATGAACAGCTCTCTCCAAGGTTTACTCGGGCTCCTTCAAGACTTGTGGCATGCATCTTCTCAATCAACTCCGCAACTTCTTCTTATCTAACTGAATGGAATGACTACAGCATATTGAGGCGCAAAAACTGCATTACACAAATCTTCCTTATTTGCTTTCAATACTTTTGTGGGGCGAATCCTACGTCACAATATCCATATGTTATGCTCTCAGCAGCCCTTGTTTGAGTTCTATTAGAGAAAATAATTTCATGGATTTGTCATCATTTCTTTGGCTATCTCTGCAGATGTGACAACAATAGTCTGAGCAGGACCCAAGTGTAGCAACATTATAGGGCCAAAGGTTTGAGAAAGGGTGTGGAGATACTTGTGGCCAATTATAGAAAGCCTTGGTGGCAACAGTGGAAAGTTCTTATTTTTTCCAACTTTGAAGAATTTTAGTGCAAATAAGAGCAAGAAGAGGAGGGATGAGCAGAGAATGGAATATTGATACATGTTACTTTGTAGAGTTCTTGCCACCATTGTCGCAGTAGTGGTACTATTAGAGCCAATTTTACACCAGTTAGCTAACAATGAATCATCTTTGCTTAATATTTAAAAGGGTTACAATTTTACTATCAGAGCCATTTTTACATCAATTAGCTAACAATGAATCGCCTTTGTATAATATTTAATAGGGTTACAATTTTCCTTCTTCTGGAATATACATGTTTGTAGGAAGTGTTTTTGTAAATTGAACGTAACAATTGCAAAATTAGTATCAATATTATATCTTTTCTTTAAAGTTACAAAATCAGCTGCGGCTTTATATAAGAAGTGGACTTTAGGATGTGACCACTTAACAAATTCCATCAACTTAATCGAAAT
The DNA here is from genome assembly GCA_963854785.1 of Vaccinium vitis-idaea. NCBI lineage: Eukaryota > Viridiplantae > Streptophyta > Magnoliopsida > Ericales > Ericaceae > Vaccinium > Vaccinium vitis-idaea. The sequence continues at coordinate 29,707,113 of OY978225.1, forward strand.
ATGAAGTTCCCTATTGTCCTCATCTTTAATTGTGACGCGTAGTTCTTGTACTTGCTCCTTTTGATGACAAGGCATCACTTCTATTCAATTAATATACTAGTTTCATTTTGCTACAATACACAAAGGACACGCTTGACTTGGCGCAAAGGAAAAGATGCCTCATTGTGGCACTGGTTTGATTCTTGGCAATAGCCTCTCTGCTTGCAGAGTAAGTCTACGTATATCAACCTTTTCCTAGACCGACATATGCGGGAGCTCTGTGCATAAGGTACGCCCTTTACACAAAGGACGCGCTTAGTTGCAAAAATTGCGAAATTATCTTCCATGGATACAAGAGATTTATCGGTTGTCATTGTACATCACTTCTATATAAATAAGACCTATTATGGTAATGTGGTTGGGTCTCATATCCGTTTAGTTACCGGACTTTCCTATCAATGATTTACAATTTTTACCTCCGTGATTTTCATTACGAAAGAACTTCACTATTCAATTGAAATGACACAGTCAAGTGCATCCACATCGTGTGTAACTCACCTTGTATAAAGGATAAAGTAAAAAAAAAAAAAAAGAAGTAAAAACAAGGCATATGAATCCATGTGATTAACCTACATCCATTGATAACAAGAGTAAAGCTTTTTTCACATTGAAGTCGTGAATAATAACCAAATCGTACAACCATGGCCTTCATTTGCACATGCTTACATAATTAAACACAGTGAATAGTTATTAGGAAACAAATGAAGAAAATAAAAAATATTGATACAAAGATTCAATAGGTTACTTGAGAAATTCAGGAGAGTGCATAATTGGAACGAGTTGCAGCTGAATTTTCTTGTGAAGAGTTATTCCAAAAACTTCACTCAACTCAAAGTCCTCCAGCTCTACACCAACTGGTAACTTCCAGTCAAACCAGTACAAGAGGTTGGCAAGTACAAGTTCAACTTCCATGACACCAAATGAAATGCCAGGACAGCTCCTTCGCCCTGCTCCAAATGGAATGAATTGGAAGTCTTGGCCTCTAAAATCAACCAAGTTGTTAGCAAATCTCTCTGGAAGGAATTTTTCTGGCCGGTCCCAGTATTTCGAATCTCTTTGAATTGCCCATGCATTAATGAATATTCTTGTTTTTGGAGGAATATCATAGCCTTCCAATGTAGTACTCTCAGTCAATTCTCTAGGAACCAAAAAAGGAGCTGGAGGATGTAATCTAAGAGTCTCTTTGACAACACATTTTAAGTATTCCATTTGAGCAATATCATGTTGGTCTACCTTGGATTTCTTCCCAACCACTCTTCGCACCTCTTCTTGAGCTTTCTTCATCTTTGTTGGATTTTTCATCAGCTCTGCCATTGCCCACTCCATGGTTGCTGAAGTTGTATCAGTTCCTCCCACAAACATGTCCTGTAATTTGGAAGTACAAAAAGATTCAGTGAATTAATAAAAGGTAGAGAGGGAAACAAAAATGGGAGAATTTGGGGAGAGGAGAGTTAGAAACCAATAAAAGTCCTTTAAAACTGTCTCGAGTGAAATCTATCCCCATCAGGTCTTCTTTCTGAAGATCAAGCAGGATTTCAAAAAAACAATTTTTGTCATGCTGATCATAATTTCCTTTGGAACTCCTATGTCCTTCAATGATCTCATCAAAGAAAGCATCTAATCCATCTGAAGTGTTTTTTAGTCTCTTTTCAAAACCACTGAAAACATCCATCGAACCCAAGTAAGGGAAAAAATCCCGGAAGCAAAACTCTCCCATAAGCACTGTTGAAGACCTTGCTAATACTCCAAATCTTTTCATATCATCTTCTCCTTCGTTCTTTTTCCCTAGAATACATCGAGATATTATGTTGCAGGACATAACAACAAACAACACTCCAAGGTTTATTGGGGCTTCATCAAGACTTGCTCCACGTATCTTTTCAATCAACCTTGCAACCTCTTCTTCTCTAAGTGAATCAAATGAGTGCACTCTATTGAGGCTCAAAAGCTTCAAAACACATATCTTTCTCATTTGCCTCCAATACTCTCCGTGGGGACAAAATGCTAGATCACTGAATCCATATGTTAGGATTTTACCAGCCCTTGTTTCGAGTCTATTGGAGAACGTAGTGTCTTGGGTTTTCATGATTTCTTTGGCTATTTCTGCTGATGAGACAACAAGGGTTTGGGCATGACCCAATTGTAGCAACAATATAGGACCGTATGTTTGAGAGAGAATGTGGAAAGTCTTATGAGGGAGTGTGCCTAGAAGGTGTAGGTGTCCAATTATTGGAAGCCTTCGCGGCGACGGTGGCAAGTTGAGTTTTCTGCCACCTTTGAAGAAGTTGAGCGTAAATAGGAGCAATATGAGGATGGATGAGAAGAGAAAGGGGCTTATCGTTATTGTTTTGTAGAGCTCTTGCCACCATCGTTGTAATGGCGGTGTTGCAGCCATTCTTACGACAATTTTGAATGAATGAATCAACTAGTCTCTTCAATTTATTAAGTATTTTCACTTTTCAGTATGCCGCCGCCTTTTTATGGAAACTACTACGATAGACCCCTACGTCGGCTTTACAAGTGCCTTGATTTCATGGAATTTTAAATAGCAATTCATAGCATATTCTATAAGCATTTGGCCGGCATCTCTGATGTTGAGAAGGATTTGCAAGAAAGCTGAAAGATTTGAGATTCCTTTGATACTATTATTTCTGTAACGTCAATGTCAGTTTCTCCTGATGGACATAGTCCTAAACCAATAGTATTAAAAATCTAATTGTGATTTCAACTTTGGAGTTGTTTTCAGATATGTGTCATGAATACGGATTAGGACAGGTCAAAGTCCTCGGGTCCTTCAATAGCAAAACACAAAATGGCTAAGAAACCAATTAGCTACTCCATTGGGAGATATTATTTTGGCATATCCCGTACGTAAGAATATCTAACAAACTAGACGCATCGTATCGAAATGAGCAACAATAGAATAACACAATGATTGGCAGAAATTGTTTGCGCATCTGACGTTACCGGTGAAATCTAAGAGACTCAATCGGTCAATCCTAATATCAACTAAGAAGATGGCATTGAACTAAACTGAATCTTCCTACACATCAGACGATAAAGACTTCACAATTCTGTATCTATAATGTATAGGCGACTGAGTGACGACTGGAAATCCAATTATAATCAAACAAGTACAGTAGGACTCCTCTTATCATAGAAAGAAGGGACCATGTATTGCACTTGTCCACTATGGCGTATAAAATGGAGTACCTTAGTTTGACATTTGGAGTACTCACATTCATTATCTAAAACGGTCATTTTATTAAGGTCATCGAAATCTTCGATTGTGCGGAAAAAAAAAAAAAGATTGATTCAATATTGGAATGAAAATGATTTGACATCATTTTTTTCCTTCTAAAAAATGCCTGGCCAACATCATTCAAATCTTATCTCGTTCATGTTGTCAAAGACTTGATTTTTTGTGCAAGTGAAGTGCTCTGCCACCTCTAGCTATAACATGAGCGTGACCATAATATCGCAAAGAGGCAAGAGCTCAAGAAATCTGGTCCAAACGGTCAAGTTACAAGTTACAATCATTGTGCTCAAGTTACAATCTGGTCCAAAGAACAGACGAGACCGCTACATCCAAGTAGCAGAAGTATGAGTATGTGCTTAATGAGAGAGTATTTTTTGTGATCGACAAGTAAAAACTTTATTGTCATAAGGATAAAATGGGAAATAAAAAACACTAGGAAAAGAAACCACTAAGACAAGACTTGGAGTAACTTTAAAGTGATAAACAAAACAAGTCTTCTCATAAAATGCTGTTAAAAAAACTTCACCTGAACATAAAACTCACGTCTCGGGATCCAAATATGGATCGAACATTCATACCTTGATAGAACATGCATACAAAATATATAGACGAAGGCTCTTCGAGTGTTCCTCTTTATATTAAGCACTCAGAAGTCTTAGGCACAAATCTCCACGAGATACGAAACAAAATTTCTTATAGACCAGTAACAACATTAACTCAGAAGTCTTAGATCAAAACTGTTTTGAGATAAATCAGATTTAAGCAAAATCTCTCAGCAAAAGTAATCACCAATATAGCATTTGACATCTTAAAGTATTTGAGGCAAACGAAAACTTATAGTATTGGAGATCTTATGTAATAGGAGGGTCAAAGTAGGATTCTTCAGTTACAAACATAACAATGACTAGGAGACCAACTAGCACCTCTATTTGACAATGCTCTCTCTGGGGTGCCTTTGAAGCGAATTTTAAACCCGGGCAAGTTGGGAATTTGGGATGAGAAAATATGTACACTTCCGCAATTCTCTGCTAACTTCTAGTTAAATTACAAGGACCCTCATCATTTAGTTGTCTATAGGAAGATCAAAGATCAATTAATACCACAAGAAGAGATGGTAATTAATTAATTTTTTATTCAATTCTTCATCTCACGCTAACTATAATTTTTTCTTGTTTTTATGATAGTAACAAGCTAGCAGGGTGATCATCACATGCATATACATGTTATTGATCAAATGAGTTCAGGTTTTGAGTGCAAGCATAGTGTCACCCATTCGTAAAAGCAATGCTAATTCAGTTATTGTTGTAAAGAGAAGTCTCACATGAATAAATAATACTATGAAGTATATAAGCGTGAGAGCAACCTCACTTCAATAGTTAGCTTTTGAGGTTGAGTTTTACCCAAGACTGCATGACAATTGTGCGGTCTGGAATCCTTTTTGACAGAATAATATCAGGAGTGCACTTCGGGTGCAACTGGGTAGAAAAATTTGGCACACTCGTCTTGAACGTTCCGTGAGTATCCGACCTCACATATGAATAAGGGATCATGCATGTGCTCCTGGAGTAATGCTCTTCCTCTCAAAGGCATGTGTTTGTTGAACAGCCAACACCTCCACGAACATAATTGAACTCGCTTATCATGACTTAAAAGTCAATAAAAGATGTTAAGAAAATTGTTGAAGCCTAATCTTATATTTATATAAAGAGTACCTGTTTGTTTGTTTCTTTATAACTAATTATTTTTCAGACTATTCCTCAAACAAATCATTGGTTGACGAATTTATAAACAGCACGAATACGAACAATCCATCAGGACAGAGGTTAATTCAAAACCAGATAAATTCCGCGTATCTAATGAAAATTTGCAATTCCAGGCAGCAGAAAAAAATCTAAAAGGGACCTAATCTTGTTCCTTGTTGAACAATTACATTTGTTGGGGGATAATAGATGTGAATCATATCTAAGAAAATCGAGATGAAGAAGGTTTTGGGCAAAGTCTTAAAAAAACTTCCCCAGTTTACGGTATTTACAAATAGGGCAGAAATCATTGTTGCAGCACGTCACTGGGAGGAGGCAATAGGTAGCAGCAGAAATAGCCACACTATACGCTCTTTGCAACAAAAATGAGCCAAGTGATCCACTCTCTCTGCTAAAACACCAAGCAGTCCTTCTGATTCGATGCAACAATTGTTGAAAAGTAAACTTGAGCAAGTTGTTGCTCAGCAGCCCATAGCAAAAAAGTGGGAACTATTCACTATCACGATTGAAGACTTTTGCGCTTCCGTAATTCGTTTTGTGATTTGCATTAAATATTAACTTATCTTTTATTTGTCCTTTTATCTTGTATTGCCTATTAAAAGGCTTGTAATCAGATTGTTTAAGTATGCAAACACGAGTGATCAAAGTGTGTGAGAAAATAGAGAAACCAAGGTTTTCTCAGTGTAATACAGTTGTGTGTTTTGAGAAATACAAGTGTGAGAGAATTTGTGTTTTGATACTCCTCTGTTTGCATCAACAATGTCAAAATTATCTCCACTGCACCAAGTCTCGGAGTGGTCCCTTTTGAAGAAAGGTTGCATGCCTGGTACAAAATTGCTCATTTATGGCCTCGCCTTCATTCTCACCCTCATATAAATTTATCCTAAAACGAGTACGTTGCTAAAGTGGACAGACAATAGATTTTTTCGGTGTTTCAGCAAAGAGCTTATGAGAAAAGAACTGTAGAATAACATGAAACTGCATTTGGCCGAAGCAACTTTGGTAGCTCTTGCCAAAGTAGCTGTTGAAACTCGCCAAAGTTAAAGTTGCCCAAGTTTTACAAGTTCTTCGGAGGTTGGGACCAAAGTATTAAATAAAGGCCCTTCTGTATCGTATCGGTTGGTATGTAACAAGATTTTGGACTGCTGATACTGTTATTTACCTGTATATATCGGCCACTACTCTCTGATAACCAAGTGGTGCTTGAAATGTTACAAAGATGGGCCGGTTGCAAGGCTTTGTGGTCTGTTGTCGATATGTTGCGATGTGAATTTGATTTGATTCGTAATTCTCAATTCATAGATGGACATTGTTCTACAAGCCCTTTTATTCTCAACATATTATATACTTCCTCGTTTATATATTTTTCCAGGCACGGAGCGAGTAAGGTTATGGGATTTGATGAATGAAGGACAACGAACATTTAGACTTGGGTGAAAAATCAAACATTTGTATTAGTTGGGAGATTTTAGCACCCATCATGTATTATTTTGAGAGTCGTCGTAAATAGTGTTGTAGAAATCAGGTCGTCATAGTAATTGAAAGCATAGCCTTTATGCACCAAAGATACAATGACAACACAACTAGAACAAACTTTTCATGAAGCAAACAAGGGAAAATGTTTACAATACTGTAATCATTGAAAAGATTCAGGGTATTGCAAAACCGGAACGAGTTGTAGCTCAATTTTCTTGTGAAGAGCTACTCCAAAAACTTCACTCATCTCCAAGTCCTCCAGCTCTACACCAACTGGTAACTTCCAATCAAACCAGTACAAGAGATTGGCAAGCACTTGCTCAGTTTCAGTGATTGCAAATGAAATTCCAGGACAGCCCCTTCGCCCTGCACCAAATGGGATGAATTCGAAGTCTTTGCCTCTAAAATCAATCGGGTTGTTAGCAAATCTCTCTGGAAGAAATTCTTCGGGCCTATCCCAGTATTTGGGATCTCTTTGAATTGCCCAAACATTGATGAAAATTCTTGTTTTTGGAGGAATATCATAACCTCCCAATTTAGTACTCTCACTTGATTCTCTAGGAACCAAAAAAGGACCTGGAGGATGTAATCGAAGAGTCTCTTTGACAACACATTTTAAGTAGTCCATTTGATCAATATCATCTTGATTGATCTTGGATTTCTTTCCAACCACTCTTCGTACCTCTTCTTGAATTTTCATCATCCTAGTTGGACTTTTCATCAGCTCTGCCATTGCCCACTCTATGGTTGTTGAAGTTGTATCAGTTCCTGCCACAAAAATGTCCTGTAATTTGAAAGGACAAAAGGATTCAGTGAATGAGTAAAAAAAGAGATGGAAGCAGAAATTGCAGAATTTGGGGAGAGGAGTAGTGTGACAAACCAGTAAAATAGCTTTAAAACTGTCTTGAGTGAAATCCATCCCTGTCATGTCTTCTTTCTGAAGTTCAAGCAGGATTTCAATAAAACAATTTTTGTCAGGCTGATCAAAATTTCCTTCGGATTGCCTATGTCTAGCAATAACCTCATCAAGGAAAGCATCAAATCCCTCTGAAGTGTTTTTAAGTCTCTTCATAAAACCGGTTAAAACATCCATCCAGCCAAGAGAAGGGAAAAAATCTTGAAAGCAAAACTCTCCCATAACCGCCATTGCAGACCTTGCTAACACTCTCGAATTTTTTCTTATCATCTTCTGCTTCATTCCTTGTACCTAGAATACATCGAGATATTATGTCACTGGATACAAGAACAACCAACTCTCTAAGGTTTATTGGGGCTCCATCAAGACATGTGCCACCTATCTTCTCAATAAACCTAGCAACTTCTTCTTCTCTAAGTGAATCAAATGAGTGCACCCTGTTGAGGCTCAAAAGCCGCAAAACAAATATCTTTCTCATTTGCCTCCAATACTCATTGTGGGGAGAAAATATTAGATCACGGCATCCGTATGATATAACCTTAGCAGCCCTTGTTTGGGCTCTATTGGAAAACGTAACGTCTTGGGTTTTCATGATTTCTTTGGCTATCTCTGCTGATGTGACAACAAGAGTTGGGGCAAGACCCAATTGCAGCAACAATATACGGCCGTATGTGTGGGACAGGATTCTGAAAGATTTGTGAGGGAGTGAGCCTAGAAGGTGCAGGTGTCCAATTATAGGAAGCCTCGGTGGCGATGGTGGCAACTTGAGTTTTCTGCCTCCTTGGAAGAAATGGAGTGCAAAAAGGAGCAATAAGAGGAGGGCTGAGAAGAAAAAAAGACTAATCGATATTGTTTTGTAGAGCTCTTGCCCCCATTGTTGTAATAATGGTACTAGCGCCATTCTTACAACAATTGTTGATGCATGAATCGCCAAGTCTCTTCATTTTATAAAGCAGTTTGAGCATGCCTTCTTCTTTTCCTGGAAAATACTATGATACACCCCTATTTGGGTTGTACAGTACGCAACCCTTCAAACGCCTTGTTTACATGGAATTTTAAATAGAAATTCATGTAATATTCTATAAAAATTCATAATAGTAGCTTAAAATTTCGTAATCTAGTCAAAACTCCTAACTTGTAAAGGTTGTGAGTTCAGATGTTATAAATTTGTGTGAAAATATTATCAATCTTTCTATAAAAACTTCGAAATTCAAGACCAATGTTCTATGATTTCATGCAAAATACTATTGATAATCACCAATTCTGTGTCGGGTGTAAGTAGGGACGGAGCCAGAAATTTAACTACGCGGGGGCAAATATTTTTTTCAAAATATTTTGTAAGGGCGAGCCTATATAAATTTCATAGGATTTTTTTCTTTCTATATAATACTAAAGGGTTTTTAACCACCCCTACTGGCCCCCCTCTGGCTCCATAAGTTTGTTTTTGTTCTCTGTCGCTCTTTTTTGTATCATATGTTGTACGTGGCAACTGAATGACTAAGACCCTAGTAAAAGATCCCTCTTGTTTGGCTTCACTTTCTTTTTTCTAAGTCTACCTCACAAAAAAAATTGTTTGTCGAATGAGTATGTAGTTAAGAACCCAGGTTTACTGCAAAGAATAAATTAAAAGTATACTAAAATCCAATTAATGAAAAAAGTGAATCTGAAGGAAAGCTGAAAGATTTAAGACGCCTTCGTTACTATCACTTCAATAACGTCAATGTCATTTTCTCCTTGTGCATGTTTTATAATTCTTATAGTGATTTCAACTTTGGAGTTGTTTTCAGATATGTGTCATGAATACAAATTGGCTAAGAAACAAATTAGAAACTCCTTTGGGAGATACGCTTTTGGCATATTGCGTAAGAATATTAACATCAAACTAAATTTATCATCTTCAAATCAATGACTGTAGATTCGCAGAATGATTGATGTTACTGGTGACATCTAAGAGACTCAATTCTAATACATATCAAATAAAGAAGATGGAATAGCACTAAACGTAGTCTTCCTCCACATCAAACGACCAACTGATAGTTTTAAATAGCGGTATAGGTGTATCGGGAACCGGCTTATCGAACGATACGTCACAGGAATTAGGGGTAGCTGTCGTCAAGTTTTTAACTTTTTTGGCGTATCGGCCGATACAGTACAGTACGTATCGGTATCGGAGCCTCCAAATACTGCAAATCCAAATTCTGATCAAATTAGGACAGTAGGAAGAGGGGACCATGTATTGGACTAGTCCACTATGGGGTATAATGTACCTTAATCCGACATTTCGAGTACTCATCTTCATGATCTAAAGTTCATTTTATTAATGTCATCAAAAACTTTATTCGTGCGGAGAAAAACGAACAGATTGATTCGATATTGGAATCAAAATGATTTGACAACAATTTTTTTCTTCTAAAAAGCACATGGTCGGTATCGTTCAGGCACATTTATCTTGTTCATGTTGTTGTTAATGTCTCGAGTTTTTTTTGCAAACTCCACAATTTGGTCATAATGTATTGTAAAGAGTCAAATTTCTTTAGCGAGGGATTATGCATGTGCTACAGGAGTATTGCTTCCTCGTATTTGTTAAACAGCCAACACCTCGACAACAAAATTGAACCCGCTTTCATGACTTACAAGTTACGGTACCATTTTGTTTTCTATACTATTGGACTCTGAGACAGTACATCGACGGCGTGGCTATGGGATAGAAATAGCTCTGACATGCCATAAGGACTTCTCAAATTCACGGATTCCTATTTATATTATGGTGAGATGAACCACAACAGGCTAGGGAACACCTTGCCTATCTCAGTAGGCTACCTATAGAACCGGCGGAATTGCCCAATCCTAGCTTTCCTTAAAAGTAAGTCCGGAAAGGCTATAGCAAATTCAGACTAAACTTGATCACTTGGTAGTTTAAGAGGTCTTTATTAGCTCAAGTTTATCGGATCGATAAAGCGGGTTTCGTCTTATTTTCTGGAAAGTCAGTCATATTATTTCACTTTCAAAGCTAATATTGATGAAACGGGATCTCGATTTGTCTACAGATGATGATGATGTTGTCTGCTCCTGGCTCGATTTACTTAACGAAAAGGAATTCTCTTGATTCAGAAAGAATATCCTTCGTAATTTTCATTCAAATATTGGTCAATATGTGAAGCCCCTCAAGTTATACCCTAGTAATAATAATTATTGTAACACGAAAATTGTTGAAGCCGAAGTTATATATATCAAGAGTACCTGTTTGTTTCAGATTCTAATTATGTCCCAGTGGCATATAAGTGAGCATAAGATCGCACCAATCATCATAATTTGTTTTCAGACTATATCTTCAAACTACTCGTCGGTCGATGAATTTATAAACAACGCGCACACGAACAATCCATCAGGACAGAAATTAATTCAAAACAAGAATTACAGCGGAACTCGTGAAAATTTAACATTCTAGGCAACAGAAAAAAAATCTAACAGGCACCTAGTTGAACAATTACATTTGTTGAGGCAAGTGGATGTATTGGTATGGACCAGAATCACAAGTCCGCTAGTCTCCATATTGCAAAATCCCAGGTATCTGACACAGCAACCTGTAGAGGATCGATTAAATAAACACCCACACGCACATTAGTACCTAAAACTAGAACACAAACGCACAAGCAATTTTACGTGGTTCGGACGACTCAACTACTTCTCTGACAGAATAAGTTTCAAGGACTATGACCAAGACGCATTCTGCAACGTCATCGATGACATCAAATACTCCACAATAAACTGAATTAATGAAGAATCTAGTTGGCTGCCAAAGAGATTTCAACGTTTTCATTAAGTTTCAGCCAAACCTATTAAGTACGGGCGGTATGCCGTCTAGTATATTAGTTAACGGGGAGATCAGTTGGTTAGATACAATGTCCCCGAAAATGAGAGAATGGTTTGATGTTAATGTAACCACGGTGATGATTAATGAAATTTTTTATTAATCTAATATTTCTCTGAATCTCTTATTTAGTTACAACATTTCCCTTATCATCAACTATTACATCTTTTAAATAATCACACTTTTTACACTCATTATTACATGAATTCCGTAAAACATCAGAAAATTCCAGAGGGTCTATAACATCAGATCCTCTCCTATCAACTTCATCTCTCCTAGCACCAACTTCCGAAATGGATGGTCTAGGATCAAGCTCGGTAAGGTCAACACCACCATCAACCTCAGATACGCTAAGACGACCTCCATGTTCCTCCACAATGACCCACATTCTCCGAAACCTCCTAACAACTATCTCTCCTCTTCTTCGGCAATCTTAATGACGTAGTTCGGGACAGAATTGGAACAACTCTACTAGGAGCATAATGCCATACATCAACATTCTCTCTGGTGTATTATTTAGATAATACAACAATAGATTGCGGTCTCATCGTTTGCTCATCCGGCATCTCGCTAGTAGAATACTTCAAATACCCCTTCAATTTACAATAGGTTACACCCCTTTTAATATTAGAATCTTCGATACGATACTTAATTACCCATGGAACCTGTCTCTCGTTAAGCAAACAATGTCCATTCCTGTATTAGATTAACTCGCACTAACAATCCACAGGGAATACAAAATACACATGCAGGCTATCGTTCCCATTTAACCTCTGATCATAAACATTTATCCTAACAAGATCGCATGCGTTGGGGGCACAAAAGGGTGAATTGTAACTCCCCGATTTTCGGAAGCATTAATTAAGACAACTAATTAGGATTAATTTAATAAAAAGAGTTTTCATCAGAGTACACGTTGGAAAACGTGAAGTGCAGCCCATTACAAAATACTTAGTACGGTTTGAGAAATTAATATTACAAACCCAACATTAAAAATAAAGGGGTGGGTTCTACAGATTAAGGTTCAACTCTGGATTCCACGGCTCCTCCTGAGCTTGGTCTGCCGGAAAACCCTCAGCTCCGAAATAACCGTCTCCTTCGACACCAACAATACCTGCTTGATCATAGTCTGGCATAATACGTCCGAGTCGCGAAGCAACATCATAGTATTATACCAGGGTCACACAAAGTGTAACACTGTGAGCGATAAATCACTCAATAGCTACTCTAGCCCTCCAACCCTTGCTTAACATACAAGTACAACATATATGATTGAAAAGCAGTAATTAAATGAATAAGCAAGAAATAAATCGTAAAGCAGAAAATAAACACATAACTGATTTCATTACTAGCCATTAACTTACATGTTCATCTAAGTTCTCAACGTAGAGAACTTTCCTCCCGGTTAACCACTAAGGAATATGACCAAACTGTGATTTACTCTCCCTTGCTTGCCCTTCACTCGGGGGCCCCGACGGAAGGTATAAGTTACGTACTTAATCTAGCCGTCAGCTGCTTCGCAAAGGTGAATTTCCCAGGGACGAAACTGTACCACTGGGCTACGTATGGCAACTGCCAGGTCTTGTAGGTATATAGCCGAAACTGGTCTATAATACTTCCACCCTTATAATGCCTCAGAATTCAAATGAAGCAAATCACAGAGTGTCACATCCTAGGGTTTCGAAATCAAGGCAGACTACCAAACAATCCTCCGAAACAATCACTTGGCGGAACTGCCATTCAACAACAATCTCAGGGTAACTCCCCATCAATCAATTCCAATTCACTTTTCCATTAACCTCATCGTCTATGTGATATCCGCGCACGATCACCCAACCGGGGAACCTAGTTGTCCATTCTAACAGTCAACACGTTTATGAAAAATGCACTTAACAGTAGAAGCAAAGCGATAACGATATCACAAGGGTCACAACCGAATATCTCAATTCACAAGTTCACGAAATTCAAGTAATCGAAAACCAGGGGTCTAAACGTAATAAATTCAAACTACAGGGGTCAAAACGTAATTTACTAAACTATTGAGGTCAAAACGTAATTTAAAGAAATTAAGGGTCACCAACGTAATTTTAAGTAAGTATACATGTGTTCAATGTAATTTCACGACTCTAGGGTCCTTAGTGTAATTTTACAAACTCTGGGAGCTTTTTTTGTAAATAAACATAATACAAGGGCAAAAAGGTAATTTTGCCACCGACAAGGGTAAATACGTAAAAATACTTTATTTTAGTTAATAAAGTCCTAACTTGTCACAAAACGAAATTCCTTGATTTTTTTATTAAGTTCAAACCTACACATCATGTAATTTACACACACAAGGGCAAAATGGTCATTTTACACCCGAAGGGCATTTTGGTCATTTATTTACACTCCTAAATTTTCAGTAGTGACACTTAGTTGATAAAAATAGGTTTCGTAAATAATACACAAGTACGCACGCCAACTTTCACAAAATTACACTTTAAGCCCCTAACTTTAACACAACGATCAAGAATAAGGTTAAGCACAATAAATTTATGGAGAAACTCATATAAACACTGAGTAAAGTATTAAACATGCTTGGAATAATTAAAAACATGAACCACAATGAATCTAAGGTTTACTAAGCACGAAAACACGGTTTGGGGTAAAAAGGGTCACATCGCGTTTTGGCTCAGGTTTCGTGAAACCCTTGACTTGGGACTTTAACCCATCAACTGTAAATTACTCCTAGACTATTCTAACTCATTCAAAATCTTGGAATAGGTTGGGTACGAGTTTATACCTTGTTTTGCGAAGATTTGGCGAAAAATGAGTTTTTGCGAAAAACCGGTGGATGGAGCTCTTTTGCTGGCCTTGGGTGGCTTTAGTGGTGAAATGTGGGTACCTTGGAGTATGTTGGATGATCTTGAAGTGGAATATGAGAGGTGGAAGCTTGTGGTTGATATTTTGAAGTGAAAACCCAATTTTCTTGACTTTTCTCACTCTAGAACTTGAAGGATGGTTATGGGGCTATGTGTTCTTGGTTTGGGAGTTATTGAGAGAGTTTGGAGGAGGAAGAGAGTGAAGGAGAGGGGTAGTAGATGTTCTGGACGAATTTTGGGGTTTGGGGGAGTATAAAATGGGTTTTGGGTGGAGTTTGGAGTGTAGGATGGGTGAAAGAAGTACCATAGTGGGTTAGGAAGTGATGGGGGAGGGTGGTGGAGTGTATGATAGTCAAGGGGGGCCATGTTGACTGATTTTGGATGATGGGAGGAGGTAGAGTGTGGTATTGGTGATGGTTGGTGGTGGTTGGGTAGTGTAGGATGATGTATAAAGTACATATATGCACATATGTGTGTGTATGTGTACTGTATTACTTGTGTATGTATATGAACGTGTATAATTACGTATGAAATAAATTTATAAAAATGTAATGCTCGCGATTAAAATGTAAACGTGCCTTAGAGTCGAATTTGTAGCAATTTGGAAGTATTAGGGTATAAACCGTAGTAATTGCAAATTAAGGGCCCTAAGTGTAATTAGAAGTTAAATAACGAAATTAAAGTAATTAAAACGAAATTAAATAATCCTAAATTTTATTAAAATTTTTGGATTATTACATGAATATTTTATCAATATTTTATCCACTTTAATACTGTTTTTACCAATTCTTAACCTCTGGTGAGAAAACAAATTAGGCAATGCAATTAAGTTCGACACGACTGAAATCACTACTCCACGGGAAAGAGAACAATTTTCACTAATATTAAATGAGTGACAATGGAGATAAAAATAACATAACCCAAGCTCTCAAGCTCACTAGTATTTTTATCTCCCTCACACACTCACACAATATTCTCACACACTTCTCTCTCTCACACACACTATCCTACTGCCCTTTTTTTTTTTATCATTTGTCATTCGTTATAATTTTTTGTGCAAATATTATCAATCTTTCTACAAAAACTTCGGAATTCAAGACCAATGTTCTATGATTTCATGCAATATGCAATTGATAATCACCTATTCTGTGCTAAGTGCAAGTTTCTTTTGTTCTCTGTTGCTCACTTTCGTATCATATGTTGTAGATGACAACTGAACAACTGAGACCCTAGTAAAAGATCCCTCTTGCTTGGCTTCACTTTCTTTTTTCTAAGTCTACCTCAAAAATAAATTGTTTGTCGAATGAATATGTAGTTAAGAACCCAGGGTTCCTGCAAAGAATAAATTAAAGTATACTAAAATCCAATTAATGAAAAAAGTGAATCTGAAGGAAAGCTGAAAGATTTAATATGCCTTCATTACTATCACTTCTATAACGTCAATGTCATTTTCTCCTTATGGGTTATAATTCTTATAGTGATTTCAACTTTGGAGTTGTTTTCAGATATGTGTCATGAATACAAAATGGCTAAGAAACAAATTAGAAACTCCTTTTGGGAGATACGCTTGTGGCATATTGCGTAAGAATATCAACATCAAACTAAATTTATCGTCTTCAAATCAATGACTGTAAATTCGCAGAATGATTGACAGAAATTTTGTATTCGTCTGGATGTTACTGGTGATATCTAAGAGACTCAATTCTAATATCTACCAAATACGAAGATGGAATAGCGGAATAGCACTAAACGCAGTCTTCCTACACATCAAACGACCGACTGATAGTTTTAAATAGCGGTATCAGTGTTTTTTTTTGCACGGCAAAAAAGATTTTATTAATCTAATATCAAAGATACAAGATTAAACGGGACAAGAGAAAAACAACTAGATGCCTCTCGAGACCCAAATGATTGAAAGGCTGACAAGAAGACAACCAAACAAACAAGACAACATACACCTGAACCCCAATTACGGAATACAACAATCACAAAACCAACACCCAAAACCCAATAACACCACCTTAATAAAATAGCGGTATTAGTGTATCGGGAACCGGCTTATCGAAAGATACGTAGCGGGAATCAGGTATAGCGGTCATCAAGTTTTTAACTTTTTTAGCATATCGGCCGATGCAGTGCAATACGTACCCGTATTGGAGCCCCCAAATCCTGAGACGAACCGGCCAGCCACTGTTCGAAACTATGCGACGGAGTGACAACTGCAAATCCAAATTCTGATCAAACTAAGACAGTAGGAAGAGGGGACCATGTATTGGACTAGTCCACTATGGCGTATAATGTACCTTAATCCGACGTTTCGAGTACTCACCTTCATGATCTAAAGTTCATTTTATTGATGTCTTGTGCGGAGAAAAAAAAAAAAGACAGATTGATTCGATATTGGAATCAAAATGATTTGTTAATAATTTTTTTGATGTAGTAGATATGGAGCTCATGGAGGAAGAGTACCTTAGGCATTTTAAGCCTAGGGTGGCAAAATCGTAATTATGCAGCTGTGGAATTTGCTTTGGGCCCACCTACGGCTATGGCGTACGTCGTTTTTCGGGCTTTCGTCGCTGTTTAAGGTTCCGAATGGCCAATTTTGCTGTTTAAGGAAAGATTTGAATTGCCAATTACTTGGGCAAGGAAAATCCGAATTAAGCGGCGCTTTTGGGAAACATCTTAGAATTTTTTCTAGTTTCTGTTTTGCTATTATTTTCGAATTTTTCATTTTTAGTAATTTTTCGTTAATTATTGATTCGGCTTCCTTTTCTGGAGTGAATCAATGAGGGTTTTAGTTTTCTATATTTAATAAGTTGTAAGCCTTAAGGGCACGGCATTTTATGATTATTATTGAATGAAGAAAAAGTCTAGAGATCGTTTTTTTCTCTAAACTAACCAGTTTGTATTCGATTGTTGCACGTCTTTTCCGTAGTTCATAAGGTGCCTAGCATCATTTTTCTTCTAAAAAAGGCATGGTCAGTATCATTCAGGCACATTTATCTTGTTCATGTTGTTGCTAATGTCTTGAGTTTTATTGCAAACTCCACAAATTGAGCGATTTTGGTTATAATGTACCATAAAGAGTCAATCTATGTGCATTTTACGACCTTGTAGTGCGTTTGGTTTCAGCAGGAACTGCATAGTGCATATCACTCATCATAAGCCCCATTGGATCATAATGTAACGTAAAGAGTTCAGGCACAATTGATCAGTATCATTCAGGCAGGAACCGCATGGTCAGTATCATTCAGGCACAATTGATAAGGGTTTTACGTTACTCCTACTCCTAGGAAATGCAGTAAAGTACAACAAAGTAAAAACTTATGTTCCACTAACTAGTTTTTTTCAAAAACTAGTTTTTTTCAAAAACCAGTTTTTCCAAAAAACCGAGACAGGTCACCCTCTCACAATACATCACATAAAAAGGTGTGAACACAAAATCAAGACAGTTTTAAAACAAAACTCTCTTAGTGGAACACCCCCAAGAAAAACCTTTGGGCGATTGATCGGTGCTTCGTTATAGACGAATGGTATTTATGGGCTTCTTCTTCTCCTTTTTTGAATTGAATCTTTGAGTAGTTTCCCTCTTGATTTTGAATCAGGCGGTTATCCCCTTGAAACAAGGAACTAGATGTCTGAATAAAACTTTCATCTGAGTCGTAACTGCCCTTGTCTTGATCCAAACAAATGACTGCCTTTTTCTTAATCCAAATGTTCTAACACATGCTCTTGTGTTTATTGGCTGCCACATAACAAACTATTCTTCTCTTAACTACTGGCTGCCATGTATTTTAATGACTGGCTGCCACATGTTTAACCTTATCGATAGAAGGCTAAATTAATTTTACGGTGTAAACAGGGTGTGGAAAGATCTGTGTAGGAGTGTGCATCGAAGGTGCAGGTGTACAATTATAGGAAGGCTTGGTGGTGACGGTGGCAAGTTGAGTTTTCTGCCCCCTTTGAAGAATTTGCAGTGCAAATAGGAGGGATGAAAAGAGAAAGGATTGATCGATATTGTTTTGTAGAGCTCTTGCCACCATTGTTGCAATAGTGGTGTTATAGCCATCCCCGCTACGAACGGTAATGTTTTTGAACAATTATACCACTAGAGTAGCACAACACTAGCATGGTGCCCGTACTATACACAGGAGAGTAAAAAAAGATGGGTTCACCGAGCACTGGAAAAAAATCGATCAATGCAAATTTTTTTTTTTTCCGTTGTCTTATGAATTAAACGGGCACATGCATTGCTAATTTTACAAATATATATGTTTGTATTGTTATATAGGTGAAGTGTTTGCACTATTGCGTCAATGACACGTACAAATAAGGAAAAAAAAAGAGTCGATCAAAGATGAGTGGAGAAATGTTCATGGTGCTAAGAGTACTCTCTTGCCATCCAAAAGTGTTTTTCGACGGTCCGGATTTGAAATACTTTTTGACCAATAAGAGTACTCTCTTACCGATAGTACTCTTACTGGTCAATTAGTATTTCAAATCCGCATAATTGATTACTGAAAGGAACGGTTGAGATCTGTGTTGTTTATTTTTGTTGTACCTGTAGCATCCTTGTTAACCAAAATACTGTTAAAGGGTGTATTTGGATCTTTGGTCGGGAAAGAAATGGAAAGGAGGAGAAAATAAAGAAGAGAAAAATTAGAGAAAAACTTAAGAGGAATTTGAGAGAAAATGAAATTTGTTTTTTGAACTTTCTCTTCTCTTTCTCTAGAAACCAAAAGAAACGGAATATAATTTTTAATTTTTTTTTTCATTTCTTTCCCCAAGTTAAAGCATTTGCAATCTATCTATCTAATATCTCTCTCTCTATCTATCTATCTAATCTAATATATAAAGGGAAAACACCAATTTGGTGACCTCTTTTTTTTGTGAGTGTGTGTACTTTTTATATTCCAAAACTATCCTGCCAATTTTTATTTATTTATTTACACTTCAAATGTTATTTGTCTACGATAATTGCTTCGGGTAAAATAGTAAATGTATTTTCAAGTTTCTAATTGCTTCCGAGGTTAACCGCAAGACATGATAAGGTGATTTGGCTAAAAAGAAAAAACTGGTTTTTTGGTTTTTTTCGTTGTCTTTATTCAATTTTTTTTTTGCATTTGTTAGTTTTCGGTCGATTTCTTGTGGTTTCTTGGCTTGTCTCGACGAGAGGAATCTAAAAAGTATAAAATTATTAGCCAAACTTAAAGTTTTGTAAATAAAGATGAAAAATAATCCAAAAAACTAGTTTATTTTGGTTTATTTTTGGCTTTATTAAAAAAAACTATAACTAACAAATGCAAAAAAAATTTGAATAAAGACAAAACGAAAAAAACCAAAAAACCAGTTTTTTCTTTTTAGCCAAATCACCCCAAGAAAGAAAAAAAAAATTTTCACTTCCACGTTGAAAACCCATCTCTCCCTGCATCTTCATCATACCCCAAAACCATTAGATCAATTTATACTCGGTGACAGAATTGAACAATCAGTAAATCAAATCATGTTTTGAGACCAAAACCCCTGATTTCCATTGTCCTAACCCACATCCAATTCCTCTGTTTCAACTGTGTCTGTGAAGCGTGCTTTGTGGCAGCAAAGGGCAAATTTTGATAGAAATGTGGCTTCATGGTCTTCACTTGATTAACCGCCTGCTTCCTCTTCTCGCTATTTGTATTTCAATTTTATGAATCTTTCATTTTTTAAGTAGTCAATAACATGTCTTTTCCACGCATGTCCTTCAACCTTTGTGGGTTTGTTGTGATATCCTAAATTTGATTGGTCTTTGATTTGGACTTTTAATAGACAATGAAAAAAAAAGGACTTTTAGTGTTCATCTTCAAGAATAATTGTTGGCTTCTCATTTTTTCTTCGTTGTTGTAGTTTTAAAATGATTCCCAATTTGTAGTTTCTCTACAGGGTCTCTTCACAAGCGTTGCACAATCATGTCTTATGCTTGAGAGTTGAGACCTCATGCACGTCCATTTTCTTCCCCATTTTTATACCAACAAGAGATAAAAATTTGTGAGTATATGTTTATACTTGACTTATTATTTGCTTACAAGATAGTGTTTTTCCCAAGGAATTGAAAATACAAATTAAGAGTTTCTAGGAATTGAAATTACGAAGAATTGATGGGTTCGTCAGCACACTTTTAGAATGAGATATGAGACAGGAAGATGGCCCATGATCAATGGCTAGAGGTCATTTATATTTGCCTAAATCTCTGATCTTCTTAGTTGGTTCTGGTATTTACGCTTCTACTATTGTAACTTCTCCATTAAGAATTGTAACTTCTCCATTAAGAATAGCGCAATTCCTCAATTTGTTTTGCTTTCTTCTGATTTTCGAAAAAGTAGATGTGTTGGATTTATTTGCTTTTGATTTTATTTACAAATTTGTTCACTCTTCTTAAAAACACAGGCATTGCATGCATACACAATGACAAATGTGGTAGTTTAATTTGGATAAAAATATGCATAATAGGTTACGAGTTATTGTCTGACCTTTTGTGTATATTTTTACGAAAATTCGACTTACACACATTGTGTGTGCCCCGGTCTCTAGTTGCAACAAAATCACTGAAGTTGCAACAAAATCAATGCAAGTCAAAATTAAGGCTCTATTTGGATCTTAGGGAAAGCTGTGGAAAGAAAGGGAAAATTTTTCCTTCCTTTGTTTGGTTCTAAAAAAAGAGGAAGGAAAATATTCAAGTTCTAATTAACTTTTCTCCCATCTCCTCTTCAATTTTTCCTATAATTTCCTTCTTTTTCTTTCTTTTCCTAAGTTCCAAACAGAGCCCAACCTTTTCTCGTTAAAACCTCTTTTTAGTAGTTGAACAAACCCTCAAACTCTTCATTCGAATGACTAAGTCAAGAATTTCTCTATTCTGTGATAGTGATTTTCGAGATTTTCCTTAGAAAACTAACCGGTGTAAAAGTAAAGAGAGATTTTGCTGGAGCATCTTTTATTTCCCCAGTAAAATCAATCGTAGTCTACACTTAGAAAACTCCACCGGTTCTACACTTTTTCTTTCCTTTGATTATCGATATAAGTTTGTTTATTGTTTTTGTGGAAGGTGGAGATTAGAAGGAAAAGCTTGTCAATGGCGTTCAATATTGGTAACTGGGTTAGGTACCGGGTTTGGTTGGTTACGTAATTGACTTGTGAAGATGGCTATGCCCGGGGCCGTGGGGTGGTCAATTGGTGGTGACGAGGTGATGACAAGGACGTACGTAATTGTGAAGATGGCTAGGCGTGGAGTCGTGGCCTGGTTAACGTATGGGCGGTGTTTAAGGTGTGATTTGGCTAATTTGAAAAAAAATGGTTTTTGGATTTTTTTTTCGTTGTCTTTCTTCAAAAAAAATTTGCATTTGTTAGTTTTGCGTCAAAATTTTGTGGTTTCTAGATTTATCTCGTTGAGACGAATCCAAAGAGTATAAAATTATGGTAAAAAATAATAGTTTTTTGATTAAAGCCGAAAATAAATCAAAATAAACTAGTTTTTTTTTTGGATTATTTTTTCGACTTTATTCGCAAAATTTTAAGTTTGGCTAATAATTTTATACTCTTTAGATTCCTCTCGTCGAGACAAGCTAAGAAACCACAAAAAATTGACGAAAACTAACAAATGCAAATTTTTTTTGAATAAAGACAACAAAAAAAACCAAAAAACCAGTTTTTTAAAATTAGCCAAATCACCCTAAAGGGTGAGAACATAAATTAAAGGTTTCCGTTAACGGCATTTAATTTGGCCCTTATACTTCAAGAGGGGTTAAGTGTTCGAGTTTAAACACTAGGGAACAAATCGAAAATATATGATAGTTAAGTTAATGGGGGATTTAATGTAATTTACCCATCAAGAAACTGGCTTGAAGTAACAATTTTTCTTAGTCAAATTCTAATTTTTCTTAGTCAAATTCTAGAGATTGCCAGCTATAAGCCTCACGCGCTGATAGTGAAGTCGATGTACTACTCTACTGTCAGGAGTGTGATGCACGCGCATCACATTGATTGACGTTATGGGAAGTTTGAAAGCAAAGGTTGTATGCTTGACTGCAAGGTTTAAAGTTTTTGGCAGCTTTTGGGATGAAATGACAAGCTGTCCTTCCACACTACTTTAATATGACAAATGAGAAAAAACCCAATATGGAGTTCATCCAAAAAATGAGTTTATCTTCATTTGTCACATCAAATTAAGATAGTGTGGATTTAGAGTACACAAATAATATACCCATATCATTTTCTTTTAACATCTACTGTATATATTTTTAGGTAATCGGAGTAATTTTCACATCTCCAAATTAATATTCACGTCTCTTTCTACACATAAAAATTTCACTAAAAAAAAGAAAAGAAATGTTGATAAATAATTTATAAACTAGTACACCAAATGTACACAAATATCTTGCGTGCATTTCTTTTGGTAACTGATATGAGTACACTATTTGTGCATCCTAAATGCATACCACCCTTATATGACAAATGAGGAGAAACCCACTTTTTTGGTGAGCCTCACATTGGATTTCTCCTCATTTGCTACATCAAGGTGGTGTATATTTGAAATGTACAAATGGTGTACCCATAGCATTGTTCATTTCTTTTTAACTTTATCCAAGATAATGCTTTAATTAGTACTCCCTCCGTCCCAAATTAATGGTCCCTTTTCGGCAGTCGTGTCACGCAACAAATTATCCATATTTCACAATCTATAACCACTCTGTTTGGATGCGAATTTTGAGAAGAATAATTTGAGAAATATTTTTGAGATAGTGTTTGGATGGATTTTTGAAAAAAGTAATAATTAGAGAGAAATGTAATAATTAGAGAGAGATAGAGAGAGAAATGAGAATTAATGATTGGAGAAAATGGTATGAGTAGAGAGAGAAAATGATTAATGATTGGAGAGATGAGAGATGATGAAAGAATCTTTTTGGAATTTTTTTTGGAAATATGAAATGAACACAGTAAACATTTTTTATAATTGCAAAAATTTGTTTCATAAAACTAATTGAGATCTATCAAATAAGATCCATATGTGCAATTTTTTGAGAGGTGTCAAATAGTGAAAAATGGACCATTAATTTGGGACGGAGAGAGTACAAGTACTTACACTTCAAATAGTACTTCGGTAGAGTAAAATAATCTTATAAGGGTTTTGCTAATATGTGTGAACACAATAAGTAGACAATTTTTTTTCCCTCTGTCCCAAAATAAGTGTCCCTTTTGAAACTGCGTGCCATTTACAAAATAAGTAGACAATTTTTTTCCCTCTGTCCCAAAATAGGTGTCCCTTTTGGAACTGCGTGCCATTTACAAAATAAGTAGACAATTTTTTTTTCCTCTGTCCCAACATAGGTGTCCCTTTTGGAACACAAACAATAATTTATTGAAATACCATAATGTACAAATGACCCGGGCCTTCGTTCCATCTTTTTCGAATAAAATATTTTTATTAGTACAAAATTTCTTCACAGTGAAGTCCTGAATAATGACTAAATTAATCATACAACATTAGCTTTTATTTGTACATGCTTACATATTTTTTTTTTTTGTGAATTAAATTTATTGAAGCAAAATCAGATGCAGGTGCAAAGCGCATGCCCTAGAAAAAGGAGAACGATTAATGGAAATTTACATCCTCCTAGTTAACCACAACACAAATAACTCTCTAAGAGACGCACGAAGAAAACCACATATATTGATATAGAGATGCTATTGGTCACTTGAGAAATTATGGAGAGTACATAACCGGAACAAGTTGCAGTTCAATTTTCTTGTGAACAACTAGTCCAAAAACTTCACTCATCTCCAAGTCCTCCAGCTCTTCACCGATAGGTAACTTCCAGTCAAACCAGTACAAGAGGTTGGCAAGTACACCCTCAAGTTCCATGACACCAAATGAAATTCCAGGACAGCCCCTTCGCCCTGCTCCAAATGGGATGAATTGGAAGTCTTGGCCTCTAAAATCAATCGGGTTGTCAGCAAATCTCTCTGGAAGGAATTCTTCTGGGTTGTCCCAATATTTGGGATCTCTTTGAATTGCCCATACATTAATGAACACTCTTGTTCTTGGAGGAATATCATAACCTCCCAATTTAGCACTCCGAGACGATTCTCTAGGAACCAAAAAAGGAGCTGGAGGATGTAATCTAAGAGTCTCTTTGACAACACATTTTAAGTATTCCATTTGAGCAATATCATGTTCGTCTACCTTGGATTTCTTCCCAACCACTCTTCGCACCTCTTCTTGAGCTTTCTTCATCTTTGATGGATTTTTCATCAGCTCTGCCATTGCCCACTCCATTGTTGATGAGGTAGTATCAGTTCCTCCCATAAACATGTTCTGTAATTTGAAAAGACAAAAAGTTTCATTGAGTTAGTACAGATACAGACAGGATGGGAGAGAGTAGAAGCTAGGGAGAGGAGAGAGAGAAACCAGTATAATTGCTTTAACATTGTCTTGAGAGAAATCCATCCCCATCATGCCTTCTCTCTGAAGTTTGAGCAAAATTTCAAGAAAACAACTCTTGTCAGGTTGATCATAATTTCCTTTGAAACTCTTATGTTGTTCAATAAGCTCGTCAAGGAACGCATCTAATCCCTCAGAAGTGTTTTTCAGTCTCTTTACGAAACCAGTTAAGACATCAATCCATCCAAGAAAAGGGAAAAAATCCTCGAAGCAGAATGCTCCTATAAGGTCCATTGCAGACCTTGATGACTCTCCGAATCTTTTATTATCATCTTCATTTTCGTTCTTTCTACCTAGAACACATCGAGATATCATGTTGCTGGATATTTGAACGAACAACCCTCCAAGTTTTATTGGGGCTCCATCAACACTAGCGGCACGTATATTCTCAATCCACCCTGCAACTTCTTCTTCTCTAACGAAATCAAATGAGAGGACCCTATTGAGATTCAAAAGCTGTGAAATAGAGATCTTTCTCGTTTGCCTCCAAAATTCTCCGGGGGGAGAAAATACTAGATCACGGCCTCCATACAGTACGGCCTTACCTGCCCTTGTTTGGACTCTATAGGAGAAAGTAACATCTTGTGTTTTCAAGATTTCTTTGGCTATCTCTGCAGATGAGACAACAAGAGTCGGAGCACGACCCATTTTCAGCAACAATATTGGGCCATATCTTTGAGAGAGGGCGCGGAAAGATCTGTGAGGGAGTGTACCCGGAAGGTGCAGGTGTCCAATTATAGGAAGGCTTGGTGGTGACGGTGGCAAGTTGAGTTTTCTGCAACCTTTGACGAAGTTGAGCGCAAATAAGAGGAATACTATGAGGGATGAAAAGAGAAAGGGATTCATCAATATTGTTTTGTAGAGCTCTTGCCACCATTGTTGCAATAGTGGTGTGATAGCCATTCTTACAACAAGTCTGTACGAATGAATCATCTAGCTGATCTCTTCTATTTATAAACAAGATCAAGTAAATATCTAAATTTAAAAAGTTCGACAAAAGACTCATAAAGTAAAAAAAGACCGACTTTTTGGGTTTTTTTTTTTTTTTTTTTTTACCTCAAGAAGGATTTAGATATAGGAAAAGTTAATCATTTGTCAACCGAAAGTAGCCAAATACACTAACAGCCCGTTTGGATGAGGTTTTTGGCCCCCTGACTAAATCATCCTCCCTCCCTCATCCCGGTCCCCCTCCTCATCCAAGGTTTGGAGCACCAAAACACCCCCCGGACTAAATCATCCGGCCTCCCCTCATCCCCCTTCCCCGGACTAAACATAAGCAGGGGGGGGGGGGGGGGGGGGGGGGGGGGGTGCTTATGTTTAGTCCGGCTTCTCATCCGGGGCCGGATTACCAACGTACCCCTCTCCGAACACACTCACACAAGCACAAACCACCATTGATCTAACAAGTTTTTACCCAAATCTTACAAAAAAAAATAGGTTTTTACAAATACAATTTCGAATTAAGAAAAGAAAAACCCAGAAATTTTGAATTTTTTTTACCTTTGTAGTAGACCCAGAAAAATTCAGAAATCCTGTTCGCCAAAGCTCCGATTGCCGGAATTCCATGATCGGCCGTCGCCGGAGTTGCTACGATGATGGTGAGGCATCGGACTTCTGGGATGGAGAGTCGGCGGGAGGAGAGGAGACGAGATTCACGAGAAGATGAGGGGTTTTTTGTTGCACATAACACAGAGAGAGAGAGAAATGGTAAAAATGGTGAACAAAAATCATTTTAGTCGCCACTTGCCCTTATTAAGTTTATAGCCCAGCCACTTGTCCATATAATTGCCACTTGTTTTTTATGCAATTAGTTTAGGTATTACACAATTTTATGTATTACACAATTTTACTTAAAAAGAACTTTTAAATATTAGTCGTTTTGATTATTTAATAATTAGAATTTATATAAAAAAATATTAGAAGGGCTTATTATAGCTGTTAAGTATAACAAATTAATTATTTTTGAAATTATATAATTAATTTAATTAATTATCTAATAGGGGGCTCATGAAGGGCAAATATGTCATTTAATAGTTTTTTACATCATCCACCCTCCTTATCCCTCCTTTTTCATCCCTCATCCAAAACCATGGACTATTTAATCCTCCCTTCTTAACTGTCACATCAATGTGGGTCCACCCTTCTTATTTAATCACCCCGACTATTTCATCCCCCTTACTATTTAATCCCTCTCAAACTAATACGCCATCCAAACGGGCCGTAATAGTATTTGGTTGGTGTACCCAACGGGTTCCACATTAGTTGGTGGACCATAGTTTTTCTTGGTAACACCAATTGTATTTACTTGATGCCCGTGATTTCAACTTTCTGAGTAATAAGTAAAAGAAGAGGATAAATTTGGAAAGTGGAGATAATAATGATGTATGTTTAATAGGTTGAATTTACGACACAACACATTTAAAAAGGGACAGTAAGTATCATATATAACTCGAGAGAAACCCCATTTCCACTTGATTTTCATCCACAACTGGAAATCACAAGGTTCAGTAAATGCTTGCAAGCAAACAAATTGAGGGAGAGATACTTAACCAAAATACTGTTAAAGAGTGTATTTGAAACTTTGGCTGGGAAAGAAATAGAAAGGAAGAGAAAATAAATAAGAGGAAAATTAGAGAGAAAATCAAACTTGTTTTTTGAACTTTCTCTAGAAACCAGAAGAAACGGAATAGAATTAAATTTTTTTTTCATTTCTTTTCCAAGCAAAGCAGTAGCATTTAAAACAAAATCACTGAAGCTGCAACCTTTCCTCTTTCCCCTGATTCTCCGTCTCAAACTCTCTTCATCACAATGCAAGTCGAAGTTTAACTTTCTCATTAAAACCTCTTTTTAAGTAGGGTAAATCATCTACTTGCCCCTTAAACTATTCGAAAAATGTTTAATCCCTCCTTTAACTATGAATTGCATTTACTTGACCCTTTAACTATGTAAAAACTACTCAGTTCATCCATTTCAAAGTTACCAAAGAGGGTAAGGTCATTCACCTACTCCTATATCTATGTATATGTATAATACTTCTTCTCTTCTTCTCCTATGTTCTCTCCCATTCTCTCTTTGCTTTCTCTCTCCCGTACCCCACCCTCTCACTTCCCCACACTCCTATTTGCAATACCACCGCACCTTATCGCTTTCTCTCTCTAGAAACAATTTACTCCCATAACTAATCCAACTGAACCCACTCCTTGTTTATTTTCAATTGGGATTCTAAAACATGACAGTTGATTTAAAAACTATTGAAAAGCCAATAGAAACGAGAAGTGAGAGCTAATTGTCTTCTTTAAGGTCGCTGCCGAAATCCATTTCGTTGAACTCCGACACAGCGGCGTCGAGGAAACAGTCCAAGACTCCAAGACCCTCGAGCTAGCAGAGGATCATGTTCTTGATAAGATCTTCGAGCATGGGTATTCAGATGCCGCTGTGTGGGGCAAAGGAAATCCAGTTGAGGAAATAGTCCAGATGATGGACCACACATCGAGAACAATGCTGTAGTCCAAGACCAAGACTAGGCTTTTTAATTTTCTTGAAGTAGCTGTAACAATGTTGCAGTTTCGGAAAGCAAGAAGAAAAGCAAGTGTTGAAGATCAGGTTTATGAATATACTCCATTAACAGTATACTCCACTCTCTCTCTCTCTCTCTCTCTCTCTCTCTCTCTTTGATCAAGTAGAGTGAAGTTAAGGTTTGCTGATTTCCATATCAAACCAAGAGTTGAGTAGGGTTTCAGAGGAAATTTCTATTTTACCTTTCAGTTGGCTCTCCTTTTTTGTTTTTCCGTCCAACTAACGTCAAAATTGGATGGAATGGACGAACTGAGTAGTTTTTACATAGTTAAAGGGGCAAGTAAATGCAATTGATAATTGAAGGGGGAATTAAACATTTTTCGAATAATTTAAAGGGTAAGTAGATACTTTACCCTTTTTAGTACTTGAAGAAACCCTCATGCTCTTCGTTAGTGATTTTCCTTAGAAAAATAACTGGCGTAAAGGTAAAGAGAGATTTCGCGGGAACATCTTTTATTTCCCCAATAAAATCGATAGCCAACATAATATCCGTATTCTGTGATTTTCTCTCGGCGGAAGAAAGGCAAATGAGAAAGGCCTTGTTCGTTTCATAGTTTTAGTTTTGTTTTGTAATCATTACACTCATTTCTCTCTCTATCTCTCTCCACTCATTACACATTTTTTCAAAACTAAACTAAACTAAAACTACTAAACGAACAAGGCCAAAGAGATCAGAGATACGCGGAAGTGTAACTGTGAAAACTCCACCGGTTCTACACTTTTTCTTTCCTTTGATTGTCGATTGAGGTTTGCTTATTGTTTTTGAGGAAGTGGAGATTAGAAGGTAACCGGGTTAGGTGCATGGAGCTCGTCAATGGCGTTCAATATTGGTAACCGGGTTAGGTGGGTTTGGTTGCATTAATTGAGGTTTTGGGTGTTGCAGTGTGGTGATGACAAGGATGTACACACTACATATTCTAGTGTGTGTGGGGCCCTTGAGTTTTGTTTGTAAGTGTGTGTGTGTAGGGAATGTAAACATGGGTGTGGTTGTAGCATTGTCGGTAAAATAAAATGGATAAACCTGGGGGTACAGAGGATTTTGCACAGAAATGGTACCGAGCTCCTTCGGGGACCCACTTTTGGGTCCCACACGAGTGATCCGAACCGTTCATTGTTCTTAAAACATTTTTCCGAGGGGCCCCACAAAATTTCAGCTCAATCGGACGGTTGAAGTGCTCCAACCAAAGTCCCACCGTTCCAACCAACATTTTTTGGGTTGGAACGGTGGGACTTTGGTTGGAGCACTTCCAACCGTCCGATTGAGCTGAAATTTTGTGGGGCCCCTCGGAAAAATGTTTTAAGAACAATGAACGGTTCGGATCACTCGTGTGGGACCCAAAAGTGGGTCCCCGAAGGAGCTCGGTACCATTTCTGTGCAAAATCCTCTGTACCCCCAGCAGGGTCCAAAATAAAATACAAATAGTTAAATGTGCCAAAGTTTCTTTGTCGTTTGACGTCGAAAAAGATTTAGATCTAGGAATGCTTTAAATGTAAGATACATATAAGATACCTATGCTAATATTAATAATAATTTAAAGCCATTGTCAGTTTTACCTATTGATACACTAAAACTAACGCCTTGTTTATTGGAAGGATATGTATATAAGGGAGAAGGAGGATATTTAAGATGGGGAAACCTTTACTTCAGACTGTTATGTTTAAATGCAGACACTTAACCCCTTTATTTATTAACTTTAGATAAGAAATCCCTCCCCTCGACAGACCGTTATGTTTTTGGACGAAATATATATATCACTAGACTAGCACAGCATGTGATGAATGATGTTTTATATTTTTAATTTTACTATCGCTTCTATTTTATTTTCGAAATATGCAAAAGAGGTCTCGATCTGATATGTAACACACATGTGGAAATAAACACACACACACACACACACACACAAATATTCATGTATTTTAAGTTTTGTTCATCCTAAATTATTAATTTGGTATTTTTCCCTTATTATTTTATTTCTCATATTTTTTCATTTTATTTTTTCTTAAAAACAATTAGAAGCAATCATTCGGTCATTTGGTCCAACGAGGGGAATTGGAAAAAAAAAAAAAAATCAAGTTTAAAAAAAATAGTCAGATATATAGTAGTATGACACTAAACGTTGTAAAAAGACAACTATTTTGAACTTTTTTTTGTCTCTAAGTGTTTATTTTTACTTTTGTTTGATTTTTTTATTTTAGTTTTTGGACTTCTTTCTTCAAGATGGCCAATTCAAAAGGTATAACATAAATCTTAAAAAAAATGAAAAAATGAAAAAAAAAAAACACTAAAACAATAATTGTGGAATAACAGAGCATTATATACATCCAAATTAATTGCAGAGAAATCTCATTTCTACTTGATTTCAACCATAACTAGAAATCACACTACATGGTTCAGTATACATAAACCAAAATCCAAGAGGTACCGATCATTGAAATACCACAATCTACAGATGAGACTTTTGGGTCTCACACAAATAATCCGAACCATTCATTAACTTTAATATAAAATTTTTACCCTTTTTTTTTTTTTGACTCAGCAAAGAATGAATTTTATAATCATTGAAATGGATTACAATGATTAAAGAGAACCAAGCAAAGGCATCACAATAGAATGAACATCCCAACTAGTTTAGCACCTCCAAAATTGACAATCACACGCCCACAAGGACCCAAAAGGGCAAAAACTGAAAAAACAGAGTGGCCAAGAAGTAGAGGTGTCAAACGTGCGTGCCGTGCCGTGCCGTGCCATTCAACTTCCGTGCCAACCGTGCTTTGTGCCGTGTCGTGCCGTGCCTATTTACTTCATCGTGCCATGGCGTGCCGTGCCAACCGTGCTACGTGCCGTGCCGTGCCGTGCCCATTTACTTCATCGTGCTATGGCGTGCCGCACCATTGCGTGCTACGTGCCGTGTCGTGCCGTGCCCGATTAGTTAATCGTGCCGTGTCGTGCCGTGCCGTTGACTTACTCGTGTTGTGTCGTGCCGTTCCTTTTTTTATCGTGTCGTGCCGTGCCTTTTTGTCGTGTCGTGTCGTGCCGTGCCATGCCGTGCGTTTTTTTAGTCGTGTCGTGCCGACGTCATGCCTTCTTATCGTGTTACTAGGGATTGTTCGTGCCTTTAGGCACGACGCGACATAATTTGACCTCAACTTAATAAATTGTCGTTTTGATATTTACTACTATTTATCACATTAAATAACTTAGTACTATTGTGCAACTTAAGAATAAACTTTTGACCACGCCCAACAATGATTTCTTAAAAATTACAAAGCTCAAGAACAAGTATTGGTGGAACGTGTAACTTATGTCTACAAAAACAATCTTTCTATGATATGATATAAGTAATCACCAAAAGAACTTCCACCATCATTATCAAAATGATTCCCAATATTTTAGTTTCTATCGCAAAGTTCAGAACACTAAGTGGCCATGTGCGAATCAGATGCAATTCAATAAAAGAGGCAAGCATCAATACAATACCTGCACAAGATGAATGGCTGTGGAATTCATACAATACCTAGTGAGATAGTGACTCCTCGATGGCTTTCCTTGCTCCATCACTATCTCAGGGCACTAAAAATTTTCAATGCATGACCTGAATCCATAAACGAATACCCAAAAAATTAAGCGGAATAAATAATTTCCAAACGAATACCCAAAATTGAA